>CM064487.1:99660498-100047213 GCA_032716605.1 Paralithodes platypus
ACATGCGGATTGGGACCAGCAAGATAGACAAGGTAGGATACAGTATGTATGAAGCGATGGAGGAAGTGAGTGCAGAAAAGGATATAGGAGTAGTGATAGACAATAAGTTAAATTTCTCAGAACATTTAGCGGAAAAGATAAACAAAGCCAATAGAATTGTAGGGCTGATAAGGAGGACATTTGTGTCACTTGACGAAGAAATCTTCAGGAATCTCTATACATGGTTAGGCCGCACCTGGAATATGCGAACAGGTGTGGGCTCCATATGGTAAAGGATATAGAAGCAGTGGAGAAAGTGCAGAGGAGAGCTAGCAAGCTGGTACCAACGTTGAAGAACGCGGGCTATGAGCAGAGGTTGAGGACACTGGGGCTTCCGACACTGGCATATAGGAGAAAGAGAGGGGATATGATAGAGACTTTAAGATAGTGTCAGGAAAGTACGATGAGGATGTGTGTGAAGTATCTTCTTGATGCGGGAGGAACAAGAACGAGAGGACACTCTTAAGAAATTACAAGAAAGAAATAGGCTTGAGAAGGCAAAGAACTCATTTTGTGATAGTGGTAAATGAGTGGAACGCACTGCCCCAGTATGTAGTCGATTCCGAATCAATAAGGGAGTTTGAAAGTAATCTTGATAAAGCATGGGGAAGACAAGATTTGAAGTTTGATTATAAAACAAAAATACAGAATAGTAAAAATGTTGCGTCTGCTGCCGCCGCCGCCAACACCGTGAACGACCGCAGCAGTGCAAGTACTGGTACTGAGCTGGATACACAGGCATAGTTTGCCTTTTTCCAGAGGATCTACTGTAAGAAACTGTAAGAAAGTCACACCGCAGCCATAAATCTTCGAAAAAGGATTCCCATGATAGAAAGGCCTCCCGACACTCACCAGTTTCTAGTGCTTCTCGTCATACCTCTACCCCAGACAGAGTTTGTGTTCGGTCTCAAGGGTCCAGTGTAGTGCCTGTACCTAAAGATGATTTACCCATTAACATTTTAACCCTGGATTTGGAGAGTTCAGGGAGCTCAGTGGTTGAGTGTTTCAGACTCCCAAGGGAGTATAGGCCCAGGCCTAGGTGTTTGGCGATATTCTCGTCCGGGGCCTGACCACCCACTTCCGGCTCAAACTATTCACACAGTGGCTGACGTCCACCGGGACGCGGCGATCCCATCCTCTATTCCTGACTTATCTTGGCAACAAGATCCCCAGCTTCGGCGGGATCTTCTCAGGAGGAACAGGATGGACAAAGACGAGGTTCCGATTATACCGGGTAGGGAAGGGCAAGAGTCAGGTTCAGGCTTAGATGCCGCACAAGATCTTAATGATTCACCTGGAGTACATCATCAAATCAATTTGTCACTGCACAGGAAATTGATGGGCTACTTGTTAATGCTTTATCTAAATTTTTGGCCAACAGCAGGAAACCCCACAGTGGACTTGGGAGCTCCCACGACAAGCTCTACGGTACGGCCTCTGATGACTTCTATTGCTTTGACTCAGATCCCTCACCCTCCCTCTATGTCACCATCGGTGGTTACTAGGCCTGCTACGGCGGCATTAACCACTTCGAATGTAAGGGTTATAACGGATGTCAATCCGCCCCCTCTAGACAGAGCGCCTCTCAAAAAGGTAGCTATGCCCTTGCTTTACAGACCAGACGAGTCAGGGGTCCTTTTGACCCCCACTAAACCAGAGCTCGCCCAACCTACCTTGTCAGGGGAGCTCCCAGTGCCGCGTGAGTGGTTCATCCAGGGCAATAAATCTAAGAAATTAAGGGCCTTGGATACTTTGGGGAATGTGCTAGATGTCAACATCAAGGCTATACCTAGTTATTATCACCAGGACTATTTTGTTTATACTGCTAAGCCTGCTTTACCCCCTGCCTCAGCTTCAAGATTGTTTTCTGACTGGTCTAAGCATGATGGGTTTAATGACATTAAGACACTGTCAGCTCTCACTCCAGAACTCGATTTGCAAACCGTCACAGACGCAGCAGCTAATCCAGTCTTGAAGGTGGGGCAGTTGGGTCCAGGACCTTGGTTGGAATGGGAGACAGAGGCTCAAAACTTTGCGACCACATTTACTTCCAAAACTTCCCACCAGATCCCTCAAGATACTCATTCTTGGTTCTCCATGCCAGTGTGTTCTGCCGGCGGAGTCCCTTCAGCTTTCTTAGATGCCCCTAAAATTAATCTTTGTGAGCTAAAAGACTCTTTCACTACCCCTACCCCAACTCACCTAGACCGTGAATTTAGGCTACGGGGGAAAGCTTTTCGCCTGTTCTCTCAATACATAGTGTCTCAACAGGTAGCAAAGTCTTTGCTCCGGTCCACTCAGGCAATCGCAGACGCGGATGCCAGAAGATCGGTTGAATTGTCCCGGCGACTGCTTCTTCAGTCGTCAATCCAATCATTAGGTGACATACGCACTGCCTTGCTTGAGGCGGTACGAGCGAGACAAGATCTCAGAATGTCCTTAGTCCGAAAACTGCCTGATCGCATTGCGAATCAGGTGGTCATGTCACCAGTGCTCGCTCCCTCTTTAATGTCCCCTGAAGTGTGGCGAACGGTTTTTAATATGGCTCAGGCCGTTAAACACAGTCCCACCCCTTCTAAGAAACCTGCCTAATAACTTCCCCAAACCCAGGCCAGTCGCTAAGGCTCAGCCGGGGGGATCTAAGCCCTTTCTTCCACCTAAGTCCTCCTCCCCTCTGGGTCAGTACAGGCATAGACAGAGAGGGTTTTCAGGTCAGAGAGGACGCGGCTATAATAAGCCAGGTCAGGGCCCGTCTTCTGCCAACGCCAGCCAGCCGGCGAAGCGTCCACCACCGCCAAACCCACCATAAAACAACTAAGGTCTCTCTCACTCCCGGTGCCAGTCTTAAGGCCGGTGGATCCGAGGGTAGTACAGCCGGCGAACCCTTGTCTGCTAACTGGGTCGTTCCGAACGTGTCACAAAGCATGGCCGTTAAACACTTGGGCACGGATGGTGGCACGCAAAGGCATCACTTGGCAGTGGCTCCGGCGACCTCGCTTACATCAGCCGACAACGGCGAATTTTGTTTCTTTAGAGGTGGAGTCACTGGTCCAGGAAATGATTGCCAAGAATGTCATCATCCCGGTCCCCCCAAATTACCCTGTATTCACGTCCAAGCTATTTTTGGTTCCCAAAAGGGACAGTGTTCAGATGAGACCAGTCGTAGACCTGTCTTATCTGAACCTTCACGTTCACAACGAGTCATTCCGAATGTTAACAGTACACCAAATCAGGCTAACACTAACGCCGGGAGGTTGGATGTGTTCACTAGACCTGACAGACGCTTATTGGCACGTATCGGTCAACAAAAGATTTCAAAGGTATCTGGCCTTACGGATCAGGCACCAAAATTTTGTTTTTCAGAGGATGCCATTCGGTTTGAACCTGGCACCTCGACTATTCACGAAATTAGTCCGGCAAGCCCTGATGCCGTTGTTAAAGCAAGGAATCAGAGTTTTGTGGTACCTAGACGACTGGCTGGTGGTGGCAGAGACAGAGCAATTATGCATCAAACATGTCAACATAATTTTAAATCATGTCAAAACTCTAGGGTTCAAGGTAAATCTGGTAAAGTCAAACCTTGTTCCCTCACGAGTAATTCAGTGGATAGGGCTGGTTTGGGACACAGCTGCTCTCACTCTGAGTCAGAGTGTGGACAATCGCAACAGGTTTCGCAGGAAACTGTTCATGTTTCTTCACAGTCTGACTACGACACGGAGGATCTGGGAGTCTCTGGTTGGCTCTCTCAACTGGATTCAACTAACTGTAATGTTGGGCCGGTTGAAAGTAAAACGGTTAATATTGGAAGGCAACAAATATTTCCCACTCTTACCGGCGGGAAAATTATGGCCCATCCCAAAATTAATCCACACCTTACTAGCGGTCTGGGCGAAGAGGGAAACGTTGCACTCAGTAATGTCATGGACCTCTCCTCCGCCAACGGTATGGGTAGACACGGATGCGTCAGGCACGATAGGTTGGGGATTTCAGTCAAACCAGGGGCACCAGGGTCAGGGCTTTGGTCCCACTTAGAAATCTCCCACATCAATGTCAAAGAATTACTAGTCCCCTTGTATTTCCTTCAGGCTCACGGCTCTACTTTACGGGGCAAGTCGGTGGCCTTCAGAATGGACAATCTGAATGTAGTTCACTGTATTCAGAAACAGGGGTCAACGAGATCAAGGAAGTTGCTAAACGTGTCGGAAGAGATTTTGTTCTAGCCAACAGGCTAGACATTTATCTTCACGCATCTTATCTCCCAGGCGTAGCAAACGTCTGGGCAGACGCTCTGTCCCGGAGACAGAGCACGACAGTAGAATGGGAGCTCAACCAACCCATTTTCAACCTAATGATTGCAGAGCTCTACCATCCACAAGTGGATCTGTTTGCATCCGAGGAGACTCACAAACTCCCTCTATACCTCACCCGCCGGACGGAAACGCCGGAAGGGGGGCCAGACGCCCTAGTGACAGACTGGAACAGATGGAGCTCCATCTATCTGTTTCCGCCGCCAGATGCGTCACTAATGTGCCACGTAGTGAACAAACTACGAGATTATCGAGGCTTAGTCTCGCTAATCGCGCCCCTGTGGCCGGCGCAGGTATGGTACCAGCAATTGGAGACGTGGTGCTCGCACCCGGTGTCGCTCCCGGTCGAGTATTTCCACTTAGACACGATTGGCAACCTAGCGACCTCGCTGACTTTTGCATTATGGACATTCAAGAGGCCAAGTGGCTAGCATCATATGGTAGAGATGTGACCAATAAATTAATCAATCAATATACTCAGTCTACGAAGCGACAATATCAATCCCATTGGACAGCTTTTACTTCTTGGAGTGTTAGAACGGAACAGACTGTACCCACAGTGGCATTAGTTTTTAATTACTTGAACTATCTGTTTGAGCAGAAACGTTTATCTGTGGTTACGTTGAAGAATCACTTAACTGCGATTAGAGTGGCCTTTTGCGACCTTACAGGTCTATCCATACCGGGGGCGGAGGAAACAGGATTTATGAGAGCGTGTTTTAAACTCCGCCCACCTCCCCGTCAGCTCATGCCTACTTGGTCTCCGGACAGTGGTTTGTCTTGACTTCATTCTCGTCTGTATCAAAATACTGCAGACTTTGCTTTAATCTTAAAGAAGGCAGTTTTCCTTTTGGCTTTGGCCACCGGAAACAGAGTGTCTGAGCTGGCGGCGATGAGCAACACACCTAATTGTCTTAGGTTTGGTAGACTTAATGATTCAATTTCCATTGCACCCTCCCCGGCGTTTGTAGCCAAGAATGAGCATAGTGCACACGTGTTTTCTGAGTTCACTGTGCCGGCGTTAAAAAGGGGAAAGGTGCATCATAATTTATGTCCAGTGCAAGCTCTAATCAAATATTTGAGAATAGCTCCTCATAAACCCCAAGGTGCTTTATGGGTAGCGAGTACGGGTAAACGCTTACTTAAACGGCGATTAGCCTCTCTTCTGGTAGAAGTCATTAAAGAGAGTAATCCCGGCGTTGTGGGTAGGGCCCACGATTTACGCAAGTGGGCGGCCTCTTTACGTTTCCTGAAAAACTTTTCAGTTGAAGATATTGCGTCCACACAGTTGTGGGCGTCTAATCATACGTTTCTCTCTAGATACTTGTCAGTTGCTCTAGACAAACCTTCCTTACCATGTATAGCTTTAAGGCAGAGGGTCTAGGTGGCCCTGCAGTCACTTATGTTTATTTTCAAGGAAGGGGGGGGGGGGGTGCAGTCAGTTGACATAGGACACCCTAGACCCCGCCGGAGTATGAGAGCTGTGATACAATTTAAGGTTAAAATGTGATATGAAAATTTCTCTGCGAGAATTTGTGCTAGTACAAAGTTAGTACAAAACAACGGTGTTGTTATAGTAGTTTTAGCTGCGAAAGCAATGTAACATTAGTTCAATGGAGTTCATTAGCAATTGATCTCCACATGTATTTTGGGGTTTATGATGTGCACATATAAACTTATAACTTATTATTTTTGTCACCACTCGTTGAGTGGGGTGCCTTTTGTAACTACAGATCTGTGTTCAGAATCTCCAGGGTTACCTATTTTTGTCGGGCAGGCTTCTTTGAAGCACGCACCTGCCTGAACCCCTTTTTCTTGTATATTTCCGGCCTACGCCGTATTAAATACATTTTTCAAAAGTAAGAATACTATGTGGTTGTTTTTATTATCTGCTTTTCTAGAGTTATGATATGATTACGAATGTCCCCCTCCAGTCTTAGATATCAGGCATGTTCGTCAATGATGGAGGGGCCACTAATAAATTATAGGTTTGACTCCTGTAAGGAGATAAAGAAAACCTAATATTTAGTAGTGGCCCCGTAATCATTGACGACTGGGGCCCTCCCGACCGTCCCCTTCCCATTCGTTGATGTATTAAGGATTTTGGTTTACTTGATATGTCAGTGAAGGAGGAATGACGCCTGATTCAGCGTCTGGTCAGAAATCCACACAAGTACATCCACGATATGATGGAAAGCTTATTGGATGGCTATTCTTATTTTCTTTTTGTTTTTATTTTTTACGAAGTTTTTTCGTAGTGAGAACCCAATTCATAATGACTGAAGCCATGAGTGAGGTCGCGTGCGCTCATGATGAAGGCTCCTCAGTTTTTAAATGCTCTGCGCGGTAGATTCAAACTACGGCGGATTAGTGTTTGAAGAGGATGCCTTATGTAATAGGCATGTTCGTCAATGATTACGGAGCCACTACTAAATATTAGGTTTTCTTTATCTCCTTACAGGAGTCAAACCTATAGTTTAAAGGCCTGAGCCATATTAAACACAGTTCTCCACACATCTGGGGACATTAAAGAGGGAGTAAGCACTGGTGACATGACCACCTAATTCGCAATTCGATCAGGAAGTTTCCTAACCAGGGACATTCTGAGATCTTGTCTCGCTCGTACCGCCTCAAGCAAGGCTGTGCGGATATCACCCAACGACTGAATCGACGTCTGAAGGAGCAATCGCCGAGATAGTTCAACCGATCTTCTGGCATCCGCGTCCGCGATTGCCTGGGTGGGTCTTAGCATCGATTTCGCCACCTGTGCGTCACAATGTATTGGGAGAAAAGTCTATACGCTTTCCCCCGTAGCCTAAATTCCCGGTCTAGGTGAGTTGGGGAAGGTGTAGTGAAAGGGTCCTTGAGTTCACATAGATTGATTTTGGGGGCAGCTAAGAAAGCAAACAAAGCAGATGGGACTCCGCCAGCAGAACACACTGGCATAGAGAACCAAGAATGACTGTCCTGAGGAATTTGGTGGGAAGATTTCGAGGTGAAGGTGGTAGCAAAGTTCTGAGCCTCCGTCTCCCATTCCACCCAAGGTCCCGGGCCCAACTGCCCCACCTTCAATGCTGGATTAGCGGCTGTGTCTGTGACAGTTTGCAAATCTAATTCTGGAGTGAGAGCTGACAGTGTTTTTATATCATTAAAACCATCATGCTTGGACCAGTCAGAAAACAGTTTTGAAGCTGAGGCAGGGGGCAGGGCAGGTGTAGCAGTATATACAAAATAGTCCTGGTGATAATAGTTCGGAATGGCCTTAACATTAACATCTAGTACATCACCCCAATATATCCAAGGCTCGTAACTTTTTAGATTTATTGCCTTGGATTACCCACTCTCGTGGCACTGGAAGTTCCCCTGACAAGGTGGGCTGTGCGACCTCTGGTTTAGTGGGGATCAATTGTACCCATGACTCGTCGGGACCGTATAATAGGGGCATCGCTACCTTTCTTAACGGTGCTTTATCTAAAGGGGGCGGATTCACATCCGTTACAACCCTTACACTAGAAGTAGTCAGTGCCGCCGAAGCAGGCCTAGCGACCACAGATGGTGATATGGAGGGAGGGTGAGGAATCTTAGTTAAGGCAATGGAAGTAATCAGAGGCCGAACATTGGAACTTGTCATGGAAGCTCCCAGGTCCACTGTAGGAGTCTCCGGCTGTTGGCCATTTTTTTTGTTAGAGCATTAACCAATAACCCATCTATTTCTTCTGCCGTGACAAATTTAGTTGATGACGAACTCAGAGGTGAATCATTCCGATCCTGTGCGTCGTCTAAAACTGAACCCGACTCCTGCACCTCCATGTCAGAGATTATAGACACCTCGTCTTTGTCATCGGCTCACCGTGAGAGGATTCCGCCGAAGCCGGAATCCCGTCGTGTTGCCAAGTCAGTCTGGAATGGATGATGGGATCGCCGCGTCCCGGTGGACATCAGCCACTGCTTGTGTATCTTGAGCCAGACGTGGGCTTTCAGTCCCTGGTCGAGAATACCGCCATACCCCCAGGCCTTGGCCTGCACTCCCTTGGGAGTCCGATACTCCCTCAATCATGGAGCCCCCACTTGACTCCGCTAGAGGACGATCACTGTCCACCGAACTCTCCAATTCTAAGGTTAGACTACTAATTGGTAAACTGTCTTTTGTTGCTGACACCACACTTGCCCCATTAGATTGGATACTAGATCTGTCGGGAGTAGAGGCATGAAGAGAGGCACTAGACTCCGGTGAACGCCGGGAGGCCTTTCGTTCATGCGAATCTTTCCTGGAAGATTTGTGGCTACGGTGCGACCTAGAACTGCCTTTGGACTTTGTAGATTTCTCACTATAACTACTTGTGGACCCCTCTGCCTTGCTCTTCTTACTCGCCGGCGAAGAAGAGAGACTAGGCGGCTGCTGTCTAAGAGGTGACCTGGACCTGGATCGCGCCCGTGACGAGGAGGCTGCCACCGGGGGCGTAGGTTCTCGCGGTCTCTTAGATGTGCCTGGGGCTGGAGAAAGTGTAATACCCTGTCCAGTCTCTGCTGACTTTCGTACAGTTACTCTAGAGGGACGTTTAGTAGGGGGGTGCTCAATTAGTAACTTATCCCAAAGAGTTACGTTATCGCATTGAAGTGACTTATGAGCCAGTGTGGTAGTATAAGTGGTCATCTGCTGCCTAACCTCCCGTAAAGCGACCGCTGCGGTCTTATCATTGTCTTGCAAAACTTTATGGCTTAATTGAGAGCAAAAGGTACAGTTCCGCATAACCCACAGACCCCTTGAGCGGTCGAGACATTTAACACATTTAATGCAAAGGGTGTGTGCAAAGATAGGGATACCTGAACAGGAGGGCGTAATGCACAAAGCAAAAACAGGGGCAAAGGTAGCCATGACAGAGACTGGTGGGAAACTTACTCCAGGTTCTCTATAGACCCGCCGGGACCCAGCTCTGGAAAAAAAGAAAATTTCCAGGAATTAATGCTCATAAGGTTAACCCAACATGTTCGCACACAAGTGTTAAATAACCCGCCGGGTAACGAGACGCAATACTCAACGACTACAGCTCGCTACGCGGTGGGGTTCCTTAGCAAAGATTTCAGAATATCTTAACCTGTCCAAAAGATTTATGAATACCCTCTGACATGATATAAAAACCAGCATGGCGTTTATAACTGACTTAGTCTTCCCGGTGGTGTTTGTTTCAAGATTTTATTGGAAAAAAAACCCTAAAAAGACGCCGGCCCCCGTATTATCTCGCAGATCAAAAACTGGGAAGCCTGACAAAAATACGAGATCTGACTTCTCCCGAAGTGTTTTTTAGATCGCCGTATGTTGAAGGCGGCGATACAAAACGTATCCCTCAATTGTCTGGTCAACTACACTGAATTGCAAATTCGTTATTCCAACCTTTCCAAGGAGCACCCGCCGGGTGTGAATTTAAGTTAAAAAACGTTAACCCCAATTGTGCCCTAAATCGCCGTATGTTGAAGGCGGCGATACAAAATGCATCCCTCAATTGTCTGGTCAACTAAACTGAATTTTGAAAATTCGTTAATCCCACCCTTCCAAGGTGCACCCGCCGGGTGTGATTTATAACGTTAACCCCAATTGTTCCTATCCCCACTTCTTTGCAAAAGATCGCCGGGGAGGAAAACCAAACAACAACAGCCTAGCTTTTACTGGCTTTGCAAAACCGGGAAAAAACTACACACAACACGTGTCCGCATGAACACTGTTCGATGGGTACAGCCATCCCGCCGGGATTCATAGGGAGCCTGACACAGGCTCCACCACAGAGACGCAGTCCTGGAGAGCCTCAAACAACCACTCGCCGGGGAAAACAAGCCTGTTTTAACCCTCTCACCACGGAAGGGCTCTTGAACGCCCATAAAAAAGCATATAACAGGTACCCGGAAGGCCTCTTGAACGCCCAGTGGTTGAAAGCCTGTGAGCTTCGTGTGCGAGGCGTCGGTCCGACGCATGTAAACAACAGCCGGCTGGACCGACGCCCCGCATCTCCGGCCACAAGAAGGAGAGCGTCGCTTGTTCGTGTGTGCCTGTATGTTGTTGTTAAGTATCGAAAAGTGGTGTAAAGTGGCTGTTTTGGCCATAAAGTTATCTCCAATGAAATCATCATCACAGCTCAACCAGTTGACTTAGAGAGCTCTACTTAATGCCATTCTACAGGTAAATAACACAGCTATGCTTGGGGATGCGCGGGAATGCGGGAAACAGTCTGATTAACGAATATACGGTAGCCTAGCCTAGACGTTTTTCGGCCAAAACACCCGGGTTTCGAGGAATATATATATAATACATAGCCGGGGCTGGAGGGTTAAAACCACGCGTGGCAAAAACTCGGCAACCAGCCGGGTTTTTCACGGTGTAACCAAGAAAAAACCCGCCGGAAAAGGCAACCCACCCCGTCCAGATTCCATCTGAACGCACCAAATAGACCGTGGAGTTAATCAAAGCACAACTAACCCCGGGCCCACAAAATAGTCCGTGGAATTAGCCAATACACAACTAAACCAGGACACATAAATAGTCCGTGGAATTAGCCAATACACAACTAAACCAGGACACACATGACACAGTAGTACATATTAATAACATAAATCAATAACACTTGTAAGCTACGAGAGGCTGGCCTAGGCAACGGACATAAACGTAAACATGTCGTAATATAAACAAAAGCACTGAATATCACAACAGGAACCACCGTCAACACACCACTGTAGCACACACTTCCGGCAAAGGGAAGAACTGACTCGGGACCCAGAAAAAACTTCACAAAGTGAAGAGAAATACGCTAGGAACGTCAGCAAAAACAAGCTACCTCATCAGAAAGATAAAAGGAAGCAATAAAAACGCGTAATGAAAGCCGCCTGCATCACAAAGCTAGCTAACTGTGTAAAAGTTCACATGTCCACAACAGGACCACGAGGGTACACCCGAAATAGATGCCCCAAAAACACGACACAAAATACACTGCACTGCGGGCAACCCGCCCAGGACACTCCTGCTACGCATATCCTAACCTTACTCGATACATCCCGGAGTAAACAAATGAGAAAAAACTCACTAGGGACGCAGCAAATGTGGAACCAGCGGAGCGTGGGGAGGCACGTCCGGGTCGGTTGAGCGCAGAGCAGAGAAGGAAGAATGACGCCTGAGTCAGCGTCTGGTCAAAGATCCATACAAGTACATCCACGATATTATGGAAAGCTTATTGAATAGTTATTCTTATTTTCTTTTTGTTTTTATTTTTTACGAAGTTTTTTCGTAGTGAGAACCCAATTTCATAATGACTGAACCATGAGTGAGGTTGCGTGCACTCATGATGAAGGCTCCTCAAATTTTTTATGCTCTGCGCGGTAGATTCAAACTTACGGCGGATGAGTGTTTGAAGAGGGTGCCTTATGTAATAGGCATAATCGTCAATGATGGAGGGGCCACTAATAAATTAAAGTAGTTGCATGCTGATAGTGGGCCTACATTGTACATCTATAGAGAAAATAAATTGTGAAAGACTTTGCCCGAATCCTAAGCCATTTTTGGCAACATTTCCAAATAGCTACGAAAACTACATCAACGTGTAGTGAATACCAACCAACATCCGACTCTATATATATTTTCTTTAAAATATCGCGCCGCAGTGAAGTTACAATGATCGAGAATTGCACATTTGTTGGTAAAAAGCAACCCCGCCACCCTTCCCCTGCCTAGCTAGTTTGCGAGGGAGGGGGGAGGAAAGGAGGGGGAAAATACGCAATAGCGCTTATATCTCTCATATATATCAATATTATATCACCACAAAGCACATGAATGCATATAAGATGCATAGTAACAAAGAAATATGCGAAATAACCCACAAATTACCGATTCGCGAAGTGGGGGAGGAGAGAAATAAAGGAGTGTCGATTTCCCTCTCTCCTTCGCCCCCCACTGGCACAACCCTCTACTAAAGGGTTGTGCCACTGGCCCCACCGCACGGCAGCACGAGTCACTCCAGTGAGGGAGTCAGAGGGACGTCCAAACAAGTAGACCTATGTCTCGTTGATGTTCAGTCACGGTCAATGAAAAAGTGCAATTTGGCCACATTTAGACCCCTGAGTGTGTGAGTGTGTGGGTGTGTGTGTGTTGTGAAGCTGGGTATCGAAAGCTCACACTTAGACCTACGTGACAAAAACAAATTGTACGATTATTTCTGTCATTATTTAGTCTTTATTCGGTAGTTCATACACTATTTATTTCTATTTTCCATTTCTGTTAGTTTGTAGTTGTAGTTCATGCACTATTAATTCAATATTCTTGCAACTGAAATAAGATATAATATTATAAATAGGGCAGATAACTTTGATAAATAACACTAAACCAATGGAGACGCACACCACCACCCCATCCAGACGCGTCTCTATATGGCCCGCATGTGTGCGTCTCCATTGGGCCTCGAAGTCAAATGAAGGTAGCTCCACCACCATCAAAGGAAACTCGACCATGAATACAGGAGGAGGTGGGGCGAGATTGGGGTTTACCATGCATGCGGTTTATGCCCTTCTAAACCCAGTTTGAAAAAATGCGTCTCCATTGGTTTTGGACCATATCATGAACCAATGGGGACGCACCCACTTTCACGAGCACTCGTTCATGCAAGAGTCATGAAACCATGCAGGAGTATAGTTCAAGACATGCTCTTTCCATTTGAAACAAAAGAAAAATGATCCGAGTTAGAGAAGTAGGAAAAAAATGAGCTGTGAAAAAATCGCTTTCTTAGGTTTGGGCTAAGAGATACCCCGAAAATCTCATTTTAATTTTTGTTTATATTTTCTCAAGATAAATGTGTATCCTATTAGGCTGGTAGTCTTTGAGAACATCACTAATAGCATAAAGTATTTTTTGATGTATTTGTTTTCTTTTCAGGTACTTTAGTTTTTTGCATGGCAGTTTTTTTGCATGAAGTGCGTCTCTACTGGACAATTCGTCTCCTTTGGTATCTTTACCCTAGTCGAATATTTAGCAGACGCTCTAGCCCAAGAGTTGTCACACGTGGTGTGAAACTTTCTGGAGTGCTTTTGGTTTCTGCTTTTCCCCTTTGGCCTGGGGCGTCGGTGGTGGCTGTAGGCGGTGTCATCGTGGGAGCTCCTTGCTTCGCGTTTCGTCGTGTTACTGCCCGAAGCCTCGTGGCTAGCCTCATATTAGGGGTATTATGACTGGCTAGGATATATTGTTAATTATTGAAAAAATAATATGTTTAGCCTTAAGTTACCCTTCTTATTCATGTGGTGTATTTTCATGATTGGAAGGGATCAGAAGACGTCCTGATATATACTGTATATGAATACAGATGGAGTGTGTGGGGAAATGTTGAGGTATGGTGGTGAGATAGTGATAGAATGGGTATGGAAAATGTGCAAACTAGCATGGGAGAAGGGGAGTGCACCCGATGACTGGAAGACTGGCATAATAGTCCCCCTATATAAGGGCAAAGGGGAAAGAGGAGTGTGTGGTAACCACCGAGGAATATGTCTTCTAAGCGTAGTAGGGAAGGTATACAGTAGGGTAGAGAGTGAGAGTGAGAACGGAGAAATGGATAGGCGACGAGCAGGGAGGTTTTAGGAAGGGAAGAGGATGTGTAGATCAGATTTTTACCCTGAATTGTGTTGTGAAGTATCTGGAGAAGAAACAAAAGGTGTATGTTGCCTTTATGGACTTGGAGAAAGCCCATGACAGAGTGGATAGAGAAGGTTTGTGGAAAGTACTTAGAATATACGGAGTAGAGGGCAAGTTGCTGAAAGCAGTGAAGAGCATGTATGAGGGTGCAAAGGCGGCAGTACGTGTGGAGAGTGAGCAGAGCGAGTTCTTTGACCTGAATGTTTGTTTGAAACAGGGGTGTGTGATGTCCCCGTGGTTGTTTAACTGTATATATGGATGGAGTCATGAAAGAAATACTATCAAGAGCAGTGGATGTTGGTGTATCGCTGAAAAGGGAGGGAATTGAGTGGAAGCTACCTATACTGCTGTTTGCGAATGATACAGTTCTGATGAGTGAAAATGAATGGGAGTTGCAGGGTCTGGTAAATGAGTTTGGAACAGTGTGCGAAAAACGGAATTTGAAGGTAAATGCGGGGAAGAGCAAGGTTATTGTCTTCGAAAGGGGTGAAGTCACAGAGTGTGAGGTGAAGCTGAACGGTCAGGCTATGGAGATCGTCAACTCTTTTAAGTATCTGGGCAGTGTGTTGAGTAAAGATGGGACTATGGATGAAGAAGTGCAGGAGAGGGTACAACAGGGGAACAGGGTTGTAGGAACGCTAAAAGCAGTAACAAGAAATAGGGTGGTCAGTATGGAAGTGAAGAAGTCCTTGCATGACAGTGTGGTAATCCCGACACTGACTTACGGAAGCGAAGCATGGACGTTGGTTGAGAGACTCAGACCAAGAGTGAGAGCAGTGGAAATGAATTACTTAAGGAGTGCGTGCGGAGTTACATGGAGGGATAGACAGACTAATGAGGAAGTAAGAAGGAGGTGTGGTGTGGAGGTAGATGTGCTGGAAAGTGTGAAAAGGAACAACTTGAGATGGTTCGGCCATATGGAACGTATGGAAAGCGAGAGAATGACTAAGAGGGTGTACGAGAGCGAGGTGGAGGGACAGAGAGGGAGAGGTAGACCGAATGAGAGGTGGAAGGATGGAGTGACGAAGTACATGAACGAAGGCGGTGCTGGTTGGGGGGAGGGGCGTCGACTGACTGGGGACAGAGGTGCATGGGGGCGGTTCGTTCGTGGCCACCCCTTCGGGGATCACGGCGTCAGGCAATAGATAGATAATGACCATGATAAGACCAAGATTAGAATATGCAGCAGTGATATGGTCACCACATTTGAAAAAACACAAACAAATTTGAGAAAGTCCAAAGGATAGCAACGAAGATGATCCCAAGATTGAAGGAGTTGACATATGAGGAAAGACTTAAGACACTACAACTGCCTACCTTGAAAGAGAGAAGGGAAGGAGGCGACTTAATAACGATGTTCAAGGGAGTAAAAAGTTTGGAACGAGTAGATAGGGAAGATCTATTCGTGAGGGATGATGGAAGGACAAGAGGACACGAGTTTAAACTGAGGAAGGGCAGATGTCGTAAGGACACAAAGAAATTCAGCTTCCCATATACAGAGGTGCATGGGGGCGGTTCGTTCGTGGCCACCCCTTCAGGGATCACGGCGTCAGGCAATAGATAGATAGATGAATTTTTCCATCTGTGTACTCATACCTCATGCTTCCCAGTACCCTGGAAAGAAGCAAACATCCATCCAGTTCCTAAAAAAGGTGCCTCTTCAGATCCATCAAACTACAGACCAATAGCTATAACTTCCACTCTTGGTAAAGTCTTTGAAATTATATTAAATAATCACATAATTAAGCATCTTGAGAATAATAAATTAATCAGTGATAGGCAATATGGTTTTAGACGATGTCGATCAACTGCAAACATTCTTTGCCTTCTTACGCATAAAATCAACCAAGCTACAGACCAACATGGTGAAACACATACAATAGCACTGGATATATCAAAGGCATTTGATAGAGTCTGGCATCAATCCTTATTGTCGAAGATGTCACACTACGGCCTTGCATCATTAGTTCCACTAATTTCTTCTTATCTTCATAACAGAAAAGTATGTGTAATGGTAGATGGCCTTTATTCTCAATTTCACTCAATAAATGCTGGTGTTCCCCAGGGATCAGTTTTGGCCCCAACTCTGTTCCTCATTCATATCAATTATCTCATATCTACCACTCATAATCCAATACATTCCTACGCAGATGACTCAACACTCCACAGTTCCTTCACATTTACCAATTCTTTCACCCAACCCGATCTTATAAATTCAAAAATAAACACTGCAATTTCTCTGAACCAGGACCTTTCTAGAATTAATGAATGGGGACAAAAGAATCTAGTTTCCTTTAATGCACAGAAAACCAAGTACATTCAATTTTCTAACCGACAGAATCTCACGGACGCCCATATATTTTTTAATGATGTAAATATTCCCACTTCCCCTAGTATTGACATTCTCGGTGTAACATTAACTACTAACTTGAGCTGGACATATTTTGTTAGAAGCATTGCTAAGAATGGCTCTAAAAAACTGGGGGACTCCTGTACAGAGTTCGAGAATTCTTCACTGACGAGCAGTTGGCCGTAATATATAAAAGTCATGTGCGTTCTCAGATGGATTACTGTTCACCTCTGTGGAGTGGAAGTGGAGTGGTTGCATTGAGGCAGTTGGACAAAATTCAAAATAAAGCTATTACAGTAGTCACGCATCTCACGCATTTCGATCCCACGATTACGCATCCCACGGTACTATCCAATGGCTACCTGAATTCTCATCCCACGAAAACCACACGATTCCCACGGATGGGGTGACGGAGAACGAGAGTGGGGCCACGGAGGGTGGTATCTAACATCCCGGACATCCGCCTCCCGTCTATCACCACATCCATCACAATAATCACCTCATCAACTTTTCTAAGTTTTTTGTTTGTGTTTTACTTACCTTTCTTTTCATAGCAGCTTGAAAGCCTGTAAGCTTGTTTTGAAAGGTGTCCGTCCGACGCATGTAAACAACAGCTGGTAAGGCGTCGCTTGTTCGTGTGTGGCTGTGTTATTGTTAAGTAGTGAAAAGTGGCTGACATCGCCACAAAGTTCTCTCCATGGAAATTGTCATCACAACTGAACCAGTTGACTTAGAGAGCTCTACTCAACGCCATTCTAAAGGTACGAAACATATCTACGCTAGGGGATGCGCGGGAATGCGGAAGCAGTCAAAATAACAAAGATACGGTAGCCTAGGCGAGACGTTTTTTCGGCCAAATCCCCCATGTTTTGGGGATATACCGGTATTATAGAATGCGTAGCCGAGGCTGGAGGGTTAAAGCAACTTACTTTGGATTATTGGCATGTAAAGTGATGGTCAATAGTCGCCCGACGATAGCCTCCAGTACTTTAGTAATTTTCCCCATTACTTTAATACTCTGCATCCCACGAATTCCAGTCCCACGGTAATATTTCGGTACCAATAAATCGTGGGATGCGAGATTCTACTGTATATTAATCAATAACCCTGCAATCACACAGGACCTTCCTACATTATCCATACGAAGAAACGTTGCATCCCTTGCATTATTCTACAGATATTTTCACAGCAATTGTTCCGAGGAACTTGCTTCAATTGTGCCGCCTCTCCACATCTTTCCCCGTAGAACTAGGGCAGTTGAGAGCGCCCATGAATTTACAATTTCTCCTCCACAATGCAGAACTTCTGCTTATCAAAATTAATTTATCCCTAGAACTACTACTCTTTGGAATTCACTTCCCTCGAGTTGCTTTCCACAAACTTACAATCTACAAAAGTTTAAATCCAGTTGTTACAAACATTTTATGAATGGAGGATGCCTTTAGGCACATGGACCTTTTTGTTTTGTCTGTGTTTTTCCTTCCTCCGTTCATTGTCAAAAAAAAAAAAAATAAAATAAAAAAAATAATATGGTGTGTTTTTCACTTCATGATGAAATAGGCACATTGTTGTTTACCTTAATTAAATCTAATAGGGATGGTATTTTGGTGGCCCAATATGGTCAATGTTCATTGAAAGCGTAAATTTCCGTCAGGAGCGTATGTGCGGGTTCGTCACTGAGGCAAAAAGATGGCGGACTGCCTCCCTCTCCTCCCTCCCTGCCCAGCATCCCAAGCGTCTCAGATGACAGTGACGTCACAATGCGCAACCTACGTCAAGTCACCTGATGTTCTGTACGATATTTCGGCGCTCTATATGAAAACTCCTCGGATTTGCCCTACTTTGATGGCAAAATCGTTCCATATGATCACATTTCGTTCCTAACGAAAATTTTGGAATAATATTTTAGGTCGTTCGTTCTATAAGAGCATCGTTCTATGCGAACACGTTCTATGCGAGACCCTACTGTATATGAAACTCGCGCTATGCGATCGCGTATACATACGGCGGCAATACGGCGGTAAATAAAAGTGATCGATCGGTCCTAAGAAAGACCTAGAATATATTAGTTCCTAGAATATATCAAAATGTATGAATATATAATAGAGAAATTAGTTAAAAAGTGTTTCAATCTACAATATCATGGCTACAATTAACTGAATAAATGTACTATTTATTGGGACCCCCCCCTCGTGTTGTAGGAGGATCGCGTTGTAGGAATTAGCGTTATAGGAGGATGGACTGTATCTGACTTTCCAATGGGATTCCGGCAATGCCGGGAGGACTCGCCTAGCTACCCTCACACGGCAGCATACGTCGCATCAACCCGGCGGACGTTGCATAGTGAGACTATAAGCCAATCACTTCTCATTATGCGAATCAATGCCGGGAGGACTCGCCAGGCTACCCTCACACGGCAGCATACGTCGCATCAACCCAGCGGACGTTGCATAGTGAGACTATAAGCCTATCACTTCTCATTATGCAGATCGATTGGCTATCTTAACATATTCTTAAAGGATAATATTTTCTGGGCATAGTGATACATATAGTGATACATACATAGGGGAGGTGTGGCAGAGTGTGGTCTTGCCACTGGACTGGTAATCCAATGGACCCGGGTTCGAATCCCAGTATGTCAATGGGAAGATATTATTGGGATGGAATTTGTGCTGTACCTAGTTTCAGTGCATTACCACAGCACACCGAAATGCCAAAAAAATACCCTCATTGTTCCCTGATTAAATAGCATTGTATGAATATTCCCATATTCAAAATATGTTACAAGGGGGCAATACCTAGTGAGTTAATTGCTCAATAGGTGGCGTTCTGAGAGTGAGGGTCCGAGTGTGGGGTATGAGACGGTGAAGCGTAGAGGCGGAGCGGCTTCAGAGATGAAGTTGCTTCTTACAGTTTCTTACAGTAGATCCTCTGGAAAAAGGCAAACTAGGCCTGTGTATCCAGCTCAGTACCAGTACTTGCACTGCTGCGGTCGTTCACGGTGTTGGCGGCGGCGGTAGCAGACGCAACATTTTTACTATTCGGTATTTTTGTTTTATAATCAAACTTCAAATCTTGTCTTCCCCATGCTTTATCAAGATTACTTTCAAACTCTCTTATTGATTCGGAATCGACTACATACTGGGGCAGTGCGTTCCACTCATTTACCACTCTATCACACAATGAGTTCTTTGCCTTCTCAAGCCTATTTCTTTCTTTGTAAATTTTCTTAGAGTGTCCTCTCGTTCTTGTTCCCTCCCGCATCAAGAAGATACCTTCACACACATCCTCATCGTACTTTCCTGACACTATCTTAAAAGTCTCTATCATATCCCCTCTCTTTCTCCTATATGCCAGTGTCGGAAGCCCCAGTGTCCTCAACCTCTGCTCATAGCCCGCATTCTTCAACGTTGGTACCAGCTTGCTAGCTCTCCTCTGCTTCTATATCCTTTACCATATATGGAGCCCACACCTGGTTCGCATATTCCAGGTGCGGCCTAACAAGCGCTGTATAGATATTCCTGAATATTTCTTTGTCAAGTGACACAAATGTCCTCCTTATCAGCCCTACAATTCTATTGGCTTTGTTTATCTTTTCTGCTAAATGTTCTGAGAAATTAAACTTATTGTCTATCACTACTCCTATATCCTTTTCTGCATTCACTTCCTCCATCGCTTCATACATACTGTATCCTACCTTGTCTATCTTGCTTGTCCCAATCCGCATGTACAGTTCCGGACAGATCAAACAGCAACACCCCGTCCACCAGCTGTGTGGTGTGGGGCTCTGCGGATTTGGTAACACTGGCAGGAGGTGGGAGGGATGTGGGTGGATGATGAGGGGAGGGATGTGGGGGGTTTAGGGGGGAGTGTGGGAGGGTGAAGAGGCAGTAATCATGGTATGGCTGGTGGGAGGGGGCAAACGAGTGACGGGGTAGGGGAGAACAGAGTGACAAGCAAATTTTCCTATAGAACAAGCTACTCCCACAGGATTTTAAATTACACACACCTACAATATCACTGTATGCTACATTTAACAAATTTAACAGTCTGCTCTCCCCTACCCTGTCACTTGTTTGCCCCCTCCCACCAGCCACACCATGATTGCTGCCTCTTCACCCTCCCAATTCCCCCCTAAACCCCCCACATACCTCCCCTCATCACCCACCCACCCACATCCCTCCCACCTCCTGCCAGTGTTACCAAATCTGCAGAGCCCCTCACCACATAGCGGGTGGACGAGGTGTTGCTGTTTCATCTGTCCGGGACTGTACTTGCATTTTTTTGGATGAAAAGGCATTAACCAATGCTCAGACCATCCCTTCATGCCCTCCACATCTCCTTGAAGCAAACCCACATCTTCCTTACTCCTCACTCTTCTATACAGCTTAGTGTCATCCACATACAGGTATACCTCACTTCCATTAGTTATAACTTCAGGTAAGTCGTTGATAAATATAACGAACAGCAGTGGTCCCAACATAGATCCCTGAGGTATCCCACTTGTAATTTCCCTCCACCCCGAGCCTATTCCATTCACCAGTACCCTCTGTCTCCGATCTTTCAGGAAGGCTTCTATCCATTTCACACATTTCTCCCCTATATTATAGCTTCTAACTTTCTCTATTAACCTTTTATGTGGGACCTTATCGAAGGCCTTCATAATGTCTATTACATTACCATCTTCAAGAATTTGCATCCAATCATCTACCACCTTAATTAGCTGTAGTACCGTTGACCTCCCCGGCAAGAATCCGAACTGTCTCCCACTGAAAAGTTGGTTTGACTTCATATGATCCATTATTCCTTCTCTAATTACCGTTTCCATTAGTTTACACACAACACTTGTCAAACTGACTGGTCTATAATTCCCTGGGTCATTTCTCTTTCCCTTCTTAAATATAGCTGTTATGTTCGCCTCTCTCCAGTCCATCGGGATTTGTCCTGTATTAAACGATACCTCAAATAACATTTTCAATGGCTCTACTAACATCTCACCTCCCTCCTTTATGATTCTTGGGTGTATCCCATCCGGTCCCGGTGACTTACTTCTGTTAATTTTTTCTATAGCCCTTCCTATTCTAGCATGGGAAAACTCTATTAGTTCTAGTGCAGGTGCCTGTTTGATGGGAATAGTAGGCACTGCATCATCCGACTCCACTGTTAGTACCCCCCAAAGTATTTCCCCAGCACCTCTGCTTTCTCCTTATCAGTCTCCGCTCTACTCCCATCATCCAACCCCCCTACCAGCTCTGGGATCCCTACTCTTCTTGTTAACTTTTCCTGAATGTACTTCCAGAATATTTTTGGATTATCCTTCACATTTCTAGCAATCTCTCTCTCCCTCTCCTTCACCGGGGGGGTGAAGGAGACCTTATTTTATTGTTTATTTGTCTGCGTTCCAGATCCACTTCTTTAGCTTCTATACTAGACCCCCTGTTCTTTTTTAACAATTTTAGTCTTTCCCACAATCGTTTCTTTCTTCTAATCAATGTCCAAAGCTTTCTTTTCATTGGCAATTCTGGGTTCGTTCTTTTCCTCAATTTTGTTTTATCCTTATATTCCCTTACAGGTACACTTTTGGATACAGCATTCTCCAGTTTGACTCTTTAATTTTCCTCCACATTCCTTCAGCGTCTTCACCGTTCAAGTATTCCCCCAAGTCAATGTCCAAACACCGTCTCAGCAGCTCATAATCTGCTCTATCATACATGTATATTTTTCTATTGCTTCTATTATCCCTCTCTGATTTAATATTGCAACTAAAGCTTATACAGGCATGGTCACTACGACCTATAGGGCTATCCACATTAACATGTTCCACTATATCCTCCTCATTGCTAAAAATCAAATCAAGTACACTCCCCTGCGTCCCATCTCTATATCTTGTCATCTCTGTAATATGTTGCGTTAAAAAACAATCTCTCACTTTCTCTATAAACTTATTTTCCAGGCTACCCTGTCCCGCTGGAGTAGTACAATTTGCCCAGTTGATCCTTGGCAAATTGAAATCTCCAATCAAAATTTTATATTTGTTCTCTCTATTATCTATTTCCTCCATTGCTTTCAATAGGTTATCATCCTCTCCCCTACTATTATTTGGGCTTCTATATATAGAGGCAATTAGAATTGATCCTCTTGCACATTTTACTTCAATACACAAATACTCACAATACTGCTGTCTCATATCCACCTCATTAACCTTGAGCTCTTTTCTTACATAAATAAACAGTCCTCTTCCGACCTCTGATCTAATAGCATTTCTCTCATATAACTCAAAACCCTCCAAACTGTATTCCACCAGTTCCCTTTCAATTCTAGCATTTTTTGGTCTTACTTCCTGTAAGGCCATGACATCAGGGTTTTCCTCTTCATCCTGCAACCTACATATCAGTTCTCTTTTCTTGTCCTGGGTAAACACATCCACATTACTAAACATAATCCTTAATCCATCTACCATTCCTTCAGCAATTACACCATCCCGCTCCTCCTGTCCGTACCCTACTCCCCCGTTAGCACTACTGGGTCTGCCACTTTGTCTCCTGTCTCTCCCTGTGACACCTCCACCCCATTCTCCTCCTCCGTCACAACTCCTATCACATTCTCTTCCCTCCCTGATCTCCCCCTCCCTTCTACTCTTATAAACCACTTCCTCAATTTTCCGTCCCTCACTCTCCAGTAAAAATTTCTCTTATCCTCCTCACCCAACTTTCCATTATTTTCATCAGCCTTTTCTTGTAATTCCTTAATTTTTTGTCTTTGTTCTATACTCAAATCCTTCTTTAGTCTTATGTGTTTCAGTTTTTCATTTGTATTTAGGCTCCAACTAAAATTTGTCACAGTCTCTGCCACTGCCCTAGTTTTAAACTGTACCCTTATAGGTCTCATCTCTCCCCTTTTATATCTACCTATCCTACTGACCTCCTCCACCTGCCCTTCCCATCCATATCCGTCCTCATCCACACCTTTCATGACCTCCTTCACTGTCTCCATATCCCTCACTTTTCTCACTCCATTATCATTCATATGAGTCTCTATATCTCCATACAAGATTACACCCCTATCCCTGTCCATGGCCTCCCTCACGACACTCTCCTTGTTCTTCATGACCCCTACAACTGCACTCTCAAAACTTTTTTGGTCATATTCATTTCTTCCTTTTGCTCTTTCATAATATCCTCCAAATCCTTGAATTTTTGTTTACCTACCACCGTCCATGCAGTTGACTCCTTTACTTCCTTGAAACGTCCTTCGTATTCCTTCAGCTGCTCCTTCAATGCCATATTCTCTGCTCCCAGTTCATCTACCCTTTTCAATACCATCTCTAGGCTATCATTAACTGCCGAAATAGGCCTGCATTCACTTCCTTCGCTAGGCCTATTCCCTTCCCCACCTGTCACACCACACATTACACACAGTGCCTTAACTTTCTCACGAATATCCCCCTTCCATTTCTCCGTATCACTCATCCACTTTTCCAAATCCTTCACAACAATAATAACTTCTTCTAACTTATTATCTGTGCTCTTAAACCCACGAAAACGTTGTAACTTTTCTTCCGCCTCCGTCATACCCGAAATTCCCTCCGCCATGTTTGTTTACAAACTCAACAACTCACAACACTACCGCTGTCCCGTCACTACACACTCTTATTACACTATATATCACCCATCCACCACACCAATATATCCTCCAAACACTTCACAAATCCTTCCTCTTCTTGCTAGCCCCGTATGCACTCGATATTCCGTGAATTACTTATCCATTCCCATGAACATATGCCGGAGCCTCAAAAACTTGCGTCCGCCTTCCGCCATTGTGTGCCGCCAACGGCACACACGGCTTCGAGCCGGGGTGCTTCGCATGTCTCACTCCCTAGACTGGAACAAGACCTCACGGGCCTCACCGTGTTCAGCGGTGTAATATTTACCTAATTGTAGTTTACAGGAGTTGAGCTAAGCTCGTGTTGTCCCGTCTCTCGGTCTACTTTCATCCAAAAAAAATCTTGAAAATATGGATGTTCCTTGCCCCTACCACCTCCTCCTCCAGCCTATTCCATTTGTCAATACATCTATAGGGGAAGCTAAACTTCCTGATATCGTTCTTGCAGGTAGGTCTTTTTACTTTGTAGCTGTGGCCTCTAGTTATTCCTGTATCCATAATTATTATATCCTCCCTATCCAGCCTCTCCAGCCCTAGGGTGCATTTGTACATCATTATCATGTCTCCCCTCTCTCTCCTCTCTTTTAGACTCTGTAAATTTAATTTGTCTAGCCTCCCTTCATATGGCAGTTCTCTGAGACTTGGAACCAATCTAGTAACTGCTCTCTGGATTCTTTCTAACTTGTGAATATGCTTCTTAAGATGCGGGGACCATACCACTGCTGCATACAGTACTCCAATCTTGGTCTAATCATACTTTTTATAATTTTTGCTAATCTTGGTCTAATCATACTTTTTATAATTTTCGCTAACATGTTCTCATCCAAGTAGTTCAGAGCAACTTTCATATTCCCGGCCATTGCATACATTCCGCTAAAGAGCTTGTTAATATGTTTCTCTGGCGATAAGTTATTTTGTATAATCAGTCCTTGCATGACAGTGTGGTAATCCCGACACTGACTTACGGAAGCGAAGCATGGACGTTGGTTGAGAGACTCAGACCAAGAGTGAGAGCAGTGGAAATGAATTACTTAAGGAGTGCGTGCGGAGTTACATGGAGGGATAGACAGACTAATGAGGAAGTAAGAAGGAGGTGTGGTGTGGAGGTAGATGTGCTGGAAAGTGTGAAAAGGAACAACTTGAGATGGTTCGGCCATATGGAACGTATGGAAAGCGAGAGAATGACTAAGAGGGTGTACGAGAGCGAGGTGGAGGGACAGAGGGGGAGAGGTAGACCGAATATGAGGTGGAAGGATGGAGTGAGGAAGTACATGAACGAAGGCGGTGCTGGTTGGGGGGAGGGGCGTCGACTGACTGGGGACAGAGGTGCATGGGGGAGGTTCGTTCGTGGCCACCCCTTCGGGGATCACGGCGTCAGGCAATAGATAGATAGATAGAACCCTAAATCCTTTTTTTTTTTCGGCCTTGCTAATTATATTGTCTCCCAACCTGTACTTCCAATTTGGTCTATTCACACTTCTTCCCATATTTAACACATGACATTTACTTATATTAAATTTCATTTTCCACTTGGTGCTCCATTCGTATATTTTATCTAAATCCCCTTGCAGCTCCTCACAACTACTTTTTTTTGTTATTTGTCTCATAATTTTTACATCATCAGCAAACATTGACATGTAGGAGTTTATGCCTATCGGAAGGTCATTCACGTACTGTACATAAGGTACATGTGAGGTGCCAACACAGATACCTGTGGCACACCACTCTCAACTTTCCGACACGATGAGTAAGTTCCTCTAATGTTGGTCCTCATTTCTCTATCTGTTAAATAGCTCCCCATCCATTTTAGCAAACTACCCCTGACACATCCTATCGTCTGAAGCTTAGATAACAATCTCTTATGTGGTACCTTATCGAATGCTTTGGAAAGGTCTAAGTAGAAGCAGTCCACCCATGCGCCTCTTTCTTGCAGTACATCTATCACCCTACTATAGTAACATAGCAAACTGGTAACACAAGATGTCCCTTCTCTGAATCCAAATTGCTTTGGGGTTATTATCTTTTTTCTCTCCAACATTTTCATCCATCTCTTCCTAATTAGCTTTTCACAAATCTTGCATACAAAACTAGTAAGTAAAACTGGTCTATAGTTTAAAGGGTCCTCAGGGCTTCCATTCTTGTATATCGGAATGATATTAGCTCTTTTCCATTCAACAGGAACCTGTACTTTATCTAAGGAAGCTTGAATTATGTCCCTCACTGGCTCCACTAATTGCTCTGCAAACTGATTTAAAACCCAGGCAGACACTTCATCCGGTCCCATAGCTTTCCTTACTTCAAGTCCTCTCATCGCAGATAACAGCTCATCTCTAGTTATTTCAATCTTGCTAAGACCACTCTCCAGTACTCCCGCCTGTGGTTCGTCAAAACTTTCATCTCTACTAAAAACCAACCCCAATTTGCTATTCATTACCTCGCACATGTCCGATACATTTTCATACGTCCTAGCATCTACTCTTAATTTAGTAATTTGTTTCTTTACCTTCAACTTACTGTTTATATATTTATAAAACAATTTAGGGTCACTTTCACATTTATTTAATATGTTCTTCTCATAGTTCATTTTAACTTGCCTTCTTCCTTCTTAATCTAGCCCAAGCTGCATCACGCCTATCCAAAGCTCTTTTGCATTTCAAATTAAACCATTCTTTCTGCTTAGTATAATTTTCAGTTTTATATCTTGGGACAAACAGATTGGTTCCTTCTCTATAAATTTCGAGGAACCTATTATATTTACCTTGTATATCTTGTTCCTTCAAAATAAGATCCCAATCTACTCTCTCTAAATACTGGCCAACAATTTTTTGTTTTTTCTGGCATGGAAACTTAAGAGCAGTTTTAGACTAATTCTGGGGTGCTGAATCCAAATCTGATCTCAGATTTGCTCTATCATATCACATTTTTGTGCTATCGGTATACCCCATTTTCATGGATTTTACCAAAAATTAACTTTTCGTCACTCATTGCGGATGGTCAGTAATTGCTTTATTGTTAGAATACGGTTTTGACAACTCGTAAGGGAAGGAAGGAAAAACTAATATTTATTGGTGGCTCCTTAAGTCAATGACGTAAGAGCCTATTGATAATATGGCCTCGTTCCGGTCTCCTCAGAGACCAGGTTAACCTTGATAGCGACGGTCGAGAACCAAGATCATCTTAGAGGGTACCCCTTAATCATTCCTAAGGTACGTCATTGGGACGGAGCCAATGAAAAGTAGAAATTCAAAAAGAAAAGAATTAACCCTTCGTTCCCGGAAGGGCTCTTGAACGCCCATAAAAAAGCATACACGAGCTGCCCGGAAGGGCTCTTTAACGCCCAGTGGTTGAAAGCCTGTGAGCTTGGTGTGCGAGGCGTCGGTCCGACGTATGTAAACAACAGCCGGCTGGACCGACGCCCCGTATCTCCGGCCACAAGAAGGAGTGCGTCGCTTGTTCGTGTGTGCCTGTATGTTGTTGTTAAGTATCGAAAAGTAGTGTAAAGTGGCTGTTATTGCCATAAAGTTATCTCCACTGAAATCATCATCACAACTCAACCACTTGACTTAGAGAGCTCTACTTAACGCCATTATACAGCTAATAAACACATCTACGCTTGGGGATGCGCGGGAATGCGGAAGCAGTCAGAATAACAAAGATACGGTAGCCTAGGCGTAGAAGTTTTTCGGCCAAAACACCCGGGTTTCGGGGAATATATATATATTACATAGCCGGGGCTGGAGGGTTAACACAGTTTGAATAGCGCGCCTATATGCCTTCCATTCTTCCTCTTGTTTCCCATCACATGCCTCCTCTCGTTATCTCCCGAGATACGTTCTCTAATGTATATATCAAGTTGAGCATGTGTATGGGAAGGGGATGGTGGGAGGGCAATTGTCGTCATTGACTTCAGGAGCCACCAATAAATATTAATTTTTCCTTCCTTCCCTTACGGGTTGTCAAAACCGTAATTTATTGGTGGCTCCTTCCGTCAATGACGTAAGAGCCTAGAATATCACGACCGGTGGAGGGACCTTCATATGCTCATCAAAATTAAAAATTTAATAGGAAGACTACAAACGAATACGTAAACTGTGACATGTGTCTATTTATAAAAGTATAAAAAGTAAGAAAAAAATATATAAGGCGGGTACCATTAAAGAAGCCTTATTTCAGAAAAACAGATCTACTGAAGTGTGAATACTGGCAATAGTAGCCTATACCACAACACAAATTCAAATTCAAATAAAGTTACAAATCTATGGTTGCAATAATACATAGATATTGCTATATAACAGATATAATGTAGTAATAATACTCCTGTTATCCATTCCCAGATTGTGTCCTGCCAACTTGTCATGGAACTTATGGTGTTTTATTTTTAGGATAGTGTGTTTATAATAGTGAGGGTTTTATGTAGATATCCATATTTATGTATTTTTTCATATTTTTTTGCAGTTCGTGAATAGCAAGTAGTTTAGAGTGATGGCAGCAAAAGGGTTAAATAACATGTTCATGCAGAATCTTGCTTTAAAACCACTTACTGTTTTTTTTTTTTTTTTTTTCAGGTGTGAACTGGTTGTCTAATTCTAAATAATAATAATAATAATAAGCATGTTACTTATTTCTCATAAGCGCCAATTTTTCCGAAGAATTCACTAGCGCTCGGAAAGAGAAAGAAAAAAGAACAAAATCAATGCATCAAAAGAAGGCTTATATACAACACACATTTAACAATCACTAGCAGTGGCAAAACAGCCTAAACTCTATAGCCATCTGTCATGACACCTCTCTCAAGATCATAGCTTCTCTCAAAGAGAAAAGTCTTAAGTTGTCTCTTGAAGCATTCAACAGAACTCAGTTGTCTCATGGACAGCGGCAACCTGTTATACAACCTCGGAGCCATGTAGGAGAATGACCTCTCAAAGAAAGAAGACTGCTGGAAAGCCCTTGGTTCATCAAGACGAAAAGGGTCATTGTCATGACGCACAACTACACCATGGTGTGCCGGTGGGCGCCTGAGCAGCTCCGCAAGGTACCTAGGCTCACCAAATTTGAGAACCTTAAAAGTCACCAAACACAACTTAAATTCTATTCTTGCTCTTACTGGCAGCCAGTGCAGTTCTATGTGAAGAGATGTAGTAGGAGTTCTAGGTGGAACACCAAAAATGAGTCTTGCGGCCCTGTTAAGAACAGACTGAACTTTCTTTAAAATATAATTTGGAAGACCCACCAACAGGGCATTGCAATAATCAACAGGAGAGAAGACCAATGAGTGAACCAACGTCAGGAGGCAACGTCTGGTTATAAACGGCTTCACCAAATAGAGATTTCTGATGTGCAAGTAACAACTTTTAACTATCTGGTTTACATGCTCTTTGAAATCTAATCGGGAGTTCACATAAACACATATACACCCAGATTTCGAACAGAGTTGGCCGGTCGCAGCTGAGATCCACCCACATTGATGGAGAGGGCACCTACTATATCATCAGCTCTTCTATTTCCTCGGATGATGAGAATATCAGTTTTACCATCATTTAGTTTAAGTTTTCTCGCTCTCATCCACTTCTTGATATCAGACATCAACAATTCCATCTTACTCCGCATATCAACTATATTTGTGATTCTCACATAAATCTGGGTGTCATCTGCATAAAAGTGAAAGGTGACATTATGTGCACGAAGCAGAAGAGACAAACTGCTGATATAAATTATAAATAGGATAGGACCTAAAACTGATCCCTGCGGAACACCATACTGCAGGGGTGTCGAGTCCGAGACCATTTGATTTACCATCACACTCTGGGATCTACCTGACAAGTACGACCCAAGAAGCAAGAGAGCGGAGTCACGCACACCACAATCATAAAGATCACTCAATAACAACTCGTGATCCACTGTGTCAAAGGCCGCAGAGAGATCAAGCAAGACCAATAGTGAGGCCACACCATTGCAAATGTTCTCGACTAGATCATTATGTACTCTAATCAATGCTGTTTCAGTTGAATGATGCTGTCGGTAAGCAGACTGAAAAATTGGGATAGTTTCATTCTGCTGAAGTAGTGGTTGTAATTGGTCAAGTATTGCACGCTCTAATATCTTTGATATGAAGGACAGGTTGGAGACAGGACGATAGTTCAACATGTTCTCAACATCAAGTCCAGGTTTCTTTAGAGTAGGTCGGAGTAGTGCATGCTTTTCAGAATGTGGGAAGCTACCTTCAGAGAAGCACTTATTAATTATTTTGGAAATAAACTCAACTGTGTGATCATAGACTCTTGGTAGCTTGGAAACATTTATGGGATCCAATGGGCAAAATGTTTTATTGAGGTTTCTTATGTAGGACGAGATCATGTCCACCTCTACTGAGTGAAAGGATGAGAGGACATTATTAGGAATGTGTCGGGGTTGGAGTACAACTGAAAGTTCTTCACCAACAGAAGCATTATCCAGTTCCTGTCTTATGCGAGTTATCTTGCCAGCAAAAAATGCCACAAAGTTGGCAGCCACCTCGGCATCGGGTACAGAAGGTCTTAAGCTGACTCTTGTTTTTCCAAGTAAACTGTTTACAATTGAAGCCAACCTCCTCTGGTCGTTACCACATGAGTCAACTTTTCCCTGATAATACACTTTCTTTTCATCTTTGATTGTGTGGACCACGGCTCTTCTGGCTGACAGATATTGCAACCATGTAGAGTCTGTTTTATTTTTCCGCCATTCACATTCAGCTCTTCTAAGAAATTTAACTCGAGTGCTATACCAGGGTGAATCATCTCGTACTATGATTTTCTTCTCTACTTCTGGACAGTGATGATCGAACACTAATTTAAGTGCATTTCCATGTACCTCCACCAGCTCATCTGAAGTAAGGTTGGAAGTATCAATACTTCCCAAGTACTGTTTTACTTCACTGCTAGCCAAATTTTGGTCTGTATTTTTATAATTAAATCTGATTACTTTTTCATGTGTGAGTGGCTTAGGGAAATCAAAGCTGAAAGTAATCAAAGCATGATCAGAGGTATTAGGGTCAGCATTCTCAACATCAACATCCAGAACACCACCACAACCCACAGGAAAGAAAACCAAGTCAAGGGTGTGTCCTAAGATATGAGTTGGGTGGGACACATGGTTTACAAAATTGTTCTGATCAGTCAACTCAAGGAACTCAGGAGAGAATGGCTTCAGATGAGGGCTGTCAACCCAGTAATTAAAATCTCCACATATCAAAAGTCTTCCGGTTTTAGCAGAAAATTCCTCGAGAAACTGCCCAAACTCTTCCATAAAACCCCTATCTGTGCCACGATGGCCAGGCCTATAGACAACTGCCATTCTTAGAATTTGTTGATGGAGTTTTATTTCCACTTCCAACAGTTCATAATAAAGAGGGGCTGGGTTATGGCTTATTTGCAAGATATTCACCAGAGATGTGGAGTAGACAACTGCCACTCCACCACCCGGATGATCTCCCCTAGGCCTAGGAACATTTATTATGGAATGGGTTTTAGGCAATGCCGCCTGGATAATATTCAGATCTGACTCGAACAACCAGGTCTCAGTGAGACATAATACATCAAGGTTACGTTCATCCAAGATCTCGCAAATATGATCCATTTTGTTACGCAAGGAACGAACATTCAACAGACCCAGTTTCAACCTGCTCCCGTGTGCATTTTTCAGTTTTTGAACCTACAAAATTGGTGTTTTCAATAACTTTATTTCTCTGAGCTGTCATTAGAGGACAATTTCTACTTGAGGCGAAATGATTTGGCGGCTCCGTAACTGATGTGGAGCTCATACAATTTATACATTTGGGGGAAGTCTTGTTGGTGCAGTCTTTTGAGTTATGAGTACCGGCACAGAAGTTGCATTTTGGATCCTCATTTTTCCGATAACACCTGTCACTGGTATGGCCAAAGCCCTGGCAATGGTAACATTGTGTTACCCAGAAGCGATCGTATGCACGACATCTCACAAGTCCAACATACACAGAATTGCCATCATCCACAATGGAAGAGCGTATTTCAGGTGACATTTTTACTACCGCAGTCTTTGTGTGTGCATCACTCTTTTGCTTGGTGAATAGCAAATTCATAGTACATAGAGTACTGGTTGCTGGTATAAAACACTGCACTGTACCACTGTGATCTAGCTATGGCTACATCATCCCAAAGAAGGAAATGCTGTAATGACCCAGATATCTTCTGCTACATCTGTGGAAACTTCACTTTGCAGGCTCAAAGGCGCAACATCAATAACTTTGTCAAGAAGGTGTATCTTGCCTACTTTAAAGTACCACTTGGAGACCAGGACAAAAGCTGGGCTCCTCACAAAGTGTGCAAAACCTGTGTTGAAACTTTGCGATCATGGTCTCAAGGAAAGAATGCTAAGCTCAAGTTTGGTGTGTCAATGGTTTGGAGAGAACCAACAAACCATTTGGAGAACTGCTACTTCTGCCTTGTCAATGTAAAAGGTTTCAATAAGAAAACCAAACAACACTTGCAATACCCAGATTATAGGTTTGACTCCTGTAAGGAGATAAAGAAAACCTAATATTTAGTAGTGGCCCCGTAATCATTGACGAACATGCCTATTACATAAGGCATCCTCTTCAAACACTAATCCGCCGTAGTTTTGAATCTACCGCGCAGAGCATTTAAAAACTGAGGAGCCTTCATCATGAGCGCACGCGACCTCACTCATGGCTTCAGTCATTATGAATTGGGTTCTCACTACGAAAAAACTTCGTAAACAATAAAAACAAAAAGAAAATAAGAATAACTATCTAATAAGCTTTCCATCATATCGTGGATGTACTTGTGTGGATCTCTGACCAGACGCTGATTCAGGCGTCATTCCTCCTTCACTGACATATCAAGTAAACCAAAATCCTCAATACATCAACGAATGGGAAGGGGACGGTCGGGAGGGCCCCAGTCGTCAATGATTACGGGGCCACTACTAAATATTAGGTTTTCTTTATCTCCTTACAGGAGTCAAACCTATAATTTATTAGTGGCCCCTCCATCATTGACGAACATGCCTGATTTCTAAGACTGGAGGGGGACATTCGTAATCATATCATAACTCTAGAAAAGCAGATAATAAAAACAACCACATAGTATTCTTACTTTTGAAAATATATTTAACAACGGCGTAGGCCGAAAAAATACAAGAAAAAGGGGGTTCAGGCAGGTGTGTGCTTCAAAGAAGCCTGCCTGACAAAAAATGGGTAACCCTGAAGATTCTGAACACAGATCTGTAGTTACAAAAGGCACCCCACTCAACGAGTGGTGACAAAAAATAACAAGTTATAAGTTTATATGTGCACATAATAAACCCCAACATAAACTTGGAGATAAATTGCAAAGGAACTCCATTGTTCTAATATTAAATTGCTTTCGCAGCTAAAACTACTATAACAACACCGTTGTTTTGTACTTAACATTGTACTAGCACAATTTCTCGCTGAGAAATTTTCATATCACATTTTAACCTTAAATTGTATCACAGCTCTCATACTCCGGCGGGGTCTAGGGTGTCCTATGTCAACTGACTGCACCCCCCCCCCCTTTCCCGTGAAAGTAAACAAAAGTGACTGCAGGGCCACCTAGACCCTCTGCCTTAAAGCTATACATGGTAAGGAAGGTTTGTCTAGAGCAACTGACAAGTATCTAGACAGAAACGTATGATTAGACGCCCACAACTGCGTGGACGCGATGTCTTCGACTGAAAAATTTTCAGGAAACGTAAAGAGGCTGCCCATTTGCGTAAATCGTGGGCCCGACCCACAACGCCGGGATTACTTTCTTTAATGACTTCTACCAGAAGAGAGGCTAATCGCCGTTTAAGTAAGCGTTTACCCGTACTTGCTACCCATAAAGCACCTTGGGGGTTTCGAGGAGCTACTCTCAAATATTTGGTTAGAGCTTGCACTGGACATAGATTATGATGCACCTTTCCCCTTTTTAACGCCGGCACCGTGAACTCAGAAAACACGTGTGCACTATGCTCATTCTTGGCTACAAAACCTGGGGAGGGTGCTATGGAAATACATTCATTAAGTCTACCAAACCTAAGACAATTAGGTGTGTTGCTCATCGCCGCCAGCTCAGACACTCTGTTTCCGGTGGCCAAAGCCAAAAGGAAAACCGCCTTTTTTAAGAGTAATGCAAAGTCTGCAGTATTTTGGTACAGACGAGAGTGAAGCAAAGACAAAGCTTTGTCCAGAGACCAAGTAGGCATGAGCTGACGGGGAGGTGGGCGGAGTTTAAAACATGCTCTCATAAAACCTGTTTCCTCCGCTACCGGTATGGAAAGACCCGTAAGGTCTAAAAAGGGCACTCTAATCGCAGTTAAGTGATTTTTTAATGTTACCACAGATAAACGTTTCTGCTCAAACAGATAATTCAAATAACTAAAAACTAATGCCACTGAGGGTACAGTTTGTTCTGTCCTAACGATCCAAGAAGTAAAGGCTTGCCAATGTGATTGATACTGTCGTTTTGTAGACTGAGTATATTGATTGAGTAATTTATTGGTCACATCTCTACCGTATGGTGCTAGCCACTTGGCCTCCTGAATGTCCATAATGCAAAAGTCAGCGAGGTCGCTAGGTTGCCAATCGTGTCTAAGTGGAAATACCCGACCGGGAGCGATACCGGGTCCGGGCACCACATTTTCAATTGCTGGTACCACAACTGCGCCGGCCACAGTGGCGCGATTAGCGAGACTAAGCCTCGATAATCTCGTAGTTTGTTCACTACGTGGCACATTAGTGACGCATCTGGCGGTGGAAACAGATAGATGGAGCTCCATCTGTTCCAGTCTGTCACTAGGGCGTCTGGCCCCCCTGCCGGCGTTTTCGCCCGGCGGGTGAGGTATAGAGGGAGTTTGTGAGTCTCCTCGGACGCAAAAAGATCCACTTGTGGATGGGAGAGCTCTGCAATCATTAGGTTGAAAATGGGTTGCTTGAGCTCCCATTCTACTGTCGTGCTCTGTCTCCGGGACAGAGCGTCTGCCCAGACGTTCGCTACGCCTGGGAGATAAGATGCGTGAAGATAAATATCTAGACTGTTGGCTAGAGCAAAAATCTCTTCCGACACGTTTAGCAACTTCCTTGACCTCGTTGACCCTTGTTTCTGAATACAGTGGACTGCATTCAGATTGTCCATTCTGAAGGCCACCGACTTGCCCCGTAACGCCGGGCCGTGAGCCTGAAGGAAATACAAGGGGACTAGTAATTCTTTGACATTGATGTGAGAGATTTCTAAGTGGGACCAAAGCCCCTGACCCTGGTGCCCCTGCTTTGACTGAAATCCCCACCCTATTGTGCCTGACGCATCCGTGTCTACCCATACCGTTGGTGGAGGAGAGGTCCATGACATTATTGAGTGCAATGTTTCCCTCTTCGCCCAGACCGCTAGTAAGGTGTGGATTAATTTCGGGATGGGCCATAATTTTCCCGCCGGTAAGAGCGGGAAATATTTGTTGCCTTCCAATATTAATCGTTTTACTTTCAACCGGCCCAACTTGACAGTTAGTTGAATCCAGTTGAGAGAGCCGACCAGAGACTCCCAGACCCTTCGCGTCGTAGTCAGACTGTGAAGAAACCTGAACAGTTTCCTGCGAAACCTGTTGCGATTGTCCACACTCTGACTCAGAGTGAAAGCGGCGGTGTCCCAGACCAGCCCTATCCACTGAATTACTCGTGAGGGAACAAGGTTTGACTTTACCAGATTTACCTTGAAGCCTAGAGTTTTGACATGATTTAAAATGATATTGACATGTTTTATGCATAATTGTTGTGTCTCTGCCACCACCAGCCAGTTGTCCAGATACCACAACACTCCGATCCCTTGTTTTAACAATGGCATCAGGGCTTGCCGGACTAGTTTTGTGAATAATCGAGGTGCCAGGTTCAAGCCGAACGGCATCCTCTGAAAAAAATTTTTTTGGTGCCTGATCCGTAAGGCCAAAAACCTTTGAAATCTTTTGTTGACCGATACGTGCCAATAGGCGTCTGTCAGGTCTAGTGAACACATCCAACCTCCCGGTGGAAGTGTTAGCCTGATTTGGTGTACTGTTATCATTCTGAAAGATTCGTTGTGAATGTGAAGATTCAGATAAGACAGGTCTACGACTGGCCTCATCTGAACACTGTCCCTTTTGGGAACCAAAAATAGTTTGGACGTGAATACAGGGTAATTTGGTGGGACCGGGATGATGACATTCTTGGCAATCATTTCCTGGGCTAGTGACTCCACCTCTAAAGAAACAAAATTCGCCGTTGTCCGCTGACGTAATCGAGGTCGCCGGAGCCACTGCCAAGTGATGCCTTTGCGTGCCACCATCCGTGCCCAAGTGTTTAACGGCCATGCTTGGTGACACGTTCGGAACGACCCAGTTAGCAGACAAGGGTTCGCCGGCTGTACTACCCTCGGTTCCTCCGGCCTTAAGGTAGGCACCGGGAGTGAGAGAGACTTTAGTTTTTTGATGGTGGGGTTGGTGCTGGACGCTTTGCCGGCTGGCTGGTGTTGGCCGAAGACTGGCCCTGACCTGGTTTATTTTGGCCGCGTCCTCTCTGACCTGAAAACCTACTCTGTCTATGCCTGTACTGACCCTGGGGGGAGTGGGAGGACTTAGGCGGAAGAAAAGGTTTAGATCCCCCTGGCTGAGCTTTAGTAGTAGGCCTGGGTTTGGGGAAGTTAAATGCAGGTTTCTTAGAAGGGGTGGGACTGTGCTTAACGGCCTGTGCCATATTGAACACTGTTCGCCACACTTCAGGGGTCATTAAAGAGGGAGTAAACACTGGTGACATAACCACCTGATTAGCAATGCGATCAGGTAGCTTGCGAACTAACGACATCCGAAGATCTTGTCGTGCTCGTACCGCCTCAAGCAAGGCGGTACGTATGTCACCCAAGGATTGGATTGACGACTGAAGAATCAGTCGCCGGGATAACTCAACCGATCTTCGAGCATCCGCATCTGCGATTGCCTGAGTGGACCGTAGTAAAGACTTAGCCACCTGCTGAGATACTATGTACTGCGAGAACAGGCGAAAAGCTTTTCCCCGTAGCCTAAATTCTCTGTCTAGGTGAGTAGGGGTAGGGGTAGTGAACGGGTTCTTCAGCTCACAAAGATTAATCTTAGGGGCAGCTAGAAATGAAAACAAAGCTGACGGGACTCCGCCGGCAGAACCCACCGGCATGGAGAACCATGAATGAGTATCCTGAGGTATCTGGTGGGAAGATTTAGAAGTGAAAGTGGTTGCAAAGTTTTGAGCCTCTACCTCCCAATCTACCCAAGGTCCTGGTCCCAACTGTCCCACCTTCAAAACTGGATTAGCTGCGTCGTCTGTGACGGTCTGTAAATCTAGTTCAGGAGTGAGAGCTGACAGAGTCTTAATATCATTAAACCCATCCAGCTTAGACCAGTCTGAAAATAGTTTTGAAGCTGAGGCAGGGGGTAAAGCAGGCTTAGAAGCATACACAAAATAATCTTGGTGATAATAACTAGGTATAGCCTTGATGTTTACGTCCAGAACATTACCCAAAGTATCCACGGCCCTTAATTTCTTTGACTTATTGCCCTGGATGACCCACTCACGCGGTACCGGGAGTTCCCCTGACAAAGTAGGTTGGGCAAGCTCTGGTTTAGAGGAGTTCAAAAGAACCCATGACTCGTCTGGCCCATAAAGTAAGGGCGTAGCTACCTTTCTAAGAGGCGCTTTGTCTAGAGGGGGTGGATTGACATCCGTTATGACCCTGACATTTGAAGTTGTCAATGCCGCCGTAGCAGGCCTAGTGATTCCTGAGGTTAACAGAGTTGGAGGGTTAGGGATCTTAGATAAATCAATCGAAGTCATCAGAGGCCGTACCGTAGAACTTGTCGTGGGAGCCCCCAAGTCCATTGTGGGGTTTTCCTGTTGTTGGCCAAAAATTTAGATAAAGCATGAGTAAGCAGCCCATTAATTTCCTGTGCCGTAACAAACTGGTTTGATGAAGAACTTACAGGTGAATCATTAGTATCCTGTGCGGCGTCCAAGCCTGAGCCTGACCCTTGTCCTTCCATCTCCGAAATTATTGAAACTTCGTCTTTCTCCTCCTGATCCTCCTGAGAAGACCCCGCCGAGGCAGGGGTACCTTGTTGCCAAGATAAGTCTGGGATAGAGGATGGGATCGCCGCGTCCCTGTGGACATCGGCTACTGTGTGACTCGTTTGAGTCGGACGTGGGTGGTCAGACCCTGGTTGAGCAAACCGCCAAACACCGAGGCCCTGGCCTACGCTCTCTTGAGAGTCTGAAACATTCTCAATTACTGAACCCCCTGAACTTTCCAATTCCAGGGTTAAAATATTAAGTGGCAAATCCTCTTTTGGGACAGGCGCTGCACTGGACTCTTGGGCCTTAACACAAACTCTGTCTGGGGTAGAGGTACGATGAGATGCACTAGAAGTTGGTGAATGTCGAGAGGACTTCCGTTTATGTGAATCCTTTTTGGAGGATTTATGGCTACGGTGTGACCGCGAACTATTCTTAGATCTGGAGGAATCCTCGCCGTGACCACTGGTGGAACCTTCCGTCCTACTCTTCCTACTCGCCGGTGAAGAGGCACGACTAGATGACTGGTGTCTAAGAGGAGACCTAGACCGGGATCTCGCCCGAGACGAGGAGGCGGATACCGGGGGTGTAGGCTCTCTTGGGCGTTTAGGTGTAGCCGCAGAAGATACAGAACCCTGACCAGTCTCCGCCGGCTTAATACTCGTGACTCTAGAGGAACGTTTAGGGGGAGGGTGTTCGGAGAGCAATCTATCCCAAAGTGGGACGTTGTCACATTGAAGTGATTTATGCGCAACAATGGTAGTGTAGGCTGACATCTGTTGCCTAACCTCTCTCAACGCTACCGCCGCGGTCTTATCATTATCACAAAGGACCTTTATAGTTAATTGGGAGCAAAAAGAACAATTACGCATAACTCAGAGACCCCTTGAACGGTCTAGACATTTAACACACCTTATGCAACGGGTATGCGCAAAAATAGGGATACCAGCACAAGCAGGGGTAGTGCACAAAGCAAAAACTGGGGCCACGGTAGCCATGACAGAGACTGGTGGGAGAAAACTACCGCCGGGTCTGTATTGGTCCGCCGGAGCTCAGCTCTGGAAAAAAAGAAAATTTCCAGGAATTAATGCTCATAAGGTTAACCCAACATGTTTGCACACAAGTGTTAATAACCCGCCGGGTAACGAGATGTAATGACACAACGAACACAGCTCGCTACGCGGCGGGGTTCAGAATATCTAAACAAATCTTTTGTTAAAGAAAGTGAAGAATACCCTCTGATATAATATAACGGTCCAGCATGGCGCTTATAGTCTCTTGGTGGTGGTGACTGTCTCAAGATTCAATTTTGTAACAAAGCAACCCCCCATAAAGATGCCGGCCCTTGAAATATTTTAGTAGAATAGCACAGGGCAGGATGATACGAGATCTGATGTCTAACGAATTGTCACAAAAGATCGCCGTAAGTTTGAAGGCGGCGATACCTAATTGTATCACTAAATTAAGTGGTTAAATCGAAATCGAATTTTGTAAATTCCTTAGTTCCTCCACCTAGGAGCACCCTCCGGGTGAGAAGAATCGATATATAACCTAATTGAACCTTCAATCGCCGTAAGAGTAAAGGCGGCGATACACATAGTATCACTTAAAATGGATTGGATAACTAACTGAAAGACATAAGTCGTTCATCCCACCCTACCCAGGTACACCCGCCGGGTGAGATGTCCAAACGTTAACCCCATAAGTTCCTGTCCCCACTTCTTTGTAAAAGATCGCCGGGGAGGAAAGCCTAAAACAACAGCTAGGTTTTTCATGTGGTTTTTGTAAAACCGGGTAGAAAAACTACATAACGTATGTCCGCATGAACAACGTTTTATAGATGGGAACAGCCATCCCGCCGGGAATCAAAGGAGGCCTGAAACCAGGCACCCACAGAGACGCAGTCCTGGAGAGCCACAGACGCCCCAACGCCGGGGAAACAAGCCAGTGTTAACAACCACGTGTGGCCCAACACGGCTCGCGGCCGGGATTTTCATGGTGAAACCGAGAAAAAACCCGCCGGAAGGCAACCCACCCTGAACAGACACCATCTGAACAAACAAGAGACACGAGGAGAGCCACGCACGACAAACCCAAGGTCACTCAATAATCCGTGGAATTAGCCAATACACAACTAAACCAGGAAACAATTATAGTCCGAGGAATTAGCCAATACACAACTAAAACCCGGATACACATGACACAGTAGGGCATATTTATAAATAATAAACAATAACACTAGTACATGTGGCAAAGCTACGAGCGGCTGGCTAGGCCTAGGTAGACGGCATAATAAAAGTTGAAATTTTTTTTTTTTTTTTTTTTTTAAGAGACAATGAACGGAGGAAGGAAAAACACAGATAAAACAAAAAGGTCCATGTGCCTAAAGGCATCCTCCATTCATAAAATGTTTGTAACAACTGGATTTAAACATTTGTTGATTGTAAGTTTGTGGAAAGCAATTCGAGGGAAGTGAATTCCAAAGAGTAGTAGCTCTGGGGATAAATGAATTCTGATAAGCAGAAGTTCTGCATTGTGGAGGAGAAAGTGTAAATTCATGGGCGCTCTCAGCTGCCCTAGTTCTACGGGGAAAGATGTGGAGCGGCACAATTGAAGCAAGTTCCTCGGAACAATTGCTGTGAAAATATCTGTAGAATAATGCAAGGGATGCAACGTTTCTTCGTATGGCTAATGTAGGAAGGTCCTGTGATTGCAGGGTTATTGATTATCTAATAGCTTTATTTTGAATTTTGTCCAACTGCCCCAATGCACCCACTCCACTTCCACCCCACAGAGGTGAACAGTAATCCATCTGAGAGCGCACATGACTTTTATATATTACGGCCAACTGCTCATCAGTGAAGAATTCTCGAACTCTGTACAGGAGTCCCAGTTTTTTAGAGGCTTCCTTAGCTATGCTTCTAGCATAATGGGTTCAGCTCAAGTTAGTAGTTAATGTTACACCGAGAATGTCAATACTAGGGGAAGTGGGATTTACATCATTAAAAAATATATGGGAGTCAGTGGAGATTCTTCGGTTAGAAAATTGAATGTACTTGGTTTTCTGTGCATTAAAGGAAACTAGATTCTCTTGTCCCCTTCATTAATTCTAGAAAGATCCTGGTTCATAGAAATTGCAGTGTTTATTTTTGAATTTATAAGATCGGGTTGGGTGAAAGAATTGTAAATGTGAAGGAACTGTGGAGTGTTGAGTCATCTGCGTAGGAATGTATTGGATTATGAGTGGTAGATATGAGATCATTGATATGAATGAGGAACAGAGTTGGGGCCAAAACTGATCCCTGGGAACACCAGCATTTATTGAGTGAAATTGAGAATAAAGGCCATCTACCATTACACGTATTTTCTGTTATGAAGATAAAGAAAGTGGAACTAATGATGCAAGGCCGTAGTGTGACATCTTCGACAATAAGGATTGATGCCAGACTCTATCAAATGCCTTTGATATATCCAGTGCTATTGTATGTGTTTTCACCATGTTGGTCTGTAGCTTGATTGATTTGATGCGTAAGAAGGCAAAGAATGTCTGCAGTGATCGACATCGTCTAAAACCATATTGCCTATCACTGATTAATTTATTATTCTCCAGATGCTTAATTATGTGATTATTTAATATAATTTCAAAAACTTTGCCAAGAGTGGAAGTTATAGCTATTGGTCTGTAGTTTGATGGATCTGAAGAGGCACCTTTTTTAGGAACTGGATGGATGTTTGCTTCTTTCCAGGGTACTGGGAAGCATGAGGTATGAGTACACAGACGGAAAAGTTTGCCAATACAGGAGCGAGCACCAAGGAGCAATTCTTAAGTACTATTGGAGGAATTTCATCTGGACCAGGAGCCTTATCTACTGAGAGATTCTGCAAAATAGTTTTGACATGTCTGGTGTGGATCTTAAGTGAGGGAATTTCAGGTGAATTAAAATTAAGTACAGGGACATCTTGATTATGTCATCTAAGGTTGAGTTGGTGGAGAAAATATCTGCAAGAAGGTTAGCTTTACCTCGTGGGTCACTTACAAGATTGCCAGTCGGAGATTTAATGGTGGAATGGATGAAGCAGTAGTGAAGTTGGATTTGAATGAGTTAAGAGTAGACCAAATATTTTGTTATCATTTGGATTATTAGAAGTTTATTTGCCTGCTTATGGAGAAAGTTTGATTTAGTTAGGTTTAATACAGTTTGGCATGATTTCTGATGTTTCTAAAGTAATTAAAGGCTTCATGTGTTTTTGATCTTGTATGCATTGTAGGCTATTGCTTTTTGTTCAGTTACTCTAGCACAATTATGGTCAAACCATTTAGGTGAATTAGATCTTTTACTGTACTTTTGATGAGGAATAAAAGTTTCCATTCCAATTTTTACAAAATCTTGTATGTGGTCAAGGTGGAGTGTGCATCATTAGAAAAGAAAGAGGTCCAGGGAATATCAATAAAGAAACCTTGAAGACCTCCCAGTCTGCCCTATCGTAATGCCATTTAGTCACCAAAACAGGTTCAGAGTGGGAAGGTGTGGTAGGTGATAGACAGGTGGCCTGTATCAGACAGTGATCAGAAGATCCAAGTGGGGACCTCACTGTAACATCATAATTTTCTGAATTGGTTGTTAAAAATAAGTCCAGTAGGTGGGAATTATGATTAGGATTATCTGGTACACGGGTGGGTTGGTTGACTAGTTGAATGAGATTAAATGAGTCTGCAAATAGCTCACATTCAAGGCCAGTGATATACACAAACACTGGAAATATCACAACAGGAACCACCGCCAACACACCACCGTAGCAAATACTTCCGACCAAGGGAAGACTGACTCGGGACCCAGAAAAAACTTCACCAAGTGAAGAAAAATACGCTGGGAACGTCAGAAAACAAAGCTTACCTCATCAGAAAGATAAAAGGCAGCACTAAATAACGCGTAGTGAAAGCCGCCTGCATCACAAACTAACTCAACTGTGAAAAAGTTCACCTGTCCACAACGGGACCACGAGGGTACATCCGAAATAGATGCCCCATACACTCGACCCAAAATACACTGCACTGCGGGCAACCAGCCCAGGACACTCCTGCTACGCCTATCCTAACCTTACTCGATACATCCTGGAGTAAACAAATGAGAAAAAACTCACTAGGGACGCAACGAATGCGGAACTAGCGGAGCGTGGGGAGGCACGTCCGGGCAGGCTGAACGCAGAGCAGAGAAGGAGGAATGACGCCTGAATCAGCGTCTGGTCAGAGATCCACACAAGTACATCCACGATATGATGGAAAGCTTATTAGATAGTTATTCTTATTTTCTTTTTGTTTTTATTGTTTACGAAGTTTTTTCGTAGTGAGAACCCAATTCATAATGACTGAAGCCATGAGTGAGGTCGCGTGCGCTCATGATGAAGGCTCCTCAGTTTTTAAATGCTCTGCGCGGTAGATTCAAAACTACGGCGGATTAGTGTTTGAAGAGGATGCCTTATGTAATAGGCATGTTCGTCAATGATGGAGGGGCCACTAATAAATATCCCATCTGCCATTCGACCAGTTGCACACTGTGAGGAAATACCTGTGCCTGTATTTACTGAGCTGCTAGAGATTGATGTCGAAGCCCTCAATTCACCTGCTTCTACAGATGAAGATGATGAGACTGATCTTTTTAAGCCATTTGATGCAGATTGTGATAAACTTTCTCTGTTTAGTCAGCCTGAATTAAATGATCTGGTCAGAGATTTGTAATTGCCAAAGCAGTCTGCTGAATTGTTGGCTTCCAGGCTGCAAGAGAAAAGACTGCTGAAACCTGGCACTAGAGTCTCCTTTTATCGTAACAGAGAAGCAGAACTGCGGAAGTACTTCAGATGGTTAGCTTGTTTATTGTAATGATGTTGAAGGGATTCTTCTCACTATGGGACTGCCTGCATATGATTCAAGTGAGTGGAGACTTTTTATTGACAGTTCTAAAAGGAGCTTGAAATGTGTTTTACTTCACAACGGAAACATATATGGTTCAATCCCAATAGGACACTCTTTTTAAAAAATTTACACGATTCTGGCATGCGGGGTCCTCTTCCCTGCTTTTTACAAAATTTTCTCTCTAACCGTACATTCCAGGTCAAAAATAATGGTCTCCTATCGGACATTATGTCACAAATTAATGGAATAGCACAAGGATGTGCCCTTAGAAGCTTACTCTTTATTATGGCGATCAATAGTGTCATACGCAGCCTCCCACCTGAAATATCGTATAGCTTGTATGTGGACGACTTCGCAATATATTATACTTCTCCCAGTCTGACTCACATACAACGGCGTCTCAACATTGCTCTAAAATCCATCCACTCTTGGGCATCCACTGCTGGTTTTCAATTTTCTGCTGAAAAGACTAACGCCGTTGTATTCTATAGAAATGTTCGACATTTACGTAAACAGTCCATTACTCTCACCATGGGACATTCTAATATTCAGATCCTTCCACATACCAGGTTCCTTGGTTTAATCTTTGATACTCACCTCAATTGGAAGAGTCACATTGCCTGCTTAAAGGCACGTTGCCTCCAGAGAATGAATGTTCTGAAAACAGTCGCACGAGTCCATTGGGGCGCAGATCGCGCTACGCTTTTACTGTTCTACAGAGCTACCATCCTCTCAGCCCTAGATTATGGTAGCCCTGTCTATGGCACGGCCTCTGCTTCCACATTAGGAACCCTCGACAGCGTACACCATTTGGGCATCCGCATTAGCTCGGGGGCATTCCGTTCCTCTCGTGTCTCCAATATCCTATGTGAGGCTGGGACCTTACCTCTAGCCTACCACCGTCGATTAGTCCTCATGCGTACGGCTGTTCGCCTCCGTCATGACCCAACTCTACTAGAACTATTCCATTCCACAGATAACTATCGTTCAACCATTCCAGTGCCATTCCCAATATTGTCTCGCCAATTGCTCTCCACTTACAGTATCACCGTTCCTCCCATAACTCCCCCTCCTAGTCACATCACTCCGTGGACCCTAAAACACCCTACAGTTTGCTTTCACTTAGCGGATCAACTTGATGCCCAAGCCCCATCTCAATGTCGACATCTCGCTTTACAACATCTTGATGATCACATCCCGGCTGTTTTCATTTACACCGATGGCTCGAAAACTGCGGATGCCGTGGGTTGCGCTGCAGTCTCAGACCATGGCTTGTCTCAAAGTACCTTACACCATCACTCCACGGTTTTCACTGCTGAATTATGGGCTATTCAAGGTGCTTTAAGCACCATCTCTTCATTGTCGAGGAACTCTCCACGGGTCGTTATCTGTAGTGACTCAAAGAGTGCACTGCAAGCCTTATGTGTATTTGCCCCCAAAGACCCATTGGTCAAGACTATCATCCACACAATACACAAATTACAGTGCGCTAATCGTTCCATCACACTGTGCTGGATCCCCGCGCATGTAGGAATTCCCGGGAATGAGCGTGCAGACTTCCTCGCTAAGCAAGCGTGTCATGGTACACCCTCTACTACTTTGCTGCGTTCGGAGGATATGCTCCCTGTCCTCCGTCGCCATGTTTATGACGCTTGGCGAGTTGAGTGGAGAGCGCAACCATTAACTGGCCACCTTCGCTCCATTACGGATGATATACACTTGTGGCCTCTTCAATTAATGGTTCACGTGCAGACCAAACCCTATTAACTAGATTACGTTTAGGCCACACGCGCCTCACACATGGTTACCTGATGTCCACCCCTCGTGGTCCACCACCTGAATGCCAACATTGCCGTACATCATTGACTGTTTTTCACTTTCTTTGTATTTGTCCCGTCTATGCATCTGAAAGACGGAGATTCTTGCTGAACACCTCATTACATGGCATCCTCTCTGACTCAGACTCTTTCAATTTCACCCCTATTCGTCACTTCCTGAGAGCGATAAATTTATACAATGACATATAACTACTGACATATACGTAACTTTAAACTCTGTACCACCTCCTCCACCACTAGCCTTGAGAGGGCCTAGGCCCAGTGGGCTAGTATAAAATAAAAGCATCATCAACAACATCTGTAAAAATTAAAGAAGAGTATGCCAACATCAAGATTGTTCTGGAGAGGTTGCAATACCATGTTCATGGATGGGTAATTTGTGTGGATTTGCAAATGGTGAACTTTCTGCTGGGCCAGCAAAGGAGGTTACACAAAATACCCCTGTTGCCTGTGCTACTGGGACAGTAGGGCTACACTAGACCACTGGGTGAAAAAGAAATGGCCACCAAGAAACAGTTTGACGCCTGGTGACAAGAACATCATTAATGACCCTCTGGTTGATAGGAAAAACATTGTCTTTCCCCCACTGCACATAAAACTTGGTTTGATGAAGCGATTCGTCAAAGCTCTTGATCACAGTGGAGACTGCTTCAGCTATATATGTTCAACCTTTCCAAGTCTCAGTGACGAGAAGAAAAAGGCAGGAATATTTGATGGACCTCAAATAAGAACACTCCTCAGGGATCCACACTTTGTTACAACAATGAATGCGACAGAGGCTAGAGCTTGGAATGCATTCTCTGATGTGGTGCAGAATTTCCTTGGGAACAGGAAAGCTGACAACTATCAAGAGATTGTGGAGGAGCTGCTGTTGAGTTTGCAAGCACTTGGATGTAGAATGAGCATCAAGGTGCACTACTTACATAGTCATTTGGGAAAGTTTCCAGAGAACCTGGGTGATGTGAGCGAAGAGCAAGGTGAACGCTTTCATCAAGACATTAAAGTAATGGAAGAACGTTACCAAGGAAAAATATGCTTGGATAATCTTGTAGTATACTGAAAATAAGTGTAGCTGCTTACTTTTGAAACAAACATGAGGTGTTGCCTTCAATCGAGTTTCTGCCGATATACACTCCTTTCTATTGGTATCTGCTTGGATATATAGGTTATATAACTGTCCTGTAATTATTGTTGTTGGGGACCATGGTGATCGTACCGGACCCACTGACCCAGCCTTGCCGAGCACCTACTATGACCACTGGCAGACTTTGACTGGCCAATCACTGCCCGGCTGCCGTGTGGACAACAACACAAGCGTGTTCAACAGACTTTGGCTGGTGAGGGGGCACAGCCCGCCGGACCCTGCTCGATCGTGTGGACGGGGCTTAATAAGGCGCGCGCGCTAGTATTGGCTTTCGTTACTAAGCAGTTTCCTATTCCACTCAAATTCCACGTTGAGTAATCGTTCGTACTATACCTTCCAAATATCACTGATTTCTTTGTCAGCGTAAACAATTGTTCCATTAGCATTTCTGACACACTGTTCTTCGCTACCACATCTCTACTGTCATCCTTAACTCGCCTAGCTAAGTTGAAGATCCCATTGGGATTTTCTATTTGGTCTATGACCATGTCCTATATAATTTTCTCTGCCTTGTATGTCTCCTTTTTTGCAATTCACTTAGCTGCCTGATATACCTCCTTGCTGCCTCCTTTCTTCCATGCTTTGAAACATCTTCTTTTCTCCTTCATTGCATTTTCAACCTTGTCATTCCACCACCAGAAAATCTTATGCCTGGGAGGACCCTCAGTTCAAGGGAGTTCCATTGTCTATTTACATCACTTGGCTTAGCGCCTCTATTCCTAATAATTTCCTCCACTGCGCTGCAAAACCTACCTTTGTAATTAGATTCAATCAACAACCATACTTTCCTTTTTGGCATGTATACTTTCTTGCGTACAGGATCTCGCCTTAGGTTCAATTCACAGACTAGGAGCTTATGTTGGGAGATACATTCTTCGCTCGGGATGACCTTTATATCCTGAACAAACTTCCAGCTTTCTTATTCACTAAGAACTATATGTGATCAAATGACTCAACCTTTTCTTGAACTTAGTGTTGCACACAACCATTTTGAGTGATACATAAGAGTCCAGTATGTATTCGCCTTCTAGAGGCGATAGATAGATAGAGAAGGCTACAGAAAGATACAAATGATGACATTATTTAATCATAACCAAGTTTACTGTTTATAAATTTTGACCATAACATACAGCAAAGGCTAGACAATTCATCATTAAGTACCTTACTAATTACTGATAAATAGATTGACGACAAAATTAAAATAAATAAAATAAATACAGTAGTTGTCAAAAACTAAATTATGTACTAACTTCTGAGTGATCTAGTAAGGCAGGCTTGTCTTTGGTGGGTTTGGTAAAGTTGCACATCATTGCACACACAGCAACCTGAAAACAAAACAAGCATCTGTTCAGACATGTAATAAATTTACTTAATGACGGATGAGTCCACTACATCCTGATTCCGTTACATCCCGCTTTTGGCAATCTCGTGGTGCAAGAGCCACCACAGTTGGTAGTAGAAATCCGGAATGTTCATTTTGGCTCTCTGAACAATTTTGGCTTTAGTGTTCAATGTCATGGAGGCAGTAGCCGTTTGAGAGGAGTAGTGTGTCAAAGGTACCGGGGACGACAAAACAAAGTGAAACGACCCACTGTACTTAGCGAGTATAGCGGAAATGCGGCAGGTTAACTTTGTTTGTTTTGGCTCTGCAAACAACTTGGGTCATAGCGTTTAATGTCGTTTAGGAGGTGTAATTAATCAAAGGTTACAGAGACGACAAAACTCACTCAATTCTGCAAAACACAGCCCTCCTCCTAGCAAAATCATGAATGAGATGTGACAGGTTCCTATTATATATACCGATACTCTACTTTATTGTCTCTCTTTTATGATCTATAGTCTGTTCACTATCATTTGGCCAGAAATTTTAACTTTTACCTCTTATAACTCAGGGAGGGCTGAAACAAATGGGCTGTAAATTTCCACACCTATTCTCTGGCTGATACTTCCCAAATGATAGAATTATTAGCTCGAGTACTCTAGTTCTTCTATATTTATAGAAGTCAGTGGTAAAGATTTGTGGCCTAATTAATTTATAATGAACTGACTCTAGTACTTAACCAACTAGAAAATATAAAAGCAGCAATGAAATTCTGATCATCAATGGCATATACTGTATCTCTCAAACCTTAACTGTGTCTAACCCCAAAGGATGTTTCTTTAATTCCCATTTTACCCCATTAGTTTAAGAATTTTAACCCTTTTGCTCACCAGAAGATGCACTAGCGTCTTCCCATACCATCCTCTAAATGCACCAAGGCTCGATTTGCGCCTTCCGAAACTAAAATATTTTGCATACAGTAATACCTCGGTTTTCGCGATTATAGTAGTCTCCCAAAACATCGCGAATCGTGAAATCGCGAAATACGCGGCAAACTTTTAATGGAGAAAATTCATGTCTTTCATGTTCGCTTTGTCACCGTATTTTTGCTATTTTAGTTACCCAAACACAATTTTTTTTTAACATTAATTGTATAAAATGATGTTACAACTACATAAGGCTATTAAAGACTCACAAAAATTATGCTGCAATGGTATTTATTGAAAAGAATGGGAAGGTTGATCAAATATTGTTTTTTGGTAAGTTAAGGTAAGGTTAGCTTAGGTTAGGGTAGGTTATGGTAACTTAAGGTTACTGAACTGTACGTTAAAGTAAGTTCAGGGAAGATAGGTTTGGTAAGGTAGGGTAAGTTACCTGATAATTAATGCCTGTTCTTGAAGATAAACTTTAGCATTGTATTTCTTGGTAAGCTAACCACTTCTGTACCGGTTATGTACTTTTCATTATATTGTGGCAACTATTAGACGATTTTGTACAGCTTAGAAAGGACATCTACTCATTAAAAGCCTACAGATTATATCAATTAATCTTTTTAGCTACCATATATTCTTCCTAAGCTTCATAACATCGTCTAAATGTAGCTACAGTACAATCAAATTAAAAAGACGTCGCCGGTACAGAAGGGGTTAAGGTAAGGTTAGGTTAGGCTACCTATTGGTAACTTAAGGTTACTGAACTGTACGTTAAGATAATTAACCCTCCAGCCCCGGCTATGTATTATATATATATTCCTCGAAACCCGGGTGTTTTGGCCGAAAAACGTCTAGGCTAGGCTACCGTATATTCGTTAATCAGACTGCTTCCCGCATTCCCGCACATCCCCAAGCGTAGCTGTGTTATTTACCTGTAGAATGGCATTAAGTAGAGCTCTCTAAGTCAACTGGTTGAGCTGTGATGATGATTTCATTGGAGATAACTTTATGGCCAAAACAGCCACTTTACACCACTTTTCGATACTTAACAACAACATACAGGCACACACGAACAAGCGACGCTCTCCTTCTTGTGGCCGGAGATGCGGGGCGTCGGTCCAGCCGGCTGTTGTTTACATGCGTCGGACCGACGCCTCGCACACGAAGCTCACAGGCTTTCAACCACTGGGCGTTCAAGAGGCCTTCCGGGTACCTGTTATATGCTTTTTTTATGGGCGTTCAAGAGCCCTTCCGTGGTGAGAGGGTTAAGGTTAGATAGGTTGTTTTTATTTTATTTTTTTCTACGTGAATGAGGGAGACAAAAGGCATAACTGCGTGCAGCGAGTGCCTCCCCCAGATTTGAAAGAGTGACAGGGCCAAAATCAAAGGACGTTCGAGCTAAAATGCCCGGACACACGGAGTTTGAAGCAATTTAAGTCATAGGAAGAGGGAAAGACTGATTCTGGGAGAGAGTTCCAGAGCTCAGCAGTTGAATAGAAGAAAGTCTGAGAATAGCATTTCACTCTTGGGTTGGAGAGTTGCACAGAGTAAGGGTGGGATTGTGTTGTAAGGCGGGTACTACGTACCCTACGTAGAGGAGGTGGTATACACTGGGAATGCTCTGAGGACTACTGATTATTGTAGTAGCGATAGAATAGCGAGAGAGATGCAACATTGCGGCGAAGAGAGAGAGATTGCAAAGAGTTGGTGAGTGGACGGGAGTTAATGATACGAAAGGCTTTCCTTTCTACTTTGTCTAAGGATCCTCCCCACACATGTGAACAATACTCAATACAAGGAAGCACTGTGCCCCTGTACATAGCAAGAAGCTGCGCAGGGGTAAAGAACCCCTTGAAGCACACCCAGCTTCTGGGAGGCTGCCTTAGCGAGACTGGTAATATGGTCCTTCCAAGTGATAGCAGAAGAAAAAGAGACACCGAGAACATTGAGAGAAGATGAAGGGTTGATTTTTGTAGTGTTGAAGAATAAGGGATAGGTTAGGTAAGGTAGGGTCAACAGGTACAAAAAAGGCAACAGGTGGTCGGTGCTGGTCGGTGTTATGATCGCTCGGCGTCTAGAAGACGGCGGCCAAGTGCATTTCGGGATGCGCACGGTCGCGAAACGGGCGACTTTGATCGCGAAACCGCATACCTGGAAAATAAATATTTTGGAGCGAAACATGAAACCGCGAATTCGATATACGCGAAATGTGGGGTTTCACTGTATACTGTATCACCGAAAGGAGCTAATCTGCCGGCAGTGAGAAGCTGAAGAAACAAGAAATTATGTGATATAACTTGCAACACTTGCCCGGGCGACCGAAGCCATTCCCAGGTTCTCGTGCCCCCAACGAGGGGACAGGGGTTGATTGTGGCAGTTTGGCTCCCAGGACTGCTCCCATTGGACGGCGGTCCGCTGTCCCCCACCGGTTGCAATCTTGTCCCCGGTCGGGAGAGCCGGCAGCCATCCATGGTCGACAACCCCGGGAGGTGAACCCACGACGAAGACGCCGCCACTCCCGGTCAAATCCACTGCAAACCTCCTCACAAGCTGGACAGCCGAATACAGAAACACCCCACTCCTCGCCATAAACAACATCCCCTTAACACACACACACACACACACGAGCGACGAGAGGGAGCAGACGTCGTTGGCTGGCGTTCCTCAAACCACCATCTGCCTTGCCTAAATACAGGAGGTTATTGTGTATTTTCCCGCTAATAATAGTCTGAGAAGAAAGTGTTCAGTGCAAGTTAAGTTAAAAATATGGATGTATAACTAAGGTTAGAGAGTTGTTTTAAATAATCAGCTGGTAAGTGACGTCACGTGACAACAACAATGGCTGGCACCGAAGCCACCAATACGAGTGGGGAATGTTTTTATGAAGAGGAAGAGGATTATTCAGGCTTTCCTGAAGGTAAGGAGGACCAGATCACCTTCCTGAACAGGAACCAGATGGGGCTGATAAAGTGGAGGAAGGAAGTGGAGGGGTGGAGGAAGAACATTGGGACTGTAGTATAAGAGGGTCGTGTCCCAGGGGAGGGTTTAAATGATTTAACTGCTAGGGTCAACGAATTGGTATCTGAGAATGTGGCCCTAAAAGAACAGATTAAGGAATACAAAGAACATTTATATGAGAGAGTGAAAGAGATAGATGATGGGTATAGGGAGAGGGCTGAGAGAGAGATTTGTGAATTAAGGGAGGATAATGCTAGGCTAAAAAGAGGACTGGAAACAAACCAGGACAGGACACAACAAATGGAGGAAGAGATATCACAAATGAAAAATGACTGGGGTGATCGAGTAGGTGAAGCAGAAGTACAACTAATTGAGGAGCAAAAGGGAAAGCAGGAGGAGAACCTGAACAAGAAGTGGTTAATGCCATCAAACAAAATGAGAAACAGGTCAGTGATATTATTGACAAGAAGAGGTGTGTAATTATGTTTGGAGATGTAGAAGAGGAAATATCAGATAGAAATACGAGATAAGGTGTGGAGATGAAGAAAGTCGAGAAGATGATTGATGTGATAGATAGAGAAGATAAGGAGGGATGGAAGAGGGAAGTAGAGGACTGTTGGGAATAGGGAAGTACAAGAAAGGAGAAATGAGGCCAATGAAGATTAGATTTAAGTCAACCAAAGTAGCAGAGAAGATACTCAGATCCAGCTGAAAAATAAGTCAAGAGAGAGAAGATTTTTTTTTTTAAATAAGGCAAGACCTAAATGCGGAAGCGAGGGAAAAAAATGAGAAATAAATCGAGAAGTAAAAGAAAAGAACGATAATAGATCAGAGATGGAGAAAGGGAATTTTATTTTACAGGAACATGGATGGGAAAGTAAAGAAGTGGTACCTGAAGAGAAGAAGGGGGAGAAGATACGGGCGGAGGGGGGGAGAAAAGACGTGGGGGGACAGAAAGAAGGATTGGAGGGAGAGGTGCAATAAGAAAGGGACATACTGTAGTAAAAATAGTAAGGTAAAGACAAAGAATATCAATCAAAATTATAAATGTAAAAGTAATAGGTGCAAGATGGTCTAAGGCTAATATCAAAGAAATTAGAAATTAATGATTACATCAGACAGGCAGAGCCCTTAATAATGTGTCTATGTGAAACTTAACTAAATAAAGGGATAAGTTTGGAGGGAACGGGATGGAACAACTAATATATCTGGAGAAGGGATAGAGAGGAAAAGATGGAAGGAGGGGTTTTAATTCTTATGCATAATAAATTGAAAACAAGAACGATTGATCTGAATACATACATAACATTTTAAGACCGAGAGTTCCACACATACGTGCAGTGTCAGTCTCTTGTCCTAATGGCGGCGTTCCAGGCAACCCTGTTAAGGGCTGCTTCACTTGTCAAGTTCTTGGATTTGAGATCGGCACGTATAGTCCGATCCCAGGTCTTCCTCGGTCGACCTCTTGGTGCAGCTCCCTCCACAATCACAGACCTGCATTTTTTCACCCAATTTTGTTCATCCATTCTCTCCACATGCCCATACCATCCCAGTCTACTTGTACGCATCACCTCGCTAATACTCTTTATACCTAAACGTCTCCTCAGCTCAACATTTGTTATTCTATCCTGTAGCCTGGCCCCACACATCCATCTCACCATTCTCATCTCATTACATTCCATTCTGTTGACATCCTCTACTTTAACGGCATACGTCATTGCACTTCTAACACATGAGGCATACACCTTTCCCTTCAGGGGGAGAGGCATTCTTTTCATGGTCAGGATTGGCAGCAGTTCTCTGAACTTCCCCCAGCCACACCTAATTCTAGCAACAGTGGCAGCCTCGTCCCCACCACCGGCAGAGATGGTATTTCCTAGGTAACAAAACTTGTTCAACAGCTCCAAGGACTCATTTCCAAAATTCACAGCCACAGGATCATCACTTAACACAAGCTCGCCTTTGCACACTACACACTCAAATTTCTCTATTTCTGACTTATCCTTCAGCAGGGGTCCCTTTATTCTACTACAGCGCTTACTCCCATGGTGTACCCAACATCGACAGATGCTACATTGAATTGAGTTAACGCCCACTCCCTTTCCACACACTGCACATGGGTATGGAATTGACAGATGATGGCAATCAAAAGGCGGATATTGCAGTGGCCTATATGCCGCCCTACACAAGGGCTTGGGAAGAGGAGGAATAAAAATTCATCAAAGATGAGATGATTATTTCTATTGAAAAATTAACTCACAGAAACAATTAACTAATTATAATGGACATGAGAGGCACTCAATTCCTGGCAGCAGCCTCCACGAACCAAGACCACCCACTAAACTATATGGCAACACACCCACAGACACCAAGAAATATCAAAACAACACCCAGCACACGGTATCACACACAATTATTGTCCTCTCTCCGTCCCTGCCCACCCCGAACCAACTTCCAGAAGCACATCCATACTCATATCTCTCACCGATCCATCCACTCACTCACAGACAACACGCAGCTGCATGCACGACCTCCCGAAATCCATCCTTCCGAATCCTCCCTTCCCGCGAGGACAGAGTCCACCTGGCCAGGCTGAGATGCGGACACCATCCAGCTCTCCTGAGCTATCAGAAGAGACTGGATGACTCCGTTGTCGACGCCTGCCCGGGATGTAACACAGCACCCCATACCATTAAACACATCATAGAAGACTGCATTTCACACAACCACTTACGCCAACAACACAATCTACACTCAATGAGAGCTCTGTGGGAAAGCCCGATCGTGGCCATGGCCTTCCTCAGGGACTCGGGGCTGTTCGGCCAGGCAGCTTAGGGAACAACAACAACTAATAATAGTAGGGGACTTCAACTGTAAAGAGGTGGATTGGGAACAAAGAGAAGCGGGCAGCAATGTAAATTTGTGGGGGTATAGGCTACTGGATTTGGTCACAGAAAATGTATTGGTACAAAATATAAAGGAAAATACAAGAAGAAGGGGAAATGATGAAGCATCCAGATTGGACCTCATGTTTACTAGAGACCCAGATGTAATTTCTGATATAAAATACTTACCACGTTTAGGCAAGAGTGATCATGTTGTGATGGACATAGATATCCTATTGGGTTATTCCAATGTGGTGGAGAGGGAGGAGCAGAAGGAAACTAGGTTTGACTACGCAAAAGCAGACTACCAATCACTGAGACTATACTTCAGAGATGTTGACTGGAACGAAATACATCAGAGAAATAGTGTAGATGAGAAGTATGAAGTATTTAAAACAATATATGAAGGAGTCAATAAATATGTCCCTAAACAAGGTAATAAGCCAACAAAGATAAAGGACTGGTTCAATGAAAAATGTAGGAAAGCCAAGGAAAAGAGAGACCAGGCGTGGAAGGTAGTTAGAAAAAGGTGTAATAGAGAAACTTGGAACAGATACAAGAGATTAAGAAATGTATATGCTACAATCAGGAGACAAGAAGCCAGAGCATATGAAAAGAACATCGTGAAAAAATGTGAGAGTGATCCTAAGCTGTTCTATAGGTTTGTAAATAGTAAAATGAAGGTAAGGGATAGAATAGTGAGGTTGAAAGTTGAAGGGACCACTTATGATGACGACCAGAATATGTGTGAAGTTATGAACAATACACTGCACTCAGAATATACTAAAGATGAGAACTTTGAAGAAGTAGGTGAAATTTATGAAATTGGTGATAAACTGGGAGATAATAAGTTTCTCCCAGAGGAGCTAGTAGAACTAATAAAAGGACTAGATGTGAAAAAAGCAGTGGACCCTTACAATGTAGCAGGATGGATTTTGAAAGAATGTGCTGACGAACTAGTAAAACCGTTATATATATGAGATAATGAAATACTCTCTGGAAGTGGGGAAATTACCAATGGACTGGAAGAGAGCCAACAATGTACTTATTTATAAAGGTGGGAACAGGGAGCATCCATTAAACTATCGACCTGTGTCGCTTACTAGTACAGTATAGTGAGCAAAATCTGTGAGAAAATAATTGAAAAAAGATGGATGATTTACTTGGAAAAAAATAATCTACTATCTAGCAGGCAATTTGGATTCAGGGAGGGTAACTCTTGTGCTACTAATCTACTCAGTTTTTATTATAATGTAAAACTTGCAAAATAAACAAACCAAAACATATACGAACACAGTAAAAAGACAGAGTGGTGGACATATTACAAGAGAGAGATGGATGGGTGGACTGCGTATATATTGACATGAAGAAGGCTTTTGACAGAGTATCGCATAACAGGCTGAAGTGGAAACTGTATTTTGTACTATTGTTGATGTTTTGTCAAGTTGCAAATTTGATTTTAATAGAACATTTTGACACTAATTAACACTAATTCATGCAGAGTATAGTAAAATTTACCAGAACGTCCCCGACTTCCCAAATTGACTAATTCCTTGAACGTGACGACAGGGCGTTGTTATGTGTGCGATTAGTTTGCTTGGGAAACAGATTAACTTGCTCATGTAGTAATGTACACCCTATGTGGTGGATTGTGTTCGTTTATTTATATGCTATGTGGAAACAACGCTTAAGTAAAATAATAATTATTATTTTACTTAACCCGGCAAGCGCGATAGGCCTCACGGAAGGCTTCCTATAGGGAACGCGATAGGCCTCACGGAAGCAAGACCATAAAAAAAGCCTTCCATAAAAAAAAAGGGCCTATCAAAACAAAGGAATTTGTCTCTAGGTGAGATAATTCCCCTCCAGTACTCATCCATGTAAATATCACCCACCCCCCTCCCCTCCTTCCCCCCTCCCTCCCCTCCTCAATTATCACCTATTTTTCCTCTTATTATCATCATTTATCGGTTATTTTTCTCCCGCGATAATGTAGCACAAGTGGGTTGCAGAAAAGATCGTTATGCAACACCCAGACACCGGCCCACACCGCCCCGCTCGTCTCAGTTACCTCACAGACAGCGAGAGAGGAGGGTTGCCTGTGGCTCTCTCTCGTCTGAGATTATGACCGGGTGGCCAATATCTTCGTTTTTCACCACCCAAATGCTTTTCCCACTTATTTTAGCACTCTTGAAGGTTCATATATACATCATATATGTAAAATAAAAGCATACCGAAAACAAATAATGCTCTATATTGTAAATATAACGAATTCTGTCAGAATCCAAGGCTAGAAATGCACAAATAACTACCCTAGCCCCTAGGTCTATTTCGCGCTTGTCAGGTTAAGCGTTGTTTCCACATAGCGATTTTGATTAGTTATTTTGTCTTTTTACTATGTTCGTATACGTTTTGGTTTGTTTATTTTGCAAGTTTTACATTATAAAGTATGGAGGGATTCAGGGTACAGTAGTTTGTTAAATTTGATGGAGACTATCTTTCGGGGAGACAGATGCGAAGTACAATCAGAGATAAATTTTCTACGTGGAAAGACGTCACAAGTGGAGTTCCGCAGGGAGCGGTGCTGGCTCCCATAATGTTTCTATTATATATTAACGACATGCCAAAGGATATAAATGCGTATATGAATATGTTCGCAGGTGATGCCAAGATCATGAAGCATATAGAAGATGATAACAGTGGAAGGGAACTACAGAGGGATTTGGATAGGATAGATCAATGGAGCAAGAAGTGGAAAATAGAATTCAACACAAATAAATGTCATTTAGTGGAAATGGGAGTAAGTAAAAGAAGGCCTCATATGGAATATAAGTTAGGAGAACATACTATTAACCCATCAGAGAAAGAGAAGGACTTAGGGATAACTGTCAGGGGTGATCTTTCACCTGAGAATAATTTTTTTTTTCTATGTGATTGAGGGAGGCAAAAGGCAGAATTGCCTATAGCGAGTGCCTCCCCCATAGTTGAAAGAGTGACAGGGCCAAAATCAAGGGACGATCGAGCCAAAATGCCTGGACACACAGAGTTTGAAGCAATTTAAGTCATAGGAAGAGGGAAAGACTGATTCTGGGAGAGAGTTCCAGAGCTCAGCTGTTGAGTAGAAGAAAGTTTGAGAGTAATGTTTCACTCTTGGGTTAGAGAGTTGCACAGAGTAGGGGTGGGATTGAGTTGCAAGACGGGTACCACGTGCCCTACGTAAAGGAGGTGGTATGCACTGGGAAAGCTCTGAGGAACACTGATTATTATAGTAGTGATATAATAGCGAGAGAGATTGCAGAGAGTTGGTGAGTGGACGGGAGTTAATGATACGAAAGGCATTCCTTTCAACTTTGTCTAGGAGAGCGGTGTGAGAGGAACCTCCCCACACATGTGAACAATACTCAATACAAGGATGCACTATGCCCCTGTACAGAGCAAGAAGCTGTGTTGGGGAAAAGAACAGGCTGGGAAATTAGTGTTCCAGATCTAGTTGCCCCGGGCTAGTGAATTCAGAAATTTACTTGCCCTGATATATTCCTTACTTGCCCTGATATTTTTGTACTTGCCCTGAATATGAAATTTGTTGAATTAATACAAATTATGCTATATACTGTATATACAGTATATAATGTTTTTTTAGTTATTTTGTTTTGTTTTATTCAATAGATTTTTTTTCTTAGGGGAATACAAAGGTTGCACATAGCAAAAAAATAGCTTTCACAAGTTAGCATATAAAGACAGTGACAAAGTTACAAACAATGCAATACATCAGATGATTAGTTATCTAATTAATATGTCAAAAATAACTAATACGGTACCAGTAAGTAATAAGCTGTCAGTGTACAATTATATTATAGAAAACTTATGAAATCATACTCATGTTGAATATTAACCCTCCTCTAGCGGGTGCTCTGTGGCCGTTTTGGGCCTTTCCGGGCCGTTCTGACTGCTATATCAACCATCAGTATGAAAGGAACTGTATTGCGCCGAAAACTAGGTGGAAATCGCTACACAATGACGCCACATACAGCTACGTAGCACTCGTGGAGCACTGACAGTGTTACCTCGAAGATGGAAGTTTAGCTGATTTTGCTACCTTGCTCACTTTTAGCGAACTATTGGTTACACTGTCATCCTCACGCGCGGTGGGGGAACTGGAGTTAGTGTGGGCCGGGAGGCCACAGATGTCGGACGTATGGATCATTACTATCCCACCCATTTTCACTCGATTTCAACCCTTTTTTCACCCGTTTTTTCAACTCGACTTATGTTGCGAGCCGCTCTTTAAGGGTTAAGTAAGGTAAACCTCTGCAGAAAACTCATTCTGAAATCTGAACTAAATAAATAACTATCTATCTATCTAATATCTATCTATCTATTTATCTGTCTGTCTGTCTGTCTGTCTGTATGTGTGTGTACTTACACTAGTTGTATTTGCGGGAGTGAGCATGTGTTTTTTCATTACATTGAGCGTATTTATCAATACCAAATATCAGTGTGTGTGTGTAAGTGTAGATATTATATTGCAAAATTCATGGTTCATATCTCTAATGAATGCGAAGGACTAGCTTTAGTTTATGATAATAAATATGGCTGATTTTTTTTTTTTTTTTTTTGTATATAGAAAATAGAAATATGTCCAGAAAGTGAGTGATAAAGTCATCTTTAATCGACATTCGACACCCGGTACTTATTACTTAAGCCCATGGCCTCCCAACCAATGTCTGCAATGGCAGACATTAAGGGTGAAGTAGACCAGTGTTGTATTTAGAACGTGAATACAAGACCCTGATCAGCATGATCGAATTGATTACACTGGTTACAAACTAAATTCACCACCACAGCCATTCCAACAGTATGACTATGATAACACACATTTCACTTGAACCCCCATACACAAATAATAATTCGCGGTTAGACATTATCAATTACCAACCCTCCCACGAAACAAGATACAAAATCGAACGAACTGAACGTTGCCTCTATGCTGGAGCTTAGTTTGTACCCATCCCCTCAGGGATCAAGTTGTCTGGCAATACATATAGTTTTATTTAGGCCTAGGCATACTTTACATTGTACAGTAGAACAGAGACTGCAGAGTATCATTATAGGTTTGACTCCTGTAAGGAGATAAAGAAAACCTAATATTTAGTAGTGGCCCCGTAATCATTGACGAACATGCCTATTACATAAGGCATCCTCTTCAAACACTAATCCGCCGTAGTTTGAATCTACCGCGCAGAGCATTTAAAAACTGAGGAGCCTTCATCATGAGCGCACGCGACCTCACTCATGGCTTCAGTCATTATGAATTGGGTTCTCACTACGAAAAAACTTCGTAAAAAATAAAAACAAAAAGAAAATAAGAATAACTATCTAATAAGCTTTCCATCATATCGTGGATGTACTTGTGTGGATCTTTGACCAGACGCTACTGCAGGCGTCATTCTTCCTTCACTGACATATCAAGTAAACCAAAATCCTGAATACATCAACGAATGGGAAGGGGATGGTCGGGAGGGCCCCAGTCGTCAATGATTACGGGGCCACTACTAAATATTAGGTTTTCTTTATCTCCTTACAGGAGTCAAACCTATAATTTATTAGTGGCCCCTCCATCATTGACGAACATGCCTGATTTCTAAGACTGGAGGGGGACATTCGTAATCATATCATAACTCTAGAAAAGCAGATAATCAAACAACCACATAGTATTCTTACTCTTGTAAAAAAGAGATATTCGGGTGCATAAACTTTATACAGCCTAAATCTTCAAAAAGGGGTACAAGCAGGAGCGTGCTTCAAAGAAGCCTGCTTGAAAAAGGGTTAACTCTGAGACTCTGTACACAGATCTGCTAGTTAAGAAGGCACCCCACTTAAAGTAAGTGGTGAAAACTAAAAACTTATAAGTTTACATGTGCACATATAAACCCCATTAACTAGTGGATATATTCCTAAAAATATAACCAAACATAAATGAATTCTTGTACATTCATAGAAGTACTGAACTCGTGTACTTATGGAGAAGTAATTACTTCAAAAGTAAAAGTCGTAGTTGCAACTACCGAGATTTCTCAAAAATCTATTGCTTCACAGCCAAAGCTACTTACAACAAGAATTGTTGTAACACTACTATTGGCCTTTAGCACAATTTCCTGCAATAAATACTACAGAGAAATTTTATAAAACAATGCCTACAAACAGTATCCCAGCTCGTATGTTCCGAACACATACTCCGGAGGGGTCTAGGGTGTCCTATGTCACACTGACTGCACCCTCCCCCCCCTTTTTCTTGAAATTAAACAAAACGTGACTAAAAGGGCCACCTAGACCCTCTGCCGTAAAGCTATACATGGCAAGGAAGGTTTGTCCAGAGCTACTGAAAGGTATCGCGTCAAAAAACTCCTGATTAGAGGCCCACAACTGTGTGGACTTAATAACTTCCACCGAAAGATTATTAAGGAAACGTAAAGAGGCTGTCCCCTTGCGTAAATCGTGGGTCTTACCCACAACGCCGGGATTCTTCTCTTTAAAGTCCTTGACCAAGAGAGAAGCCAGTGTACGCTCCATCAAGCGTTCACCCGGACTTGCGACCCATAAAGCACCCTGGTGATTTAGAGGTGCCACTCTTAAATATTTGGTTAGAGCTTGCACTGGGCAAAAAAGATGGTGCACCTTTCCCCTTTTTAACGCCGGCACCGTGAACTCTGAAAACACGTGTTCACTGTGCTCATTCTTGGCTAAGAATCCTGGGGAAGGTGCAATGTGAATACACTCATGAAGCCTATCAAACCTGAGGCAAATAGGTGTGTTGCTCATCGCCGCCAGCTCAGATACTCTGTTCCCGGTAGCCAAAGCCATAAGGAATACTGCCCTTTTGTAAAATCTGCAGTCTTTGGTACATATGGGAACGAGAATAACTACGATGCTTTGTCCAGAGACCATGTAGGCCTGAGCTGACGGGGAGGTGGGCGGAGTTTAAAACCTGCCCTCATAAATCAATTTCAGATAAATGTTTCTGCATGAACAGATACATTAAATAATTAACAACCAACGCCACCGAGGGCACAGTTTGGTTTGTTCTAAGAATCCAAGACATAAAAGCTTGCCAATGCGATTGAAACTGTCGCTTTGTAGACTGGGTATATTGATTCGTGAATATCTTGGTCACGTCACTACCATATGGTGCTAGCCACTTGGCCTCCTGAATGTCCATAATGAACAAGTCCGCGAGGTTTCTAGGTTGCCAATTGTGTTCTAAGTGGAACAACCCGACCGGGAGTGACACTGGGTGCGGGCACCACGTGTACAAATGCTGGTACCAAACTGCACCGGCCACAGGGGCGCGATTAGCGAGACTACGCCTCGCTAATCCTGTAGTTTGTTGACTACGTGGCACATTAGAGACGCGTCTGGCGGCGGAAAATAGATAAATGGAACTCAACCTGTTCTCGTCCGTCATCAGAGCGTCAGGTCCGCCCGCCGGCGTTATCGTCCGGCGGGTGAGGTACAGTGGGAGTTTGCAAGTCTTCTCAGACGCAAACAAATCCACTTGTGGATAGTCATGCTCCGCACACGCAAGAGCGCCCATTCCACTGAAGTGCTTTGTCTCTGAGACAGAGCGTCTGCCCAGACGTTTGCAACGCCTGGGAGATAAGATATGTGAAGATGAATGTTCAGCCTGTTGGCTAGTATAAAAATCTTTTCTGACACGTTTAGCCACTTCCGAGATCTTATTGACCCTTGTTTCTGAATACAGTGAACCACATTCAGATTGTCCATTCTGAAGGCCACCGACTAGCCCCGTAAAGCAGAGCCGTGAGCCTGAAGGACAGATAAGGGGACTAGTAAGTCTTTGACATTGATGTGGAAGATTTCTAAATGGGACCAAAACCTTTGACCCTGATGCCCGAGGTTTGACTAAAAGTCCCAACCTATCGTGCCTGACGCATCCATGTCCACCCATACTGACGGCGGAGGAGAGGTTCATGACATGACTGCGTGCAACCTTTCTCTCGTCGCCCAAACCGCTAGTAAGTTGTGTAATAACGTTGGGATAGGCCATACTATCCCCGCCGGTAATAGTGGGAAAAATTTGTTGCCCTCCAAGATTAAACGTTAGACTTTCAACCGGCCCAACTTCACAGTTAGCTGAACCCCGTTGAGAGAACCGACTAGAGATTCCCAAAGTTTCTGTGTCGTATTCAGACTGTGGAGAAACATAAACAGTTTTTGCGAAATCTGTTTCGAGTGTCCACACTCTGACTCAGAGTGAGAGAAGCTGTGTCCTCGACCAGCCCTATCCCCTGAAATACTCGTGGGGGAACAAGGGTTTGACTTTTACTAAGTTGACCTTGAATCCTAGAGATATGAGATGGTTTAACGTAACGTAGACATGACTGATGCGTAACTTTTCTGTTTCTGCCACCACCAGTTAGTCGCCCAGATACCACCAGACCCTGATCCCTTGTTCTAACAAGGGCATCAGGGCTTGCGGGGACCTTGCTTGAATGCTTGTGCCAAATTGAAAACAGTCTTCCAAACTGCTGGTGAAATCAAAGAAGGAATTAGAACTGGAGACAGAACTACTTGGCTTGCAATACGGTCAAGAAGTTTCTTCACTAAGAACATCCTCAGATCCTGCCTTGCTCGAACTGCCTCTAATAAGGCCGTCCGAATATCTCCTAAAGACTTGGATGGAAGTCTGGAGAAGCAAGCGCCGGGAAAGTTCAATGGCTTTCCTGACTTCCGCGGCTTCTATTGCCTGAGAAGAGCGTAACAGAGACTTTGTTACTTGCTGGGAACCATATATTGCGAAAACAGTTTAAACGCTTTTCCTCTTAACCTAAACTCGCGGTCTAGGTAAGCTGGGGAAGGCGTGCTAATGGCAGCCAAGCAGAGGGGACTCCGCCGGCACCAAAAACCGGAAGAGAGAACCAAGAATGGCGTTCTGGAGGGATTTGGTGGTAAGAATAAGTCATGGTTATAATAACTTGGAATGTCCTTAATATGAACATCCAAAACATTTCCGTAACATTGCTACCCCTGACTCATCAGGCCCGTAAAAAGAGGCATAGCTCCTGTTTTTTTACTGGCGCCTTGTCTAAAGGAGGGGGAGATCTGTCTGATATGACTCGCACAGTGGAAGTAGTGAGAGCTGTTGTGCCTGGCACATTGGAAATTGGGTCTGACACAAGCGGATGGCTAGGTATTTTAGCTAAAGCAAAGGATGTAGCCAGAGGTCGCACATTCGTCGACATCGCGGGATCTCCCGTATCAGAGGGAGTTTCCGGCGTAGGGCCAAAGAACCTATTAAGTGCATTCAATAGTAGTCCATCAATCTCTTCCGCCGGTACATACCTAGCTGATGACGAACTCCGTGGAGATTCGACAGTACCCTGAGAGTCGCCTAGAAGGTGACTGGACTCTTCAACCTCCATCTCTGAGACCAGAGAACGTTGTTCTTCATCCGTTAAGTCTGGCTTATCATGGGAAGATCCCGCCGAAGCCGGGACCTCCACATGTTGCCATGTTAAAACTGGGGTAGAAGATGGTACATCGGCATCCCGTGGACGTCAGCACTAGTTGAGTCACAAAGGGATGTGTTCTGTCCTGCCAGGACTGTGAGTATCGCCATACACCTTGGCTGTGGCTGTCCCTCGCTTGCGAGCTCGGTATACTCTCTGAAAGAGAGCCCTGTAGAGGTTTATGATAATTAAAAGCTCCCATAGCTCATTAACACATTGAAAGCAGAGCTGGTGAGCAAAATCATAAAGTATACTAATTAATTTAATTTATATTTAATTGTATTAAAATAAATTACTATAAATAAACACAATATTATCCTAATATAATCATAGAAAATATATATGGTTATTATTATTCAGTGATTAAATTATTTCATTAACAAATAAAATAATATAGGGATACCTGATCTTAACGGCGTTGAACATACAGCAATGAGAGGTTCAAGTGCCGACATGGCAGAGACTGGGGGAAAACTACCCCGCCCCCGGGAACTACCTGGTCACCTGGTGCAACACCGGTACTCCGCCCTGGAAAGAGAATTTTCCAGGGATTAATGCTCATAGGGTTACACCCAAAAAATGGTACAAAATATGTGTCACAAGACCGCCGGTCAACGAACCGTAGCACTCCACCACTACTTTTCGTTTTCCTTTAGTTTCATATTAGAGATTTCAGGATATATTTACCTGTCCAGAAGATTTTAAGCATATCTTTTGAATCCTCATAAAGATGAAGTATATCTTTATTAAGGATGAAGTCTTTCAAGTATCCCTTTACACTTGAAACATTAGTAAGATTCCGGCATCTTTTTATCCCATAAAAAGTCTAAGCCTATCCTAATCTCTAATCCGGCTTCTCCCAGAAGCCCTCATAGATCGCCGTCTTGAAGGCCGTGATACCCTATTGTATCAATCAATTGTTTGGCAAATGATCGCGAATTGCTAATCAGTTAATATAACCACCCGAAGGTATAACCGCCGGGTTTTATATGCAATGTCAAACCAATTGTACCTGCCCCAGACCTTTTTTGTAAAAAGGTCGCCGGGAGGGAAAGACTAAACAAACAAACAACATTGTTCCAATTGTTTATTAAGGATTTCAGCATATCTTTTACCTGTTCGAAAGAATTAAGCATAACTTCTGAATCCTCATAAAGATGAAACATATCTTTATTAAAGATGAAGTCCTTCAAGTATCCCTTTACACTTGAAACACTAGTAAGATTCAGGCATCTTTTTATCCCATAAAAAGTCTAAGCCTATCTTAATCTCTAATCCGGCTTCTGCCAGAAGCCCTCATAGATCGCCGTCTTGAAGGCCGTGATACCCTATTGTATCAATCAATTGTTTGGCAAATTATCGCGAATCGCAAATCCGTTAATATAACCACCCAAAGGTACAACCGCCGGGTTTTATATGCAATGTCAAACCACTTATACCTGCCCCAGACCTCTTTGTAAAAAGGTCGCCGGGAGGGAAAGACCAAACAAAATAACTGTGTGGAGCCCCCCTCGCCGGGAATAACACAGGAAGCCTGATCCCAGGCTTGACCACAGAAAACGCAGTTTCTGATGAGCCCTCAAGCGACCAAACTCGTCGGGGTAACTTACCTATTTTAGCCATCCTGACTAAAACTCGGTAAACCAAAAACGGTGTTCTCGGAGCAACGAGAAAAAACGCCGGAAAGGTAACCCACACCAAACGAGACATAACAGGAGGGCGTAATGCATAAAGCAATGAATAACACAGGAAGCCTGATCCCAGGCTCGACCACAGTAAACGCAGTTTCTGATGAGCCCTCAAGCGACCAAACTCGTCGGGGTAACTTACCTATTTTAGCCATCCTGACTAAAACTCGGTAAACAAAAACGGTGTTCTCGGAGCAACGAGAAAAACGCCGGAAAGGTAACCCCCACCAAACGAGACATTTTAACACATTTTAAACAAAGGGTGTGCGCAAAATTAGGGATACCTGAACAGGAGGGCGTAATGCATAAAGCAAACCCGGGGCAAAGGTAGCCATGACAGAGACTGGAGGGAAACTACTCCAGGTTCTGCATAGACCCGCCGGGACCCAGCTCTGGAAAAATAAAATTTCCAGGAATTAATGCTCATAAGGTTAACCCACTCATGTTCGCACACAGGTGTTAAATAACCCGCCGGGTAACGAGACGTAATACTCAACGACCACAGCTCGCTACGCGGTGGGGTTTCCTAAGTAAAAGATTTCAGAATATCTTAATTTGTCCAAAAGATTTATGAATACCCTCTGACATAATATATAAAGACCATCATGGCGTTTATAAGTGATTAAGTCTTTCCGGTGGTGTTTGTTTCCAGATTAAATCTTGGAAAAAAAAAACTAAAAAAGACGCCGGCCCCCGAATTATCTCGTAGATAAAAAACTGGGAAGCCTGACAAATATACGAGATCTAACTTCTGCCGAAGTATCTTTTAGATCGCCGTATGTTGAAGGCGGCGATACAAAACTTATCCCTCAAATGTCTGGTTAACTAACTGAATTGTAAATTCGTTATTCTCATCCGTGCAAGAAGCACCCGCCGGGTGTGAATAATAGTTTAAAAAACGTTAACCCCAATTGTGCCCTAAAGCGCCGTATGTTGAAGGAGGCGATACACAAAGCATCCCTCAATTGTCTGGTCAACTAAACTGAATTTTGCAAATTCGGTCATCCCACCCTTCCAGGTTGCACCCACCGGGTGAATTAAAGTTTAAAAGTTAACCCCAATTGTTCCTATCCCCACTTCTTTGAAACAGATCGCCGGGGAGGAAATACAACTACAGCATAGTTTTATATTGGCTTTGCAAAACCGAAAAAACTACAAACAACACGTGTCCGTATGAACACTGTTAGATGGGTACAGCCAACCCGCCGGGAATCAGAAGGAGCCTGAAACAGGCACCCCAGAGACGCAGACCTGGGGAGCCACAGACACCCACTCGCCGGGGAAATAAGCCTGTTTTAAACCACGCGTGGCCAAAACTTGGCAACCAGCCGGGGTTATCAAGGTGAAACCGAGAAAAACCCGCCGGAAAAAACCCACCCCGTCCAGATACCATCTGAACGCAACACCGGACCGAGGCGTAGCTAAAACACAACTAACGCCGGGCCCAACATAGTCCGTGGAATTAGCCAAAACACAACTAACCCAGGACACATAAATAGTCCGTGGAATTAGCCAATACACAACTAAACCAGGATACACATGACACAGTAGTACATATTTAGAAAATAAATCAATAACACTTGTATATGTGAAAAAGCTACGAGAGGCTGGCTAGGCCTAGGCAGACGGATAACAGTAACAAGTCGGAATATAAACAAAAAGCACTGAATTATATCACAACAGGAACCACCGCCAACACACCACTGTAGCAAACACTTCCGGCCAAGGGAAGAACTGACTCGGGACCCAGAAAAAAACTTCACTAAGTGAAGAAAAATACGCTGTGAACGACAGCAAAATACGCTACCTCATCAGAAAGATAAAAGGAAGCAATAACGTGTAATGAAAGCCGCCTGCATCACAAAGCTAGCTAACTGTGAAAAAGTTCACCTGTCCACAACAGGACCACGAGGGTACATCCGAAATAGATGCCCCAAACATACGACCCAAAATACACTGCACTGCGGGCAACCAGCCCAGGACACTCCTGCTACGCATATCCTAACCTTACTCGATACATCCCGGAGTAAACAAATGAGAAAAAACTCACTAGGGACGCAACAAATGCGGAACCCGCGGAGCGTGGGGAGACAGGTCCGGGCAGGCTGAGCGCAGAGCAGAGAAGGAAGAATGACGCCTGCAGTAGCGTCTGGTCAAAGATCCACACAAGTACATCCACGATATGATGGAAAGCTTATTAGATAGTTATTCTTATTTTCTTTTTGTTTTTATTTTTTACGAAGTTTTTTCGTAGTGAGAACCCAATTCATAATGACTGAAGCCATGAGTGAGGTCGCGTGCGCTCATGATGAAGGCTCCTCAGTTTTTAAATGCTCTGCGCGGTAGATTCAAACTACGGCGGATTAGTGTTTGAAGAGGATGCCTTATGTAATAGGCATGTTCGTCAATGATGGAGGGGCCACTAATAAATATATATATTTTTGTATTAAAAATTGTGTAACTAAATCCTTAAGATTGTTTATAAACACATTTTTGTAACATTAAGTAAATATCTTAGGTAGAAAACATAGGTGGAGTAGCTTACCAACAATGTTCACTTAAGAGGCGAGTCAATAAGAGAAATCTATCGTCTGACAGACTGACTAGGCTAGATACAAAAAGTTAACAAACTATTTTAAAACAACGGTTTTACCTAGTTGTACTTGTTGATGGTGGTTGTTTTAGTGTTAAGAATCTTGTCAAGGAAGCCTGTTGTTTCTTAGACACACTCATTATAGTACATTTTCTCACTAAACACGTACTTCCCCGGCGACAATTGAAACACTAATGTTATTGATGAAGAGCGGCGAGTGAGCCGCCTATGCGGAAGTACCTCTTCTCTATCCAACCGTCCAACGGTTATAATATTATGTAGGCCTACGGGGGGGGGGGGGGGGGGAGGGAGGAGGAGGAGGAGAGGAGGAGGAGGAGGAGGAGGAGGAGGAGGAGGAGGAGGAGGAGAGATAGAGAGAATAGTGACGTGAAATTAACGTGAATCGAAAACCAGCCGTTACGTTACCAGTAACCAATGGTCGTTGAAAGTGGAAATAGTAGATACATCTGCCTGTCTCTTATACTTTATTTATATTTATGGAAAGTGTGTATGTTTGTTTTTATAATTATTTTAGCATTTTTCAAGGGTTAAAAGGCAAAAAATTCGACTTGTCCCCCGGGCAACCGCCGGGCAGACCAACATTAAAAAGCACTTGCCCGGCAACATATCCGGGCTAGCCGGGCTGCCGGGCTATACCTAATTTCCCAGCCTGGAAAAGAACCCCCTAAGGCGGTTGAGCACACCCAGCTTCTGATAGGCTGCCTTAGCAAGACTGGTAATATGGTCCTTCCAAATGAGAGCAGAAGAAGAAGAGACACCAAGAATATTGAGAGAAGATGAAGGGTTGATTTTTGTATTGTTGAAGAATAAGGGATAGTCCGCTGGGAGATCCTTACGGGTAGATAGATGGAGAAATTGGGTTTTGGAAGCATTAAAGGTAACAAGGTTTTCTCTGCCCCAATTGAAGATAGTATTTAGATCAGAATTTAAGAGTTCTATGGCTTCATTACGTTTGTCGTTAAGGGATTGCTGGCTGGGGCGTTCTGAAAAACTAATGGAGTAGTGTAAGGTTGAGTCGTCTGCGTATGAATGGATGGGAATTAAGGTACAGTTAAGGAGATCATTTATAAAAATTAGAAAGAGAATAGGAGATAGGACAGAGCCCTGAGGAACACCAGAGTTTATAGGGTGAGGAAGTGAACAATGGCCATCCACAACTGCGGCTATGGAACGGCCGGAAAGGAAATTAGAGACAAAGGCACAGATGGAGGGATAGAAACCGAAGGAGGGTAGTTTAGAAATTAAAGATTTGTGCCAGACTCTATCGAAAGCTTTCGATATGTCTAGTGCAATAGAAAAAGTCTCACCGAAGTCCCGAAAGGAGGATGACCAAGAGTTAGTAAGATATGAAAGAAGATCACCAGTAGAGCGACCCTTAAGGAAGCCATACTGGCGATCTGAGAGCAGATTAAGAGAAGAGAAATGCTTAAGAAATTTGGAAGCAAGAATAGTTTCAACAACTTTAGAAAGACAAGAGATGAGAGCAATTGGACGATAGTTGGAGGGTTGAGAGCGGTCACCCTTCTTTGGGACAGGTTGAATGTGAGCAAACTGTGAGCAAAATGTGAGCAAACTCTCCCACTATAGTAAGATAGTGGGAGAAGTTAGGACTGTTAGGGAGAAGTGGGACTGTTAAACAGAATAAAAAAAAGCTTTTAACTATAAAAACGAAGAGATGCTGGAGAAAATAATAAAAACATTTGTGAGACCAAGACTGGAGTATGCGGCAGTGGTATGGGCACCACATCTAAAAAAGCATGTAAATAAGCTGGAAAAAGTTCAGAGAGCTGCAACTAGGATGATACCAGAACCGAGATGATTACCATATGAGGAGAGATTAAAGAAATTAGATTTACCATCTCTAAGGGATAGGAGGGAGAGAGGTGATATGATTATGATGTATAAATGTGTGAGACGACTCGAGAAGGTGGACAAGAAGGATTATATTGTTGTTGTTGTTGTTCCCCAGGCTGTCTGGCCGAACAGCCCCAAGGTCTCGAGCAAGGCCAAGGCCACAAACGAGCGCCCCCACAAAACCCTCCCTGCTTACCACTAACAAAGCCCGGGTGACCGAAGCCACTCCAAGGCAGGGAGCTGAGGAGGGTGCGGAAACGCCAGGGAAACCAAAGCCCCACCCAAGGCCCTGTGCCCCTCAGCAATTACCTTTTGATACCTTTTGATATGTTCGCCACTCTTCTAGCGGCACCAAGGAGCGCGGCGCCCCTCGTTATGGGTGGTGAATTATGAAGGGAAAGTTGAGGGGCAAGGGAAAAATGTGACGCTTTGGCTCCCAATGTGCCAACTTCTAGGTTGGCAGTAGGGAGGTCAATCCACGGAAAAGACGCCGTCACTTGAGATCTAGAAGATATATAAGTAAAAAGAACAGTCAGAGGATTATATTGTGAAGGATAATGGTAGAACTAGAGGACATAGATATAAGCTAATGAAAGGAAGATGTAAAGGAGATGTGAGAAAGTATAGTTTCCCTTACAGAAGTATAAATAAATGGAATCAGTTAGAAGATGAAGTGGTGTGTGCAAAAAATATTCATATTTTTAAAGCAAAGTTAGATAATTAGATAACAACCAAGAAACTGCCACCACAGTATACAAACAATACATAAGATCAGTGATGGAATAATTATGCATGCCCTGCCTGGGCTTCTAACCTAGCTGAAACACATCACAAGACCTTACAGACCATTCAAAATAAAGCCCTAAAAATCGTCACAAGCTGCACAGCTACTACATCTACATATCACAGCGTTTCCCAACCTGGGGGGCACACCCCCCTGGGGGGCGGTTTGACAATGCTAGGGGGGGCATGGGGTAATCAAAGTTCAAAATAGGGCTAGGCCATTCAAATGCCTACAGGGTAATTCCAAAGATATGTATGAATAAGAAACTGTGATAGGAAAACTTCATAACCATCATTCCGAGCAACCACATGTAGTGTTGATTTAAAAACATTATTCAGTTTTAACCCTTACATTCAAATTTGTTAATGTTTTGACCTTTTTACAGTATCTTGAGTCTTATCCATCCATATGGAGTGTATTAAAAAAAAAAATCTAGGCATCAGAGGTGTGGGGGCACAATGAATACAGTCCTGACCAAAGGGGGGCGCGGTGCTAAAAAGGTTGGGAACCCCTGACATATCACCTACATCAAGAAACTAAAGTCCTCAAAGTCAATGACCACCTGGACATGAGAGGCACTCAATTCCTGGCTGCAGCCTCCTCAAACCAATACCATCCATTACACTACATGGCAGCACACCCACAGACACCAAGGAATATCAAAACAACACCCAGCACACGATACCACACACAAATACTGTCATCTTTCCTCCCTGCCCACCCCAAACCAGCTTCCAGAAGCACATCCATACTCATATCTCTCGCAGTTCCATCCAATCACTCAAAGACAACACGCAGCTGCATGCACAACCTCCTGAAATCCATCCTTCCGAGTCCTCCCTTCCTCGCGAGGACAGAGTCCACCTGGCCAGGCTGAGATGTGGGCACCATCCAGCTCTTCTGGAAGAGACTGGATGACTCCGTCGGCGACGCCTGCCCAGGATGTAACACACCATCCCATACTATTGAACACATCATAGAAGACTGCATTCCACACAATCATTTACGCCAACAACATAATCTACACTCCTTGAGAGCCCTGTGGGAAAGCCCGATCGAGGCTATGGCCTTCCTTAGGGACTCGGGGTTGTTCGGCCAGGCAGCCTAAGGAACGAAAACAACAAGAACAACTTGCAACACTGTAAGCCACATAACATTGTGACAGCAAAGGTCTAAGGAAATCTTTCCTAGTATTGATTTTTCCTCAGCGTGGGAAGGTCTCACCGCGGACTTATACATATCTGGAATCGCTAATTCTACATGAAATTTGTATTTACAGTATATGTGTTTGAAATAAATGTATATAGCATTGAAAATAACATATAAATGCTTCGATATCGTCACCATATACGTGGTCAAGATATTATTGCACCAGACATGATCTATAGTAAGCTATCATATTTTTAACGCACGTTTACTAGTATATACGATGCAGATGATGCACTTTTTACCACCATGCACTCCCTGCTCAATAGCTAGACTAAGGTGGGTGCCCTGATGATCAGTGACTTCAGTGAACAGTTGCCACAATGGCGCAATGCATAAGTGTGTTGATTTTCGGTGTGAGCGTCCTGGGTTCGAATCCCCGGACTGCCACATGTGTTTGGTAATTTCATTAATCGAGTTTAGGAGTAAAGTTGGTTGGTGGAGAGAACATAATAATAACTTGACTGCACTGTCCACCACAGCACTGGCTTCTACCAAATAGCACCAACAATGCTGTACACATACTCAATAAAACTATCCAAAACGCTGACAAGAAACACATTCCAAGAGGTAACAGAAAAAGACACAACCCCAACTTCACACCAGAAATTCAAAACCTCATCAGACAACGCGACATACTGAAACACTCCCCAGCACCCCACACACAAGACATCACACAACAAATTCAAGCACTCAACACCCAAACTAACAACAAAATACAAGAACAACAAAAACTAAATTGGAATAACTTCCTACAAACACTTGATCACAAAACAAACCCCAAAAAACTATACAAAACACTAAACAGCATCACACTTTCCAACAGCAACACAACACAATCACATGCTGCAATCACAACAACAGACTCTACTCCTTCATGTAAACAACAAGCAAACACTCTCATCAATCACTTCTCACATGTCAGCCACCTAAAACCTCACAAAGACGACCGACGTGTCATCCGACGTAAGAGACAATTCCCCACAGACCCTGACTATACACCCTTCACCAATCACCAGACAAAGCATATCATCAACAATCTCAAGCACTCACCCGCCTGTGGCCTAGACAACATAAGCAACATACACCTCAGACACCTGGGACCACAAGGCATACAAGCACTCACTAACATATCAAACTACAGCTATTCACACAACACAATACCAGACATTTGGAAGCATGGTATCATCATCACATTCCCCAAACCCAACAAAGACCCCACGCTACCCTCCTCGCACCGCCCCATCACACTCCTTTGCTCCCCCTCCAAAGTCATGGAACGCCTAGTATTACAACTAATTACACCTGACCTACCCCTAGCTCCAACACAACATGGCTTTAGGCCACTGCACTCCACAAACACTCTTCTCACAGACCTTACACAAAGAGCTTTCGACGGCATCAATTCAGCTAGACCACCACACAGATCACTATTAGCCACACTCGACATTAGTAAAGCCTTCGATGCCATCCCCCGCCACAACCTAACAAACAAAATCTACAACACAAACATGCACAACAACACAAAACGGTGGCTGGCCAACTTCCTAGCAGGCAGATGTGCACACGTATCTTTTGCCGGTCAGTCCTCTAAAATCAGAAACTTTCCAAATGGAGTCCCACAAGGATCCGTCCTATCGCCCGCACTCTTCAATCTGTACATGCACGATATAACTACACCCAATACGCCCCAAATAAACTTAGCCTCCTATGCAGATGACATAACACTCACATGCACACACCATGACCCAAAAAGAGCAACAGATCTCCTTCAACCCTATCTCAACACACTACATGGCTGGTGCACTACAAACAGACTTAATCTAGCCCCAGCCAAATCCACCGCAACCCTGCTCACAAGTTGGACAGGAGAACACGAATACATCCCTCAACTCACCATAAACAACACACCCCTAACACATACACACACACCCAAAATCCTAGGAGTAACATATGATACTCATATGACATTCAAACAGCACACCACAAACATTAAAAAGAAACTGACACCCAGACTTAACGCCCTCAGGTCACTTGCTCACACAAAATTTGGACACAACAAAGAAACTACCACCACAGTATATAAACAATACATAAGATCAGTGATGGAATACGCAAGCCCAGCCTGGGCTTCTAACCTAGCTGAAACACATCATAAGACCTTACAGACTATTCAAAACAAAGCCCTGAAGATCATTACAGGCTGCACAGCTACTGCACCCACAGATCACCTACATCAAGAAACCAAAATCCTCAAAGTCAAAGACCATCTGGACATGAGAGGCACTCAATTCCTGGCAGCAGCCTCCACGAACCAAGACCACCCACTAAACTACATGGCAACACACCCACAGACACCAAGAAATATCAAAACAACACCCAGCACACGGTATCACACACAATTATTGTCCTCTCTCCCTCCCTGCCCACCCCGAACCAACTTCCAGAAGCACATCCATACTCATATCTCTCACCGATCCATCCACTCACTCACAGACAACACGCAGCTGCATGCACGACCTCCCGAAATCCATCCTTCCGAATCCTCCCTTCCTCGCGAGGACAGAGTCCACCTGGCCAGGCTGAGATGCGGACACCATCCAGCTCTCCTGAGCTATCAGAAGAGACTGGATGACTCCGTTGTCGACACCTGCCCGGGATGTAACACAGCACCCCATACCATTAAACACATCATAGAAGACTGCATTTCACACAACCACTTACGCCAACAACACAATCTACACTCAATGAGAGCTCTGTGGGAAAGCCCGATCGTGGCCATGGCCTTTCTCAGGGACTCGGGGCTGTTCGGCCAGGCAGCTTAGGGAACAACAACAACAACAACAACAACAACCAAATAGCACACTGGCTGGCCCAAGACTCAAACCTTCGACCTCACGATCTGCAGGAGAGTGCTCTACCAACTGCACTATGGCTTGTGGCACGGATACAAAAATATTGGTATGAAATGAAGTTTTAGTGTTAGAGACTTGGTTCTTGTTTGCAAAGCTTCCTTATTCATTGTCATAAGTCTGAAACTACATCTCATAGTCGCATAGTTTACCAGATAGGCTAAGCGCACACAAACAGTGAAGCAAATTTTTTTGTGATTCCTCATCGCATGACAGGGATGAAAATGTTCATATAAAATCAAATATTAGTGGGACATAAATTTTGATGATACCGATGGAAAGAGCAAAAAAAAATACTACAGTATTTAGTGCACTCCTATAAAGCCTATGTTGTCACTGAATTTGTTTTAAATTGTCCGTTCAATTACACGGAAGAAAGAACAAAAATTGGCATACATTTTCATAATGATAATTTGAGGTTTTGATGTTTATTCTACATGAATATTATAGAGTAGCCTTTCCTAGTTTAATGAATGTATAATAAAGTGTATAGAAGTAATTCTTATGTCTAATACCGACCGAGAGCTAATATTTTCGGTCTGATGGCCGTAATTTAACAGTGACTTCTCACCAATGACACGCCAATATTCGTATTTGGCGCTCTGTCTGCTTAGGGAGCCCTCTATAAGCAGCATTCCCTGCTCGACACTAACTACCAAACACACATCTTAGATAGCCCATGAATTACATAAGGAACGTCATGAATCTAATGCCACTTAGAAATAATATAATAGAAGAGAAGAATTATGCTTCACATTCCTCACATGTCAACTACTCCGAGATGCCACTTCATGTTCAGAGAATGAATGAAGACAGAATACCAAGAAAGATATATGGGAGTCAGGTGAGTGGAGCAGCTAGTAGTGAAAGACCACCTATGGTATGGGAAAAGAAAGTTGAAAAATACATTAAGGAAAAACTTCCACGTAGTGGAAGAGGTAATGTGGCACGGGCAAAGGGAGCATGTCTTGACAAAGTAGCCTGGAGACGTTTCTGTCATGGCCATTCTTTAGTGGGGGTTTCCCAGGGGGAAACAAGGTGTCGGAGATGATGCTGATGATGAACAAGCATCTCGCCCTTCTTCCTTGAGCGGTCTAAGTGTCAACACCTTCGCTCTTTGGTGTTCCCTGTCTAGCTATTTCTCAGCTAGCTTTGCTGAATTGGAGGCCTTTGTTTAGTCTAGTTTTTTTCAGGATTCTGCAAAGTTTTGGGTACCACACTTTGGCCATTGGGGTAATGTGGGGGCTTCTTCTGAATCTGGGTCATGGTAATTCTATTCCTCCTTATGTAATATGGTGGTTCTTTTTACCCGAACGTCTCCTAGAGGTGCTCCTGTGTGTACCTGACTTGTTTACCAGATGTCTTGTATTGGCGCATTACGGTAAGAGTTTATCAACGCTTCGCATCACAGCCTCAACCCATGATAGCTTTTAGCCTGACTCCATTCTAGGTTATTTTTGGAGTATTACCTTACATTTTTCTCGTCTCAACCAAATTATAGGTTTGACTCCTGCAAGGAGATAAAGAAAACCTAATATTTAGTAGTGGCCCCGTAATCATTGACGATTATGCCTATTACATAAGGCATCCTCTTCAAACACTCATTTACCGTAGTTTGAATCTACCGCGCAGAGCATAAAAAATTGAGGAGCCTTCATCATGAGCGCACGCAACCTCACTCATGGTTCGTCATTATGAAATTGGGTACTCACTACGAAAAAACTTCGTAAAAAATAACAAATAAAAAGAAAATAAGAATAACTAATCATAAGCTTTCCATAACTTCGTGGATGTACTTGTGTGGATTTTTGACCAGACGCTGACTTCAGGCGTCATTCTTCCTTCACTGACATATCAAGTAAACCAAAATCCTTAATACATCAACGAATGGGAAGGGGATGGTCGGGAGGGCTCCAGTCGTCAATGATTACGGGGCCACTACTAAATATTAGGTTTTCTTTATCTCCTTGCAGGAGTCAAACCTATAATTTATTAGTGGCCCCTCCATCATTGACGATTATGCCTGATATCTAAGACTGGAGGGGGACATTCGTAATCATATCATAACTCTAGCAAAAGCAGATAATCAAACAACCACATAGTATTCATACTTTGTAAAAAAAATATATTTGTGTGCATAAACTTTATACAGCATATAAATATACAAAAAAGGTGACAAGCAGGAGCGTGCTTCGAAGAAGCCTGCTTGGACAAAAAAGGGGTTAACTCCGAGACTCTGTACACAGAGCTGGTAGTTAAGAAGGCACCCCACTTAAAGTAAGTGGTGAAAAATAAAAAACATCAAAGTTTACATGTGCACATATAAACCCCATTAACTTGTGGATATACTGTATATCTAAAATTATAGGCCTACCCTAAAAATAAAAGGAACTCGTGTACTGTCGCAGAAGTACTGAATTCTTGTACTTCTGCAGAGGTACTTACATTACAAATACAAGTTGCGGCCGCAACTACTAAGATTACTTAACATTATATTGCTTCACAGCCAAAACTATTTACAACAAGCATTGACGTTCTACTATGATTGTACGTTAGCACAATTTCCTGTAATGAATACTACAGAGAAATTTTATATCACAGCACCTACACCCTGTATCACAGCTCGTAAGCTCCTGCACACGTACTCTGGCGGGGTCTAGGGTGTCCTATGTTACACTGACTGCACCCCCCCCCCCTCTCTTTTCTTCATCTTGTGACGTTAACCACTCCGTTAGAACCGCATGGCTTGTCCTACAGTGACTCGCTAGGATCGCCAGGGCAGTGGATGGGGCTACAGTTTATGTATTAGAGTGTGCTTTATTTCATATGAAAGCTTGTGTCATGGGCAGTCCAGAGAGGCTCTTTGTTTTCACCCATGTCAAGGCTTTCTATATTTAATTGTAAAGTATATGTTTTATCATTAACTAGTAATGATGGGATCTGGGAGAGAGAGAGAGTAGAACAGAGTGAGAGGGGGGCGCGCAGTGTTTTTGCCCCGCTCGATGACGTCACGGCTGGCTGCCTCGTGGGGGTTGGTTGAGGGAAGTCCTTACCATGCTGCTAGCTCCCTTGCTAGTGGCTAGAGGACTTGTTACCGCATTACCTGCGCGGTGCAGGCTAGTCCGGGTATATATATACTGCCGCCTCGCCACTCTCTCCCTCAGATCTGGTTTCTAGAACGCATCTATCTTATCCCTTGCTACCTGTCCCCCGCTCTGCACCTGAGAATCTTTTCCTCTGCCTACCTCTCTCTTTTTTCATATCTTTCACCACCTTTTATTAAGACTATATCCCCTCTGGTTAACTCTGCAAAATCAGCTTCATGCTGGCCAGCTGTATTGTGCGTTAAGGTCTGATATAACCTATGTATGTTTAGTTGTTAAGATAAGTTGATCACGAAGTATTGGTTAGCATCCATATTGTTCAGTACTGCTTCCTATAAGTATTAGTGTTCTGCTGGATTAGATAATGCTAGACTAGGGGTCTGATATTATAAGGTATTGTTTCCTATGAGTGCTGGCTTTAGGTAAAAGCTGCACGACATACCTGAGAACTGGAGTTGATTGGGTAAATTCTAGTCTGTGTGCCATTGAGAGTAGAGCATGCACGAATGAGGGCTTTTTGCCTATACCATTCTGCACTGTTCTAAGCTCGTTGTTTGTCTTTGAGGTACGCCAGGAGAACGCTTAATACTTCGGTATTAAGGTTTCTCAAGAGAGCTACCCTTCCCTATAACGTAATATTTGACGCACAGACTTGAGATTTGCACTAGGCTATGCGGCATGCCATGCGCACCAGTATCTCGTATCATTGACTCTAGCTAGACTTTATCAGTCACCGTAGACATTAAGTATATTAACCTAATTACTCTTTTTATGCATACCCATTTATGATTACACAAGCATTTTGCAGCCTAGTTTGATGTATGGAGACACAAACGACTTAGGCTCTTTTTGTTGATAGGAATACTGCATTGTCGTGGCGATTATTATTGTTGTAGCGTTTAGGATATTCTTGGCCCCGACTGCATTATATATCCTGCCTTTTTGTGTGCATAGCCTGCACGAGCATTGGTCCGCTGCCTGCCTTTTTGGGTTCCATTTCCGATACAAGCATCTTTATAGCATCTAACATTTAAAGAAGATTCCCTGTTAGTGTTGAAGGACTTTAGTGCACTTTCTTTCATGCAGGAGTGCCTGACATTTATTGATTAAAGTAACGTAAGCTGTAACTTCTCTTACCACCTTACTTTGCATACCATAACCAAGCACCTTCGGTTATAGGTAGTAATAGGCTGTTTTCACATAACATTAAGCCTAGAGTAGAAGCACATTTATTGAGAGTTTGATAGCCTATTATTGCATATAGAACTCGGAGAGTATTTGTGTTCTTTGTTCACTGGGAATATACATCAGAGGTTGGATCTAGCGCTTTCCGTTGTAGCATTTATGCCATTACTAGTCCAATGAATAAGAGCCCTGATATATTTAAACCTCAGTCGTAACAATCTAAACACTAAGTGACCCAGAGGCCACCTAGACCCTCTGCCGTAAACCTATACATGGCATGGAAGGCCTGTCTAAAGCTACTGAAAGGTATCGAGTCAAAAAAGTATGATTAGAGGACCAGAGGTGCGTGGCTGCTATGTCCTCAACAGAAAAATTCTTAAGGAAACGTAAAGAGGTCGCCCATTTGCGTAAATCGTGAGCTCTACCCACAACGCCGGGATTATTTTCCTGAATGACGTTAACTAAGAGAGAAGCCAGTTTACGTTTCATTACGCGTTTACCCGTACTTGATACCCATAAAGCACCTTGTTGATTCCTAGGTGCGACTTTCAAATATTTGGTAAGCGCTTGCACTGGACATAAATTATGGTGCACCTTTCCCCTTTTCAACGCCGGCACCGTGAACTCTGAAAACACGTGATCACTGTGTTCATTCTTGGCGATGAACCCCGGGGAAGGGGCAATATGAATACAATCATTGAGCCTACCAAACCTGATGCAATTAGGTGTGTTGCTCATCGCCGCCAGCTCAGACACCCTGTTCCCGGTAGCCAAAGCCATAAGGAATACTGCCCTTTTTAAAAGTAAGTCAAAATCTGCAGTATTTTGGTACCGCCGGGAATGAAGTAATGACAACGCTTTGTCCAGAGACCAGGTAGGCATGAGCTGACGGGGAGGTGGGCGGAGTTTAAAACATGCCCTCATGAAACCTGTTTCCTCCGCTAATGGTATGGTTAGACCTGTAAGGTCAAAGAATGGCATCCTAATTGCTGTTAAGTGATTCTTTAACGTTACTACAGATAGACGTTTCTGCTCAAACAGATAGTTTAAATAATTAACAACCAAAGCCACCGAAGGCACGGATTGTTCTGTTCTGAGTATCCAAGAAGTGAAAGACTGCCAATGCGAATGATACTGTCTCTTAGTAGATTGTGTGTATTGATTCATGAATTTATCGGTCACGTTTCTACCATACGGAGCTAGCCATTTGGCCTCCTGAATGTCCATAATGCAAAAGTCAGCGAGGTCTCTAGGTTGCCAATCGTGTCTAAGTGGAAATACCCGACCGGGAGCGACACCGGGTTCGGGCACCACGTTTTTAATTGCTGGTACCACGCCTGCGCCGGCCACAGGGGCGCGATTAACGAGACTACGCCCCGATAATCCTGTAGTTTGTTTACTACTTGGCACATCAGAGAAGCGTCTGGCGGCGGAAACAGATAAATGGAACTCCACATGTTCCAGTCCGTCACCAGTGCGTCGGGTCCTCCCGCCGGCGTGGTTGTCCGGCGGGTTAGGTACAGCGGGAGTTTGTTAGTCTCCTCGGACGCAAATAGATCCACTTGTGGACGGTAAGGCTTCGCAATCATTAGGTCGAATTTTTTTTGTTTGAGTGCCCATTCTACTGTTGTGCTCTGTCGCCGAGATAGAGCGTCTGCCCAAACGTTCGCTACGCCGGGGAGATTAGAAGCGTGAAGCTGAATGTCCAGCTTGTCGGCTAGTACAAAAATCTTTTCTGACACGTTTAGCAACCTCCGAGATCGCGTTGACCCCTGTTTCTGAACGCAGTGAACCGCATTCAGATTGTCCACCCTGAAGGCCACTGATTTGCCCCGCAAAGAAAAGCCGTGAGCCTGAAGGAAATACAAGGGGACTAGTAACTCTTTGACATTTATGTGGGAGGATTCTGAATGGGACCAAAGCCCTGACCCTGATGCCCTAGGTTTGACTGAAAGCCCCAACCTATCGTGCCTGACGCATCCGTGTCCACCCATACCGTCGGCGGAGGAGAGGTCCATGACATGACTGAGTGCAATGTTTCCCTCTTCGCCCAGACCGCTAGTAAGGTGTGTATTAATTTTGGGATGGGTCATAATGTTTCCGCCGGCAATAGTGGAAAAAATGTGTTGCCCTCCAAAATTAAACGTTTGACTTTCAACCGGCCCAACTTTACAGTTAGTTGAATCCAGTTGAGAGCCGACCAGAGATTCCCAGACTCTCCGTGTCGTAGTCAGACTGTGAAGAAACAGAAACAGTATCTTGCGAAACCTGTTTCGATTGTCCACACTCTGACTCAGAGTAAGAGCAGCTGTGTCCCAGACCAGCCCTATCCACTGGACCACTCGTGAGGGAACAAGGTTTGACTTTACCAGGTTTACCTTGAATCCTAGAGATTCTACATGATTTAATGTTACGTTGACATGATTGATGCATAACTGTTCCGTCTCCGCCACCACCAGCCAGTCGTCTAGATACCACAAAATCCTGATCCCTTGTTGCAACAAGGGCATCAGGGCTTGCCGGACTAATTTCGTGAATATGCGAGGTGCTAGGTTTAAACCGAACGGCATCCTCTGAAAGACATAAGTCTGATGCATGATTCTTAAGGCTAGAAAACGTTGAATCCGTTTGTTTACCGGGACGTGCCAATACGCGTCCGTCAGGTTTAAAGAACACATCCACCCTTCCGGCGGAAGTGTTAGCCTGATTTGATTTACTGTCAGCATCCGGAAGGACACGCTGTGAATGTGGAGGTTCAGATAAGACAGGTCTACGACCGGCCTCATCTGAACACTGTCCCTTTTGGGTACCAGAAAAAGTTTGGATGTAAAAACTGGGTAATTTTGAGGAACCGGGATGATAACATTCTTGGCCACCATCTCTTGGATCAGTAACTCCACCTCTAATGAAACAAAATTTGCCTTTGTCGGCTGACGTAAGCGAGGTCGCCGGAGCCACTGCCAGGTGATGCCTTTGCGTGCCACCATCCTCGCCCATGTGTTTAAAGGCCATGCACGATGATTCGCCCGGAACGACCCAGTTAGCAGACAAGGGTTTGCTGGCTGGACTACCCTCTGATCCACCCGCCGGAAGATTGGCCCTGGGAGTGAGGGAGACCCTAGTTTATTGGTGGTGGTGGTGGTGTAAGTTTGGACGACTGGCCGGGTTTGGCTGGAGACGGGCCCTGGCCCGGCCTTTGATACCTCTGTCCTTTATGGTTACCTGAAGACTTTCCTTGCTTGTATCTGTACTGACCTTGGGTGGAAGAGGATTTAGGCAAATGAAAGGATTTTGCCCCACCAGACTGAGCTTTAGCGACTGGTTTGGGCTTGGTAAAAGTGAAAGCAGATTTCTTAGACGGGGCGGAACTGTGCTTCAAGGCCAGAGCCATGTTAAACACCGTCCTCCACACCTCCGGGGACATTAAAGAGGCAGTTAGAACTGGGGACATTACTACTTGATTAGCAATCCTATCCGGGAGCTTTCGGAGTAGAGACATCCTTAGATCTTGTCTTGCCCGCACCGCCTCTAACAAGGCCGTGCGTATATCTCCCAGTGACTGTATAGAAGTCTGGAGAAGCAAGCGTCTAGACAGTTCGATCGCCTTTCGGACTTCTGTGTCCGCGATAGCCTGAGCAGATCTTAGCATTGACTTTGCTACCTGTTGCGTAACTATATACTGAGAAAATAGTCTATACGCCTTTCCCCGTAGCTTAAACTCCCGGTCTAGGTGAGCAGTGGAAGGTGTAGAAAAAGGATCTTTAAGCTCGCATAGATTAATTTTAGGGTAATAGAGCAGAGGGAACTCCACCGGCAGAGTATACCGGGAGAGAGAACCAAGAATGGCTTTCTTGTGGAATTTGGTGTGAAGCTTTAGAAGTGAATGTAGTTGCAAAGTTTTGCGCCTCGACTTCCCAGTCCACCCAAGGTCCCGGACCCAACTGCTCCACCTTCAAAACTGGATTCGCGGCTGAGTCTGTGAATGTCTCTAACTCAGGTGTTAGAGCCGACAGCGCTTTGATATCATTGAACCCGTCATGTTTTGTCCAGTCCGAAAATAGTTTTGAAGATGACGCAGGGGTTAGGGCAGGTGTAGAAGAATATAATAATAATAATAAGCATGTTACTTATTTCTCATAAGCGCCAATTTTTCCGAAGAATTCATTAGCGCTCGAAAAGAGAAAGAAAAAAGAACAAAATCAATGCATCAAAAGAAGACTTATATACAACACACATTTAACAATCACTAGCAGTGGCAAAATAGCCTAAACTCTATAGCCATCTGTCATGACACCTCTCTCAAGATCATAGCTTCTCTCAAAGAGAAAAGTCTTAAGTTGTCTCTTGAAGCATTCAACAGAACTCAGTTGTCTCATGGACAGCGGCAACCTGTTATACAACCTCGGAGCCATGTAGGAGAATGACCTCTCAAAGAAATAAGACTGCTGGAAAGCCCTTGGTTCATCAAGACGAAAAGGGTCATTGTCATGACGCACAACTACACCATGGTGTGCCGGTGGGCGCCTGAGCAGCTCCGCAAGGTACCCAGGCTCACCAAATTTGAGAATCTTAAAAGTCACCAAACACAACTTAAATTCTATTCTTGCTCTTACTGGCAGCCAGTGCAATTCTATGTGAAGAGATGTAGTAGGAGTTCTAGGTGGAACACCAAAAATTAGTCTTGCGGCCCTGTTAAGAACAGACTGAACTTTCTTCAAAATATAATTTGGAAGACCCACCAACAGGGCATTGCAATAATCAACACGAGAGAAGACCAATGAGTGAACCAACGTCAGGAGGCAACGTCTGGTTATAAACGGCTTCACCAAATAGAGATTTCTGATGTGCAAGTAACAACTTTTAACTATCTGGTTTACATGCTCTTTGAAATCTAATCGGGAGTTCACATATACACCCAGATTTCGAACAGAGTTGGCCGGTCGCAGCTGAGATCCACCCACATTGATGGAGAGGGCACCTACTATATCATCAGCTCTTCTATTTCCTCGGATGATGAGAATATCAGTTTTACCATCATTTAGTTTAAGTTTTCTCGCTCTCATCCACTTCTTGATATCAGACATCAACAATTCCATCTTACTCCGTATATCAACTATATTTGTGATTCTCACATAAATCTGGGTGTCATCTGCATAAAAGTGAAAGGTGACATAATGTGCACGAAGCAGAAGAGACAAACTGCTAATATAAATTATAAATAGGATAGGACCTAAAAACTGATCCCTGCGGAACACCATACTGCAGGGGTGTCGAAGTCCGAGACCACTTGATTTACCATCACACTCTGGGATCTACCTGACAAGTACGACCCAAGAAGCAAGAGAGCGGAGTCACGCACACCACAATCATAAAGATCACTCAATAACAACTCGTGATCCACTGTGTCAAAGGCCGCAGAGAGATCAAGCAAGACCAATAGTGAGGCCACACCATTGCAAATGTTCTCGACTAGATCATTATGTACTCTAATCAATGCTGTTTCAGTTGAATGATGCTGTCGGTAAGCAGACTGAAAAATTGGGATAGTTTCATTCTGCTGAAGTAGTGGTTGTAATTGGTCAAGTATTGCACGCTCTAATATCTTTGATATGAAGGACAGGTTGGAGACAGGACGATAGTTCAACATGTTCTCAACATCAAGTCCAGGTTTCTTTAGAGTAGGTCGGAGTAGTGCATGCTTTTCAGAATGTGGGAAGCTACCTTCAGAGAAGCACTTATTAATTATTTTGGAAATAAACTCAACTGTGTGATCATAGACTCTTGGTAGCTTGGAAACATTTATGGGATCCAATGGGCAAAATGTTTTATTGAGGTTTTCTTATGTAGGACGAGATCATGTCCACCTCTACTGAGTGAAAGGATGAAAGGGACATTATTAGGAATGTGTCGGGGTTGGAGTACAACTGAAAGTTCTTCACCAACAGCAGCATCATCCAGTTCCTGTCTTATGCGAGTTATCTTGCCAGCAAAAAATGCCACAAAGTTGGCAGCCAACTCGGCATCGGGTACAGAAGGTCTTAAGCTGACTCTTGTTTTTCCAAGTAAACTGTTTACAATTGAAGCCAACCTCCTCTGGTCGTTACCACATGAGTCAACTTTTCCCTGATAATACACTTTCTTTTCATCTTTGATTGTGTGGACCACAGCTCTTCTGGCTGACAGATATTGCAACCATGTAGAGTCTGTTTTATTTTTTCCGCCATTCACGTTCAGCTCTTCTACGCGCTCTTCTAAGAAATTTAACTCGAGTGCTATACCAGGGTGAATCATCTCGTACTATGATTTTCTTCTCTACTTCTGGACAGTGATGATCGAACACTAATTTAAGTGCATTTCCATGTACCTCCTCCAGCTCATCTGAAGTAAGGTTGGAAGTATCAATACTTCCCAAGTACTGTTTTACTTCACTGCTAGCCAAATTTTGGTCTGCATTTTTATAATTTCTAAATCTGATTACTTTTTCATGTGTGAGTGGCTTAGGGAAATCAAAGCTGAAAGTAATCAAAGCATGATCAGAGGTATTAGGGTCAGCATTCTCAACATCAACATCCAGAACACCACCACAACCCACAGGAGAGAAAACCAAGTCAAGGGTGTGTCCTAAGATATGAGTTGGGTGGGACACATGGTTTACAAAATTGTTCTGATCAGTCAACTCAAGGAACTCAGGAGAGAATGGCTTCAGATGAGGGCTGTCAACCCAGTAATTAAAATCTCCACATATCAAAAGTCTTCCGGTTTTAGCAGAAAATTCTTCGAGAGACTGCCCAAACTCTTCCATAAAACCCCTATCTGTGCCACGATGGCCAGGCCTATAGACAACTGCCATTCTTAGAATTTGTTGATGGAGTTTTATTTCCACTTCCAACAGTTCATAATAAAAAGGGGCTGGGTTATGGCTTATTTGCAAGATATTCACCAGAGATGTGGAGTAGACAACTGCCACTCCACCACCCGGATGATCTCCCCTAGGCCTAGGAACATTTATTATGGAATGGGTTTTAGGCAATGCCGCCTGGATAATATTCAGATCTGACTCGAACAACCAGGTCTCAGTGAGACATAATACATCAAGGTTACGTTCATCCAAGATCTCGCAAATATGATCCATTTTGTTACGCAAGGAACGAACATTCAACAGACCCAGTTTCAACCGGCTCCCATGTGCATTTTTAATTTTTTGAACCTACAAAATTGGTGTTCTCAATAACTTTATTTCTCTGAGCTGTCATTAGAGGACAATTTCTACTCGAGGCGAAATGATTTGGCGGCTCCGTAAACTGATGTGGAGCTCATACAATTTATACATTTGGGGGAAGTCTTGTTGGTGCAGTCTTTTGAGTTATGAGTACCGGCACAGAAGTTGCATTTTGGATCCTCATTTTTCCGATAACACCTGTCACTGGTATGACCAAAGCCCTGGCAATGGTAACATTGTGTTACCCAGAAGCGATCGTATGCACGACATCTCACAAGTCCAACATACACAGAATTGCCATCATCCACAATGGAAGAGCGTATTTCAGGTGACATTTTTACTACCGCAGTCTTTGTGTGTGCATCAGTCTTTTGCTTGGTTAATAGCAAATTCATAGCTAAGCCATCGTCGACCAGGGACTTTATTCTTGGGTTCTTGTTGAGGATGCTGGGAATGATCTCATTATCCTCAGCGTCATTAGCAATGCCTACCAGAGTCATTTTTGGCATCATCTTCTTTGGTTCGGAGACACTGAAGGCACTGTCCACCCCCAAACACTGATTGATGGCCCTTCCTGCATCTTCTTTGGCTTTCTTGGATGGAAGTCGTACCACCAGTACACCTGAATCAGTTCTAGTTAACTTGTTAACCGGAACCGAAGCCAAAGCAGTCTCGATTGCCTTTGTATCTGGTGGGCTTACTGGCTCGGAGGATCGGTCTTTTGGCTTCACTACCAGGACCTGATGGTCCCAGACAGTTTTTTTCTTTCCACCATCTACCACCTCAGTGGTGCGTTTGGTCGGCTCCTTTTTGGTCTCTTCAAATGTTTGCTGAACTATCTTGGCAAACAAGGGAATGTCGGGGGCAGCAACTTTAGTCTCAAGGATATCCATTCTGTTACCAATACTCTCTATCTCCACGGCCACCGCAGCAAGGGCACCCTTCACTTCGTTTACAATGGCAGTCTTCACTTCACCAACTAGGGCAGCCGTCAGGTCATCCAAGGTCTGCCGACTAATTGCTGCATCCTTTGCAGCCAGGGGGGTGGTATCGCAAACAGTGCAATGCCATTTAAATCCAGGTTTCTTCTTTGCAAGTACTCTGAGGTCCTCATCATCAACATTTATACAGTTAACGTGAAAATAGGTACCACACGAGTAGCAGCCCAGCGATTTGGCCTTGCCCACAACCTTCCCACAACTACAACTCTGCTTGCCCGCTGCCATTTCAGTGGAAGTAACCAATAATTAAAAACAAAAACACCTGTATTTTGTATCTGATTAAAAATAAGAAAAAACCCTAGTTTAAAAAAAAACGTGAAAATAACTACCTGGGACAGACCCCAGGTAGCGCCGTCCCCGTCAGTGCCACCACAACGGAAAAAAATTAAACTGGAAAAGAAAAAATGGAAAGTGGTGTCTGCAAGGTCACCGCGGGCAGGTGGGGATCGACTTGGCTACCCTTTGGGGGTAGCCCAACCGAGATGCGTGGAGAGACCACGCACAGGATGGCAGATGTGTGTGGTGCAAAAACTTTAACCTATTTTGCACACTGTTTTTAGCTTATAGCAGTGACAATGCAATTTCCACGGTACTCAGCAAGACCCTATTGGTTACGATACTGCCACTGCGCAAAGCAGATTATTATACAAAATAATCATGATGATAATAGTTGGGGATGGCCTTAATACTAACATCAAGTACATTTCCCAGCATATCTAGAGCCCTTAACTTCCTAGATTTATTCCCTTGGATTACCCACTCTCGTGGTACCGGAAGCTCCCCTGACATAGTGGACTGTGCTACCTCTGGCTTTGTTGGTACCAATGATACCCAAGAATCGTCTGGCCCGTATAAGAGAGGCATAGCCCCTTTTCTTATCGGGGCTTTGTCTAACGGGGGAGGATTTACGTCTGCTACTACTCGCCCATTGGACAGTAGTTAGTGCCGCCGAAGTTGGCCTAGTAACAATAGTAGGTGATACAAGGGGAGTGAGCGGAATTTGTGTCAAAGCAATAGAAGTAGCCAGAGGTCGGACAGTCGATGTTGGCGTGGAAGCTCCCAGACCAACTATAGGAGGCTCCGGTTGCTGGCCAAAAAACTTAGTTAAAGCACTCGCTAGTAACCCATTAATCTCATCCGCCGTGACAAATTGAGCAGAGGAAGAACTATTAGGTGAAGCATCCCTATTCTGAGAGTTATCTACGACTGAACTAGACTCGTGAATTCCCACCTCAGAAATAATAGAACCCTCATCCCCTGCCTCCGGTCCCTCCTGAGAGGATTCCGCCGAGGCTGGGACCCCCTGATGTTGCCATGTTAAGTCAGGGATGGAAGACGGGGTCTCCGCGTCACGGTGGACTTCAGCCACTACCTGTGTTGCCTGAGACGGAAGAGAGCTGTCCCTCCATGGCTGGGAGTATCTCCAAACTCCCCGGTCTTGGCCGGAACTCACTTGTGAGCCAGGCCCCACCCCAATGACTGAGCCCTCACTCGAGCCCTCTAGCGGGTTATCACTGCCGGGAGAACCCTCTAAATCTAAAGTGAGAATATTGGAACTGGGAATAATATTTGGGGACAACTTGTCCGCCGGTATATCCCCCACCACAGTCTCTGACTCCACTTCCGACCTGTCAGATTGGATCTGAGACATGTCGGGAGTAGAGGCAGAAAGCGAGGTTCGAGGCTCCGGCGAACGCCGGGAGGACTTTCGTGCATGAGACTCTTTCTTAAAAGACTTGTGACTCCGCCTCGACTTCGATGTATCACTAGAACTGTTCTTGGTCTTGTCTGTCCTACTCTTCTTCCGCGAAGGTGAAGTCGAGTGACTATGTGTCTGCTTTCTGAGAGGAGACCGTGACCTGGACCTAGATCTTGACTCCGAAGCTGTCGCCGGGGGAGACGGCTCTCGCGGTCTCTTAGATGTGCCGGGAGAGGGAAGAAGCCCTTTACCCAGCCAGTCTCTGCCGACTTATTGACTTTACTACGTGAAGGAGGACGTTTAATTGGGGGGTGCTGAATCAACAAACGATCCCATAGAATTACGTTATCACACTGCAGTGCTTTATGAGCCACTGCAGTAGCATAATTAGTAAGAAGTTGTCTGACCTCGCGTAATGCAACCGCCGCGGCCAGATTGTTGTGCTGTAATACTTTAATACTGAGCCGACTACAAAAGGTACAATTCTTCGTTACCCACAAACCCCTTGATCGGTCCAAGCATTTGACACAACGAGAGTATGTGCAAAAATAGGGATCCCGGAACATGAGGGCGTTGAGCAAAGAGCAAAAACAGGGGCTAGAGCAGCCATGGCAGAGACTGGGTAAAACCTAACTCCCGCCGGAACTCCGCCCAGGAATAAAGAAAATTTCCAGGAATTAATGCTCATAAGGTTACCCCAAAATGTTCTAACACAAGTGTTAACGAACCGCCGGGCAACGAGACGTAATACACCACTATTACCTCTCGTTACCCTGTAGGTTCATATGTAAAGATTTGTGAATATCTTTACGTGTCCTAAAGATTTAAGAATATCCTCTGACATGATATAAAGATGAGCAGTTCTTTATAAATGACGCAGTCTTCCCTGTGATATAAAGTTCACCGGGAACCCATAATAAGACGCCGGCCTCCTTATTATAATGCAGTTAGCCAGGTTAAGCCCATCTTAATCATTAGATCTGACTCTTCTCGAAGCCTTCATAGATTGCCGTGAGTTGAATGTCTCGATACCCAATTGTATCCCTCAATTGTTTGGCTAATCCTACCGAATTGCAAATCCGTGATTCCCACCCTCCCGAGGTTCAACCGCCGGGTGAAAATTAATAGAAAGTTAACCCCAATTGTTCCTATCCCCACTTCTTTGCAAAAGATCACCGGGGTGGAAAGACTAATCAAACAAAACAGCCCAGTTTTTTAACGGCTTTGCAAAACCGGGAAAAACTATAGTCAACAGGTGTCCGCATGAACCCCTAGTTGAATCGGGTAAAGCCATTCCGCCGGGAAACACATAGTGAGCCTGAACACAGGCCCCACTACAGAGACGCAGTTCTGGAGAGCCCTCAAGCCACCACTCGCCGGGGGAAACAAGCCTATTTTAACCACGCGTGATTAAAACTCGGCAACCAGCCGGATTTTCTCGGTGCAATCGAGAAAACCCGCCGGAAAAGGCAACCCACACCCGCCAGACGCAATCTGAGAACCAGCCGGATTTTCACGGAGCAATCGAGAAAACCCGCCGGAAACGGTAACCCACACCAACCAGATGCAATCGGAGGTACACAAATAGTGCCTGGAATAAGCCAATACACAACTTATCCAGAACACACATGACACAGTAGTACATATTTATACAATAAATCAATAACACTTGCACATGTAAAAAAGCTACGAGAGGCTGGCTAGGCCTAAGCAGACGGAGTATCGCTTAAACAAGTCGTAATAAAAGCATTATTGCTTACCTAAGGGTAAGGCAGGTTAGTGGATGGATTAGCCCGAACACCACTGTAGAAAAATAGTGCTAACAAGATACACAGAGGGCCTCGGAGTCGGAGCGATCCTAAATTGAGTGGTCAATCCTGTAAGTCCTTCACTAAACTGGCTCGGGTTGTCCCTCTCACAGGGAATAGGTCCGCTTGGGGGCATTCTGTGTATGGCCACCCTCGTAAGGGGAGTAAGGCGTCCGGCAATAGAGATAGATAGAATAAAAACAAAAAGCACTGAATTATATCACAACAGGAACAGCCGCCAACACACCTCGAAGAAATATACCCGCTGCACTGACACCGGGACCTAGAAAAAACTTCACTAAGTGAAGAAAAATACGCTAGGAACGTCAGAAAACAAACAAATAAGGCAACTTCATCAGAAAGATAAAAAGAAGCCTAATAACGCGTAGTTAAAGCCAACTAAATAACTAGGCTAGCTAGCCGCGAAAACGTTTCACGCGTCCACCACGGGACCACGAGGGTACGCCCGAAATAGGCGTCCCAAACACACGACCCAAATACACTGAACTGCGGGCAGCCCGCCCATGAAACTCCTGCTACGCATATCCTAACCTTACTCGATACATCCCAGAGTAAACAAATGAGAAAAAACTCACTAGGGACGCAGCAAATGCGGAACGAGCGGAGCGTGGGGAGACACGTCAGGGCAGGTTGAGCGCAGAGCAGAGAAGGAAGAATGACGCCTGAAGTCAGCGTCTGGTCAAAAATCCACACAAGTACATCCACGAAGTTATGGAAAGCTTATGATTAGTTATTCTTATTTTCTTTTTATTTGTTATTTTTTACGAAGTTTTTTCGTAGTGAGTACCCAATTTCATAATGACGAACCATGAGTGAGGTTGCGTGCGCTCATGATGAAGGCTCCTCAATTTTTTATGCTCTGCGCGGTAGATTCAAACTACGGTAAATGAGTGTTTGAAGAGGATGCCTTATGTAATAGGCATAATCGTCAATGATGGAGGGGCCACTAATAAATTAATATTTATATTAATACTGTATAAGTGTATTTACCTATCCTTGTGCTTGGCTTGAACATTCCTTGATTTTGGCCCTGTCACTCTTTCAACTCTGGGGGAGGCACTTGTCACAGGCAGTTTTGCCTTTTGTCTCCCTCATCCACATAGAAAAAAACAAAACAAAAAACAATAACCTGTTATTGTTGTTGTTGTTGTCGCTGTTCCTCAGGCTATCTGGCCGAGCAGCCCCAAGGTCCCGAGCAAGGCCAAGGCAAGCAGGTAAGCAGGGCGGGTTTTGTGGGGACGCTCGGTAATCCGAGCGTCCACACAAAACCTGCCCTGCTTACCACTAATAAAGCCCAAGTGACTGAAGCCACTCCAAAGCGGGAAGCTGAGGAGGGTGTGGAAACGCCTGGGAAACCAAAGCCCAAGGCCCTGTGTCCCTCAGCAATTATGAAGGGAAAGTTGAGGGGCAAAGCAAAAATGTGACATTTTGGCTCCCAATCTGCCAACCTCTAGGTTGGCAGTAGGGGAGGTCAATCCACTGAAGAGACGCCGTCACTTGAGATCTAGAAAATATGTAAGTAAAAGGAACAGTCAGAGTAAGCTATGGGTATGGCAGAGATCGCTCAGCTCTCACTCTGATAGACCAGCCCATCACCACATGACTAGAAACCAATCCTCTCAGCATCAGCTAGGAAAGGCCCTAGAAAGCCGCCTTTGACGGGGGGATAGCTCTCCTATTTCAACCCCTTTTGGGGTTGGGCACCCGCCCACAATAACCTGTAATTGTTGCCGGTAGCCTAGTGTCTTGGGGTATTCGTAAACTTCAGAGGCACTCACAGTTTGCCAAAGTCAGAATAAAATTGTGGTTTTGAAGAGTGATATTACAGTCAGGTCACGATATACGCCTGTTTTTTATAGACGGATTCGTTTGAACACGGTAACCCCAAAAGTTCCAAAGTCGGCCACAGTTGGGAAATAGACGGGTGGCGGCCCGAGCCTAGGAACGCCTGTGACGTTGCAGGCTTTCAAGACGTTAACGAATACAACATGAGACCAAATTGTACCCCAACCTGAATTAGACGTAGATGAAGAACTGCAAGATCTCCAGGATGACGATATTAATGACCAGAGACAAAAAGATGATGGCCCAACGGATGAGCCAACTACTCATTCACTTCACAAGATCATCAATATTATAGCCACTGTCACCCACCTCCTCGTAAACGATGACCCTAACAGAGAAAGGGCAGACCAAAATGCTGCGTTGGTTGCTAGTGCCCTCAACCAGTATCAGATCATGTTTAATGAACAAATTAATTCCCGGCAACCGGCAACAAGCGAAGATAACAGATTTCATTCGACGGCGCCAACAAGAAGCTGTGGTCGCCCCCGACACTGACAACCAGTCTGATTCTGATGATGCTATGATGGTCAATATTTCTGTGTTTTCTGGTTTCGATGAGGACGATGAACATACTGGGGGACCTGGATAAGCCGATGTGCAAGCTGCAGCACAAGGCCCATCAACTTCATCACAGTGACGGGGTGGGGAGAGGGAGTGCAGCAGCGGGTATATCTAGCGAACGTCAACACATCCATTCACACAAAAAGGTCAGTAACAGGTCCAAAACAGTTCTTAATGATCCTTAATTATATCATATATGATGTTCTTAACCCTTCCCGCACGGGCTCGCTATCCTAAGGACGTTGTTGAGATCCGGGCAATATGGCCGAAAAACGTATTTAATATGCTACCCGTATCTTTGTTATTTTAACTGCTACAAAATTCCCACGCATCTCTAAACGTACGGCTTTTTCCAATCTGTAGACTGGTGCTGAGTAGAGCTCTCCAAGTCAACTGGTTCAGTTGTGATGACGATTTCCGTGGAGAGAGTTTCGAGGCGATGTTAGCAATATGGGACACTTTTCAACACTGAATTTGTTTTAACAGACTACACAATAACAAACTCCAATCTTCTTCTTGTGTTTGGAGGTGCGCGCGTCGCCTTCGACCGGCTGTGTTTACATACGTCGGACGCGCGGCTTTCAAAACAAGCTTAATAGGCTTTTAAGCTTACGGATTTCAAGGGGACACCCGGGCTCCTGCGCGGCAGTGTCATTTTTAAATGCTGCCCGGGCGGGAAGGGTTAACCCCTCTGGCCCGGGGCCCCCCTCCTAAGGACAGTGTGGGGTACCCGGGCGATTTGGCCGAAAAACGTCTAGGCCTAGGCTACCGTATCTTTTGTTATTTTAACTGCTAGAAATTTCCCACGCATCTCTAAACGTAGTGCGGTTTCCAATCTGTAGACTGGCGTTGAGTAGAGCTCTGTAAGTCAACTGGTTCAGTTGTGATGACGATTTCCGTGGAGCGAATTTTGCCGCGATGTTGACAATATCGGAGCTTTTTAGACACTAATTTCGTCATACCATACAACAACAACATTGATCCGACGTCTCCTTCTTGTTTTCGGAGGTGCGGTGACGCAATGACCGGCTTTGTTTACATGCGTCGGACGCACGGCGTTCAGACCAAGCTGAATAGGCTTTCAGGCTTACTACCTGGTATAAGGACACCCGGGGTCCTGCCCAACTGCCGCGGTGTCCTTATAACAGGACAGCCGGGCTGAAAGGGTTAATGATCCTTAATTATATCATATATGATGTTGGTGGTATAATGTTATATAAGACGGCTGAAGGTAGGCAAAAAGGGTCATAAGGGGGACTTAGGGAAAGTGGCTGGAACGAATTAATAAATTCCCATAAGGCCTGTTATTTCTAAAACACGGTTTTGATATAAACGGCAAGTACACGGTACGAATTAACCGCGTATATCGAGACCTGACTGTATACTGCTCCGACAGCTGGATATACTGTATTGTATTTTAGATACCTTGGGAGAATGAGGGTAACCTTTTCCTAAATGCTATGTTGGGTTACGGGTTCCTTAGGTTCTCTGTTTTTTCCCTCCTCCCATACAATATCTATGTCTCGGGTGTCGTCAGGGAGACCTTGCCCTAAATGTTAGGTCAGGTTCCTTAGGTTCCCTGATTCTCCCCTTTAATCTCCGATCCCATTGGCTAGCATCTCCTTGTTTATTTACATATACATCGGGGTCGGTGGGGTTGTTGTTGTTCCCTAGGCCTAGAGTCCCTAAGAAAGGCCATGGCCATGATTGGGCTTTCCCACAGGGCTCTCATGGAGTGTAGATTATGTTGTTGGCGTAAGTGATTATGTAGAATGCAGTCTTCTATGATGTGTTTAATAGTACCAGTATAGGGTGCTGTGTTGTATCCTAGGCAGGTGTCGACAACAGAGATATCCAGTCTCGTCTGATAGCTCAGAAGAACTGGATGGTGCCGACATCACAGCCTGGCCAGGTGGACTCTGTCCTCTCGAGGAAGGGAGGACTCAGAAGGATGGATTTCGGGAGGTCATGCCTGATGATGCAGTTTTTACCACCATACACTCCCTGCTGAATAGCAAGGCTAGGGTGGGTGCCCTGATGAATCAGGGACTTAGTGAATAGTTGCCACAGATTGCTAGACCGCACCGTTCACCAACAGCACTGACGTCTGCCAATAACTCACTGGCTGGCCCGAGGCTCGAACCGCCAACCTCACGGTTAGCAGGCGAACGCTCTACCAATCGAGCTACGGCCTGCAGCTGCATGATGTTGTCTATGAGTGATTGGATGGAATGGCGAGAAATATGAGTATGGATGTGCTTCTGGAAGCTGGTTTGGGGTGGGCAGGGAGGGAGAGACAATAGTAGGTATGTGTGATACCATGTGCTGGGTATTGTTTTGTTATTCCTTGGTGTCTGTGGGTGTGCTGCCATGTAGTGTAGTGGGTGGTGTTGGTTTATGGAGGCTGCAGCCAGGAATTGAGTGCCTCTCATATCCAGGTGGTCTTTGATTTTGAGGACTTTGGTTTCTTGATGTAGGTATAGTAGCTGTGCAGCCTGTGATGATGTTTAGGGCTTTGTTTTAAATAGTCTGCAAGGTCATGTGATGTCTTTCGGCTAGGTTAGAAGCCCAGACAGGGCTTGCATATTCCATCACTGATCTTGTGTATTGTTTGTATACTGTGGTGGTAGTTTCTTTGTTGTGTCCAAATTTGTGTGGGCAAGTGACTTGAGGGCGTTAAGTCTGGGTGTCAGTTTATTTTTTACGTTTGTGATATGTTGTTTGAATGTCATTAGAGTATCGTATGTGTGAATGTGTGTGTGTGTTAGGGGGGGGGGGGGGGGGGTTGTTTATGGTGAGGTGCAGGTTTTTTTTGTATTCGGCTTTCCACCTTGTGAGCAGGGTTGCAGTGGATTTGGCTGGGGTCAACTTGAGTCTGTTTGTAGTGCACCAGTCATGTAGTGTGTTGAGATAGGGTTGAAGGAGAAGTGTTGCTCTGTCTGGGTCTTGGTGTGTGCAACTGATTGTTATGTCGTCTGCGTAGGAAGCTATATTTATTTGGGGTACGTGGGGTGTAGGTATATCATGCATGTACAGATTGAAGAGTGCAGGCGGCAGGACGGATACTTGCGGGACTCCGTTTATGAAGTTTCTGATGCTAGATGACTGACACACAAATGATACGTGTGCACATCTGCCTGCTAGGTAAGTTGGTCAGCCACATTTTGTATTGTTGTGTATGTTGGTGGGGTAACATGGATCTCTATATTGGCTAATTGATATAGTTTTGACTTCCTATCAAATGTTGATGGAATCGACCCATCATATTATTATTATTATTATTATTATTATAGAAGCTGTCTAAGCCTCCCAACAGGGTGCAGATACACCTATAAATGATGAATCCCCACAAAATACCCGTAAGTACTGTAGAGAGACTAAGACAACTAAGAAAAAGGAAAAGGGCTACAGTAGTTAGAGAGCCCAGAAGAAAAGATCAGTTTGTCAATTAAAACACCATTCTAAAAAGAATAAAAGCAAAACATGATTAAAACAAAAATTTACTGCTGTAATAAAACATTAACTCTGGACTTAAAAGCTGAGATATGGGTTGACTGTACAACCTCGTTTGGCAAATGATTCCAAAAGGGAATCATTGAAGGAATAAAACACTGAGAAAACTGAGATGTAGAAACATTAATTGGAGTCATGGCAAGGTCATTAAGACTCCTCATAAATCTTGTTGCGCGAATTGGAATAAAAGGTTCTGGTAAAACACTATGCAATGGATGCTGAGTATTGTTAAAAATTTTAAATAAAAGACTAAGGGCACCAACCCGACGCCGATGATTAAGATCAAGAGATAGAGCAGGGAGAATAAATTTAATAGAATTAAGACCTTTATCAAGCAATTTCAAATGACAGGCAGCAGCCGAGTTCCAAACAGGAGAGCAATACTCAAAATGAGGCAAAATAAAAGCATAAAAAGATTTTATGACTGTGGTTTCACAAGCCTTGATACCATCAAGGTGTTGGTTACTTCGGTACTGGGACATTATTGATATATCCCCAATGCTTCACTAAAGTACGGAGCATCATTGGGATTATTGTACTGTTGTCCGACGCATACCAGGACTTCCAACAGGGTCGGTCAGTCCAGGCGCAGTTTTCCCGATATCTATCAGAATTCTCATTATGCCTCACCCTGACATGGTCTGGTGACAATATGACGACCTCTATTGGATCACGTTCTACAATTCTCGAATGTTGGGACGAACTTGCCTTTAGTTCCAGTCACACTCGCCATAGATATGAATTGGAAACCCATTCAGGTACGACATCTGTCTAGTCATTTAGTCCAACGACTCTCTAGTACACAGCATTAACATATCGGACACAACATACTCAGATTATAAACTAATTGAGATCAAAACAACCTTAGCAAGTGTACAGACAACCTCAGAATCGAGCCCAAAAACCGGCCCTTTCAGTAAATTTAACTTCAATAACAAAATATTAGGTGGGAAGAGGTAAATCAAGAAATGGAGGAAATAGACTGGGAAGATTTAATGAATAACCTGACACCAGCAGAATGTCTAGTCCTAATAACAGAAACCATGACCCAAATTTGTAACCACCATATACCTGCAAGACAAACAAGATGAAGAAGCAAACAGGATCGGGAAAGAAGGAAGCTGTACAGAAGAAGAAAATTACTCACACAAAGGCGCACACATCAAAATCTACAGGATAGACAAAAGACCAAAATAGATAGAGAAATTGTGGAAATTGAACAAAGACTAAGAATATCATATTAACTACAACATATGGAAGAAGAGAGGAAAGCTATTGCAGGTATAAAGGAAAATTCCAAGTACAGTAGTCCCTCGAATTTTGCGTCTTTCAAATTTGCGAAATTTCGATTTTGCGAACGGGACCCAAGAATTTACCTTTTTTGCGGGACTTGATATGTGCGATATTACTTGAGTTTTGCGGGTGGTGCCAAATGATACGGTGTTTCCGCACTAGTTTTCGGGGGGGAGTAGCAGGATCGTGACGTCAGGCCGCCCTGCCGCCCATTGTTTACTGTTTATAGATTCTCCCACGCTCCTCACGCTCTCGCATAATCGACTTCCTTGGGCAAAATTGAAGTGTTACCTGTGCCCTGGGTCCCCTGAATCTGTATTTCTGTGTTTTTCTTTATTGTAGGATGTATAATTAAGTGTATGTGTCATAATGTGTGTACAAACAAGGACGAAAATCACCAAAAAATAGGCCCTCGATGATGAGATGTCGACCATATTCAATTAATCCCATAAGGTTAGTTATTTGAAATTTGCGATTTTGAATTTTGCGGCCTGCAATGTCGACCATATTCTCGCAAAATTCGAGGGAGTACTGTACTGTACTTCTTTTCATATGCCAAACAAAAGGCTAAATCAGCATCAAACATCGGCCCACTAAGGAAAGGGGATGGTTCATTCACAGGGGACAAAAAGGAAATGAGCGGCAGTATGAAATGGCCTTCAGTGAACCTGATGAAACAAAAGCCATCAGAGACCAAAATATATTTTTCATGGAAACCTCCCTCACGGAAACCCCCCAGATGCTGGATATTGATTTCGGTCCAAAAGACATAGAAGAGGCTATTTCCAACATGCCATCCCACTCGGCACCAGGCCCGGACTCATGGAATTCGATCCTAATGAAGAAATGTAAGGAAAACCTCTCAAAACCCCTGGCTATAATGTGGAGAAGGAGTCTAGACACTGGTGAAATACCAGATAGCTTAAAAAACGCAATAATTGCCCCACTGCATAAAGGAGGGAGTAAAGCACTTCCAAAAAACTACCGCCCGGTAGCTCTAACCTCCCACATCATTAAAGTTTTCGAGCGAGTCCAGCGAAGCAAAATCTCAGCATTCATGGAGGCAAATGAACTACACAACACCGGTCAACACGGGTTCAGAGTGGGAAGATCATGTCTTCACAACTTTTGGAACATTATGACAACATTCTTAAAGCGCTAGAAGAAAAGAAATATGTTGATGTCATCTACACCGATTTTGCTAAGGCATTTGATAAATGTGACCATGGTATAATAGCCCACAAGCTAAAAGCAAAAGGTATAACGGGGAAAATCGGACGGTGGATATACAATTTCCTCGTAAACCGAAACCAATCAGTAGCAGTAAACCAAGTCACATCTGAGCCTTCGGATGTCAAAAGCTCAGTGCTCCAAGGAACAGTGCTAGCGCCCCTTCTGTTCCTCATTCTAATTTGCGACATAGATACCAACACAAGACACAGTACAGTGTCGTCTTTTGCGGATGACACAAAACTAAGCAAGATAGTAAACACACAAGATGACACGGGCCAGCTGCAGGAAGACATAAATGTAGAGGTCCAGTGGACCAGAGAAAACAACATGCAATTCAATGAAGAAAATTCCAATTAATAAGGTACGGAGATAATAATGTCGTTAAAGAAAACACAAACTACCTAACAGAATCTAACCACATAATAGAACGGAAAAACAGTGTGAAAGACCTTGGGGTGTTAATGTCTGAAAATATGGGTTTCAAAGAACATAACCAGGTCAAAGTTGCGGCTGCGAAACGTTTAACGGGTTGGATTCTGCGTACATTTAAAACACGCGGTGAATTACCTATGATAACGCTCTTCAAATCTCTAGTGCTAGCGCGGCTTGAATACTGTAGCGTATTAACATCCCCATACAAAGCATGTGAAATAAATTACTTGGAGAGTGTACAAAGAAATTTCACTTCGCATATAAGTTCGGTACAACAGCTACACTATTGGGAGCGTTTAAGAGCACTGAAACTGTACTCGCTGGAACGTAGAAGAGAACGTTACCTAATAATATACACGTGGAAAATCGCAGAGGGTTTAGTACCAAACCTACATACTCCGATAGTCATGAAATTCAGTGATAGGAGAGGCTGGGAATGCAATATCCCCCGGATGAATAACAGGGGTGCTATGGGCTCTCTGCGAGAGGGCTGGTTATCACACAGAGGCCCACGTCTCTTCAACAAACTCCCACGGCGAGTAAGACATGAGGGACGTCTCTTTAGACAACTTCAAGAGAGCCCTCGATGTCGAACTGCAAAAAGTGCCAGACAAGCCTATCTTCGCAAGGGACGGTGCTGTCTCTTCAAACAGTCTGCTGCACCAAAACACAACCCACAACGAGGGGCGACGCGCTCCTCGGTGCTGCTAGGAGAGTGGCGAACACAACCTTAGGTGACCTTAGGTAGGTGATGTATGCCGAAGTGTACCGATACCCTGTTATGCTTTATATACCATGTTTAGGGTCGGGTGCCAGTCAGCTTTTTTTATGAATACGGTCTTCTACCCAGACCCGAGAGGCGAGAATGAGCTTTTTGTACGCGATGCACTTTCATTATGCAACAGTGATTATTGGTAATCTCTATTAGAGGCACACCCCACTGAACAAGACTACATATACATATACATATACATAACATTTTAAGACTGAGTGTTCCACACATAAGTGCAGTTTCAGTCTCTTGTCCTAATGGCGGCGTTCCAGGCAACCCTGTTAAGGGCTGCTTCACTTGTCAAGTTCTTGGATTTGAGATCGGCGCGTATAGTCCGATCCCAGGTCTTCCTCGGTCCACCCCTTGGTGCAGCTCCCTCCACAATCACAGACCTGCATTTTGTCACCCAATTTTGTTCATCCATTCTCTCCACATGTCCATACCATCCCAGTCTACTTGTACGCATCACCTCGCTAATACTCTTTATACCTAAACGTCTCCTCAGCTCAACATTTGTTATTCTATCCTGTAGCCTGGCCCCACACATCCATCTCACCATTCTCATCTCATTACGCTCCATTCTGTTGACATCCTCTACTTTAACGGCCCATGTTTCTGAGGCATACGTCATTGCACTTCTAACACATGAGGCATACACCTTTCCCTTCAGGGGGAGAGGCATTCTTTTCATGGTCAGGATTGGCATCAATTCTCTGAACTAGTTGACGAGCAACCACCCTGGGACCCCTCGAAGACCAAGCCGTGGGAGTAGTAGTCCCCTCGTAATGTCAGTAATAGTCCCGATCTGCTGCACCGCCGTCTGTCCCCATTTACCGCTAATCGGACACCGCTACTGCGTCCAGTGTGCTGAATGTGTGCAGCCCTCCAAAGGCTTGTGGACTCTGGCAAATTGTGCAGAGTGCCAACCAATAAGAAATGAAGTGTTCCAACAAGATATACATGCATCTCAAGTTTTGGTGGCCATGTGGCTGGAGGTGCGCACACACCTGGTTGAGATGGCGCACAATCAAAATCTTCAAGCAAAAGATCCCGTAAAACAACGAGTGTAGACAGACCCCTAGCCTACAACCACGGACCCTCCTGCCAAGACAGCCCAGACTGGGGTATCAAAAAGTAAAGGCAAGAAAAAGCCTGGCTCAAAACCTCCTGTTGTCCTGGTTGAGGCTGGGCCATCCACTTCCTCAAAATCGAGCCACAAGACCTCAAAGACACATCGCTCCGCCGAGTCGGGTCAATCGAAGGGCAAGACCTCAGCGACCGATACAAGGACAGAGACTCCTACCACCAATGTTTCTTACAGTTTCTTACAGTTTCTTACAGTAGATCCTCTGGAAAAAGGCAAACTAGGCCTGTGTATCTAGCTCAGTGCCAGTACTTGCACTACTGCGGTCATTCACTGTGTTGGCGGCGGCGGCAGCAAACGCAACATTTTTAGAGTCGTATTCTTAAACAATTCTTTCCCATCGAAAATTAAAGGAAGGAATTTTCTTTTGATTTGGTATTCTTAAAAAATCCTTCCCTTTCCTTTCCCTTGGGAAGGGAAAATCTTTCCCTTAAACAGGGGAAAATATTGGAATTTGAAGGACTCTCACTAGGCAGGTCTTCAGTTTTCCCTTCGTCATTTTGTTCATAACATTCTTATATAATTGGAGTCAGTGTGACTAAATATTGGATTTGACCATTATGTAATTTTATTAACATGATATAATGCACGATATTGAAAATGATATTGAAAATAAAGTAATGTTATTAAAAGTTTTGAAAGACCACTGGCATGAATTCGCGTGCGGACGATTCGGGCAATTTCGGGCTGCCAGCTGATAGCCTATTCCTCATCTTATACATATTTTGATTATTATTGATTTTCATTGGTTTACTGATGTAGCCCTTTCAAAGCATCAATTTTGTGCACGGTGTGACTATATTTTGGCACGTGTTAATGCAATAAGTGTCAACATTACCAGGTTTTGAGGCTTGCCAGAGATACACTATCAACAATTCCCAGTAATACCATACTTTACATAACTAAAAATAGATAGGCATAGCCTATATAGGCTACTGTAATATTAATATAAATTTGTGGGCTAACAGTAATAGTGGTCAATCATCTTATATACTAATTTAGCCTACCTTACCAGTACCACATATTGGGTTAGGCTAGGTGGCTAGGCCTAGGCTTAGCCTATAGCCTACAGTAGGCTACATCATCATGTAAGCTAGCCTAGCTCAGGCTAATCTATTTTTCTTATGAATTTCATGACCCATACAGGATTGTAGGCCTCATTTTTTTTTTGTCTTGGGCTACATCCCCACTGAATAAACTAACCTAGGCTAGTCTCTGTCCCTCTAGGCTAGCCCATCATAATGTTCAAGCCAACATTTGTTAGAGTTTGTCAGAATTGGCTCACCTCAGATAGGCTATCTGGATTTTAAAATGTTGTGAATTTATTAGGCCTATGGGAAGGATGTAGTATTTGGACATACTACATGGCGCCTGCCTTGGTTTACACTACGCGGAACGGCGGCAGCAGTGAACGCTCGCGATCATGTTCCAGTCTATTTTGACTGACGCAGGATTCAATAATAGGTTGACGGGGTCCCCCCCCCCCCATTACATGTTGTCATCATCATATATTATATTGCCAGCAGAGGGCAAATAACAGAAAAAATAACCGTTAAAATAGACGGGAACGTAACCACGAGCGCACTACTTATGTAAACATGACGACCGTACACCCGGATACATCCTTCACGATTCACGACTTTTGACTGCTTTTTTTAAGTAATTTGCCCCCTGCTGGCAAAATGCCTATATATGATGATGACAATAAGTCATGGGGGAGTGAGGGAGGCCCTCAACCTAATGTTGTATCCCACGGCAGTCAATATAGACGGAAACGTGATCGCGAGCGTGCGAGTAGTGTAAACAAGGCAAGCGATAAGCTCGAAATTCCTCGAATACTACATCCTTACCTTTATTACTTTATGTTATAGAAAGCCCGAGTTACCTTTTCACTATAATATTTTCCCTGATTTTCATAGCCTTGTTCACTATCAGGGAGCGTGATTTTAGATTATTCGGTAGCTACCGGGTATCTTAACTACAGTTCAAGGAGACTACAGCAGCAGTTTGCACGCTCTCTGCGTTTACTTTTAATTTGACAGTGTTTGGTGTTCAACCCCCCCCCCCCCCCCCCACCCCCCCTGGACATAATTGTCATCATCATATTCATATATAATGCCAGCAGGAGGCAAATAACCACTCGCTGAGGGATGATTTCCGAAAAAGTGGTAAAATCTGATGCATAGAGCGTGCTAATATTGCCGCAGTGTCTGGTTGAATATTGTCATCATATTAGCCTAATCAAAACAAAATCCCTTGAAAAACATATTTGTAAACACCAGCCTATTCAATACTATTGTTTGTGAGTACAATTATAGGCTACCCTAATTTTTCATTACAGTATATCCTAGCCTAATCCCTCTACTTTCTTTAAATATCCAAACAATATAACTTAACCTGAGAACCTAAGATAGGCCTAGGCTATGCTAACATACAGCGGTTGATTATGCCGAGTGTATAGGCTAACTTACTAACATTGGTAGTAGCTAAAAGTCTGGTAGGCTAAAAGAAAATTTATAAGATTAGAGCCCAAAATTGCTAATGAAAAAATGTGCCTACTTATTTTGGGCTGTATACAGTATGGTATGAGATTTTGTTGAAAACTTGGGATTGTTCTTGATCCCTGGCAAGCCTCAAAACCTGAATTTTCAAACTTATTACATTAACATGTGTCAAAATGTAGTCACACTGTGCACAATATTAATGCATTGAAAGGACTGAATCAGCAAAGCAATAATAGTCAAATATAGCCTACTCAATGTTTGTAAGGAAAACCCCACTAGTCACCAGAGTCCCCCACACACTGTTTCAAATAAAATTTGTGGATTTTGTGTCTGAATTTACTTTACATCCTTAGTATTCTCTAGTCTTGAAGGTGAGGAATAATTATGGTATTATTACATACAGTACATACAGTACAGTGTTGGAACATCAGTGCTTCCAGCAGCTGTGGTGGGTGGATCGGTATCAGTCATTATTATGATCAGTATGGCAGTGGTGGACAAGTGCCCGTCAGTTTTTAGTGTGTAGGGTCAGCGAAAGAACGTGACACCGGATCTAATTGCACATTATATTGGGCTGCACAAGGAAGGCCAGTTAGTGAAACAAATAGTGCAAGCCACTGGTGTATGTGAGTAATCAGTAAGAAATTGGGCGAGGCCTTACAAAGATATTTGTCTAACTACTGTACATGGTAACCTAGGCTTTGCCAAACTATATGATAGCCTAGCCTTTGAGGGGAGAGTAAAGAACATAAGAATATCATCCAATCTTCAAAACTATGCTAATGGATGGCTAATATGATGAATAACCTACTCATTGATGCCTAAATCATAACTATTGGTGATTCATCATTTATTCAGATTACCCAAGACCAAAATACGGGATGGATGTAGTTACCGGGTGTACCACTACCGACATACAACATAAATCATCTATAAATACTTATAATAAAATAAATAGCCTACTTATAAATCTACAATACTAAGTTAGGTTAGGTTAGGTTGTTTGGTTAGGGTAATGTATTTTTGTATTTTGTACAAAGGCAGTCAAAATAGACGGGAACATGATGGTGAGCGTCCGCGTAGTGTAAACAAGACGGGCGGTACACCCGGTAACTACATTCTTGCCCAAAATTCAATTTAAAAATTGGAAGAATCTTATTTAAAGTCAGTATTATCCAAGCAACCTTCCACGGCGATTCGCACGCTCTGGGCCATGACCGTTAAGTTCACTTCTATTATGTCCGCGAGCGTGCGATTATGGAAACAAAGCAGACGGTACGCCCGCTAACACAACCCTTACCAAAATAATGTATAAAAATAAAAAACGGTCAAATTAGATAATTAATAAATAAATATCGGTAGCCTAAATAAATATAAACATTGAAAAAAACTAGTTTCAATAACATAGCCTAGTAAATCTATGGGCCATGAATTGCAATTTTTACCAAATTGGGCCAGATCAAATATAGGCTAGCCTAGCTTTTATATTTTGTTCGCTGAATAGAAAACAAATCTAGCCTAGGCCTATATTTAGTACTGGTTCCTTCGTCAATGACGAAGAGCCTATACTATATATACAGTAGGCCAAGATTCCGGGACCCGTTCGGGATTCCCCGGAGTTCTTATCACAACCGTTGCGTATACAGTATAGCATAAAAACAATCCTTGGTTAATACCCATTAAATCTTACCAAGGGCTCGTCATTGAAAATGAATACCAGTAGAAATAAAATTTAAAGAAGAATCTATCATTTCAAACCTCCCGGTGCCTCAGCCCTCCAGCTGTGCTGTCGTTATGCTTCCCTTGCACGTGATGCCAGACTTTCTAGCGTGTTTATCTGCCTCTTTACGGTTGTGATCCAGACGAGTCGGACGTGTGCCCCCTTGCTCTGGGCGTCTCGGCGTTTGCCTGGCTTTCTCACTCCTAGTGAGTCCTTGTTATATATTATTTGAGTTAGGTCCAAACATGAATTGAGTAATCGCCCTGTATGTTTCAGAGGGCCACCGTCCACGCCTGTCCACACAGAAAGTATATGGATACTGCTTCGCCATTCTTAATATTGGTTGTTCGTCGTAGTAAGTGATTATTGTTATATTAGGCTATATCCTATACAATGCTTGCATTTAATTATTTACTTATCGTAGGCTATTATTCATCTTATTCGTGTGCCCTCAGGATACACGTTGAACTCTAAGGATATTATTAATTCAAAGTTTTCCTTGTAAAGTAGCCTACATGATTTCCTGAATTCTACTACTGTAGTATTAAATTTTTCAAAGTCGCTTCACTTTATAGTTTGCATGCTTCTAGAATTACTTCGAGCTGATAGGGTCTTAGCTAGACTTATTGATTCCCTTATATGTCCCATTCTTGCACCAGTACTTATTTATAAGAGAAGTAGTGGAGGAGGAGGTGGGGATCAGGAGGTCAGAAGTGTGGGAAGCCATGAAAAGAGTGAAGTTGGGGAAAGCACCAGGAACAGTGTGGGGAAATGTTGAGGTATGGTGGTGAGATAGTGATAGAATGGGTATGGAAAATGTGCAAACTACAGGAGAAGGGGAGTGCACCCGATGACTGGAAGACTGGCGTAATAGTCCCCCTATAATAGGGGAAAGAGGAGTGTGTGGTAACCACCGAGGAATATGTCTTCTAAGCGTAGTAGGGAAGGTATACAGTAGGGTAGTGATTGAGAGAGTGAGAGTGAGAACGGAGAAATGGATAGGCGACGAGCAGGGAGGTTTTAGGAAGGGAAGAGGATGTGTAGATCAGATTTTTACCCTGAATTTTTGTGGAGAAGTATCTGGAGAAGAAACAAAAGGTGTGTATGTTGCCTTTATGGACTTGGAGAAGGCCTATGACAGAGTGGATAGAGAAGGTTTGTGGAAAGTACTTAGAATATACGGAGTAGAGGGCAAGTTGCTGAAAGCAGTGAAGAGCATGTATGAGGGTGCAAAGGCGGCAGTACGTGTGGAGAGTGAGCAGAGCGAGTTCTTTGACCTGAATGTTGGTTTGAAACCGGGGTGTGTGATGTCTCCGTGGTTGTTTACTGTATATTGGATGGAGTCCTGAAAGAAATACTATCAAGAGCAGTGGATGTTGGTGTATCGCTGAAAAGGGAGAGAATTGAGTGGAAGCTACCTATACTGCTGTTTGCGGATGATACAGTTCTGATGAGTGATAATGAATGGGAGTTGCAGGGTCTGGTAAATGAGTTTGGAACAGTGTGCGAAAAACGGAATTTGAAGGTAAATACGGGGAAGAGCAAGGTTATGGTCTTCGAAAGGGGTGAAGTCACAGAGTGTGAGGTGAAGCTGAACGGTCAGGCTATGGAGATCGTCAACTCTTTTAAGTATCTGGGCAGTGTGTTGAGTAAAGATGGGACTATGGATGAAGAGGTGCGGGAGAGGGTACAACAGGGGAAGAGGGTTGTAGGAACGCTAAAAGCAGTAACAAGAAATAGGGTGGTCAGTATGGAAGTGAAGAAGTCCTTGCATGACAGTGTGGTAATCCCGACACTGACTTACGGAAGCGAAGCATGGACGTTGGTTGAGAGACTCAGACCAAGAGTGAGAGCAGTGGAAATGAATTACTTAAGGAGTGCGTGCGGAGTTACATGGAGGGATAGACAGACTAATGAGGAAGTAAGAAGGAGGTGTGGTGTGGAGGTAGATGTGCTGGAAAGTGTGAAAAGGAACAACCTGAGATGGTTCGGCCATATGGAACGTATGGAAAGCGAGAGAATGACTAAGAGGGTGTACGAGAGCGAGGTGGAGGGACAGAGGGGGAGAGGTAGACCGAATATGAGGTGGAAGGATGGAGTGAGGAACTACATGAACGAAGGCGGTGCTGGTTGGGGGGAGGGGCGTCGACTGACTGGGGACAGAGGTGCATGGGGGCGGTTCGTTCGTGGCCACCCCTTCGGGGATCACGGCGTCAGGCAATAGATAGATAGATAGATGCTTTGTTCGCCACCTCGGACAAGTGTCCACGAGGGCGGTCAATAGGCCTAGCTAGTTCGGCTTCCCTCTACTGAATTTTACATGAGGGACCAATTGTTCTCTTCCTATATGAGTAATATGTTATGAAGTGCTTCGATACCAATGATTCCTAAGAGTTTGCATGACCAAGTGCAAGAGCACCAACTAAAAACCTATACAATTTGCATGCTTCGAGTCACGGAGTCGGCGGGGCTCCTGTGTTCCTCCGTTCTCTCCGGGTTTAGAACTCCGGGTACTAAATGGTTTCGAGTAAATAAATATAAGCACCAACACAATTATATGTTAATTTCTTAAAATGGAAAGAGTTTGCATGAAACCAAATGGAGCAACAAAGTTCCCTCCAGTGCAAGAGCACAAACACAATTATGTGTTAATTTTTTAAAATAGAAAGAGTTTGCATGTAAACAAATTGACCAACAAAGTTTCCTCCAGTGCAAGAGCACCAACTAACCCTATACAATTGCATGCTTCGAGTCCCGGAGTCGGCGGGGCTCCTGTGTCCCTCCGTTCTCTCCGGGTCTCAGGATTTTAGACCTCCGGGTACTAAATGGTTTCAAGGAAACCGAGGAACAATAAAAAAAAAAAAAAAAAAAAAAAAAATGCACAAAGAAGTTCCGGTTAAATGGAGAAACAAAGTTTTCCTCCAGGTGCACAAAACACCAACAAAACCAAGGAACCAAAAGGTTCAGGTTAACATAAAGGAACGAGTGCTTCCTCCGGGTACTCCGAGTAATACAAAAACCAAGGAACCAAAAGTTTGGGTTAAATTAAGGAACGAGAGCTTCCTCCGGGTACTCCGGGTACTACTGAAAACCAGGGAACCAAGAAGTTCAGGTTAAATTTAGGAACAAGGCTTCCTCCAAGTACTCCGGGTACTAAGGGTACTCAGGGTACTCCGAGCAATACTGAAAACCAAGGAACCAAGAGGTTCAGGTTAAAATTAAGGAACAAGAGCTTCCTCCAAGTACTCTGGGTACTCCGGGTAAACACTGACAACCCAGGAACCAAGAGGTTCAGATTAAAATAAGGAATGATAGCTTCCTCCAAGTACTCCGGGTACTCCGGGTAAACATTGACAACCCAGGAACCAAGAGGTTCAGAAAAAAAAAAAAAAAAAAAAGGAACAATAGCTTCCTCCAAGTACTCCGGGTACTCCGGGTAATACTGAAAACCAAGGAACAATGAGATTCAGGTTAAATTAAGGAACGAGAGTTTCCTCCAAGTACTCCGGGAACTCCGGGGGGGGGGGGATGTTTTCCTTCAGAAACAAACATCCGATGTACCAAAAGGTTCCGGTTAAATTAAAGACCAACGTTTCCCTCCGAGTTCTCAATGTAGAACAATGAATGGAAAAAGAAGGGAGGAGAGTACTCCAGTGGCATTTATGATAGCCTATAGACTATCCCACTTAAATCCATTCTTATATACGATGTAGCGAATATGCTACCCTACTCTAAATTCTTTAAAACATTCATAGGGCCAGCAGGCTACTCGACATTACATGAGCCTTATACATAGGGAACTGGTGCATACTTTGGTTCTTTGCTCTTATATTATGTAACATTGATTCTTGGCCTTTTTCTGACAGGTGGGCTATAGCTCTCCTCAGTAATCTCCGCCCCCTCACCTGAGCCACAACTGACGAGGTATGTACGCCAGATGTCTTATGTGAATTGTACATTGACTAAGTGGGCTCCTAAAAAATGTACAAATTGTGCACTCTTCGTGTAACACTACCACAATCCGAGTGGCCACATAACAGCAGCGGGGGCGACTCAGGTATTACTAAACATTTGGGATGAAGTGAAAGTTTATATATCCTCAAAAAAAAAAAAAAAAAAAACAATGGTCAGTGTATGGTCATGGTCATGGTATGTATATTTCTTACTGGACGCTCTATGTCTTCCACAAAAGAAACCCCTAAAAAGAGGTCTATACCTACAGAGTTAACCCTTCAGACGCATATGACGCAGTGGTTGCCAGATTAGAAATAAGAGTTCTCTCACTCTTATAATTACCTCTCCAAAATTAGTTTTCTGCCCACAGCTAACTCAAAGACAACTGCAAAGGTTGAAGTAACTATAAACTAAAGGTTTCTAAATACCCCTGATGGTAACAAAGGTTTTAAAGTATCCCCAATAGGCTCAAAATCGCGTCATATTTCGGAGAGGGTTAAAAGGTACTTCCTACCCTAACTGTCCTCGCCCCAAACTTGTTAGGCTTGACCTAGATAAAGATGAGGAACAATGTTTTCCTCAGGATACTATCCCGATTAGATAGCACTCTAATCGTATTCATGATAGCCGATAGAATATATCCCCCTGGAAACCATTCTTATATAAGTTATGGCAGATACGTATTACGTACATAGTGTGCAGTTTACGTGATCACTACTTCTTTGCTCATATATCAAAGTATTCTACACTTTCATAGTTACACACTGGTAACATTAATTTGAGCGGATATGCTCTGGACTCTACTTATGGATTCTTATATCGGGATATTCTCACGCGAGCGCGCGATCACGGAAGCGGCCAATAGGCCTAGCTCGAGCATCACTACTGAATTTTATAATATAAGATACCTTATGATGTGTTCGCCACTCTTCTAGCGGCACCAAGGAGCGCGACGCCCCTCGTTATGGGTGGTGATTTGGTGCAGTAGACTGTTTGAAGCGACAGCTCGCTCCCTTGCAAGGATGGGCTCGTCTGGCACCTTTTCCAGTTCGACATCCAGGGCTCTCTTGAAGCTGTCTAACGAGACGTCCCTCATGTCTCTTACTCGCCGTGGGAGTTTGTTGAAGAGACGTGGGCCTCTGTGTGAAAACCAGCCCTCTCGCAGAGAGCCCATAGCACCCCTGTATTCCATCGGGGGGATTTCGCATTCCCAGCCTCTCCTATCACTGAATTTCATGACTATCGAGTATGTAGGTTTGGTACTAAACCCTCTGCGATTTTCCACGTGTATATTATTAGGTAACGTTCTCTTCTACGTTCCAGTGAGTACAGATTCAGTGCTCTTAAACGCTCCCAATAGTGTAGCTGTTTTATCGAACTTATATGCGAAGTGAAATTTCTTTGTACACTCTCTACGTCATTTATTTCACCTGCTTTGTATGGGAATGTTAATACGCTACAGTATTCAAGCCGCGGTAGCACTAGAGATTTGAAGAGCGTTATCATAGGTAATTCACCGCGTGTTTTAAAAGTACACAGAATCCAACCCGTTAGACGTTTCGCAGCCGCCACTTTGACCTGGTTATGTACTTTGAAACCCATATTTTCAGACATTAATACCCCAAGGTCTTTCACACTGTCTTTCCGTTCTATTATGTGGTTAGATTCTGTTAAGTAATAGTAAGTAAGTAAGTAATAGTAAGTAATAGTAAGAGATAGATGATCTCTTCCTATATAGATATATATTATATTATGAAGTTTTTCGAGGGGTTTACTTAATTTTTCAACATATAAGCGGGGGGCCAATGGTTCCGATATTGTTGACTTATAAGGAACACTGTTCCTCCGGATACTATTCCTATTTTTAAGCCAAATATTGACTCGATATTATGAAGTTTTCTCACGCTCGTCACATCGAGCGCGGAAGTGGCCAATAGGCTATAGTTCAGAGCCTCACTCTACTGAAAGTTACAGCACAAGAGATAGATTGGTATCTTCCTAGATATAAGTATTATATATAGATATATAAATATTATATTATGAAGATTTTCGAGGGATTTACTTCATTTGTCAACATATAAGCGGGGGGCCAATGGTTCCGATATTGTTGACCTATAAGGAACAATGTTCCTCCGAATACTATTCCTATTTTTAAGCCAAATATTAACTCGATATTATGAAGTTTTCTCACGCTCGTCACATCGAGCGCGGAAGTGGCCAATAGGCTATAGCTCAGAGCCTCACTCTACTGAAAGTTACAGCACAAGAGATAGATTGGTATCTTCCTAGATATAAGTATTATATGAAGTTTTTCGGTGGATTTACTTCATTTGTCAATAGATAACTGGGAGCCAATGGTTCCGCTATTATCGAACTACAATATAAGAAACACCGTTTCCTCCGGGTACTATCCCTATTATAAACCAAATATTGACAGTATATTAGGAGTTTTTCGAGGGATTTACTTCATTTTTCAATGAATAAGCTGGGGACCAATGGTTCCGCTATTATTGGACTATAAGGAACATAATTTCCTCCGGGTACGATCCCTATTGAAAACCAAATATTGAATGTATATTAGGAAGTGGTTAGAGGGATTTCCATCATTTTTCAATTTATAAGCGGGGTGCCAAGGGTTCCACTGTTGTTGAAGGATAAGGACCAACGCTTCCTCTGGGTACTATCCCTATTATAAGCCAAATATTGACTTTATAATTCAAAGTTTTTCCATGGGTTTACTTCATTATTCAATGCATAAGCGGGGGGCCAATGGTTCCGCTATTGTTGAACTGCCAATGGTTCCGCTATTGTTGAACTATAAGGAACAATGTTTGCTTCGGTTCCTATCCCTATTATAAGCCAAACATTAACGTTATAGTAGGAAGAATTTCGTTGGATTTACTTCATTTTTCAATGTATATGCTGGGTGCCAATAGTGTGTGCTATTATTGGACTATAAAGGAAAAGTTTCCTCCGGGTACTATCCCTATCATAAGCCAAATATTGAAATTATATTATGAAGTTTTTCGATGGCTTCACTTCATTTTTCAATATATAAGCCAGGTGCTAAAAGGTTCCTGCTTACTTATGTTATCACTTCTGACATGGAAATAGTCGGAAACTTTGAGCCCTGGAGTCGGCGGGACTCCTGTGCCCCAGTGGGCTATTAGGGACAGATGAAGAGCAAAGCTTCCTCCAGATACTATCACTATTATAAGCCCAATATTGAATTGATATACACAGACTAACCAATGGTGTCCGGGTACCGGGTACCCAACGGACCTCCGGTGACATTGATAATCTACTGATTATTATTATTATTATTATTATTCCATTGTTATAACTTAAGTTACTGCAAATTGCAATTACAGTCTCTCGAATTGAATTGAACTGAAATAGACCTTGACTCTTAGCTACAGTCCACTCTCTCCGGTTGCGTATTCCCGATCGGGTTGCTATGCAGGTCTTCGGGCTTCACCTCCATCTCCGGGTGATGCCCAACGGCGTGTCTTTCCGGGTCAATGATAAACATCTTTCCCATAAGTTCTCAATGGAGGACAATGAATTTATATAAGAGATAGCAGATACGCTACTCTACTCTAACCTCTTTTACGGCATTCATATAGCCAATAGGCTATTCACCGCCAGGTGCTGCCCAACGTAATTTCTTGTTGAGTCTCTGTTAAAAGTCTTCACCTTGGGTTCTCAATGTAGAACCACGAATGAGAGAAAAAGGGGGGGGGGATACTCTAATCTTATTAATGATAACCATCGACTATCCCACTCTAATCCATCTTTATATAAGATGCAGCTGATGTGCTACCCCATTCTAACTTCTTTTACTGCATTCATATAGCCAACAGGCTACTCGGCATTCCATAGGCCTTGTGCATGACGAGCCGGTACATGTTTTTGTTCTTTGCTCTAGTATTATGTAACATTAATTCTTGGCCTGATGAGCAACAGCTCTCTCTTGTAATCGCCACGACCATTGTGCAGTGGTTCGGGTTCACAAGATGCAACAAATTCCCCCTTCTTGGACGTACGAAGTATGTACGCCATCTGTCTTGTGTTGATTGTAAGCTAGCTAGTGGGCTACTAAGAAGTGTACAAACTGCGCACCCTTCGTGAAACATCACAATCTGATGGGCCACATAACTGCGGCTGGGGCGCCTTAGGTTTTGCTCAATATTTGGAGTGATGTAAAAGGTTACATATCCTAAGTCCCAGACATTATCCATAATGCCTACGTGAGTTTCCTAAACATTCTTTTGCCCACGTCCCAACGAAGTTGGAGACCCTGTTCCAAACAAAGGTTCTAGCAGCAATTAAGTCCAAGTTTAGTCAGAGACAAGAGTCTCTGACTCCCAAGGTTAGGCTGTCCTCTCAGCTAATGCCTTCTACGCTACCTACTGTTCCTTTACAACCTGTCCTTATATGAATAAAGACCACCACACCACCTCGTCCCTCAGGGTCAATTGGTCCTAGTGTTCCCTAACCGGTGAATCAGTAGCGATTCCCACCCTTGACAGGAGGGGCTATTCCTAACCCCTACCCTTCGGGTGCCCTTGAGGAGGACCCGGGGTTTCCCAACAAGCCAATGTCTTTGCTTTATGATCCTGCCCGAGTTTGACAACCAATCAGTGATCCTCCTATTCCGGAAGACGCGGAGACAGGTATCCCTGAACTTTACCAGGTCCCTCAAGCCGGGGTCCTCGAGGTAAATGAGTTAAAACATCTGCGAGCAAAAGATGCTGAAAGGCGGGGAATGGAAATAGTCGTGCCTCCTTTCCCTTCCAGGTCTGATATTCAGTTTTGTGGACAACCCTGCCCCAATGTTTTCTGCCACAACGTCCCGGGAGTCTCGGTCAGATTTCTCTAAGCTTGCTGCTCTTAATGCTATAAAGTCCCTCCTCAGTGTGTTCTACAAAGATAGAAACTGTTGCTACAGACCCTCAGTCTCGCATGTTCCCTTAGAAGGAGTGGGACAAGGTCCGTGGGTGGAATGGGCAGTAGAGGCGGCAAAATTTGCTCTAGCCATCACTGCAATTGCCCCACTAAAGCTCCAAATGAGGAACATAGATTTGCTACTTGTCATATGTGATCTGCACAACAATACAATGATACTTTCACCAAACGTCATAGAAGTAATCAAAGAATGATTAAAGCCGATGGTATTAGTGCCAGTTCTAAAAGGAACCACAGTTTTCCTATCCCGCACGTTTCTTGTTCCCAAATGAGACGGCTTAAAGATGAGACCAGGCAGAGACCTCTCCTCACACAAAATTACAGATTTTGCATGCTCACAGTGCCTCGGATACGGCTACTCCTTCATCAGGACGTGTGACTGATAACGTTGAACCTCAAGGATGCCTTTTGGCACATTCCGTTCTTCACAAGAGATCAAAGATTTCTTACGGACACCTTATCCCGGTGCAAGTGCAAGTCAGTGGAACGGGCACTCACAAAAGAAGCTTTCAGCAAGCGGATTCACCCCTACATTTCAGCCTAGTACCTCCCGGGAAGGGCCAACCTTTGGGGTGACACCTTATCCCGGGGCAAGAGTAGGCTACTCCAGTGGTATGGGCACTCAAACAGGAAGCTTTCGCCAAGCCGACTCTTCCTTCCCATCCACAAGTAGACCTTTTGGCATTCCACACATTAGCAAAGACCCCTCAATCTATAACCCGGTGGTCAATAACCCCGGCGCAGGGACTGGCCTCTTTTGCGGTCAATTCTCCCTACCGACAATTCCTTGAGACCTCTGGTGAACGCTTCGAAACTAACGCCAAAGCTACGACTGTAGACATCACTATACCAAACACCTATAAGATGTACAGTTTATCTCAAGATTTGTGTGATTCTACACAATTTTCTTATATTTCTTTTACAGTATACGACTACACTACGTTCTTGTATAGTATAGTAATAAAGGGAAGGTCCATATGCAGCCGATAATGACTACAAACATAATTGTAAGCTGATTATAAACAATTATCAATTATTAATTGACAAAATTGGAAGGAAAATATCTGCTAACTTTGTATTGCATATATATGTTATGGGTGATTTTAAATAAATAAAACAAAAGTATGCATAGGCCAAAGTATGTGTCAGCTACAGAACACAGGGTCGTCCATCTACCTGTTCCCTCCCCCAGGCACGACCCTCAGATGCACAATCAGACAAGGGTCTAGTGTGTCACTTTGCGCCAATTTGGCCCATACAAGAGGGATACAACCGCCTGAGCCTATAGTGCCCGTATCCAGTGAAATTTCCAATCTCTCAAATTCCTCTTGGACCAAGCTGGAAGCCTTCAGATTTCTCTAACTTTTGCATTATGGACGTTTAACGGGCCAAATGGCTAAGAGCAAAATACGATCCTATACATACATACATACATAACATTTTAAGACTGAGTGTTCCACACATAAGTGCAGTTTCAGTCTCTTGTCCTAATGGCGGCGTTCCAGGCAACCCTGTTAAGGGCTGCTTCACTTGTCAAGTTCTTGGATTTGAGATCGGCGCGTATAGTCCGATCCCAGGTCTTCCTCGGTCCACCCCTTGGTGCAGCTCCCTCCACAATCACAGACCTGCATTTTGTCACCCAATTTTGTTCATCCATTCTCTCCACATGTCCATACCATCCCAGTCTACTTGTACGCATCACCTCGCTAATACTCTTTATACCTAAACGTCTCCTCAGCTCAACATTTGTTATTCTATCCTGTAGCCTGGCCCCACACATCCATCTCACCATTCTCATCTCATTACGCTCCATTCTGTTGACATCCTCTACTTTAACGGCCCATGTTTCTGAGGCATACGTCATTGCACTTCTAACACATGAGGCATACACCTTTCCCTTCAGGGGGAGAGGCATTCTTTTCATGGTCAGGATTGGCATCAATTCTCTGAACTTCCCCCAGCCACACCTAATTCTAGCAACAGTGGCAGCCTCGGCCCCACCACCGGCAGAGATGGTATCTCCTAGGTAACAAAACTTGTTCACCAGCTCCAAAGACTCATTTCCAAAATTCACAGCCACAGGATCATCACTTAACACAAGCTCGCCTTTGCACACTACGCACTCAAATTTCTCTATTTCTGACTTATCCTTCGGCAGGGGCCCCTTTATTCTACTACAGCGCTTACTCCCATGGTGTACCCAACATCGACAGATGCTACATTGAATTGAGTTAACGCCCACTCCCTTTCCACACACTGCACATGGGTATGCACCGCTCTTTTCCACATTGCCTCGTCTCAAACTACAATGCATAACCTTGGTTTTGTTAATATTGACTCTTAAACCCTTGCTCGCCATGCCCTCTCTCCACTTTCTGAATTTGGCCTCAGCATCCTGCATACTGTCAGCTATTAGGACTAAATCGTCTGCATAAAACAGTTTCAACGGGAGTCCGCCTCTAAAAACTCTAGACAGCGCCTCCAAGACCATAATAAAGAGGAGGGGGCTTAACACTGAACCCTGATGGACTCCAACACGGACTGCGAATTCATCACTCAGTACACCTTTCACCCTCACCGAAATTCGCGAATCCTCATACATCTTCATTATCACACGCACCAGCCACTCTTCCACACCAAGTTTCCTCATAGCCCACTGTACAACATCTCTAGGTACCCTATCAAAGGCCTTCTCCAGGTCCACAAACACAAAGTAAAGATACCTGCCTTTTAGTAGGTATCTTTCCTGCATCTGCCTGACTATGAAGATAGCATCGGTTGTACCACGTCCTGGCATAAAACCAAACTGCATATCATCAATAGAGATGCTTTGCCTGATCAAACCCTCAAGGACTCTCTCACAGACCTTCATGATTTGGTCAAGCATTTTCAGGCCCCTATAATTTCCTCTATCTAGCGCATCCCCTTTTCCTTTGTATATATTTACTATTACACTTTTGAGCCAATCCTCTGGGATTTTCTCATCTTTAATAATGGTGTTTATCAACTCAGTGACTAAGTTTACACCAATCTCCCCTGAGGCTTTTATCATCTCAGCGACAATGTCGGAGCAACCTGGAGCTTTACCGTCCTTCATTTTATTGATTGCGTCGCTCACTACAGCTGGTGCTATCAAAGGAGGGGGCCCAGATATTGGTTTTTCGATACTAAGCTGTTCCTTATCCCATTCAAACTCTACATTTAGCAATCGTTCATAGTGTACCTTCCATGCTTCTCTGATTTCATTTTCTGCATACACAATCTTCCCATTATCATCTCTAACACACTGTTCACCTATAATATCCCTACTGTCATTTTTAACTCGCCTAGCTAGGTTGAAGATCCCATTGGGATTGTCAGTGTTACACACTTGTTCGAGGACCAGGTCCTTAATGCGATTTTTAGCATTGTAAATAACTCTTTTGGCAGTTCGTTTAGCTGCCTGGTATTCCTCCCTGCTGCCTCCTTTCTTCCATGCTTTGAAGCATCTCCTTTTCTCTTTCACAGCATGTTCTACCTCATCGTTCCACCACCAAGAGGTCTTATTCCTGGGGTGACCCTTTGTTTTCCCACAGACTTTGTCAGTGGCAGCGATAAGGCTATGCTTAAGAAAGTTCCATTGGCTATTTACATCGTTAGGCCTAGCTTCCTTATTTCTATTCATTTCCTCCAGTTCATTATGAAACCTATCCCTAACTTCCTTGTCCTTCAGCAGCCACACTTTCCTTTTGGGTATGTAAACCTTCTTGCGCTTAGGATCTCTGTATAAGCTCATGTCGCACACAAGTAGCTTATGCTGGGGGATACATTCTTCGCTCGGGATGACCTTTACATCTCGAACTAGTTTCCAGTCTTTCCTGTTAACCAAGAAGTAATCTATCTGGCTACTGGAGACCCCAGAGTTATATGTGATCAGGTGGCTCTGTCTTTTCTTGAACTTTGTGTTACACACAACCATGTTGAGTGCAACGCAGGACTCCAATATATATTCGCCTTCTAGATTTCTCCTTCCGTAACCAATTCCTCCATGTACCCCCTCGTATCCATCTGCAGATGCTCCCACGTGACCATTGAGGTCCCCCCCCACGATAGTTATTTCGTTCTCCGAGAGGCCTGAAATGACACTGACGGTGTCATTCCAGAAGTCCTCTTTTATCTCTTTCTGTAAACCAGCCTGTGGGGCATATGCAGATATCACATTCAGAATTCTTTCACCAACTTTCAACTTCAAAACAATCAGCCTTTCACTAACTCTCGTAATCTGAAGCACACTTTCCGCCAGCTCTTCAGCCACCAGAACACCCACTCCTCCTTTCGCTTTATCAGTCTCCACACCCATCCAGTATATCCTATATCTTTTCCTCCTTCCGACAATCCACTGTACCCCATGCCTCTTCCAGAGTGTTTCCTGGGTACAGCAGATGTCCACTCGCCTCCTCTCACACATCTCAACCACTTCATTCGCACGCAGATTCAAACTACCAACATTCACACTAGCAAGTCTGAGTTTGTGGGGGGCATTTGTCATTGTCCTGTGCGGTTTTGTTTCATCGGACTTACGTTTATTTTCTTTGATTTTAGTCATAGTTAGGTAGGTTTGGCTGGCAGATGAGCATCACCCCCCCCAGAACTCCGGCTCCAGTCTACCCCGGGACCATTCCCAGCACCATCCCCCAAGTGATTACAAGGGGGTAGGATCCAGTGGCCTCGGTACGCCCCACCAGAACCAGCCGCAGGGACGCACCCCGTGCGCGTACACGGCACTACGACTGGCCTGATATTTTTCGCCAAATGACAGGGCAGCCTCCTGGAGCGCTACCACCAGGTTCGGGCCCCTATACTATTGGGCGGAAAGTGCCAGTCCGGGGAAACACTACGTACTGTACCCTCTGGATCCATTTCGTCCAGGTTGGGCCCAGGGCGCCAGGGCCGGGTCCAGAGGGAGCGACACCCACTGCCAGTGTGCCGCCATTAGGCAACTTGGAGCAAGTACAATGAAGCCCTGTCACAGCACTATCATATAGAGACAATGCCAGCGCCAATAACAAGGCTTCATTGTATAGTGATGGCTACTTGGTCCGCAAGTCTATCACCATCCCCCCTATTAGTCGCCTTGTACGACATGCAGTAGGATGCGTGAGGCATATTCTTTTTTTCCTCCACCATTAGATGAAGGCCCCCTTACCCCCTGGGGGTAATCTGGGGGTATCTTTCACCCTAAATCGAAGGCCTAATAGTCGGTAACCACTATCAGGTAATAGGCGTCACACTGAAAGAGTTTTATTCACCATGACTGAAGTAAGAAGACAAAGGATTTTTCTTCTATAGTAAATAGTACGAGTTGTATGTACTGAATGAGTCTGGTTCTCCTTTCCGCCTTCGGAATCTCAAAAAAAAAAAAAAAAAAAAAAAGGGGGGGGGGAGGGATGTAGAACATAAATAAGTATACGAAGACAAAGAGTTTTCTTCTATAAGGAATAAGTACAAGTTGTATGTACTGAAAAAGTATGAACAAATAGTTATTTTTTCGGTTTTTATACCAATGCAAGCAAGAAATGTGCTTGCTAACTTGTTGCACAGCTTCAGGAGCATTATAGTATGAGATGTTTTGACATTAAAGCATCCGTTCATACACATTTTTACATCTTGTTCTCCTCAACACATTTTAAGTTATGACTATTCTTCCATCTTTCCTTCTTTATGAGGCTTCCCAGTATACCCGCCTCTTCTTTCTCTAATACAGTCATTTGAATTTCTCCCGGTGTCAGCCTATCTGTTAATTGGTTTTCTCTGGATACGTTGAGCATCTGATGTCCCACCTCCGGTCGTGATATTCTAGGCTCTTCGTCATTGACGAAGGAACCAATACTAAATTACGGGTTTGACAACCCGTAGGGAAGGAAGGAAAACCTTCTATTTAGGAGTGGTTCCGTAGTCAATGACGCAAAGGTTCCCTCCCACCTTCCCCTTCCCATGCACATGCCCAACTTGATATAACATTTGAGGCAGATAAACACGCTAGAAAGTCTGGCATCACGTGCAAGGGAAGCATAACGACAGCACAGCTGGAGGGCTGAGGCACCGGGAGGTTTGAAATGATAGATTCTTCTTTAAATTTTATTTCTAGTGGTATTCATTTTCAATGACGAGCCCTTGGTAAGATTTAATGGGTATTAACCAAGGATTGTTTTTATGCTATATACGCAACGGTTGTGATAAGAACTCCGGAGAATCCCGAACGGGTCCCGGAATCTCAGCCTATATATAGTATAGGCTCTTCGTCATTGACTACGGAACCACTCCTAAATAAAAGGTTTTCCTTCCTTCCCTACGGGTTGTCAAACCCGTAATCATATATAGGCTAGGCCTACAGAAGTTCACTGTTCAAGTTAGTATTTGAACTTAGCACACCAGAATATGTCAGGCTATAATGTGTATTGAACTTTGAAGGTAAATACTTCTCAATAGTGGGTTATTGTACGATTCCTATAGCCTAGCTGTAAAGTTTTGGTCAGAAATGGAAGACTTGACCTTGTAATTGAAAAGTTCTCATGCTTGGTATACGGTACACTAATTCGCACTACATTCGGCTAATCTAATTTATCTCCATCCCTGTTTCTTATCATATAAGTTTATATGTAATTATATTCTTGGATAATAGCCTAGGCTAGGTCTAAATACTACAACAGAATATGGCTTGTTGGTGTACATGCGCGATTTAGAGCTAGGAACCTGTATTTATTAATATCATGTTGACAATTCATTCTTGTGTTTGTGCAAGTCAACATAATATGCTTTGAAGACAATATTTGTGGTCTAAATCATGTTTTGGGCAACAATAATGCAAGCCAACCCACGGAAACGTTTGTTTGACAATGTTTGTTTACGACTTCAGGCATACCAACTGGTACGCGCCTAGCTACGCCTGTGGAACAGAGCTACCAACACTTCCGAAAAAATTTCCTTCCAAGGAATTCTTTAAGAATACCGAAGGGAAAGAAAATTCCTTGGAAGGGAAAGGAAAGTTAAGGGAAGGTATGGGTTTTTAAGAATACGACTCTTACTATTCTGTATTTTTGCTTTATAGTCAAACTTCAAATCTTGTCTTCCCCATGCTTTATCAAGATTACTTTCAAACTTCCTTATTGATTCGGAATCGACTGCATACTGGGGCAGTGCGTTCCACTCATTTACCACTCTATCACAAAATGAGTTCTTTGCCTTTTCAAGCCTATTTCTTTCTTTGTAAATTTTCTTAGAGTGTCCTCTCGTTCTTGTTCCCTCCCACATCAAGAAGATACCTTCACACACATCCTCATCATACTTTCCTGACACTATCTTAAAAGTCTCTATCATATCCCCTCTCTTTCTCCTATATGCCAGTGTCGGAAGTCCCAGTGTCCTCAACCTCTGCTCATAGCCCGCGTTCTTCAACGTTGGTACTAGCTTGCTAGCTCTCCTCTGCACTTTCTCCACTGCTTCTATATCCTTTACCATATATGGAGCCCACACCTGGTTCGCATATTCCAGGTGCGGCCCAACCAGCGCTGTATAGAGATTCCTGAATATTTCTTCGTCAAGTGACACAAATGTCCTCCTTATCAGCCCTACAATTATATTGGCTTTGTTTATCTTTTCCGCTAAATATTCTGAGAAATTTAACTTATTGTCTATCACTACTCCTACATCCTTTTCTGCATTCACTTCCTCCATCGCTTCATACATACTGTATCCTACCTTGTCTATCTTGCTTGTCCCAATCCGTATGTACTTGCATTTTTTGGATGAAAAGGCATTAACCAATGTTCAGACCATCCCTTCATGCCCTCCACATCTCCTTGAAGAAAACCTACATCTTCCTTACTCCTCACTCTTCTATACAGCTTAGTGTCATCCGCATACAGGTATATCTCACTTCCATTGGTTATAACTTCAGGTAAGTCGTTCATAAATATAACGAACAGTAGTGGTCCCAACACAGATCCCTGAGGTACCCCACTTGTAATTTCCCTCCACCCCGAGCCTATTCCATTGTGTTGCAGACAGCCCAGCGTCATGACACTAGGGAGTCCAGCAGGTCGGAGGCGTCTTACTCCACGAAGAAGAAGTCTTCACATTCCCCGGAGAAGACAGAAGATACAAAAGTCCGATGCTTCTACATCACGCAAGGGCCAGCAACCCGAGCGAGCTCAAAGCCTCCCCCACTACATCTTCGGGGGTGACTGTTTTTCGCCCCATTAAGCGATTTACTCCGGCACAGCTAAACACTCACCGAGAGATCTGGTACCATGACACACATCACGACCACTACCTGCTGTCGTAAATGTCTCTCCATTGGCTCAGATACTCTTTAGCCAAGCTACCATGTCCCGCCACTCAGACGACGAACTCGAGTCGGGCCAGAGAGTGAGTTCCCAAGTGGATGCCGATCTCTCCTCACAAGCCCTAACCTACTGTGTAAAACCTTGGCTTTATTTATGTTAACTAATATTCCTTTACTTGCCATGCCCTCATCAATCATCATCAAATCTGACAATCCGCTTCCAGTGGAAGCGCCCCAAAAGGGATGGCCATGGCAGAAACTGCCTCCAGGCTCCCAGACATGGCCCGACTGACCAACTCCACAGTGCCATTTCCACTAAGTGGATTATGACCATGAACACTGAAGGAGCAGACCCAGAGCAGTCCCTCATCCGGATGACAGTTCCACCACTGTTTTGCTATTTTATTTACCCCAGTGGGGCCCTGGCTGGAAGCATACCAAGCACAGGAATTTTCTGAAGATAGGAACCAGTGGTCCACTGCTCCAGAAGCTGATTGTACCACCAAAGTGGCGGGCGGTGGTGTCGCCGCATCCCTACGCCAAAGAGAGAAAGGCAAACTTGTGCCAGTGGGCTGTGAGAGTAAGACACTAGGAAACCATGGGGCACACCATTATGGCCCCACTGCCTTCACCACTCTCAAGAAAAAAGTTAGAAATAAGAATGATGATAAAGGTACAGTCAGAAACGGCTATGGGAAGAAGAGGACACCAACCCTCACTCTAATAGATCCATGCCCTCTCTCCATCTTCTGAACTTGGCCTCCGCATCCTGCACATTCTCAGCGATAAGTACTTGGTCATCTGCATATAGCAATTCCAGTGCTTAATGATTAAGAAATCAATGTTCACATAATATTATGTGAAAGAAATTGGCAATACAGTATATCTATGCAGAATCTCCACTGCGAGTTCTATTTTCCTTAAAAAAATATTTACCAGTATACATAGAAAGGGTTAGGTAAAGAATACTAAATATTATTTTAAAATAACTATTAATACATTACAGTAGGTGAGAAATAACAACAGACTCATGATAGGTAGTTTCCCCGTAGAACTAGGGCAGCTGAGAGCGCCCATGAATTTACACTTTCTCCTCCACAATGCAGAACTTCTGCTTATCAGAATTCATTTATCCCCAGAGCTACTACTCTTTGGAATTCACTTCCCTCGAATTGCTTTCCACAAACTTACAATCTACAAATGTTTAAATCCAGTTGTTACAAACATTTTATGAATGGAGGATGCCTTTAGGCACATGAACCTTTTTGTTTTATCTGTGTTTTTCCTTCCTCCGTTCATTGTCTCTTTAAAAAAAAAAAAAAAAAAAAAAAAAAAAAAAAAATTAAACTGTAATTGATTAGGCGAGGTATAATATTACCCGACTAATAATAGACACAAGTTCACCTTCGCATACTATGCATGCAAATTTCTCAACTTCCGACTTCTTCCCTTTCTTCTATTGCAATGCTTCTTCCCATGGTGTACCCATGGGTATTTTTTATGACTAACAATTGGTAGGCCCCAAGCAGCTTTTTGTATTCCATATCATTATGTGAGGACCAGATTCTATAATAGCTATAAGATAAGGAAAGTATAACAGCTAGCTAATGGTGGGCAATATTCTTGGTTGGTTGTACAAGGTTAAGCAGTGGTGTTATAATCACAAATTCTTCTAGGCTTTCTAGAAGAATTTGTGATTATAACACCACTGCTTAACCTTGTACAACCAACCAAGAATATTGCCCACCATTAGCTAGCTGTTATACTTTCCTTATCTTATAGCTATTATAGAATCTGGTCCTCACATAATGATATGGAATACAAAAAGCTGCTTGGGGCCTACCAATTGTTAGTCATAAAAAATACCCATGGGTACACCATGGGAAGAAGCATTGCAATAGAAGAAAGGGAAGGATGGTGTAATGGTTTGAATGTTTAAGATCTGTATGTGGTAACCCAGGTTCGAATCCCGGGTGGATCATATGCTTTCATTTATTTCATTGGGAGGTGTTTGGTGTTGGGAGTGAAATTAATAAATTAGATTATTCCTACTGGAATCCCTGCACTTCATGCTACTCAAAAGTTGCTCTCTGCAGTTCCTCAACAAAGTGACCTACATTACGCTCTACGTACCTGTCGGATGCCGTTGTGAATGGTACAGGAAGGCTGTAACGGGAAGACGGCAGCATGGCCAAACTTTCCATCTCTTGGGTAAAGGTCCAGGAAGAAATAACCCAGGTGCTCCTCGCTCTTTGCATCATTCACACGGTACTATAAACACAAGTGGGGTTCAGTACTGTATTCACAATAATTCTGATAAGATTAAGAACAATTTAGGGATGGGTTAGTTTAGTTTCATATGAATTTGATTTATATATGACATTTTTGTGTATACTTACATAACAATTGTAAAATATCCTCCATAACAATCTATTGGAGCCCATAAATATCTCTATGATTAATGGGCTCAGCCAGTAATTACAGCATCTAAAATTGTAAAGAGACAGTGGTTTGAGAGGGTTTTACAGGATGTTAGTGTTGAGGTATATGAGAGGTACAAGGAGAAAAGGAGAGAGGCAAAACAGAAGATTAGAGAAGCGAAGAAAGATGCAAATGAAAGGTGGGGTCAAAAGTCGAGTGAGAATTTTGAGGAACGAAAGATGTTCTGGAAGAAGGCAAATAGAGTAAGGAAAGGAAGACTAAAGAGGGAAGAGTCGGTGAAATATGTAAATGGAGAGTTACTAGTGGAAGGAGTGCAAGTGAGGAAAAGATATGCTGAGTATTTTTAATCTTTGCTAAATGTAAGAGATGGAAGGGAGGCAGTGATTGAAGCAGTGGTTGATGGAGATAGGTTACCCAGGCCACCCAGGTGGCAGAGAGTGAATGAAAGGATTGGGAAAATGAGGTGAAAGAAGCAGAAAGAAGCAAATGAGAGCGGGAAAAGCAGAAGGTATGGATGCTATTGCTGTGGAGTGTATTAAGAAGGGTGGGATGTGATAATAGATTGGCTGGTGAGACTATTCAATGTGTGCTTTGTTGTGTCAATGGTACCACTAGACTGGAGGAGTGCATGTATTGTGCCGTTGTAATATAATAAATGACTTAGAGAGTGTACAAAGGAATTTCGCCTTGCATATAAACTCTGTAAAACAGCCACATTATTGGGACCGTTTAAGAACACTGAAACTATACTCGTTGGAGCGTAAGAGTGAAACATTATTCTCAGTCTTTCTTCTATTCAAATGTGGAGCTCTGGAATTCTCTCCCAGAATCAGTCTTTCCCTCTTCCTATGACTTAAATTGCTTCAAACTCCGTGTGTCCAGGCATTTTGGCTCGAACATCCCTTGATTTTGGCCCTGTCACTCTTTCAACTCTAGGGGAGGCACTCGATACAGGAAGTTCTGCCTTTTGTCTCCCTCACTCTTATTATTTTGTTATGCCATGATATCTTTGAAAAGGAAAATATTTCTAAACTGCTAATGTATGGATTTGCCAATTAGGAAAATATGAAGCCTTGTGGTAATGTAATTAGCTGTTACACCTTCTTTACTGTAATGAAATGTGTGTGTGGGGGGGGGGGGGGGATATACTTTTTGCTCTCTGCAAGAAGTAGAGGCCTCAAGGGAGAACATGTAAAAACAATATGTATTTTTTGTCTATGTGAGTGAGGGAGAGAAAAGGCAGAACTGCCTGTAGCTAGTGCCTCGCCCATAGTTGAAAGAGCGACAGGGCCAGAATAATACAGTATCTGTTGATTTCCTATCAAAGCATAAAAATATAATTATTGTAGAATTAAACCTTACAGTGAACTTAACTGACCAGAGTAACGTCAGGGTGCCAGGTGTCGGCGTCAGGAACCTGTGTAAACTGTAGCCCCAGTAGAGTCTGATAGATCCCCAGCAGTCCCGTTGTCACCGTCTCCAGAGGAAAGTACTGTCGAACCTGGTACAACAACTTTGGTCAAGTATCATTATTATGTAAAATTAAAGCGAATGCTCCCATTGCCTTTTGTGATATTTGTAATTATGTTTTATAGAGTACTGTATATGAGTAAAACAAATTTGTTCGTCTATCTTATACAATAATAAAGAGCAACAAACAGCAAATAAATATAACCAACTTGTGACTATCAAAGTAAATTATTTCATCTTGAGAATAACATTTCACACTGAGGTACAGTACCAGGTATATGTATGTACTGTATTATACTCAGCAGAGCTGGGCACCACAAACAAAAAGTCAAGTCAGCAAACCCAGAACATAACTTCAGCAAACACAAATGTGCAAACCTTGTGAAATTTCTAGTCCTCAAATGCAAATATGCAAACGCAAACCATTTTTTATTAATTTTAAATTTAAATTACAGAATCAAGGGTAAATCAATAAATTCAATCTCTAATGTCAATAAATATATATATTTACTTAAATATAATGTTGCCCAACTTCCATGGACCTCAAGGATATACATACAGGCTTTTAACCCTTAATTAGCGGCGAGACACATAAGTCGAGTTAAATAAAGCTGGACTATGTGGCGGTGCTCGACATATATCGTGTGGCAATTTCAGCACGTAATGTTGCTGAGAGAGAGAGACAAGTGGTGGCAGGAGAGTAGCGAGCGTATGACTGCTCCAGACCACCGCGGCGAACCTACTGACATGAATCCCACCTCCTCCCTCCCTCTCTCACTCGCTATATACGGAATTGTATGGGGAAAGTGCCTAATTACATGCTTTTTGCACTCGCGTTGCACGGTTATTGCAAGAAAACTAGCCATCATAAAAGGATTGTTATGGTGTCATTCGAAAGCTCTGTTTATGCCCTTTCAGGGATAGATACTTGTTTTACGTTCTGGGTCTTATTTAGGCATGAAAATGATCACGTAAACAGCCCTATTTTGGCTAAAAACACCCCGCTGGGCGGTACATATAAATAAACCGCATAGGCCGCTCGTAAGGTGTTAAAGCTTGGAAATTGCTGTAAATTGCCAAAACATTCCAGAACGTCACCCGCAGTGAAAGGGTTAATATATATAGCATAGGCCACTTAGTTTGTCCACATGGGCAGTAAAACGTTGGGGCAACTTGTTTATGGGGAGAGTACTTCAGTAATAATCAGTATTCGCAATTCCGCACCATTCAGGAGGAGGTACGCCGGATCACAGAGGTGCAAGGAGGCGATTTATTCGTGGTCCCCCCTTTGGGAATGGCAATAGGCTATATATGCCTAGATAGGTCTACTTTAGATAGATTAAGTAATTTAATAGAAAGTAGCCTAGGCCTATTAATTTTAATGCTCAGAATAAAGGCCTAGCTTCAGATCAAAATTTAATAAAATTTTATTGTAGGCTAAATTTAGTCTAGGCCTATATGATACTTTCAAAATTAACAATTTCTACTTGACACTAATAAAATGAGTGTGATTATAGGCCTATACATAGAAGTTAGAATATGCAATATTTAGCCTAGGCCTACATGCTTTGAGGCATTTTGATGGAATTAGTGACTGATTATAGCCTAGACCTAGGCCTAGGCTATATATTAAAGTTAGAACATGCAATATTTAGCCTACATGCTTTGAGGCATTTTGATGGAATTAGTGATTATAGCCTAGACCTAGGCTATATATATAGAAGTTAGAACATGCAATATTTAGCCTACATGCTTTGAGGCATTTTGATGGAATTAGTGATTGACTGATTATAGCCTAGACCTAGGCTAGCCTATATATATAGAAGTTAGAAAATGCAATATTATTTAGCCTACATGCTTTGAGGCATTTTGATAGGATTAGGGTAGCCTAGCCTAATAAAATTACTTATATTAGTAATTAGCCTATAGGCCTAGGCTATATTTAGAAGTTAGAACATGCAATATTTAGCCTACATGCTTTGAGGCATTTTGATGGGATTAGTGATTATAGACCTAGGCCTAGGCTATATAGCCTAGCCTATATAGAAGTTAGACTTAGCCTAGGCCTACATGCTTTGAGGCATTTTGATGGGATTAGGGTAGCCTAATAACATTACTTTAGGTTAAAAATTAACAGGCTATCAATCAAATTAACGATAGCCTAACTTTATAATCTTAAATTAGGCTAGATTATAAAGTTATAAAGGCCTTCTCCAGAGACATCTTCTTGGTAATTACAGGCCCATAGAAGGTTTCTAGGTGGGGCCAGGGGTCGCTTAGGTCCTCGATTTCTGCATGCTCTGCAGCATCACTGTCGGATGATGGTGGTGAACTGCTCCCCATGCTGTTGGCAGCTGCGGTAGGCATGATGCTAGACTCCATGTTCACTTCAATAGGCCGAAAATATAAACAAAGTTGAAGTGCTAGCAGGTTGGAACTCTTGGACTGCTGTGTGTTGTAGGTGTTAGCTCGATGCTTGCCACTAAGTAAGTGAACAAACGTGAAGAGCCGATGTATAGGCCTAGATTCCAGAACACAGGTAGTTGGCTTGGTCACATGACTTTTTTTTGGCTGGAGCTGCAGGAGCGGGACAGGGCTGGCTGGCGGCTGGAATTTTTATTTTGCGGACTCGAGGTTTGCAACATGGAGGTACTTTCCAGAGCTTCAAACCCACAAATAGGCAGCCATTTTGGCGCCAACGCTAATTCGCCAACAAAATTACACTTCCGCCATGGCGGAATTGGCTATTTGCGGAAGTGTTGGCTAAAGTGCCCAGCTCTGATACTCAGGCACATATGCCATAGCTGGGGGTGGCTGACTCGATACAGAGCCCCCCCCCATGTTTCTGAGGCATACGTCATTGCACTTCTAACACTTGAGGCATACACCTTTCCCTTCAAGGGGAGAGGCATTCTTTTCATGGTCAGGATTGGCAGCAGTTCTCTGAACTTCCCCCAGCCACATCTAATTCTAGCAACAATGGCAGCCTCTCTGCCCCACCACCGGCAGGGATGGTATCTCCTAGGTAACAAAACTTGTTCACCAGCTCCAATGACTAATTTCCAAAATTCACAGCCACAGGATCATCACTTAACACAAGCTCGCCTTTGCACACTACGCACTCAAATTTCTCTATTTCTGACTTATCCTTCGGCAGGGGTCCCTTTATTCTACTACAGCGCTTACTCCCATGGTGTACCCAACATCGACAGATGCTACATTGAATTGAGTTAACACCCACACCCTTTCCACACACTGCACATGGGTATGCACCGCTCTTTTCCACATTGCCTCATCTCAATCTACAATGCATAACCTTGGTTTTGTTAATATTGACTCTTAAACCCTTGCTCACCATGCCCTCTCTCCATTCTCTGGCCTCAGCATCTTGCATACTGTCAGCTATTAGGACTAAATCGTCTGCATAAAACAGTTCTAACGGGAGTCCGCCTCTAAAAACTCTAGACAGTGCCTCCAAGACTATAATAAAGAGGAGGGGGCTTAACACTGAACCCTGATGGACTCCAATACGGACTGTGAACTCATCACTCAGTACACCCTTCACCCTCACCGCACTTCACGAATCCTCATACATCTTCATTATCACACGCACCAGCCACTCTTCCACACCAAGTTTCCTCAAAGCCCACTGCACAACATCTCTAGGCACCCTATCAAAGGCCTTCTCCAGGTCTACAAACACAAAGTAAAGATTCCTGCCTTTTAGTAAGTATCTTTCCTGTATCTGCCTGACTATGAAGATAGCATCGGTTGTACCCCGTCCTGGCATAAAACCAAACTGCATATCATCAATGGAGATGCTTTGCCTGATCAAACCCTCAAAGACTCTCACAGACCTTCATGATTTGGTCAAGAATTTTCAGGCCCCTATAATTTCCTCTATCTAGCGCATCTCCTTTTCCTTTGTATATATTTACTATTACACTTTTGAGCCAATCCTCTGGGATTTTCTCATCTTTAATAATGGTGTTTATCAACTCGGTGACTAAGTTGACACCAGTCTCCCCTGAGGCTTTTATCATCTCAGCGACAATGTCAGAGCACCCTGGAGCTTTACTGTCCTTCATTTTATTGATTGCGTCGCTCACTACAGCTGGTGCTATCAAAGGAGGGGGTCCAGATATTGGTTTTTCGATACTAAGCTGTTCCTTATCCCATTCAAACTCTACATTTAGCAATCGTTCATAGTGTGCCTTCCATGCTTCTCTGATTTCATGTTCTGCATACACGATCTTCCCATTATCGTTTCTAACACACTGTTCACCTATAATATCCCTACTGTAATTTTTAACTCGCCTAGCTAGGTTGAAGATCCCATTGGGATTGTCAGTGTTACACACTTGTTCGAGGACCAGGTCCTTAATGCCTTTTTCGCATTGTAAATAACTCTTTTGGCAGTTCGTTTAGCTGCCTGGTATTCCTCCTTGCAACCTCCCTTCTTCCATGCTTTGAAGCATCTCCTTTTCTCTTTCACAGCATGTTCTACCTCATTGTTCCACCACCAGGAGGTCTTATTCCTGGGGTGACCCTTTGTTTTCCCACAGACTTTGTCAGTGGCAGCGATAAGGCTATGCTTAAGAAAGTTCCATTGACTATTTACAGTACACTGTACATCGTTAGGCCTAGCTTCCTTAATTCTATTAATTTCCTCCAGTTCACTATGACTAACTTCCTTGTTCTTCAGCAGCCACACTTTCCTTTTGGGTATGTATACCTTCTTGCACTTAGGATCTCTGTATAAGCTCATGTCACACACAAGTAGCTTATGCTGGGGGATACATTCTTCGCTCGGGATGACCTTTACATCTCGAACCAGTTTCCAGTCTTTCCTGTTAACCAAGAAGTAATCTATCTGACTACTGGAGACCCCAGAGTTATATGTGATCAGAGGGCTCTGTCTTTTCTTGAACTTCGTGTTACACACAACCATGTTGAGTGCAACGCAGGACTCCAATATATATTCGCCTTCCAGATTCCTCCTTCCGAAACCATTTACTCCATGTACCCCTTCGTATCCATCTGCAGATGTTCCAACGTGACCATTCAGGCGCCCCCCCCCCCCCCCCCCCCACACACGATAGTAATTTCATTCTCCGAGAGGCCTGATATGACACTGACGGTGTCATTCCAGAAGTCCTCTTTTATCTTTTTCTGTGGACCAGCCTGTGGGGCATATGCAGATATCACATTCAGAATTCTTTCACCAACTTTCAACTTCAGAACAATTAGCCTTTCACTAACTCTCGTAATCTGAAGCACACTTTCCGCCAGCTCTTCAGCCACCAGAACATCCACTCCTCCTTTCGCTTTATCGGTCTCCACCCCCATCCAGTAGATCCTATATCTTTTCTTTTTTCCGACAATCCACTGTACCCCATGCCTCTTCCAGTGTTTCCTGGGTACAGCAGACGGCCACTCGCCTCCTCTCACACATCTCAGCCACTTCATTTGCCTGCAGATTCAAACTACCAACATTCACACTAGCAAGTCTGAGATTGTGGGGGGCATTTGTCCTTGTCCTGTGCGGTTTTGATTCATCGGACTTACATTTCTTTTTAGGTTGTTTAGTCATAAATTGGGTACATACACGGTAGTGACGGTACGAATTAACCGTGTATATCGAGACCTGACTGTACAATGTTTGATAAGGCACAGTAGCAATGACTAATAATAGGTAGGATTCTCGGCTGGTTAGCTATAATTTTGAATGGCTATTAGGTCCTCTAATACATTCATACAATGGTTTAAAATTAAAATGTAAAACTTGCAAACTAAACAAACCAAAACTGGGACAAAGACAATATAAAGTCAAAACAACTTATCAAAATCGCTACCGGTATGTGGAAACAACGCTTACTAAAATAAAATTTATGAAATAAAAGAACACAATCCACCACATAGGGTGTACATTACTACATGAGCAAGTTAACATAATTTTCCATTACAGTACATACATTGTAACGGCTCAGACGTGGTTGCCTATCTGTAGTTGAAATATAATACAATAAAGTCCCGTCACAACACTGCCCCATCATGTCATCACTTTGGCTGGTGTTGGCATACCTTACCTTATGATACCTTATGATGTGTTCGCCACTCTTCTAGCGGCACCAAAGAGCGCGACGCCCCTCGTTATGGGTGGTGATTTGGTGCAGTAGACTGTTTGAAGCGACAGCTCGCTCCCTTGCAAGGATGGGCTCGTCTGGCACCTTTTCCAGTTCGACATCCAGGGCTCTCTTGAAGCTGTCTAACGAGACGTCCCTCATGTCTCTTCCTCGCCGTGGGAGTTTGTTGAAGAGACGTGGGCCTCTGTGTGATAACCAGCCCTCTCGCAGAGAGCCCATAGCACCCCTGTTATTCATCCGGGGGATTTCGCATTCCCAGCCTCTCCTATCACTGAATTTCATGACTATCGGAGTATGTAGGTTTGGTACTAAACCCTCTGCGATTTTCCACGTGTATATTATTAGGTAACGTTCTCTTCTACGTTCCAGTGAGTACAGATTCAGTGCTCTTAAACGCTCCCAATAGTGTAGCTGTTTTATCGAACTTATATGCGAAGTGAAATTTCTTTGTACACTCTCTACGTCATTTATTTCACCTGCTTTGTATGGGAATGTTAATACGCTACAGTATTCAAGCCGCGGTAGCACTAGAGATTTGAAGAGCGTTATCATAGGCAATTCACCGCGTGTTTTAAAAGTACGCAGAATCCAACCCGTTAGACGTTTCGCAGCCGCCACTTTGACCAGGTTATGTACTTTGAAACCCATATTTTCAGACATTAATACCCCAAGATCTTTCACACTGTCTTTCCGTTCTATTATGTGGTTAGATTCTGTTAAGTAATTTGTAATTTCTTTAACACCATTATTATCTCCGTACCGTATTAATTGGAATTTTTCTTCATTGAATTGCATGTTGTTTTCCCTGGTCCACAGGAACACTACATTCATGTCTTCCTGCAGTCAGCCCGTGTCTTCTTGTGTGTTTACTATCTTGCTTAATTTTGTGTCATCAGCAAAACACGACACCGTACTGTGTCTGGTGTTGGTATCTATGTCGCAAATTAGTATGAGGAACAGAAGGGGCGCTAGCACTGTTCCTTGGGGCACTGAGCTTTTGACATCCAAAGGCTCAAATGTGACTTGGTTTACTGCTACTGATTGTTTTCGGTTTACGAGGAAATTGTATATCCACCGTCCGATTTTCCCAGTTTGTTTGTTGTTGCTGTTCCCCAAGCTGCCTGGCCGAACAGCCCCAAGGTCCCGAGCAAGGCCAAGGCCATAACCGAGCGCCTCCACAGAATCCTCCCTGCCGACCACGATAAAGCCTGGGTGACCGAAGCCATTCCATGGCGGGGAGCTGAGGAGGATGCAGAAACGCCCGGGAAACCAAAGCCCAACCCAGGGCCCAGTGCCCCTCAGCAACTACGAAGAGAAAGTCGAGGGGCAAAGGAAAAATGTGACGCCTTGGCTTCCAATCTTGGTAGACTGGGAGGTCAATCCACGGAAGAGACGCCGTCACTCGAGATCTAGAAAATATATAAGCAAAAGGAACAGTCAGAGTAAGCTATGGGTATGGCAGAGATCGCTCAGTTCTCACTCTGATAGACCAGCCCATCACCACATGACTAGAACCCAATCCTCTTAGCATCAGCTAGGAACGGCCCTAGAAAGCCACCTTTGGCGGGGGGATAGCTCCCCTATTTCAACCCCTTTCGGGGTTGGGCACCCGCCCTTCGGGGTTGGGCACCCGCCCAATTATACCTTTTGCTTTCAGTTTGTGGGCTATTATACCATGGTCACATTTATCAAATGCCTTAGCAAAATCGGTGTAAATGACATCCATGTTTTTCTTTTCTTCTAGCGCTTTAAGAATTTTGTCATAGTGTTCCAAAAGTTGTGAGAGACATGATCTTCCCGCTCTGAACCCATGTTGACCGGTGTTGTGTAGTTCATTTGTCTCCATGAATGTTGAAATTTTGCTTCGCAGGACTCGCTCGAAAACTTTCATGATGTGAGAGGTTAGAGCTACCGGGCGGTAGTTTTTTGGTAGTGCTTTACTCCCTCCTTTATGCAGTGGGGCAATTATTGAATTTTTCAAGCTATCTGGTATGTCACCAGTGTCTAGACTCCTTCTCCACATTATAGCCAGGGGTTTTGAGAGGTTTTCCTTACATTTCTTCATTAGGATCGAATTCCATGAGTCCGGGCCTGGTGCCGAGTGGGATGGCATGTTGGAAATGGCCTCTTCTATGTCTTTTGGACCGAAATCAATATCCAGCATCTGAGGGGTTTCCGTGGGGGAGGTTTCCATGAAAAATATATTTTGGTCTCTGATGACTTTTGTTTCATCAGGCTCACTGAATACCATTTCATACTGCCTGTTTAAGAGTTCGCTCATTTCCTTTTTGTCCCCTGTGAAAGAGCCGTCCCCTTTGCTCAGTGGGCCGATGTTTGATGTTGTTTTAGCCTTTTGTTTGGCGTATGAAAAGAAGTATTTGGAATTTTCCCTTATACCTGCAATAGCTTTCCTCTCCTCTTCCATATGTTGTAGTTCATGTGATATTCTTAGCCTTTGTTCAATTTCCACAATTTCTCTATCTATTTCGGCCTTTTGCCTATCCTGTAGATTTTGATGTGTGCGTCTTCGTGCGAGTAATTTTTTTCTTCTGTACAGCCTCCTCCTTTCCCGATCTTGTTTGCTTCTTCGTTTTGTTTGTCTTGCAGGTTTATGGTGGCTACAGATTTGGGTCATGGTTTCTGTTATTAAGACTAGACATTCTGCTGGTGTCAGGTTATTCATTAAATCTTCCCAGTCTATTTCCTCCATTTCTTGATTTACCTCTTCCCACCTAATGTTTTTGTTATTGAAGTTAAATTTACTGAAGGGGCCGGTTTTTGTTCTCGATTCTGAGGTTGTCTGTACACTTTCTAAGGTTGTTTTGATCTCAATTAATTTATGATCTGAGTATGTTGTGTCCGATATGTTAATGCTGTGTACTAGAGAGTCGTTGTTAGTGAAGACCAGGTCTAAGATATTGTTTTCCCGTGTGGGTTCAGCAATATGTTGGGTAAGACTAAAAAAATCGCAAAGTTCAAAAAGCTCTCTCGTATTAGTATTTGCTTCTCCGGTGTTATTTGCCACTAACTGGTTTTCTAGTTGTCTCCATTTAATGTTTGGTAGGTTAAAGTCTCCTAGCCATATAATATTTGGTGTTGGGTTCCCCAGGGTTTCCACTTCTGATTTTATTTTGTTGAGCTGGGTTTTGAATTCTTCTCGGGATGAGTCTGGAGGCCTGTATGTAACAATAACTGCTAAATTTAGGGATTCTATTTTAACTCCAAGTATTTCCACCACTTCATTACTGTTATTTAGGAATTCAGTACATATCAGTGAGTCATGGATGTACAAGGCTACACCTCCATGTGATCTATGCATTCTGTCCGCCCTATGTAGGTTGTAACCAGGAATCCATACCTCACTATCTTCCTGATCTTTAATGTGAGTTTCTGTGAGAGCCGCAAATATAGCGTTTCCTTCTTCTAGCAGGCCCCTAATAAATGGTACTTTGTTCGTGGTTCTATTTTTTAGGCCTTGGATATTTGCAAACAAGATTGGGGGAGGGATTGTTTGGAGTACTATGTGTACCTAATAGTCTTCGAGATGTATTTGCCACTCTTGGGAGTCCAGGAGTCCAGCATAGTGCTAACCGTGCCATAGCAAGACTCAACCAAGTTCAACTGCAGCACCTGCAGTATCTGCAAACCACACCAGCCTCAACAGTGCTACAACAAGACTGTACCATACCAAGACTCTACAATACATTAGGCAACTTAGACTTCAGAAAAAAATCCTCCCATAACACTGCCCCACCATGCAAACACTGTGGTCGACTCTGGCATGGCGCCAAACAGTGCCCAGGTAAGACACTAGTCGAGTCCTCTGTGGCACCTATCCGCGCCTCTCGAGCTTCGGCAGTGCCATACCAAGACAGTGCCAATAGCAAGGCTTTATTGTATTGGCTGTTGGTCCACAAGTCTACCGCCATCCTCCCTATTAGTCACCTTGTACGACACGCAGTAGGATGCATGGGGCAAATTATTATTTTTTTTCTTCCACTGTAAGGTGAAGGCCCCCTTACCCCCTGGGGGTACAATAATACAGGACATCTATCTATCTATCTATCTATCTATCTATCTATATGCTCAGGCCCAATCCCCATTTTGGGGGTAGCCGACTCAAGACAGAGCAAGAACAGGGAAAACATAAAACAACATAAAACAACGAATAAACACAGATAAAAAACACAAATTCACACACATCTAGGTCACCCAGGAGAAGACCCAGAGACCAGGGCCACCAAGGTCGCTCCAGCACTCCCCCAGCCCCCGACCACCCGGAGAGGTTCCGATCTCGGCAGGCAGACATGCAGCGGAGCCAAAGCCAAAAGCCCTCCCACCACACTTCCAGGTGCACCCTTCATATTAATCGTCTCCCCGGGCCAGGCGCCTGATGGACTATTATCTAGTCCAACTTGCACCCGACCCCTTACTCCAAATGACCACGTGTTCACTCAACTATTCACAAGCATTCTCCATTCACTCCTGTCCACCACCACTTCCCCTGCCTGATCTATAGTCATTCCTCTATCATCCAAAGCTCTTCTTACACAGTCTCTCCATCTCAATGGAGGTCTTCCTGCCCTTCTATCTCCCCTTGTACCTGACTCACATATTCTCTTTGTAAGCCTTTCATCTCCCATTCGTTCAACATGACCATACCAGCTCAGCACCCTTCTGTCCACTCTGGCTGACAAATGTTCCTGCTGCCCCACTCTCCTACGTATCTCTTCATTCCTCAATCCGTCTCTACGAGTAACTCCACACATACTCCTCAAGCAGCTCATCTCCATCACATCCAGCTTTCTTTTCTCCTTTTTCTTCAGAACCCATGGCTCAGCCCCATACATCACTGTTGGCACAATTCCTTGATACAGTGCACTTTTTATTTCACTCCGAGATTTCTCGTCTTCCACATACTTCCCATTGCTCCGAAAACCTTCCTTCCTTCACACACTCTCTGTTTTACCTCCATTTCCATACCTCCACTCCTGCTTATCGTTCCTCCTAGATATTTAAAACACTCTACTTGTTCCAATATTTCCCCATCCAGCCTCACATCTAGATTCACCCTATGCTCTCCCCTATTACACACAATTACTTTACTTTTATTGACGTTCACCTTCAGTTTCCTCCTTCCACAAACCACACCAAACTCTTTGACTATCTGCTGCAGTTTCTCCTCAGAATCCGACACCAATGCTGTGTCATCAGCGAACAGCAACTGATTCAACTCCCAATCTCTACCATTCTTTCCTACTAAACCCAATTGGTGATGGGCTTGTCTATCAGAATGAGAGTTGAGCATTCTCTGCCATACCCATAGCTTACTCTGACTGTTCCTTTTACTTATATATTTTCTAGATCTCAAGTGACGGCGTCTTTTCCGTGGATTGACCTCCCTACTGCCAACCCTGGCAGATTGGGAGCCAAAGCATCACATTTTTCCTTTGCCCCTCAACTTTCCCTTTATAATTGCTGAGGGGCACAGGGCCTTGGGTGGGGCTTTTGTTTCCCGGGCGTTTCCGCACCCTCCTCAGCTCCCCGCCTTTGAGTGGCTTCGGTCACCTGGGCATTATTAGTGGTAAGCTGGGAGGGTTCTGTGGGGGCGCTCGGTTATGGCCTTGGCCTTGCTTGGGACCTTGGGGCTGCTCGGCCAGACAGCCTGAGGAACAGCAACAACAACAACAACTAAACCCAATCCTCTTCCCATAGTTCTCCTTTTCACCTCCCTCACCACACCATCCATAAACATATTAAACAGCCATGGTGACATTACACAACCCTGTCGCAAACCTACCTTTACCTCAAACCATTCACTCAACTCACCATTTCCTACTCTAACACATGCTCTGCTCCCTTCATAAAAACTCTTAACTGCTTCTAACAAATTTATCCTATTTCATAAATCCTTAACACCTTCCACATTGCTTCACGGTCCACACGATCATACGCTTTTTCCAAGTCCATAAAAGCCCAAAATATCTCCTTATGCTTCTCTAAATACTTCTCGCATAACTGTGTTACTGCAAACATCTGATCCACGCACCCTCTTCCCCTCCTAAAACCGCACTGTTCTTCTCCTATATATAATATTTTAAAATATAATAATAATAATATTAACAATAATAAAAAAAAAAAAAAAAAAATCCTATTACTGTACTATACAATATGGTGAAAAATTACATTGATAGTTTACAAAAACTGTCATCCACTGACCTCATTCTGGTCAACAGCGTAGGTTTTCTCCTCCACCTGGTTCATGTAGTAACGGAAGTCCCAGAAGTCCATTTTACCAGAGTAATCATAGCTGTACTTTTCACACTGTAATAAAGGTAATGTTTTTCATTATAAATGCCATCCTCAGGTTTTATATTACAGTATTGTAATAAAATCTACTTTCCATTTATTGTTGTAATCTCACACTTTTGTTAAGAAGAAAAGAGAAGCAAGACAAAATATAGGTAATGATAAAATACATACACCTCATGGCCTCCTCTCATCGTGAGAAATTTGTAACAATTAATTTTAACTATTAAAAACAGTGAACTGAAGAACAGTGGAAAGTCATTCTGAAACAATAAATTCTGAGGAGAAGTGGTTTAGGTATAAAACAATTTTAAAAGCAGTTCTGCATTGCAGAATAGTGATTGTCGTATCATGGGCACTGATGACACTAGTACTATCTATTCTATCTATCTATCTATCTATCTATCTATCTATCTATCTATCTATCTATATGCTCAGGCCCAATCCCCACTTTTCCTATTTTTATTTTTATTTTCTATTTTTACTCCATTTTATTATTTGTTTTTAAATTTTCTTGGGGGTGGCCGACTCAAGACAGAGCAAGAACAGGGAAAACACAAAACACAACATAAAACCAACGAACAAACACAGACAAAACACAAATTCACACACATATAGGTCACCCAGGAGAAGACCCAGAGACCAGGGTCACCAAGGTCTATACTATAGTATTATACCATAAGGAAAGATGTGAAGAGGTGGCACAATAAATGCAAGTTCTTCTGAACATAAAATCTACATATCGTTGATTAAAATATATCATAAAATCTTTGATAGATTTGTTACAATCCCAGCCATAAATGTAATCCTTGCATAGTCAACTTATATGCCAAGAAAATACCTCCAAAGTTAACCAGGCAAGGAACACATGTTAACAGAGGATTTGTTAACACAAATAATGTATTTCAAAAGGCTTAGACACAGATATGCATGCACATTCATGCCCTGGTCACCCAGAGATGGCTGAGGAATCAAAGAGGGTAATCCCCAACTGTAACACAGCAGTTATGAGGGAGTACCTGACTATAGCACATTACCACCTACATACAGTAGGATCAGTGATGTAATACCGTAAAACCGGGTAACTTCGGACATTTTTCGAAGTTTTTTAACAATTTCTCCTGACTGTAAACACATTATCAGGGTTGTTGATTTTTTTTATTTAAAAAAAAAAAAATCAAAAAAATCTAAAATCATTGATTTATTTGATTTTTTTTAAATATCCCCCCGCCCTATTGAGTAGTAATTCAGCTATCAGTTATTTGTGTTACTACATAATGTACCAGTATCTACTATCTTACAATGAACCAATGCCTACACAAACTTATGAAAGCATGATAAATCTTCAGAATTCTTTTTATCTTGATTCACAGATCAAAAAAATAAAAAAAATAAAAAAAATCATGATTTTTTTGGTAAAAAAATCATTGATTTAATCAAGTGATTAAATCAAATTGATTTAATCAATATCAACTCTGCACATTATAGATATTTAACTAGGTCAAGTGATGTGTGGTGATAGTGGGCTATAATCCAGGAAGCCTCCTCAAATTATCCCCCATAATAAGAGAGCTATCCTAATCCTAAATGATGTCCGAAGTCATCTTGAAAAGTGGATAACTTCGGACATGTATGGATAACTTCGGACATACAGTGATTTTTTATGGAAAATGATTGCCAAGAAAGCTGGGATAAGTTCGGACAAACGGAGGAGAACTTCGGACGTACGTTCGTGGCTTTATTTCATTCATTTTTCGGCTCCTACTATTTTATATGAATATTTTATTATTGCTGCTTATTCCTGTCCGATGTCTTAGTGGAAAATGCACAGTCAATACTTTTAGGCCTGTATAATCAGTATAGGAGGGGGTTATATACGATGTTTAACAGATATTCTTTTTGGATCTGTTCTCGTTAGGCATTGAACTCACTCTTAGAAAATATTGAATAGGAAAAATAACCAATGCTGTCAAATCAATAACTCGAAAATTAACTAGGCCTAGTGAAAATATATAGGTATGTATACTCTATCACTACATACCGTATACAGTTTTATGAATTTGAGTATTTTTATAGGTACAGTATAACGTATGTGTTGGTGTTTCTTTCGGCAGATAAAAAAAAATTTGGACAAGATATATGCCTCTCCTAATATATATATATTATATATCCAGAATTATCCTAAATACATAAATCGGTTAGCATATTATCATATTTGTATGGGGTTTTGGACTCAGAGAATGATTATTTGATCTTTAACCACCATTTTAATGATGGACAAGTATTATGAATTATTTTCATAGGGCAAATAATAACAAACTATTTGTTTGTTCCATGTCCAAAGTTAAATTTTTTTTTTTAGAAAACACAATAGGTTAAATGATTGTGTTCTAGCTAGAGCGTTATACAAGTGTAACAAATTTCCTTTGGTGGACGTTGTCTCTGGTAATTTTACTACAAAATTATATCAGTCACAACATCATTCATACACACAAATTTCTTCGGGGTGATAGAAGTTTGGCAGGGTAGCAAAAAATATACAAATTTTCATCATATATATAATATTTTTTTCGTGTACATATACTCATGTCAGTTCCCTAGGGCTTTTACATGCTCTTCCTTTGCCATTTCTCTAAACAGACCCCACAAAAAAATAAAATAAAAAGCGTTTCCATTATATAATGACAATGGCTAATTACTTATTATTGCCGATGTCCGAAGTTATGACCGCAGTCCGAAGCGACCCGGTTTTACGGTACGCAAGCCCGGCCTGGGCTTCTAACCTAGCTGAAACACATCATAAGACCTTACAGACTATTCAAAATAAAGCCCTAAAAATCATCACAGGCTGCACAGCTACTACACCTACAGATCACCTACATCAAGAAACCAAAGTCCTCAAAGTCAAAGACCATCTGGACATGAGAGGCACTCAATTCCTGGCAGCAGCCTCCACAAACAAACACCACCCACTACACTACATGGCAACACACCCACAGACACCAAGAAATATCAAAACAACACCCAGCACAAGCTATCACACACAAATACTATCTTCTCTCCCTCCCTGCCCACCCCAAACCAGCTTCCAGAAGCACATCCATACTCATATCTCTTGCCGTTCCATCCACTCACTCATAGACAACACGCAGCTGTAGGCACGACCTCCCGAAATCCACCCTTCTGAATCCTCCCTTCCTCACGAGGAAAGAGTCCACCTGGCCAGGCTGAGATGTGGACACCATCCAGCTCTTCTGAGCTATCAGAAGAGACTGGATGACTACGTCGTCGACACCTGCCCAGGTTGTAACACAGCACCCCATACCATTAAACACATCATAGAAGACTGCATTTCACACAACCACTTACGCCAACAACACAATCTACACTCTTTGAGAGCTCTGTGGGAAAGCCCGACCGTGGCCATGGCCTTCCTTAGGGACTCGGGGCTGTTCGGCCAGGCAGCTTAGGGAACAACAACACTCCAGGAACCTTATGAGACTGCTGGGAGCAGTACACTGTTCACAGGGGAGGTGTACTTACACTAGTTGTACTTACACTAGTTGTATTTGCGGGAGTGAGCATGCTCGTTAATTCCCGCCTCCTAAGATATGTTTGTCATACCGTGCTTTGAAACTATGCACTGATGGTGCACACACTACTTCGGCTGGCAATTTGTTCCACCCACTAATCGAGTTGGTAGGAAATCTTTTACTTTTCAGATCAGATTTACTATTAAGCACTTTTAGTTTGTAGCTGTGACCTCTTGTTCTCTCACCTCCATCCCTCTCTATGAAGTTTTCTTGGTCGATTTTGTCAATACCTCTAACACAATTGTATATCTGAATTTGCTGTCCTCGTTTCCTTCTCTGTTCCAGTGTAGGTAGATTCAATCTCTCGAGCCATTACTCCAAATTTTCCAAACCTGGGATCATCCTCGTAGCTGCTCTCTGTACCCTCTCAATTTTGTGGATATGTTCTTCATGTGAGGGGACCACACTACAGATGCATATTCCATCCTGGGTCTTATTATTGCCGTTATTATTTGTTTCATGGTGTTTTCATTAAGATAATTGAAAGACATCCTGATATTTGCCAATAGTGCTAGTGATTCTCTCACTATCTTATTTACGTGGCTTTCTGGAGACATGTTATCCTTAAATTCTATCCCCAAGTCTTTTTCTTTTTCTGCTTTGGGAATCATTTAGTTTCCTAGTTTATACTCTTTTCTAGGTCTGTACTTGCTTTTACCCATTTCTAGAGTCTTACATTTCCCTGCATTGAACTCCATATTCCATTTGATGCTCCATTCATGGATCTTTTGCAAATCTGCTTGGAGTTCAAGGCAATCCTCCTGGGTTCTGATCGTTTTAAGCAGCTTAGCATTGTCCGCAAACATGCTCATGTAGCTTGTTAGTCCCTCAGGTAAGTCATTTACAAATATTAGAAACATGATTGGGGCTAGGACAGATCCTTGTGGTACTCCACTCATAATTTGAGTCCAGTTTGACGATTTCCCCCTTACTGTTGTTCTCATCTGTCTTCCGCTAAGGTAGCTCTCCATCCATTTCATTAGTTTGTCTCCTACTTTTCCCTCATGTTTTAATTTCCACAGCAATCTCTTGTGTGGAACTTTGTCAAATGCCTTTTTAAAGTCTAGATAGGCACAGTCTACCCATCCTTCCCTCTTGTCCACTGTGTCTATTACTCTAGAGTAAAAACTCAACAAGTTGCTTACACATGATCTGCCTCCTCTGAATCCAAATTGTCGGTCAGTAATTAATCTTTTGGATTCCAGGTAGTTCACCCATTTGTCCCTTATTAATCCTTCCAGAATCTTCATGAGGATGCTCAATAGTGATACAGGTCTATAGTTCAGTGGTTTATCTCTGCTTCCTCCCTTAAATATAGGAATAATGTTTGCTCTTTTCCATTCTGTAGGTACTATCCCTGTGTCCAATGATTTGGTCATTATGTCATATAACGGTATACTCAGTTCCTTGGCATTTTCTTTAATAATCCAGCCTGATACTCCGTCCGGTCCGGCGGCTTTGTTTGGATCCACCTTACTCATTTTGTCTATGAGCTCTGGTCTGTTAAATGTGACTTCCGGCATTTCCTCTGTACCTATCTCATTGGTTGCTGGTGCAATGAATTCTCCTTCTTTTGTAAATACTGATGCAAAATTTCAATTTAGTTCTTCCACAATTTCTGTATCCTCTTCTATGATTCTGTTTCCACTTTTAATCTTTACGATCGTGGCTTTTATCTTCCTTTTGCCGTTTACAAACTTGAAAACAAAAATTGGATTCTTTTCATAGTTCTCCACTATCCCTTTCTCATGGTTTGCCTCTGACCTCCTCCTCATTTCTGTGTATTTGTTTCTCTCCTCTTTATACTTTTGCCTGTTATCTTCCGAATCCCAGTTTCTCATCTTTTTCCAGGCTTTGTTTTTTGCTTCCTGTGCTTGCCTACATTCGCGGTTAAACCATACTTTGCGATTACTTTTTTTCCTTTTATTAATGTACTTAGGGACAAAAGTTTTTATACCAGTATCATAGATCTCCATGAATGCCTTGAGTTTTTTGTCTACCTCACTTTCAGATAACACCTGATCCCAATTTTGTGACTTGAAAAAAATCCCGTAGTCCTTCGAAATCGGTTCTGGAATACATCCAGTGATTTTCCTTGTGCTTTTCCCTTCCCTTGGGTAGATTATACTTCAATAGTAAGTCTATGTCTAGAACTGCATGGTCGCTTTTTCCTAGTGGGCATAGGTACTGAATACTTTGAACCTCCTCCTCCCTTCTTGTGAATAGAAGGTCCAATCTAGCTGGTTGATCACTTCCCCTTACTCTTGTTGACTCTTTTACATGTTGATATATAGAATTTTCCATGGCCATACTTAAAAATTCATAGCCCCAACTTTCCTCCCCTGTTCCGGCTTCAAGATCTTCCCAATTTACTTCCTTGCGGAGTGGTCTTGCCACTGGACTGGTAATCCAACGGACCCAGGTTCGAATTCCAATATGTCAATGGGAAGATATTATTGGGATGGAATTTGTGCTGTACAGTACCTAGTTTCAGTGCATTACCACAGTACACCAAAATGCCAAAAAAAAATAACCTCATTGTTCCCTGATTATATAGCATTGTATGAATATTCCCATATTCAAAATATGCTACAGGGGGGCAATGCCTAGTGAGTTAATTGCTCAATAGGTGGCATTCTGAGAGTGAGGGTCCGAGTCTGAGGGATGAGACGGTGAAGCGCAGAGGCGAAGCAGCTACAGAGATGGAGTTGCTTAGAGCCGTGGATGGGTGCTTCGCATGTCTCACTCCCTAGACTGGAACAAGACCTCACGGGCCTCACCGTGTTCAGCGGTGGAGTGTACAGGCTCTCAGCCTTGCCGAAGAGGGAGTAGTTGGAATATAGAAGAAAAAAAAAAAAAATTATAGGTTTGACTCCTGTAAGGAGATAAAGAAAACCTAATATTTAGTAGTGGCCCCGTAATCATTGACGAACATGCCTATTACATAAGGCATCCTCTTCAAACACTAATCCGCCGTAGTTTGAATCTACCGCGCAGAGCATTTAAAAACTGAGGAGCCTTCATCATGAGCGCACGCGACCTCACTCATGGCTTCAGTCATTATGAATTGGGTTCTCACTACGAAAAAACTTCGTAAAAAATAAAAACAAAAAGAAAATAAGAATAACTATCCAATAAGCTTTCCATCATATCGTGGATGTACTTGTGTGGATTTCTGACCAGACGCTGAATCAGGCGTCATTCCTCCTTCACTGACATATCAAGTAAACCAAAATCCTTAATACATCAACGAATGGGAAGGGGACGGTCGGGAGGGCCCCAGTCGTCAATGATTACGGCGCCACTACTAAATATTAGGTTTTCTTTATCTCCTTACAGGAGTCAAACCTATAATTTATTAGTGGCCCCTCCATCATTGACGAACATGCCTGATATCTAAGACTGGACGGGGACATTCGTAATCATATCATAACTCTAGAAAAGCAGATAATAAAAACAACCACATAGTATTCTTACTTTTGAAAAAATGTATTTAATACGGCGTAGGCCGGAAATATACAAGAAAAAGGGGTTCAGGCAGGTGCGTGCTTCAAAGAAGCCTGCCCGACAAAAATAGGTAACCCTGAAGATTCTGAACACAGATCTGTAGTTACAAAAGGCACCCCACTCAACGAGTGGTGACAAAAATAATAAGTTATAAGTTTATATGTGCACATCATAAACCCCAAAATACATGTGGAGATCAATTGCTAATGAACTCCATTGAACTAATGTTACATTGCTTTCGCAGCTAAAACTACTATAACAACACCGTTGTTTTGTACTAAACTTTGTACTAGCACAAATTCTCGCAGAGAAATTTTCATATCACATTTTAACCTTAAATTGTATCACAGCTCTCATACTCCGGCGGGGTCTAGGGTGTCCTATGTCAACTGACTGCACCCCCCCCCTTCCTTGAAAATAAACATAAGTGACTGCAGGGCCACCTAGACCCTCTGCCTTAAAGCTATACATGGTAAGGAAGGTTTGTCTAGAGCAACTGACAAGTATCTAGAGAGAAACGTATGATTAGACGCCCACAACTGTGTGGACGCAATATCTTCAACTGAAAAGTTTTTCAGGAAACGTAAAGAGGCCGCCCACTTGCGTAAATCGTGGGCCCTACCCACAACGCCGGGATTACTCTCTTTAATGACTTCTACCAGAAGAGAGGCTAATCGCCGTTTAAGTAAGCGTTTACCCGTACTCGCTACCCATAAAGCACCTTGGGGGTTATGAGGAGCTATTCTCAAATATTTGGTTAGAGCTTGCACTGGACATAAATTATGATGCACCTTTCCCCTTTTTAACGCCGGCACCGTGAATTCAGAAAACACGTGTGCACTATGCTCATTCTTGGCTACAAACGCCGGGGAGGGTGCAATGGAAATTGAATCATTAAGTCTACCAAACCTAAGACAATTAGGTGTGTTGCTCATCGCCGCCAGCTCAGACACTCTGTTTCCGGTGGCCAAAGCCAAAAGGAAAACTGCCTTCTTTAAGATTAAAGCAAAGTCTGCAGTATTTTGATACAGACGAGAATGAAGTAAAGACAAAGCTTTGTCCAGAGACCAAGTAGGCATGAGCTGACGGGGAGGTGGGCGGAGTTTAAAACACGCTCTCATAAATCCTGTTTCCTCCGCCACCGGTATGGATAGACCTGTAAGGTCGAAAAAGGGCACTCTAATCGCAGTTAAGTGATTCTTCAAAGTAACCACAGATAAACGTTTCTGCTCAAACAGATAGTTCAAGTAATTAAAAACCAATGCCACTGAGGGTACAGTTTGTTCCGTTCTAACAATCCAAGAAGTAAAAGCTTTCCAATGAGATTGATATTGTCGCTTAGTAGACTGAGTATATTGATTGAGCAATTTATTGGTCACATCCCTACCGTATGGTGCTAGCCACTTGGCCTCCTGAATGTCCATAATGCAAAAGTCAGCGAGGTCTCTAGGTTGCCAATCGTGTCTAAGTGGAAGTACCCGACCGGGAGCGACTGGGTCCGGGCACCACATTATTAACTGCTGGTACCACACCTGCGCCGGCCACAGGGGCGCGATTAGCGAGACTAAGCCTCGATAAACTCGTAGTTTGTTCACTACGTGGCACATTAGTGACGCATCTGGCGGCGGAAACAGATAGATGGAGCTCCATCTGTTCCAGTCTGTCACTAGGGCGTCTGGCCCCCCTGCCGGCGTTATCGCCCGGCGGGTGAGGTATAGAGGGAGCTTGTGAGTCTCCTCGGACGCAAAAAGATCCACTTGTGGATGGGAGAGCTCCGCAATCATTAGGTCGAAAATGGGTTGCTTGAGCTCCCATTCTACTGTCGTGCTCTGTCTCCGGGACAGAGCGTCTGCCCAGACGTTCGCTACGCCTGGGAGATAAGATGCGTGAAGATAAATATCTAGACTGCTGGCTAGAACAAAAATCTCTTCCGACACGAGTAGCAACTTCCTTGACCTCGTTGACCCTTGTTTCTGAATACAGTGAACTGCATTCAGATTGTCCATTCTGAAGGCCACTGACTTGCCCCGTAACGCCAGGCCGTGAGCCTGAAGGAAATACAAGGGGACTAGTAACTCTTTGACATTTATGTGAGAGATTTCTAAGTGGGACCAAAGTCCCTGACCCTGGTGCCCCTGATTTGACTGAAATCCCCACCCTATGGTGCCTGACGCATCCGTGTCTACCCATACCGTTGGAGGAGGAGAGGTCCATGACATGATTGAGTGCAATGTTTCCCTCTTCGCCCAGACCGCTAGTAAGGTGTGGATTAATTTTGGTATGGGCCATAATTTTCCCGCCGGTAAGAGTGGGAAATATTTGTTGCCTTCCAATATTAATCGTTTTACTTTCAACCGGCCCAACTTGACAGTTAGCTGAATCCAGTTGAGAGAGCCGACCAGAGACTCCCAGACTCTTCGTGTCGTAGTCAGACTGTGAAGAAACCTGAACAGTTTCCTGCGAAACCTGTTGCGATTGTCCACACTCTGACTCAGAGTGAGAGCGGCGGTGTCCCAGACCAGCCCTATCCACTGAATTACTCTTGAGGGAACAAGGTTTGACTTTACCAGATTTACCTTGAAGCCTAGAGTTTTGACATGATTTAAAATGATATTGACATGTTTTATGCATAATTGTTGTGTCTCTGCCACCACCAGCCAGTCGTCTAGATACCACAACACTCTGATTCCCTGTTTTAACAATGGCATCAGGGCTTGCCGGACTAGTTTCGTGAATAATCGAGGTGCTAGGTTCAAACCGAACGGCATCCTCTGAAAAACAAAATTTTGGTGCCTGATCCTCAAGGCCAGAAACCTTTGAAATCTTTTGTTGACCGACACGTGCCAATAGGCGTCTGTCAGGTCTAGGGAACACATCCAGCCACCCGGCGGAAGTGTTAGCCTGATTTGATGAACTGTTAACATTCTGAAAGACTCGTTGTAAATGTGAAGATTCAGATACGACAGGTCTACGACCGGCCTCATCTGAACACTGTCCCGTTTGGGAACCAAAAACAGTTTTGACGTGAATACAGGGTAATCTGGAGGTACCGGGATGATGACATTCTTGGCAATCATCTCCTGGACCAGCAACTCCACCTCTAATGAAACACAATTTGCCGTTGTCGGCTGACGTAAGCGAGGTCGCCGGAGCCACTGCCAAGTGATGCCTTTGCGTGCCACCATCCGTGCCCAGGTTTTTAACGGCCATGCTTGGTGACACGTTCGGAACGACCCAGTTAGCAGACAAGGGTTCGCCGGCTGTACTTCCCTCGGTTCCTCCGGCTCTAAGATAGGCACTGGGAGTGAGAAAGACTTTAGTTTTTTGATGGTGGGTTTGGTGGTGTTGGACGCTTCGCCGGCTGGCTGGTGTGGGCCGAAGACTGGCCCTGCCCCGGCTTATACTGGCCGCGTCCCCTCTGTCCTGAAAACCCTCTCTGTCTATGCCTGAACTGACCCAGGGGGGATTGGGAGGACTTAGGCGGAAGAAACGGCTTAGAACCCCCTGGCTGAGCTTTAGTAGGAGGCTTAGGTTTGGGGAAGTTAAATGCGGGTTTCTTAGCCTGTGCGGGACTGTGCTTCACGGCCTGTGCCATGTTAAACACTGTTCGCCATACATCAGGGGACATTAAAGAAGGTGTAAGTACTGGGGACATTACCACCTGGTTAGCAATGCGATCAGGCAGCTTGCGAACTAATGACATCCTAAGATCCTGTCGTGCTCGCACCGCCTCAAGTAAGGCTGTGCGTATGTCACCTAAGGATTGAATCGACGACTGAAGAATCAGACGCCGGGATAATTCAACTGATCTTCGAGCATCCGCGTCTGCGATTGCCTGAGTAGACCTGAGTAAAGACTTAGCCACCTGTTGAGAAACTATGTACTGTGAAAACAGGCGGAAAGCTTTTCCCCTTAGCCTAAATTCTCTGTCTAGGTGAGAAGGGGTAGGGGTAATGAATGGTTCCTTTAGTTCACAAAGATTAATCTTAGGGGCAGCTAAAAAAGAAAATAAAGCTGACGGAACTCCGCCGGCAGAACCTACCGGCATGGAGAACCATGAATGTGTATCCTGAGGGATCTGGTGGGAAGATTTAGAAGTGAAAGTGGTTGCAAAGTTTTGAGCCTCTACCTCCCAATCCACCCAAGGTCCTGGTCCTAACTGTCCCACCTTCAACACTGGATTAGCTGTCTCGTCTGTGACGGTCTGTAAATCTAGTTCAGGAGTAATAGCCAACAGAGCCTTAATATCATTAAACCCATCCAGCTTAGACCAGTCTGAAAAAAGTTTTGAAGCTGAGGCAGGGGGTAAAGCAGGCTTAGATGCATAAACAAAATAATCCTGATGATAATAACTAGGTATAGCCTTGATATTTACGTCCAAAACATTACCCAAGGCATCCAATGCCCTTAATTTCTTAGACTTATTTCCCTGGATAAACCACTCACGTGGTACCGGGAGTTCCCCTGACAAGGTAGGCTGGGCAAGCTCTGGCTTAGAGGGGTTCAAAGGGACCCATGACTCGTCTGGCCCATAAAGCAGGGGCATAGCTACTTTTCTAAGAGGCGCTTTGTCTAGAGGGGGTGGATTAACATCCGTAATGACCCTGACATTTGACGTAGTGAATGCCGCCGTAGCTGGCTTAGAGCTCCCTGCCGGTGACAGAGTAGGAGGGTTAGGGATCTTAGATAAATCGATTGACGTTATCAGAGGCCGTACCGCAGAACCTGTCAAGGGAGCCCCCAAGTCCATTGTGGGGTTTTCTCGTTGTTGATTAAAGAATTTTGATAGAGCATGAGTAAGTAACCCATCAATTTCTTGTGCTGTAACAAACTGGTTAGGTGCAGAACTTTCAGGTGAATCAGTATTATCATGGGCGGCGTCCAGGCCTGAGCCTGACCCTTGTCCCTCCCTATCTGAAATTAATGACACTTCATCTTGTTCCTCCCGATCCTCCTGAGAAGACCCCGCCGAGGCAGGGGCACCTTGTTTCCAAGATAAATCAGGGATAGAGGATGGGGTCGCCGCGTCCCTGTGGACATCGGCTACTGTGTGACTCGTATGAGTCGGACGTGGATGGTCAGACCCTGGCTGAGCAAACCGCCAAACACCGAGGCTCTGGCCTACGCTCTCTTGAGAGTCTGAAACATTCTCAATTATTGAATTTCCTGAACTTTCCATTTCTAGGGTTAAAATATCAATAGGTAAATCTTGTTTAGGGACAGGCGCTTCACTATACTCTGAGGCTGTAACAGAAACATTTTCAGGTGTAGAGGTACGATGAGATGCACTAGACTTAGTAGAATGTCGAGAGGACTTCTTATGGGAATCCTTTTTGGAGGATTTGTGGCTACGGTGTGACCGCGAACTAGACCTAGGTTTGGAAGAATCACCACCATGGCCACTGGGGGAAGCTTCAGTCTTACACTTCTTACTAGCCGGGGAAGAGGCCCGACTTGAAGACCGTTGTCTGAGGGGTGACCTTGACCTCGATCTCGCCTGCGACGAGGAGGTGGCTGCCGGGGGAGTAGGCTCTCTCGGGCGTTTAAACGTATCCACAGACGATACAGAACCCTGGCTAGTCTCTGTCGGCTTAAAACCCGTTACTCTAGAGGTACGTTTAGGGGGAGGGTGCTCTGACAGCAACTTATCCCAAAGTGGGACGTTGTCACATTGAAGTGACTTATGTGCGACAATGGTAGTATAGGCCGACATTTGTTGTCTGACCTCTCTCAACGCTACCGCCGCGGTCTTGTCATTGTCACACAGGACTTTATTGGCTAATTGGGAGCAAAATGAACAATTAAGTGTAACCCAGAGACCCCTTGAACGGTCTAGACATCTAACACACCTTATGCAAAGGGTATGCGCAAAAATTGGGATACCCGCGCAAGTAGGGGTAATGCACAGGGCAAAAACTGGGGCCACATTAGCCATGACAGAGACTGGTGTGAGGAACTACCGCCGGGTCTGTATTGGTCCGCCGGAGCTCAGCTCTGGAAAAATAAAGAAAATTTCCAGGAATTAATGCTCATAAGGTTAACCCAAGTGTTCGCATACAAGTGTTAATAACCCGCCGGGTAACGGGATGCAAAGACACAGCTAACACATCTCGCTACGCGGCTGGGTGTAAAGAGGCTAAACAAATCTTCTTAGCTAAAGAACATGAAGAATACCCTCTGATATAATGGTCCAGTATGGCACTTATAGTCTGTAGGAGGTGGTGACTGTCTCAAGATTCAATTTTGTAACAAAGCCCCCCCTCATAAAGACGCCGGCCCTTGAAATATTTTAGTAGAATAGCCCAGGGCAGGAATATACGAGATCTGATTTTTTAACGAATTGTCCCAAACGATCGTCGTAAAAATAGAAGGCGGCGATACTGAAAGTATCACCCAATTAAGGTTAATCGAAATTGAATTTGTTTATAAATTCCTTAGTTCCTCTACTTAGGGGCACCCGCCGGGTGTGGGAATCGATTTGGTTAAACCTCACTGATCCTTCAATTGCCGTAAGAGTAAAGGCAGCGATACACAGAGTATCACTCAAATGGATTGGTTAACTATAAGAGACCTAAGTCGTTTTATCCCACCCTGCTCAGGTGCACCCGCCGGGTGAGAAGTCTAAAAGTTAACCCCACAAGTTCCTGACCCCACTTCTTTGTAAAAGATCGCCGGGGAGGAACGCCTAAACAACAGCTAGGTTTTCCATGTGGTTGTCATAAACCAGGTAGAAAAACCTATAAAAAACGAGTGTTCTCAAGAACGTCGTTTCTTTATATATATCTAATATATATGTAAGGATGGGTACAGCCATCCCGCCGGGAATTTTAAAGGAGGCCTGAAACCAGGCACCCACAGAGACGCAGTCCTGGAGAGCCACAGACACCTCCCCACGCCGGGGAACCAGCCAGAGTTAAAAACCACGTGTGGCCCAACACTGCTCATCGGTCAGGATTTTTCATGGTGAAACCGAGAAAAACCCGCCGGAAGGCAAACCCCACCCTGAACAGACACCATCTGAACAATACGACACGAGGAGAGACACGCACGACTAACCAAGGTCACAACATAATCCGTGGAATTAGCCAATACACAACTAAACCAGGAAACAAATATAGTCCGAGGAATTAGCCAATACACAACTAAAACCCGGATACACATGACACAGTAGGGCATATTTAAAAATAAATAATAACACTAGACATGTGGCAAAGCTACGAGCGGCTGGCTAGGCCTAGGTAGACGGCATGAAAATAGTTGAAATATAAACACACACTGGAATATCACAACAGGAACCACCGCCAACACACCACCGAAGCGATAACTTCCCACCCCGGGAAGCCTGACACGGACCCAGAAAAAACTTCACTAAGTGAAGAAAAATACGCTGGGAACGTCAGCAAACACACAGCTTACCTCATCAGAAGGATAAAAGGCAGCAATAATTAACGCGTAATGAAAGCCGCCTGCATCACCAACTAACCCAACTGTGAAAAGTTCACGTGTCCACAACAGGACCACGAGGGTACATCCGAAATAGATGCCCCATACATACGACCCAAAATACACTGCACTGCGGGCAACCAGCCCAGGACACTCCTGCTACGCCTATCCTAACCTTACTCGATACATCCCAGAGTAAACAAATGAGAAAAAACTCACTAGGGACGCAACGAATGCGGAACCAGCGGAGCCTGAAAGGTACGTCCGGGCAGGCTGAGCGCAGAGCAAAGAAGGAGGAATGACGCCTGATTCAGCGTCTGGTCAGAAATCCACACAAGTACATCCACGATATGATGGAAAGCTTATTGGATAGTTATTCTTATTTTCTTTTTGTTTTATTTTTTACGAAGTTTTTTCGTAGTGAGAACCCAATTCATAATGACTGAAGCCATGAGTGAGGTCGCGTGCGCTCATGATGAAGGCTCCTCAGTTTTTAAATGCTCTGCGCGGTAGATTCAAACTACGGCGGATTAGTGTTTGAAGAGGATGCCTTATGTAATAGGCATGTTCGTCAATGATGGAGGGGCCACTAATAAATACAGGGCTGTATATGCTTACCGACATTTTGGGCTCTATTGTCAACCACCTTGGCGTAATGATGGAAAGTATAACTGGTTACTGACCTAATATACTATCCAGCAAACATGCATTTTCTGATCAATAAAAAAATAGCCACAGAATGTGAATGATGACCATCCCAATCTACCATAGTTATTTACCATAAAATGTATCTAAAACGCAAGGGATGCAATATACATACATACATACATACATAAAATTTTAAGACTGAGTGTTCCACACATACGTGCAGTTTCAGTCTCTTGTCCTAATGGCGGCGTTCTAGGCAACCCTGTTAAGGGCTGCTTCACTTGTCAAGTTTTTGGATTTGAGATCGGCACGTATAATTATAATAATTATAATAATAATAATAATAATAATCTGGTCTTTTATTTCTCGCAAGCGCCAGTTCTTCCAGAGGAATTCACTAGCGCTCGTAACACATTGCACCACAATCAAGAGAAGTGTGGTGCAGTTCACCTGTAGTTCAAGCAATAACTATTTAATATGGCAGCAGTTAGAGTCTGTAACGACCTGTCACTGTGCCACTTTCAAGATCATAACTCCTACAGAAGAGAAAGGTTTTCAACTGTTTTTTTAAAGAGTCTATGGAGTTCAGCTCTCTAATTGATAAAGGCAATTCATTATATAACCTAGGAGCCACGAAAGAAAAGGACCGATCAGAGAAAGAGGACTGCTGGATAGCTACCAGTTCATCAAGACGCAGCACATCATCACTGCTTCTCAGGATCGCACCAGAATGTGCCAAAGGGCGTCTCAAGAGGTCTGCAAGATACTTAGGTTCGCCAAACATAAGTGCCTTAAAAGTCATAAGACACAACTTAAACTCTATCCTAGCTTTAACTGGCAACCAGTGCAGCTCTATCAAATATGAAGAAGTGAGGGTTCTTGGAGGTAATTCAAATATGAGCCTCGCTGTTCTATTTAGTATGGACTGAACTTTTTGTAGCAAGTAATTAGGAAGGGAAAGAGGAGTGTGTGGTAACCACCGAGGAATATGTCTTCTAAGCGTAGTAGGGAAGGTATACAGTAGGGTAGTGATTGAGAGAGTGAGAGTGAGAACGGAGAAATGGATAGGCGACGAGCAGGGAGGTTTTAGGAAGGGAAGAGGATGTGTAGATCAGATTTTTACCCTGAATTGTGTTGTGGAGAAGTATCTGGAGAAGAAACAAAAGGTGTATGTTGCCTTTATGGACTTGGAGAAGGCCTATGACAGAGTGGATAGAGAAGGTTTGTGGAAAGTACTTAGAATATACGGAGTAGAGGGCAAGTTGCTGAAAGCAGTGAAGAGCATGTATGAGGGTGCAAAGGCGGCAGTACGTGTGGAGAGTGAGCAGAGCGAGTTCTTTGACCTGAATGTTGGTTTGAAACAGGGGTGTGTGATGTCCCCGTGGTTGTTTACTGTATATATGGATGGAGTTATGAAAGAAATACTATCAAGAGCAGTGGATGTTGGTGTATTGCTGAAAAGGGAGGGAATTGAGTGGAAGCTACCTATACTGCTGTTTGCGGATGATACAGTTCTGATGAGTGATAATGAATGGGAGTTGCAGGGTCTGGTAAATGAGTTTGGAACAGTGTGCGAAAAACGGAATTTGAAGGTAAATACGGGAAGAGCAAGGTTATGGTCTTCGAAAGGGGTGAAGTCACAGAGTGTGAGGTGAAGCTGAACGGTCAGGCTATGGAGATCGTCAACTCTTTTAAGTATCTGGGCAGTGTGAGTAAAGATGGGACTATGGATGAAGAGGTGCGGGAGAGGGTACAACAGGGAAGAGGGTTGTAGGAACGCTAAAAGCAGTAACAAGAAATAGGGTGGTCAGTATGGAAGTGAAGAAGTCCTTGCATGACAGTGTGGTAATCCCGACACTGACTTATGGAAGCGAAGCATGGACGTTGGTGAGAGACTCAGACCAGAGTGAAGCAGTGGAAATGAATTACTTAAGGAGTGCGTGCGGAGTTACAAGGAGGAATAGACAGACGAATGAGGAAGTACGAGGTGGTGTGGAGGTAGATGTGCTGGAAAGTGTGAAAAGGAACAACTTGAGATGGTTCGGCCATATGGGACTATGGAAAGCGAGAGAATGACTAAGAGGGTGTACGAGAGCGAGGTGGAGGGACAGAGGGGGAGAGGTAGACCGAATATGAGGTGGAAGGATGGAGTGGGGAACTACATGAACGAAGGCGGTGCTGGTTGGGAGGGGCGTCGACTGACTGGGGACAGAGGTGCATGGGGGCGGTTCGTTCGTGGCCACCCCTTCGGGGGTCACGGCGTGAGGCAATAGATAGATAGAATTAGGCCACCAATAAGGCATTACAATAGTCACACGTGATAGGAGAATTGAGTGAACCAATGTTAGAAGACAGCGCTTGTTAAAAAACCGTCTCACTGAATACAAGTTTCTGATTTGGAGATTACAAATTTTGATGACCTGATTGATGTGATTCTCATAGTTCAATTTAGAGTTAAAGTATACTCCAAGGTTTCGCACTGAGCTTACTGGGTGAAGTTGAGAACCTCCTATATCCAGAGTCACTACATTTTCAGCATCATTTCCCCTTCTATTTCCATGAATGATAATGATCTCTGTTTTGTTCTCATTCAGTTTGAGTTTCCGCTTTGCCATCCAGATCTTAATGTCAGACAATAAAGATTCCTTTTTGGTCTTAGTATCATTAATGTTTTCTATCTTCACATACAACTGAGTGTCCTCAACGTAAAAGTGATAGGCAACACCATGAGCATCTAGCAAGGATGCCAAGCTGCTAGTGTAAACTACTGTATAAAGAGGATCGGTCCCAGAACCGATCCCTGAGGAACTCCAAACAACAGGAGGGGGGGGGGGGGGGGCTTGGTCAGAGATGGTATGGCCAATCACCACACGCTGAAATCTATCTGATAAATATGATTTGAGGAGCAAGAGTGCTCTTTCACGAACACCGTAAGAGTGCAGATCTTTTAACAGTAGGTCATGGTCCACTGTATCGAAGGCCGCAGAAAGATCCAACAAAACCAAGAGAGGCCTTCCCATTGCATGTGTTCTCCACCAAGTCATTCTGAATCTTACATAAAGAGGTCTCAGTTGAATGGTATTTCCTATATGCAGACTGAGCAAGAGGAACAGCTTTGTTCTGTTCAAACAATGGTAACAATTGATCAAGTATCTATCTATCTATCTATTGCCTGACGCCGTGATCCCCGAAGGGGTGGCCACGAACGAACCGCCCCCATGCACCTCTGTCCCCAGTCAGTCGACGCCCCTCCCCCCAACCAGCACCGCCTTCGTTCATGTAGTTCCTCACTCCATCCTTCCACCTCATATTCGGTCTACCTCTCCCTCTCTGTCCCTCCACCTCGCTCTCGTACACCCTCTTAGTCATTCTCTCGCTTTCCATACGTTCCATATGGCCGAACCATCTCAAGTTGTTCCTTTTCACACTTTCCAGCACATCTACCTCCACACCACACCTCCTTCTTACTTCCTCATTAGTCTGTCTATCCCTCCATGTAACTCCGCACGCACTCCGTAAGTAATTCATTTCCACTGCTCTCACTCTTGGTCTGAGTCTCTCAACCAACGTCCATGCTTCGCTTCCGTAAGTCAGTGTCGGGATTACCACACTGTCATGCAAGGACTTCTTCACTTCCATACTGACCACCCTATTTCTTGTTACTGCTTTTAGCGTTCCTACAACCCTCTTCCCCTGTTGTACCCTCTCCCGCACCTCTTCATCCATAGTCCCATCTTTACTCAACACACTGCCCAGATACTTAAAAGAGTTGACGATCTCCATAGCCTGACCGTTCAGCTTCACCTCACACTCTGTGACTTCACCCCTTTCGAAGACCATAACCTTGCTCTTCCCCGTATTTACCTTCAAATTCCGTTTTTCGCACACTGTTCCAAACTCATTTACCAGACCTGCAACTCCCATTCATTATCACTCATCAGAACTGTATCATCCGCAAACAGCAGTATAGGTAGCTTCCACTCAATTCCCTCCCTTTTCAGCGATACACCAACATCCACTGCTCTTGATAGTATTTCTTTCATAACTCCATCCATATATACAGTAAACAACCACGGGGGACATCACACACCCCTGTTTCAAACCAACATTCAGGTCAAAGAACTCGCTCTGCTCACTCTCCACACGTACTGCCGCCTTTGCACCCTCATACATGCTCTTCACTGCTTTCAGCAACTTGCCCTCTATTCCGTATATTCTAAGTACTTTCCACAAACCTTCTCTATCCACTCTGTCATAGGCCTTCTCCAAGTCCATAAAGGCAACATACACCTTTTGTTTCTTCTCCAGATACTTCTCCACAACACAATTCAGGGTAAAAATCTGATCTACACATCCTCTTCCCTTCCTAAAACCTCCCTGCTCGTCGCCTATCCATTTCTCCGTTCTCACTCTCACTCTCTCAATCACTACCCTACTGTATACCTTCCCTACTACGCTTAGAAGACATATTCCTCGGTGGTTACCACACACTCCTCTTTCCCCTTTGCCCTTATATAGGGGGACTATTATGCCAGTCTTCCAGTCATCGGGTGCACTCCCCTTCTCCCATGCTAGTTTGCACATTTTCCATACCCATTCTATCACTATCTCACCACCATACCTCAACATTTCCCCACACACTCCATCTGTTCCTGGTGCTTTCCCCAACTTCACTCTTTTCATGGCTTCCCACACTTCTGACCTCCTGATCCCCACCTCCTCCTCCACTACTTCTCTTCTTCTCCCTCCCATACCATATCCAGCTATGTTTGCTGGCTCTTCATTCCTTTCATTTAGCAACTCACTGAAGTACTCCCTCCATCTTTCGACTCTCTCTTGCTTCTCGGCTAGCATTATCCCATTCTTATCTTTCACACCCTTACTGTTTCCCTTGCTACCTTCCCTATCTTTCTTGACTTCTTTCCAGAACAGTTTCTTACTCTCCCTCCATTTTACACTCAGATTCCTTCCAAATTCCTCATCTACTCTTCTCTTACTTTCCTTCACTACTCTCTTCACCACCCTCTTACTCTCCACGTACCTCGCTCGTTTCTGTCTCTCGGAATCTTCATTCCCTCTACTACCCAACCACTCTCTATATGCTTTCTTCTTTTCTTCCACAGCTATTCTTACCTCTTCTGTCCACCATGCTGTACCTTTCACTCCCCTCCCTCTTCTCCTCACTCCACACACCTCCTCACATGCTGCACAGATCTCATCCTTAAACACCTTGCTCATCTCCTCCACTTCCTCCATAACTTCCAGGTCGAACCCACCTAGTCGTCTTTCCACTGCTCTCCTGTACTCCTCCCTGACTTCCTCCTCCTGCAACCTCTCCACCCTCCTCACCATTCCACCCTCCTCTCGCCTCCCTCCCGCTCTCCTCACCCACTTCTTTTGTATCCTAACCTTAGCTACCACTACATAATGATCAGACAGACCCCCTCCAATACCCCTATACACCCTAGCATCCATCACAGATGGATGTGTGGCCCGCTCAATTATTTTTGAAAGAAATGACAAGTTTGAAACAGGTCGGTAATTTGACATATCCTCAGCATCAAGTCCAGGTTTCTTTAGAAGAGGCACCAATAGAGTTTGTTTCTCAGATTGAACAAAGTTACCTCCATGAAGCATCTGTTTACAATTTTACAGATGAAATCTGCGACATGCCGATAGACAAATGACATCTTGGATACATTAATAGGATCAAGCTTGCAGAAAGTTTTATTCATGTCTCTAACATAACTAATAATTTTACTTGTATCCACTGGATGGAATGATGAAAGGATACGATTAATTACATATGGAGGTTGGAAATCCACCAAAAACTCGTCATTGATCAATGTATTATCTAACTCATTTCTAATGCGTGTTATCTTAGTCGTGAAAAATTAAGAAAAATCAGAGGCCAGTTGAGCACTTGGCACGGAGGCAGGACAGGGAGCCATGTTCTTCCAACCCAACAAACCATTTACAACCTCAGCAAGATTCTTTTGATCATTGCCACAGGAATCAACTCTGTTTTGATAATACAGTACAAAGGAGTACAAAGGTACAGTACTTAGACTTCTCAGCTTTCACTGCACATACAGTACTACATCTTTTCTTGCCGATATATATTCCAGTCGAGTTTCCTCCGTTCGTTGCAAGCGCCACTTTCGTTCTGCTCTCCTACGTTGTCTGCGGAGAGAGTTAACTGGTGGGCCATACCAAGGTGAATCATCATGCACAATAATTGTCTTCACAATCTCCGGGCAATGATGATCAAGACAGATTGAAGTACCCTGTTATGAATCTCAGTTAGTTCATCGGATGAAAGAACAGAGCAGCTGATGGCATTTAGAGACTGGCCAATTTCATGGCAAATTTGCTCTTGATCAATATTTTTGTAATTTCTGAACCTAATTTCCTTTTTATAAGAAGAGACTTTGGGTACGCTGATATAAAAAGTAATTAAAGCATGGTCAGAGACTGTAGGATCTATCGGATCAACTTCAATGCCCGACACACGATTGCAACCAACTGGAGATAAAACCAAATCAAGAATGTGCCCACAAATATGAGTCAAGTGGGACACGTGGTTGACAAAATTATTATGACCGATCAATTCAAGAAATTCAGAAGAAAAGGGCTTCAAAGATGGACTATCAATCCAATAATTAAAGTCACCACAGATCAGCAACCCACCAGTCTTTCTTACAGTTCCTTACAGTAGATCCTCTGGAAAAAGGCAAACTATGCCTGTGTATCCAGCTCAGTACTTGCACTGCTGCGGTCGTTCACGGTGTTGGCGGCGGCGGTAGCAGACGCAAAATTTTTACTATTCTGTATTTTTGTTTTATAATCAAACTTCAAATCTTGTCTTCCCCATGCTTTATCAAGATTACTTTCAAACTCCCTTATTGATTCGGAATCGACTACATACTGGGGCAGTGCGTTCCACTCATTTACCACTCTATCACAAAATGAGTTCTTTGCCTTCTCAAGCCTATTTCTTTCTTTGTAAATTTTCTTAGAGTGTCCTCTCGTTCTTGTTCCCTCCCGCATCAAGAAGATACCTTCACACATCCTCATCGTACTTTCCTGACACTATCTTAAAAGTCTCTATCATATCCCCTCTCTTTCTCCTATATGCCAGTGTCGGAAGCCCCAGTGTCCTCAACCTCTGCTCATAGCCCGCGTTCTTCAACGTTGGTACAGCTTGCTAGCTCTCCTCTGCACTTTCTCCACTGCTTCTATATCCTTTACCATATATGGAGCCCACACCTGGTTCGCATATTCCAGGTGCGGCCTAACCAGCGCTGTATAGAGATTCCTGAAGATTTCTTCGTCAAGTGACACAAATGTCCTCCTTATCAGCCCTACAATTCTATTGGCTTTGTTTATCTTTTCCGCTAAATGTTCTGAGAAATTTAACTTATTGTCTATCACTACTCCTATATCCTTTTCTGCATTCACTTCCTCCATCGCTTCATACATACTGTATCCTACCTTGTCTATCTTGCTGGTCCCAATCCGCATGTACTTGCATTTTTTTGGATGAAAAGGCATTAACCAATGCTCAGACCATCCCTTCATGCCCTCCACATCTCCTTGAAGCAAACCCATATCTTCCTTACTCCTCACTCTTCTATACAGTTTAGTGTCATCCGCATACAGTCTTACTTGCAAATGCCTCCAAAAACTGACCAAACTCATCCATGAAGTTTCTATCCGTACCTCGATAACCTGGTCATCGAGGTATAGTCTGATCCCAGGTCTTCCTCGGTCCACCCCTTGGTGCAGCTCCCTCCACAATCACAGACCTGCATTTTTTCACCCAATTTTGTTCATCCATTCTCTCCACATGTCCATACCATCCCAGTCTACTTGTACGCATCACTTCGCTAATACTCTTTATACCTAAACGTCTCCTCAATTCAACATTTGTTATTCTATCCTGCAGCCTGGCCCCACACATCCATCTCACCATTCTCATCTCATTACGTTCCCTTCTGTTGACATCCTCTACTTTAACGGCCCATGTTTCTGAGGCATACGTCATTGTACTTCTAACACATGAGGCATACACCTTTCCCTTCAGGGGGAGAGGCATTCTTTTCATGGACAGAATTGGCAGCAGTTCTCTGAACTTCCCCCAGCCACATCTAATTCTAGCGACAGTGGCAGCCTCGGCCCCACCACCGGCAGCCACTGGATTATCACTTAACACAAGCTCGCATTTGCACACTACGCACTTAAAATATATCTTTGTTGATTATGAGTGGGTGGAAAAATGTTTTCTTTAATTCCACCATATCGGAAACGATTCACAGATTATATAGAGGCCAAATAACATACAGTACACTTTTAAGTTTGTTCAATAGTTTTGCATTATCAATAGGGTCATAACTTCTCTACTTTCTGGTCTATTGAACTATAATAAATAGAGGGGGAGGGAGGGAGCACCCCCAACAGTGACAACCAGTCTGATGGTGATAATGATATGATGGACAATATTTCTGTTCTCTGGTTTAGATAAGGACGATGAACATGCTGAGGGGCCGATATGCGAGCTGTAGCACAAGGCTTATCAACTTCATCACAGTAACGGGGTCGGGGTTGGGGCCGGGACTGGGCGGGGGGAGGGTCCGAGGGAGTACAGCGGCGGGGATATCTACCGAACGTCAACACATCTATCCACACAAATAGGTCAGTAACAGGTACAAAACAGACCTTATTGATGCTTAATGTATTCTATGTACATAAATGATGTTGGTGGTATAATGTAATACAAGTCGGCTGAAGGTAGGAAAAATGAGCCAAAAGGGGGACTTTGGGAAAGTGGCTGGAACAAATTAATTAATTCCCATAAGGCCTGTTATTTCTAAAACACGGTTTTGATATAAACCGTAAGTACACGGTACGAACTAACCGCGTATATCGAGACCTGACTGTACCTTACTTACTGGTATAGAAGATGCCCTTCCGTGGATTACACACACAAATTTTGCTATGAAAATTTAGAAAACATGGAATGATTTTGGCAGATTTTAATTAAGGCAAAAGGTTTGCCTTTAATATCTATAAATATGGTATATAATAATGCAAAACAGTACCTCCTCCTTCTTGAGATTGAGCAAGTCCACTCTCTCCTTCTTCCAGAGAGGTTTTAGTCGGCTGGAGAGTTCTGTCAGGAATTCTGCAACATTTTCTGGTGACTGAGCCATCCTCTCCTCCAGCACGTATGCTGCATGATTCTTGTACCCAAGGAGGCCCGCCTGTTTCTGGCGCAGGGCTATCAACTCCTCCAGTATTGGTGAGTTCTCTTCCATGCACCTAAGGGAAACCAATGATAAAAAAAATCTTTACAGTACGATTATAATTCCTTACAGCTACAGTACATTACAGATTTCTGTCTCGCATTCTACAGTACAGTATTAATATGCTCTTTTCCAAGTACCAAAGAAAAAATGCTGTAAAAATAATGCATTCCTTTTATATAATTTTATTTCCTTAAAAATGCATATTATATAATTTACAAAATTGTCTCAATCTAACACATGGTAATTTTAAAGCTAAAAGTTGCATGACTATAACCCCTTGCCAGCCACCTTGACAGTTAAGCCGCGGCCGCCAATTCGGCTACGGGACCATTCAAAGCCAGTTCTTAGCTGATACCCTCATCTTTAGACATCACAAGAAAAATTGTCGGAAAGGCATTTCATTCACATGAAGCGAAGCACTTTTTCAACAGAGTGGTCAACTTATGGAATAAATTGACTAGAAGTGTTGTAGAGTGCCATACAGTCCAGACATCCAAATATCGCCTTGATAAATATCTTACCGGTACCATGAATCCAAGACTGACTGCGTTTGTGCCCAAGTAATGTGACCATTTCATTAGCATACATAGTACAGTACTATAATTTTGCTTTCTGACCACAGTCTTTCTGGAGCTGAAGCCCTTCAGTTGATGTATGTATGTATGTATGTACAGTATGTACAGTAATAATTAGAGATGGAACGAATATAAATTTTCCATATTTGTGAATGTAAATTTTGTTGTAAAATTTGTGAATGCGAATTGCGAATATTTCAATAAAATAGTAAATATCTGGTACTAAATACGAAATCAGTGAGGAAGTATGATGGAATATTCTTTATTGACATGCTATTACATTGGATATGTCTGAAATGGCAATACCGTCACGGTTCAACTGTCCAGGTCCAGCACACATTCGTTTACCGGGCAGTGATGCCATTTTAGCTATTTTTCCTCTAAATCTAGCATATCTAAACAGCAATCTAGCGGAAGATTTTTTACAATTTTTGTTTCTATTAACCAAATTTCGTATCAACCACCAATCACATTTACAAATATGAAATTTATTATATAATGTCAATAATAATTGTCCCTGTTGGGCTTTCAAATCCAAACTAATGGGATATATGGAATATATTTCCATATATCCCAGTTTAAGGGTTTGGAGAGATCAGATAAATTAATTTAGCAGGAGTGTAAATTACAACACTGTCGCTTAATCATCTCCAACTCACTGCATCAGTAGGTTTTCACACTCCATCACGGTGACCGAGCTCCTGGCTTCTTCAGCACGTTGGATTAACCCTTCCTGCCCGGTTGTCATTTTAAAATGACACCGCGGCAGATGGTCAGGAACCTGGGTGTCATTTTAAAATCCGTAAGCTTGAAAGCCTATTAAGCGTGTTTTGAAAGCCGTGCGTCCGACGCATGTAAACAAAGCCTGTCTTTGCGACACCGCACCTCCGAAAACAAGAAGGAGACGTCGGATCAATGTTGTTGTTGTATGCTATGACGAGATTGGTGTCTGCAAAGGTCCGATATTGCTTACATCGCATCGAATCTCTCTCCACGGAAATCGTCATCACAACTGAACCACTTGACCTAGAGAGCTCTACACAACGCCAGTCTACAGATACGAAACACACCTACGTTTAGAGATGCGTGGGAATTCTCTAGCAGTTAAAATAACAAAGTTATGGGTAGCCTATTATAGAAATTTTTTGGCCAGATCGGCCGGAACTCAATAATTTCCTTAGGATGGCGAGCCCGGGCAAGAAGGGTTAATCTTTGGCTAGACAAAATGGGTGATAATGAGAAGGTGAACTCTTCAGAAAGTGGCAGTAGTGATGAAAGTAAACGGTCATAGCAGGGAGTGTGACATTACTCAAGACACAGTATAACTGAAAAACACTTGAAAACTTTAAAATCTAGAGATTTAATATACAGTATATAAGGTAAGTTATGTATTCACTGTATTTGGTACATTTTCGAATAATTTGGTAATTTTTACTAGTTCGATCTGGTACTATTAACCCGGGAACTGAGGGGAGACTCTTAAGAGTTCCCCCGGCGGACTGCGGGACGACTCTTAAGAGTAAGGGAAAAAAAAAAAATCCATTTAAACCCCCCCCCCAAAAAAAAAATAAATAAATATATATATACTGTATATATATATTTTTGCCCCTGGGCCATGCCAAATATCACTCCTCCACCTCCCCTCCTTCCCCACTTTCCTCCCCTCCTTCAGTTATCACCTATTTTCCCTGTTATTCCCTTATTCTGTGGTCAATTTTCGTGCTAACATTAGCGAGTTGCAAGCAGGGCATTGTCATCACTGTTACCAAGCGAGTGGAAGAGAGAGAGAGAGAGTATCGATCGACAGTCTCTCTCCAGACTTGGGAAAGAGTGGTGGGGAGGGAGGTTGCCTCAGCCATACATTATGTAACTCCCGGCCTGTATCGCCGATTTTGACCATCCAAACGCTGTTTCCACTTGTTTTATTGTTGTAACAGGTTAATACCTTTATAATCAACCTATAATAGGCGCATATGGATAAGTATTAATGCTATTTATGGTAAAATAATGATGTTAGTGATGGGAACAGCTCAAATACGTCAGCACAGGAGTGTGGTGTCTCATACCCCCATGCGCACTTCTTAGGTTAAATAAAGTTAAGTGGCAACACTGCTCAGTCCTCCTTCATTCTAGTCTAACAGACCCAAAGCACATCTACACTTTTATTTATTCGTTCGTGTTAACTTTAAAATATAGGTTTGATTCCCGAAGGGAAGTACCGTAGAGAAAACCTAATATTTAGTAGGGCCCCGTAATCATTGACGACTTCGCCTATTAGTATAATAGTCTCCATTCCCAGGGGGAATACCCCCAGGGGGTAAGGGGGCCTTTATCTAATGGTGGAGGAAAAAAAGAATATGCCTCACGCATCCTACTGCGTGTCGTACAAGGCGACTAATAGGGAGGATGGCGATAGACATGTGGACCAACAGCCATTACTAGACAATAAAGTCTTTATCTTAGCACTATCTTGGTATGGCACTGCCGAGGCTGGTGGGGTGCGGATAAGTGCCACAGGGGACTGAGTCTTACCTGGGCGCCGTTTGGCACCACACCTGTGTCGGCAACACTGTTTGCATGTTGGAGCAGTGTTAGGGCAGGACTTTATTGTTCTATAGTCCAATTGCCTAATATACAGTAGAGTCTTGTTATGGTGCTGTCTTTTTGTAGCACTGTTAAGGCTGGTGTGGTTGCAGATACTGCAGGTGCAAGTGCTGCAGGGGGACTCTGTTGAGTCTTGCTGAGGCACGGTTAGCACTATACCAACATCAGCCACTGTGATGACTTGGTGGGGCAGTGCTGTGGCAGGACTTTATTGTACTACAGTACACTCCAACTACTGAAAGGCAACCCCGTCTGAGCCGTTACAAGGCATGTAATGGAAAAATGACGTTAAACCAATATATGTATGTATGTATGTATGTATGTACTTACACTAGTTGTATTTGCGGGAGTGAGCATGCTCGTTAATTCCCGCCTCCTAAGATATGTTTGTCATACCGTGCTTTGAAGCTATGCACTGATGGTGCAGACACTACTTCGGCTGGCAATTTGTTCCACCCACTAATCGAGTTGGTAGGAAATCTTTTACTTTTCAGATCAGATTTACTATTAGGCACTTTCAGTTTGTAGCTGTGACCTCTTGTTCTCTCACCTCCATCCCTCTCTATGAAGTTTTCTTGGTCGATTTTGTCAATACCTCTTACACATTTGTATATCTGAATTTGCTGTCCTCGTTTCCTTCTCTGTTCCAGTGTAGGTAGATTCAATCTCTCGAGCCTCTCTTGGTACTCCAAATTTTCCAAACCTGGGATCATCCTCGTAGCTGCTCTCTGTACCCTCTCAATTTTGTGGATATGTTTCTTCATGTGAGGGGACCACACTACAGATGCATATTCCATCCTGGGTCTTATTATTGCCATTATTATTTGTTTCATGGTGTTTTCATTAAGATAATTGAAAGACATCCTGATATTTGCCAATAGTGCTAGTGATTCTCTCACTATCTTATTTACGTGGCTTTCTGGAGACATGTTATCCTTAAATTCTATCCCCAAGTCTTTTTCTTTTTCTGCTTTGGGAATCACTTCGTTTCCTAGTTTATAATCTTTTCTAGGTCTGTACTTGCTTTTACCCATTTCTAGAGTCTTATATGTCCCTGCATTGAACTCCATATTCCATTTGATGCTCCATTCATGGATCATTTGTAAATCTGCTTGGAGTTCAAGGCAATCCTCCTGGGTTCTGATCGTTTTAAGCAGCTTAGCATCGTCCGCAAACATGCTCATGTAGCTTGTTAGTCCCTCAGGTAAGTCATTTACAAATATTAGAAACATGATTGGGGCTAGAACAGATCCTTGTGGTACTCCGCTCGTAATTTGAGTCCAGTTTGACGATTTCCCCCTTACTGTTGTTCTCATCTGTCTTCCGCTAAGGTAGCTCTCCATCCATTTCAGCAGTTTGTCTCCTACTTTTCCCTCATGTTTTAATTCCACAGCAATCTCTTGTGTGGAACTTTGTCAAATGCCTTTTTAAAGTCTAGGTAGGCACAGTCTACCCATCCTTCCCTCTGGTCCACTGTGTCTATTACTCTAGAGTAAAAACTCAACAAGTTGCTTACACATGATCTGCCTCCTCTGAATCCAAATTGTCGGTCAGTAATTAATCTTTTGGATTCCAGGTAGTTCACCCATTTGTCCCTTATTAATCCTTCCAGAATCTTTATGAGGATGCTCAATAGTGATATAGGTCTATAGTTCAGTGGTTTATCTCTGCTTCCTCCCTTAAATATAGGAATAATGTTTGCTCTTTTCCATTCTGTAGGTACTATCCCTGTGTCCAATGATTTGGTCATTATATCATATAATGGTATACTCAGTTCCTTGGCATTTTCTTTAATAATCCAGCCTGATACTCCGTCCGGTCCGGCGGCTTTGTTTGGATCCACCTTACTCATTATGTCTATGAGCTCTGCTCTGTTAAATGTGACTTCCGGCACTTCCTCTGTACCTATCTCATTGGTTTCTGGTGCAATGAATTCTCCTTCCTTTGTAAATACTGATGCAAAATTTCTATTTAGTTCTTCCGCAATTTCTGTATCCTCTTCTATGATTCTGTTTCCACTTTTAATCTTTACGATTGTGGCTTTTATCTTCCTTTTGCCGTTTACAAACTTGAAAAACATTTTTGGATTCTTTTCATAGTTCTCCACTATCCCTTTCTCATGGTTTGCCTCTGACCTCCTCCTCATTTCTGTGTATTTGTTTCTCTCCTGTTTATAGTTTTGCCTGTTATCTTCCAAATCCCAGTTTCTCATCTTTTTCCAGGCTTTGTTTTTTGCTTCCTGTGCTTGCCTACATTCGCGGTTAACCCTCCAGCCCCGGGGGCTATAGCTTACGACTGTGCTCCGGTACCGGGTGTTTTGACGATCTTTGGCCTATGTTAACTACTCTGTAAGTCAATGAATATGTCATGTAATGTTGTGAATAAAAAAGAATAATGTTCCACAAACCTTCCTCTGTCGAATGGCGTTGAGTAGAGGTCTCTAGCCCCTCTGGTTGCATAATGGTGAGCGCGGGAAGACGAGTGCTTTTCGGCGGCAAATTCTTCCCGCGTTCGGACGCGTCGCCCCGGCCATGGCTACGACGCACCTAGCCGCTCGCCGCGCCAAAGTATTTATCTCCCTTAGACGATTTTAGTGTTTGATATTGAGAATGTGATGTTTATTTGATATTTTCTAGTTATTTTGAGGCCAATTATAAAATATGTTTATTACGGTATCACTGTCACTGATATTGCTAATTTTCACTCGATACCGTACATTTTATTAGTAATTGAGGTAGCTTATTGTTGTATTAGGCACTGATTATTCGTTATCACAGGTGTTTATTATACTTTGGCCATCAAATATTAGGTCTTGTGTCACTTTCACTTTGACAAATATGCTTTAGAGAGTGTCACTGTCACTGATAATGCTCATTTTCACTCGATACCGTACATTTTATTAGTAATTGAGGTAGGTTATTGTTGTATTAGGCACTGATTATTCGTTATCACAGGTGTTTATTATACTTTGGCCATCAAATATTAGGTCTTGTGTCACTTTCACTTTGACAAATATGCTTTAGAGAGTGTCACTGTCACTGATAATGCTCATTTTCACTCGATACCGTACATTTTATTAGTAATTGAGGTAGGTTATTGTTGTATTAGGCACTGATTATTCGTTATCACAGGTGTTTATTATACTTTGGCCATCAAATATTAGGTCTTGTGTCACTTTCACTTTGACAAATATGCTTTAGAGAGTGTCACTGTCACTGATAATGCTCATTTTCACTCGATACCGTACATTTTATTAGTAATTGAGGTAGGTTATTGTTGTATTAGGCACTGATTATTCGTTATCACAGGTGTTTATTATACTTTGGCCATCAAATATTAGGTCTTGTGTCACTTTCACTTAGTTATATGATTTGTAAACGTTTTATATACAATTTATTGTGTCTTTTTTCACTGATTTATATATTTCTATAGGTTCTAATCATATGAATGTCACTTGGTATATACATATGTGTCACTTTCACATATTATTATGGTGTAATTGTATTTGTATCAATGTTCTCATAATACATGACTTTTGTATTACAATACATTGGTTTTCTTCCACTTTTTGCCTATATATAATTATAGTGTACATATTGTCATTTTATTTGGCAATTTCAGTATGATTATTAGAACTCCAGCTTGGAGTGGTAATCAAAGAAGCAATCTACAGCACAGAGTGCCACCTTGCACTCCACACACTCCAGGGTTGACTTTTTACCTGACCTCGGCTTCACCCTGCTGTTGTAGCAGACATGGCACCGCTTCTGCTGTGTTCTTCCGGATTCATTCTGAGGCAGGGAACCAAGCCTGTGCCTAATCAAGTATTGAGCAGACTGCAAGCGGTCAATAATGGCGGGCCCAGGATGTGCCACTGCCCTCTGTGGCATAGCATACTTCTCCAGGAGCTCCGTCAACACCTGCTTTTGGAACCTCCGCAGGCTATTGAACTTCATGGGTGTGTTCACATTCCGAAGCTTGTATATGTTGTAGGCATTCAGAACTGACATGTCCACCATATGCAGAAAGAACTTTTTGTACCATCTGCACGAGGTACGCAGGCAGTCAATGAAGCCTATCTGCATGTCGGACTTGTCCACCAGCCTCATGTTGATGTTGTAGTCCAGGACAGCATCGGGCTTGGTCACCCTGGCCTGGGTGCGGCGATCCACCTTGCCAGTCTCCACCATTTCCCCCTTGTGGATGGTGGTCAGGAGGTTGACCTTCCGCTGGTCGTGCCAGTGGATAGCCAGAATGGGCCCCGACTTCTTCTTCAACACATCACCTTTTTTGGTCTTTGGAGGGAAAGGTGGCATGCCCTTCCTTTTCCCTCGTACTGTGCCTACAGTCCCCGTCTTGCGCTCATGCAGGTACTGTGAGAGAGTGGGGGACATGTAATAATTGTCCGTGTAGAGGACGTGATTCTTATGAAAGTAGCGGTCCATCATGGCTTGCACCACTGCTCCGCCAAAGCCAATGAGGGGGTCCACAAGCAAGTCCCCTTCCTTCCCGCTGTACACCAGGAAGTCCAGGACATAGCCAGTTTGGCAGTCGCACAGCACAAAGAATTTTATGCCAAAGCGATGTCTTTTTGAGGGGATGTACTGCCGGAAGCTGAGTTTTCCCCGGAACAGCACAAGAGACTCGTCAATGACGACCTTGCGGAAGGGCTTGAAGTAGGAGGTGAAGCGTTCTCGCATCATCTCATACAACGTCCTAATCTTCCACAGCTTGTCTGGGAGGTGGACGTCAAGGTTGGTGACAAGATGGAGCGCTGCGAGGATATCAAGGTACCGGTCGCGAGACATATATTTCCCGAAGGCAGGGGTGGATATCAGATCATTGGTGATCCAATAGTCAGGCAACCTATGCTTCTTGACATGAGGCATTAGCATGGTGAGTGCCAGGAACACCATGAACTCTTTATGAGTCACTGGGGTCCACTGCCTCATGTGGCCCTTGGTCACCTTTCCCAAAAAGTGGACCTGGAATTGGTGCTGCTTATTTGTCTCTTTGACAACATAGCCTACCACCTCCTCATCAAAGAAGGCCTCAAACAGTTCGTGTGGTGGAGCATTGGGGCCTGCAGGAAAATTGGGGGTAACGCCTGAACCCTCCAGTACCTCATCAAAAGCTGGCACATCAGGGTTGTATGCATCCTCATCAACTACGTCTTGCCACTGAAAAACGTAGAATGGGTCTTGTCTACGCTGACGAGGAGCTCCAGCTGGTGGCCCAGCACGCCCACGGCCAACTCGGGAGGCGCGCCCTAGGGCGGCGAGGGCGGCGTCCAGGGCGGTGGGCAGCACGACGGGCAGCACGACGCCGGGCCAAGCGGATGGGTCGAGGGTCGTCGATGTCCATATAGTCATCGTCAGAGTGGTCATCTTGCCCTGACGGTGGACCTATGTAATCATGGCCAGAGTCTTCAGAGAGGTGCCCTTCATCATCAGTGGCCCCCACATAATCTGGCGGGGAACCAGTGATGCGTGGGCGGCGTGCGGGTGGGCGAGGTGGGGAAGGAGTGGCAGGTGAGGCTGTGTCCCCCCGAGTTCCCGGGCTCCTTGGCCTGCGACGAGTGACAGAAAGCAATGTTTCACTGTCACTAGGCCCAGGTATTGGTGATGCGAGCTCAAAGACTTCTTCAGGAAGACATGTTGAAGGCGGGAGAGGTGGGGAGGACCGTGGGGAAAGTTGCGGGGACGTATGGCTGGGGCCGGCCGGGGTGGACGCCGCGGGAGCCTCGAACAAAACTCTCTTACTTTTCTTAATTTTCTTGGTATATTTCCTACCTTTCCCCTTTTCGGCAGCAGTATGTCTCCTGTCGGGGGACCTAGGAGGCAAATAGGCCGAAAGTGTGGGGTCCTCAACCCTTGGCAATGGTGGGGGTGGTGGGGAAGAATGCGGGGCATCCGGGTCATCTTGGGTGGCGTGGGTAGATAAGGGAGACAATGGCGGACGAGAAGGGTCACCACGCTGACCCTCACTCACAGCCTCATCCTCACCAAGTAGTTTTGCTTGTTCCCTAGCTGCCGCGGCCGCCTTCTCAAGTATTTTCTGCTTATACAAATGTAGCTTGAAAGGCGATTTACCTGGGGAAGGGCTTGGCGTCGTGTCACTTAAGCGAAATTTGGTGAGTGACCTTGAACTCTCCCACTCGCTCACTCTCTCAAGTTCACTGTCTTTAGGTAAACCAGCTTCCTCAACAACTGGTACATCACCTTCATCACTCTCATCACTGTCATGTTCTCTCGCAAATCCCAGGAATTGCTCTTCTTTATCACTCTCATGGCCATAATCACTCGACTTATAATTACTGGAGTCGTCACTGACTTCATCATCAACATTATGCTTGGCATCAGCTCGCTCATAAAGTCTCAATGTCGTCTCAATACCTCCGGGAGATAACACATTTAGGCGATGGCGTCGGGGTAAGGCGCGACGAACAAGCAAGGGCGTCGTAGGAAGCACGGTATCGGACACAGCGGAATCACTATTTGGCGTACTGTCCATGATGGCGTCGGGGTAGATACTGTTGCTGTGGCGGAGTTTACGCCTGGTGGCGCCACCTACCGTCCCACGATACCGAAAATGTACGCGCGGCATTCGAAAGCACGCATGCAAGCAATGGGCGTTCAAGAGCCCTTCCGGGTTGCGCGGGCCGAGGTTGTTATGGGCGTTCAAGAGCCCATCCGGGTTGGAGGGGTTAAACCATTCTTTGCGATTTCCTTTTTTTCTGTTATTAATGTACTTTGGGACAAAAGTTTTTATACCAGTATCATAGATCTCCATGAATGCCTTGAGTTTTTTGTCTACCTCACTTTCAGATAACACCTGATCCCAATTTTGTGACTTGAAAAAATCCCGTAGTCCTACGAAATCGGTTCTGGAATACATCCAGTGATTTTCCTTGTGCTTTTCCCTTTCCTTGGGTAGATTATGCTTCAATAGTAGGTCTATGTCAAGAACTGCATGGTCTCTTTTTCCTAGTGGGCATAGGTACTGAATACTTTGAACCTCCTCCTCCCTTCTTGTGAAGAGAAGGTCCAATCTAGCTGGTTGATCACTTCCCCTTACTCTTGTTGACTCTTTTACATGTTGGTATATAGAATTTTCCATGGCCATACTTAAAAATTCATAGCCCCAACTTTCCTCTCCTGTTCCGGGTTCAAGTTCTTCCCAATTCACTTCCTTGCAGTTAAAGTCCCCACACATGACTATTTCATCCTTTGAAGCCAAGATATTTTCTAGCACACTAATTGTTTCCTTACACATTAGGCTATGCTCCTCCTTACTCCATGTCTTCGTCTTGGGAGGTACATACACTACTATCACCACTATTTTTTTGTTTCCACCAATTTCTAGTGCTAAAACTTCTGCTGTTGAAGTTTCTAGTTTTATCTCAGACACAATCAAATCTTTCCTAGTAAGGATGCACACTCCACCTCCATGTCGAAATTTTCTGTCCCTCCTCCAAATCCTGTATTCAGACCATCCTAGCAGATTTATATCAAGTTCCTCTCTTAGTTTTGTCTCAGTGACACATACTATTTCTGGTTTCTTAGTATTGAGTAAGTCTGTTAGTTCTAATTTCTTAGAGATTAGCCCATCGACATTGCTATATATAATCCTTATACTTTCTAGTCCCCCATTACCTGCTCCAAGTGCCTTATCTGTGGCGGTCTGTTCCCTACCCTCTTTTTCTTTTAGTTTCTCTTTACCGAAAGTTTCATAATCTTCCCCTTTCTTACTCCGTAAAAAAACTTATTCTTTTCTTGTTCTGTCCTCTTGCTATTTTCCTCTTTGGCGGTTTTCCTTAGTTCAGCCTCCTTCTTTCTCTCTTCTTCTGGTATGTCCCGCCTGATGTAGATTTTGTCCCTACCCTCTAACCCTTTTAGCCTAGCTGCTACTGCCATGATTTCATCACATGTCCTTCTTAACTTAAATTCAATTTTTACCAGTCTATTGTATTCCTTTGTATATTTTCCCAGCCTAAACATGTCTGATATTTCCTCCTTCCAGGTGTCCTCCTCATCCTTAATAGATTCCAGAATCTTGTTGATGCGACCTTCATCCTTCTCTCTTCGTTTTGTCCAGTCTAGTTCCCCCTTTTCTTCCACCCCTGATATTATGAGGCAGTTAGCCCTACGACTTTCTTCCTGGATGGCCTGAGAGTTTTTGTGGATGCCTTGCTTAACCATACTTTTTACCTGTATGTATTCAACATCCCGCGCCAGCATATTGAATATCCCGCGCGGAAGTTAACATGGAGTACTCGTCATAAGTGCACGCTTAATTCCCTTATGGGATCGTAATTTTGATCAGGCACCCTACAGAAAAAACTCTGTAAAATATAAAAAAGAAAAAAGAACTTAATATCTGTTATCATATGACTTGCCATATGCGTGGATTTCTCATGTTTTGCTCCCCCGATACCAGGCCCTCTAGCGGCCATCTTCGTTCTTCACTGATATACCAAGATAAAACTAAAGAAATCAATGAATGGGAAGTGGGATGGCTGGGAGGGACAGTGTCGTCAATGATTACGGGGCCCTACTATAATATTAGGTTTTCTCTACTTCCCTTCGGGAATCAAACCTATAATTTAATAAGGCCCCTTCATCATTGACGACTTTGCCTGATTACCAAGACTGGAGGCGGGACATTCGTGACAATATCCTAACCGCAGGGAAAAAGAATCCGTATAAAACAAATTAAGTTTTATTGTATGCAAATAATATATAAAAAAATAGAAGAAGATTTGCAAGCAGTGCGTGACATTAAGTAACTGCTTGCTCATGGTCAGATCTTTACATTAGATCGTATGCATGATATATTGGGACACGCATGTGTTCTCTAGAACTAAACTTCTGCAGAAGGTTTTTGTTCCAATCTTAAAATTATTTGTACAGTAAATATATTTGTACCATCTGATAATATGTACACTCGCTCCAAGAAATATCTGCACCCCTACGCTGATCATCTGGTGTGTACACCTTGATAGGGTTGGCACCTCTGCCTGCAAATTTATCCATGTGACAGAGACGATCGTCTCTGACACATGGATATACAGTAGTTGCATTCAGAGGTGCCAACCCTACCGAGCTGTACACACCAGATGATCAGCATAGGGGTGTAGATACTTCTTGGAGCGAGTGTACATAGTTGCAACTACAGTGGAGCCCCCATTTTCGCTACGTCAGTCTTCGCCGATTCAATTCTCGTGGCACACACCAAATATTCCCAATTTCAATTCTCGCGCCAAAAGCCTCAATTCTCGCATCAAAATCCCAGCCGAAACCTGAAAAAATAGCAAAAATAACGAAAAACTCGACATAAAACTAGAAAACAAACAAAAACAATAATTTTGTTTTAACATAAAGAAAGAATCTGCCAGGTGCTTGCCGTTTAGAGACGAAATCCGAGTGAATCCGAGATCCGATCGTCAAATTCACAAGATGCCGCCATCTTTGTATGACGTCATCACTAAGCAGACGCTTGCAGTTTAGCTAGTATCTGTGTTGACAAAACAACCGTTTGCAAGCTTTTTTGTGCCTGAACCCCTTATCTCTCGCATTTATTATAACCTCTAGTACATCTAGTGATAGGGATGGTTGGCCTGGTGGTAGCAATGATGGAATTTCATGCTCAAAACACAGAGCAAAGACCAGTCCATGTCGGACAAAAGCGATTGAAATGCCTAGCCTAGACGATGTTAGCCTAGGCTAGGCTAAATATGACAATGATTTATAATAAAATCTGTGTGTTGTTGTTGTTGATGATGCTTTTATTTTATACTAGCCCACTGGGCCTAGGCCCTCTCAAGGCTAGTGGTGGAGGAGGTGGAACAGAGTTTAAAGTCACGTATATGTCAGTAGTTATATGTCATTGTATAAATTTATCGCTCTCAGGAAGTGACGAATAGGGGTGAAATTGAAAGAGTCTGAGTCAGAGAGGATGCCATGTAATGAGGTGTTCAGCAAGAATCTCCGTCTTTCAGATGCATAGACGGGACAAATACAAAGAAAGTGAAAAACAGTCAATGATGTATGGCAATGTTGGCATTCAGGTGGTGGACCACGAGGGGTGGACATCAGGTAACCATGTGTGAGACGTGTGTGGCCTAAACGTAATCTAGTTAATAGGGTTTGGTCTGCACGTGAACCATTAATTGAAGAGGGCCACAAGTGTATGTCATCCTTAATGGAGCGAAGGTGGCCAGTTAATGGTTGCGCTCTCCACTCAACTCGCCAAGCGTCATAAACATGGCGACGGAGGACAGGGAGCATATCCTCCGAACGCAGCAAAGTAGTAGAGGGTGTACCATGACACGCTTGCTTAGCGAGGAAGTCTGCACGCTCATTCCCGGGAATTCCTACATGCGCGGGGATCCAGCACAGTGTGATGGAACGATTAGCGCACTGTAATTTGTGTATTGTGTGGATGATAGTCTTGACCAATGGGTCCTTGGGGGCAAATACACATAAGGCTTGCAGTGCACTCTTTGAGTCACTACAGATAACGACCCGTGGAGAGTTCCTCGACAATGAAGAGATGGTGCTTAAAGCACCTTGAATAGCCCATAATTCAGCAGTGAAAACCGTGGAGTGATGGTGTAAGGTACTTTGAGACAAGCCATGGTCTGAAACTGCAGCGCAACCCACGGCATCCGCAGTTTTCGAGCCATCGGTGTAAATGAAAACAGCCGGGATGTGATCATCAAGATGTTGTAAAGCGAGATGTCGACATTGAGATGGGGCTTGGGCATCAAGGTGATCCGCTAAGTGAAAGCAAACTGTAGGGTGTTTTAGGGTCCACGGAGTGATGTGACTAGGAGGGGGAGTTATGGGAGGAACGGTGATACTGTAAGTGGAGAGCAATTGGCGAGACAATATTGGGAATGGCACTGGAATGGTTGAACGATAGTTATCTGTGGCATGGAATAGTTCTAGTAGAGTTGGGTCATGACGGAGGCGAACAGCCGTACGCATGAGGACTAATCGACGGTGGTAGGCTAGAGGTAAGGTCCCAGCCTCACATAGGATATTGGAGACACGAGAGGAACGGAATGCCCCCGAGCTAATGTGGATGCCCAAATGGTGTACGCTGTCGAGGGTTCCTAATGTGGAAGCAGAGGCCGTGCCATAGACAGGGCTACCATAATCTAGGGCTGAGAGGATGGTAGCTCTGTAGAACAGTAAAAGCGTAGCGCGATCTGCGCCCCAATGGACTCGTGCGACTGTTTTCAGAACATTCATTCTCTGGAGGCATCGTGCCTTTAAGCAGGCAATGTGACTCTTCCAATTGAGGTGAGTATCAAAGATTAAACCAAGGAACCTGGTATGGGGAAGGATCTGAATATTAGAATGTCCCATGGTGAGAGTAATGGACTGTTTACGTAAATGTCGAACATTTCTATAGAATACAACGGCGTTAGTCTTTTCAGCAGAAAATTGAAAACCAGCAGTGGATGCCCAAGAGTGGATGGATTTTAGAGCAATGTTGAGACGCCGTTGTATGTGAGTCAGACTGGGAGAAGTATAATATATTGCGAAGTCGTCCACATACAAGCTATACGATATTTCAGGTGGGAGGCTGCGTATGACACTATTGATCGCCATAATAAAGAGTAAGCTGCTAAGGGCACATCCTTGTGGTATTCCATTAATTTGTGACATAATGTCCGATAGGAGACCATTATTTTTGACCTGGAATGTACGGTTAGAGAGAAAATGTTGTAAAAAGCAGGGAAGAGGACCCCGCATGCCAGAATCGTGTAAATTTTTTAAAATCCTGTGTCTCCATGTTGTGTCATAAGCCTTAGCAATGTCAAAAAATATTGCCACTGTGGGTTGGTTCTTGGAGAACCCATCACGTATTTGGTGTTCAAGGCGAATAAGTGAGTGCAGTGTAGAACGGCCAGGGCGGGAACCATTCTGATATGGGGATAGGAGGGCATGTGACTCAGCATAATGTAAAAGTCGAGGATTGATAATTTTTTCCATTAATTTGCAGAGGCATGAGGTAAGTACAATCGGTCTGTAATTTGTGGGAAGACTATGATCTTTTCCAGGCTTCGGTACGGGTATAGTGTAAGCATGCCGCCAAGACGGTGGGAAGTAGTTACTTATCCAAAACTGATTGTACAGTTGTAAAAGATGTTGTAGCGCACGTGGATGGAGGTGACGGATGAGAGCGTACGAGAATCCATCCGGGCCAGGAGTAGTGTCTGTACACAGGTCGAGCGCGTGTCGCAATTCCGGAATTGAAAAAGGGGTGTTATATTCATGCGTTTTCCCGCTATGAAAAGATAGCGGGCGAGATTCCTCCATACATTTATAACGAAGAAATTGACGAGGCAATGACTGGTCTGAGCTGACGTGACAGAAATGTTTGGCATGTATGGCAGCGATGTCAAGGGGGTCATGTGTAAGCGAGTCCGAGGCAGGGTCTTTGAGTGGAGAGAGTGGAGGCCGTACAGTGCGTCCGTTGATACTGCGAAACTTTTTCCATAAAGTAGAGAGAGGGGTGCGGGAATTGAAGGACGAGATATATGATCGCCATGAAAGTATCTTGTTGTCAAGGATACTGCGTTTGACAACTGCACAGATCTTGTATAAAATCTGTGTGGTAAGTAATCTTCTCATAATACGTATTTATACGTATTTTCCTCATAATATGTATTTATTGGATGTATTTGGGGCGAAATGGGTACTTGAGGGGTGGCTGGACGAATTTAGAACCTAGGCCTAAGCTAGGCCTAAAATATTTCGCATGATAGAAACAATGCCCCAATCCATAGTATTTATGGTTAGGACTGTCATTTAGCCATGTCTACATTATTATTTACAATGCATAAGATTTAGGTCTAGGCTACTTGATGTAGCCTAGACAAAAAACATGTTTTCATAGCCTAACACTGGGAAAAAGTGCGGTAATTGTTTAGATTTGGGCCTTTTTTTTCTAGTTATTAAAAACTTATTCTATGGTGTATTATATGATCCAGTATAATGCATAAAATTTAATTTGTGTACAATAAAACATGTTTTCACAGGCAAAAAATAGAAAAAGACGCAAATTTTGGCATGAGTACGGAACCGATTGAATTTTCCCCATAAGAACAGTGCCCCAATCTTGGTTGTTTCAATCCTAGCTCTATTTCTGCGGAACCGATTAGCAGCTAGGATGGGGGCTCCACTGTATGCTAGATATCTTCTTAGAATTTAACATAAAATTAAATAATGGACTGTAGAACCAGTCTTATCACAGCTCGTGATTCATCACAATCTCTAGGGGCACAGTGGGGTATGGACTATTCCGCACCCCCCCCCCCTTTTAAAAATAAAACTTACATAATAGAACATTACCTACTGTACCCGTTGTCGTAAAGCTACACAGGTACGCTTTGATTTATCTAGGGCGACAGACAGGTAGCGTGTTAGGAAAGTATGATTGGAAGCCCATAATTGAGTATTAGCAATGTCCTCTACCAAAAATTTTTGAAGAAACCTGAGAGAGACTGCCCATTTCCTGATATCGTGAGCCCTGCCTATCACGCCGGGATTACTTTCCCTAATAACGTCAACAAGCAAGGAAGCTAACTTTCTTCTCGTAACACGCCTCCCTGTCTGGTTGACCCATAATGCACCTGGTTGGCGAGGATGCGCAGCCCTCATTAACTTAGTGAGTGCTTGCACAGGACATAAGAGGTGATGAGTAAGGCCCCTCTTTAACCCCTCCAACCCGGAAGGGCTCTTGAACGCCCATAACAACCTCGGTCCGCGCAACCCGGAAGGGCTCTTGAACGCCCATTGCTTGCATGCGTGCTTTCGAATGCCGCGCGTACATTTTTGGTATCATGGGACGGTAGATGGCGCCACCCGGTGTAAACGACGCCACAGCAACAGTATCTACCCCGACGCCATCATGGACAGTACGCCATATAGTGATTCCGCTGTGTCCGATACCGTGCTTCCTACGACGCCCTTGCTAGTTCGTCGCGCCTTACCCCGACGCCATCGCCTAAATGTGTTATCTCCCGGAGGTATTGAGACGACATTGAGACTATATGAGCGTGCTGATGCCAAGTATAGTGTTGATGATATAGTCAGTGACGACTCCAGTAATTATAAGTCGAGTGATTATGGCCATGAGAGTGAGAAAGAAGAGCAATTCCTGGGATTTGCGAGAGAACATGACAGTGATGAGAGTGATGAAGGTGATGTACCAGTTGTTGAGGAAGCTGGTTTACCTAAAGACAGTGAACTTGAGAGAGTGAGTGAGTGGGAGAGTTCAAGGTCACTCACCAAATTTCGCATAAGTGACACGACTCCAAGCCCTTCCCCAGGTAAATCGCCTTTCAAGCTACACTTGTATAAGCAGAAAATACTTGAGAAGGCGGCCGCGGCAGCTAGGGAACAAGCAAAAATACTTGGTGAGGATGAGGCTGTGAGTGAGGGTCAGCGTGGTGACCCTTCTCGTCCGCCATTGTCTCCCTTATCTACTCACGCCACCCAAGATGACCAGGATGCCCCGCATTCTTCCCCACCACCCCCACCATTGCCAAGGGTTGAGGACCCCCCACTTTCGGCCTATTTGCCTCCTAGGTCCCCCGACAGGAGACATACTGCTGCCGAAAAGGGGAAAGGTAGGAAATATACCAAAAAAATTAAGAAAAGTAAGAGAGTTTTGTTCGAGGCTCCCGCGGCGTCCACCCCTGCCGGCCCCAGCCATACGTCCCCGCAACTTTCCCCACGGTCCTCCCCACCTCTCCCGCCTTCAACATGTCTTCCTGAAGAAGTCTTTGAGCTCGCATCACCAATACCTGGGCCTAGTGACAGTGAAACATTGCTTTCTGTCACTCGTCGCAGGCCAAGGAGCCCGGGACCTCGGGGGGACACCGCCTCACCTGCCACTCCTTCCCCACCTCGCCCACCCACGCCGCCCACGCATCACTGGTTCCCCGCCAGATTATGTGGGGGCCACTGATGATGAAGGGCACCTCTCTGAAGACTCTGGCCATGATTACATAGGTCCACCGTCAGGGCAAGATGACCACTCTGACGATGACTATATGGACATCGACGACCCTCGACCCATCCGCTTGGCCCGGCGTCGTGCTGCCCGTCGTGCTGGCCGCCGCCCTGGCCGACGCCCTCGCCGCCCTAGGGCGCGCGCCTCCCGAGTTGGCCGTGGGCGTGCTGGGCCACCAGCTGGAGCTCCTCGTCAGCGTAGACAAGACCCATTCTACGTTTTTCAGTGGCAAGACGTAGTTGATGGGGATGGATACAACCCTGATGTGCCAGCTTTTGATGAGGTACTGGAGGGTTCAGGCATTACCCCCAATTTTCCTGCAGGCCCCAATGCTCCACCACACGAACTATTTGAAGCCTTCTTTGATGAGGAGGTGGTAGGCTATGTTGTCAAAGAGACAAATAAGCAGCACCAATTCCAGGTCCACTTTTTGGGCAAGGTGACCAAGGGCCACATGAGGCAGTGGACCCCAGTGACTCATAAAGAGTTCATGGTGTTCCTGGCACTCACCATGCTAATGCCTCATGTCAAGAAGCATAGGTTGCCTGACTATTGGATCACCAATGATCTGATATCCACCCCTGCCTTCGGGAAATATATGTCTCGCGACCGGTACCTTGATATCCTCGCAGCGCTCCATCTTGTCACCAACCTTGATGTCCACCTCCCAGACAAGCTGTGGAAGATTAGGACGTTGTACGAGATGATGCGAGAACGCTTCACCTCCTACTTCAAGCCCTTCCGCAAGGTCGTCATTGACGAGTCTCTTGTGCTGTTCCTGGGAAAACTCAGCTTCCGGCAGTACATCCCCTCAAAAAGACATCGCTTTGGCATAAAATTCTTTGTGCTGTGCGACTGCCAAACTGGCTATGTCCTGGACTTCCTGGTCTACAGCGGGAAGGAAGGGGACTTGCTTGTGGACCCCCTCATTGGCTTTGGCGGAGCAGTGGTGCAAGCCATGATGAACCGCTACTTTCACAAGAATCACGTCCTCTACACGGACAATTATTACACGTCCCCCACTCTCTCACAGTACCTGCATGAGCGCAAGACGGGGACTGTAGGCACAGTACGAGGGAAAAGGAAGGGCATGCCACCTTTCCCTCCAAAGACCAAAAAAGGTGATGTGTTGAAGAAGAAGTCGGGGCCCATTCTGGCTATCCACTGGCACGACCAGCGGAAGGTCAACCTCCTGACCACCATCCACAAGGGGGAAATGGTGGAGACTGGCAAGGTGGATCGCCGCACCCAGGCCAGGGTGACCAAGCCCGATGCTGTCCTGGACTACAACATCAACATGAGGCTGGTGGACAAGTCCGACATGCAGATAGGCTTCATTGACTGCCTGCGTACCTCGTGCAGATGGTACAAAAAGTTCTTTCTGCATATGGTGGACATGTCAGTTCTGAATGCCTACAATATATACAAGCTTCGGAATGTGAATACACCCATGAAGTTCAATAGCCTGCGGAGGTTCCAAAAGCAGGTGTTGACGGAGCTTCTGGAGAAGTATGCTACGCCACAGAGGGCAGTGGCACATCCTGGGCCCGCCGTTATTGACTGCTTGCAGTGTGCTCAATACTTGATTAGGCACAGGCTTGGTTCCCTGCCTCAGAATGAATCAGGAAGAACACAGCAGAAGCGGTGCCATGTCTGCTACAACAGCAGGGTGAGGCCGAGGCCAGGTAAAAAGTCAACCATGGAGTGTGTGGAGTGCAAGGTGGCACTCTGTGCTTTAGAGTGCTTCTTTGATTACCACTCCAAGCTGGAGTTCTAATAATCATAGTGAAAGTGCCAAAGATAATGACAATATGTACAGTATATATATACTGTATAGGCAAAAAGTGGAAGTAAACCAATTTATTGTTATACAAAAGTCATGTATTATGAAAACATTTATACAAATACAATTACACCATAATAATATGTGAAAGTGACACATATGTATATACCAAGTGACATTCATATGATTAGAACCTATAGAAATATATACTGTAAATCAGTGAAAAAAAGACACAATAAATTGTATATAAAACGTTTACAAATCATATAACTAAGTGAAAGTGACACAAGACCTAATATTTGATGGCCAAAGTATAATAAACACCTGTGATAACGAATAATCAGTGCCTAATACAACAATAACCTACCTCAATTACTAATAAAATGTACGGTATCGAGTGAAAATGAGCATTATCAGTGACAGTGACACTCTCTAAAGCATATTTGTCAAAGTGAAAGTGACACAAGACCTAATATTTGATGGCCAAAGTATAATAAACACCTGTGATAACGAATAATCAGTGCCTAATACAACAATAACCTACCTCAATTACTAATAAAATGTACGGTATCGAGTGAAAATGAGCATTATCAGTGACAGTGACACTCTCTAAAGCATATTTGTCAAAGTGAAAGTGACACAAGACCTAATATTTGATGGCCAAAGTATAATAAACACCTGTGATAACGAATAATCAGTGCCTAATACAACAATAACCTACCTCAATTACTAATAAAATGTACGGTATCGAGTGAAAATGAGCATTATCAGTGACAGTGACACTCTCTAAAGCATATTTGTCAAAGTGAAAGTGACACAAGACCTAATATTTGATGGCCAAAGTATAATAAACACCTGTGATAACGAATAATCAGTGCCTAATACAACAATAACCTACCTCAATTACTAATAAAATGTACGGTATCGAGTGAAAATGAGCATTATCAGTGACAGTGACACTCTCTAAAGCATATTTGTCAAAGTGAAAGTGACACAAGACCTAATATTTGATGGCCAAAGTATAATAACACCTGTGATAACGAATAATCAGTGCCTAATACAACAATAACCTACCTCAATTACTAATAAAATGTACGGTATCGAGTGAAAATGAGCATTATCAGTGACAGTGACACTCTCTAAAGCATATTTGTCAAAGTGAAAGTGACACAAGACCTAATATTTGATGGCCAAAGTATAATAAAACCTGTGATAACGAATAATCAGTGCCTAATACAACAATAACCTACCTCAATTACTAATAAAATGTACGGTATCGAGTGAAAATGAGCATTATCAGTGACAGTGACACTCTCTAAAGCATATTTGTCAAAGTGAAAGTGACACAAGACCTAATATTTGATGGCCAAAGTATAATAAACACCTGTGATAACGAATAATCAGTGCCTAATACAACAATAACCTACCTCAATTACTAATAAAATGTACGGTATCGAGTGAAAATGATCATTATCAGTGACAGTGACACTCTCTAAAGCATATTTGTCAAAGTGAAAGTGACACAAGACCTAATATTTGATGGCCAAAGTATAATAAACACCTGTGATAACGAATAATCAGTGCCTAATACAACAATAACCTACCTCAATTACTAATAAAATGTACGGTATCGAGTGAAAATGAGCATTATCAGTGACAGTGACACTCTCTAAAGCATATTTGTCAAAAGTGAAAGTGACACAAGACCTAATATTTGATGGCCAAAGTATAATAAACACCTGTGATAACGAATAATCAGTGCCTAATACAACAATAACCTACCTCAATTACTAATAAAATGTACGGTATCGAGTGAAAATTAGCAATATCAGTGACAGTGATACCCTAATAAACATATTTTATATAATTGGCCTCAAAATAACTAGAAAATATCAAATAAACATCACATTCTCAATATCAAACACTAAATCGTCTAAGGGAGATAAATACTTTGGCGCGACGAGCGGCTAGGTGCGTCGTAGCCATGGCCGGGGCGACACGTCCGAACGCGGGAAGAATTTGCCGCCGAAAAGCACTCGTCTTCCCGCGCTCACCATTATGCAACCAGAGGGGCTAGAGACCTCTACTCAACGCCATTCGACAGAGGAAGGTTTGTGGAACATTATTCTTTTTTATTCACAACATTACATGCCATATTCATTGACTTACAGAGTATTTAACATAGCCCAAAGATCGTCAAAACACCCGGTACCGCAGCACAGTCGCAAGCTATAGCCCCCGGGGCTGGAGGGTTAAAGCCGGGACGGAAAATTCTGAAAATACATGGTCAGAATGTTCGTTCTTCGCTATAAATGTGGGAGACGGTGCGATTTGAACATGATCGTGCAATCTCCCAAACCTAAGGCAATTAGGTTCGTTGCTCATCGCCGCCAGCTCAGACACCCTGTTTCCGGTGGCCAGAGCCATGAGGAATACAGCCTTTTTCAAAAGTGAATCAAAATCCGGCGCATTATTATATTTGCGCGATTGAAGTACTGATAAAGCTTTGTCAAGTGACCAAGTAGGCATCAGCTGACGGGGTGGTGGGCGAAGCTTGAAACACGCCCTCATAAACCATTTCTCCTCCGCCTGTGGTATAGAAAGGCCAGTGAGATCAAAAAGGGAGTTCTAATGGCAGACAAATTATTTTTTAAAGTGGTTACTGAAAATTGTTTCTGTTCGAATAGGTAGTCTAAATATTTGAAAATTAAAACTTCTGAGGCAGTCGTTTGCCCTGACTCTACAATCCAGGTTGTGAAGGTTTTCCAATGGGATTGATATTGTCTCCTGGTAGACATAGTGTATTGATTCATCAGTTTATTAGTGACACTTTCCTCAAATTGAGCTAACCAATTGGCATTGTAAATGTCCACAAGGCAAAACTGAGCGAGTTTCGAAGGTTGCCAATTGTTTCCAAGTGGAAAGCGGAGACCGGGAGGGACACCGGGTTCCTGCACCACTGTTGCAATTGATGGTACCATACCTGGGCTGGCCATAGCGGCGCGATCATCGAGACTAGGCCCCGGTAATCCCTCAGCTTGTGAATTACTTTGCACATTAGCACAGAATCTGGTGGAGGAAAAAGATAGATTGACGTCCACCTGGTCCAATCCACCAACAATGCATCGGGTCCCCCCGCCGGGGTTATATCCTGACGAGTGAGGAAGAGAGGGAGTCTGTGGTTCTCTTTGGATGCAAACAGGTCCACTTGTGGACGGTAAGACTTTGCAATCATTTTGTTGAAGATGGCCTGTTTGATCGTCCATTCTACTAGAGTGCTCCGCCGGCGAGAGAGAGCGTCTGCCCAGACGTTTGCCACGCCGGGGAGATATGTTGCATGCAGGAAAATGCCCAGCGATTCGGCCAGGGAAAAAATCTGTTCGGAAACCTTCAGCAACTCTCGAGACCTCACTGAGCCCTGTTTTTTAATACAATAAACTGCAGTTTGGTTGTCCATGCGGAACGCTATTGATTTGTTATTCAAAGTCATGCCGTGATTTTGGAGAAAGAAGAGAGGAACAAACAGCTCTTGTTTGTTGATATGCCAGTGAGTGTCATCTGACCAGGTGCCCTGCCCTTGATGGCCCTGGTTTGACTGATAGCCCCAACCTAGTGCCCCTGAGGCGTCTCTGTCTACCCATACCGTGGAAATTCCCGGCGCGACCGAAGCCGCTCCAAGGACCCGTGCCCCCAGGGAGGGGGCAGGGGATGGTTGTGACGGTTTGGCTCCCGAAACTGCTCCCCGCGGCCGGCATCCGGTTGTCCTCCACTGGTCGTTGATCTTGTCTCCGGCCGTGGAGGGTCGGCAGCCATCCGTGGTTGGCAGCTCCGGGAGGTGGTCCTACAGCGTAGACGCCGCCACATCAGGACCTTATAACTTCCTACAAACACTTGATCACAAAACAAACCCCAAAAAACTCTACAAAACACTAAACAGCATCACACTTTCCAACAGCAACACAACACAATCACATGCTGCAATCACAACAACAGACTCTACTCCTTCATGTAAACAACAAGCAAACACTCTCATCAATCACTTCTCACATGTCAGCCACCTAAAACCTCACAAAGATGACCGACCTGTCATCCGACGTAAGAGACAATTCCCCACAGACCCTGACTATACACCCTTCACCAATCACCAGACAAAGCATATCATCAACAATCTCAAGCACTCACCCGCCTGTGGCCTAGACAACATAAGCAACATACACCTCAGACACCTGGGACCACAAGGCATACAAGCACTCACTAACATATCAAACTACAGCTATTCATACAACACAATACCAGACATTTGGAAGCATGGTATCATCATCACATTCCCCAAACCCAACAAAGACCCCACGCTACCCTCCTCGCACCGCCCCATCACACTCCTTTGCTCCCCCTCCAAAGTCATGGAACGCCTAGTATTACAACTAATTACACCCGACCTACCCCTAGCTCCAACACAACATGGCTTTAGGCCACTGCACTCCACAAACACTCTTCTCACAGACCTTACACAAAGAGCTTTTTACGGCATCAACTCAGCTAGACCACCACACAGATCACTATTAGCCACACTCGACATTAGTAAAGCCTTCGATGCCATCCCCCGCCACAACCTAACAAACAAAATCTACAACACAAACATGCACAACACAAAAAGGTGGCTGGCCAACTTCCTAGCAGGCAGATGTGCACACGTATCTTTTGCCGGTCAGTCATCTAAAATCAGAAACTTTCCAAACGGAGTCCCACAAGGATCCGTCCTATCGCCCGCACTCTTCAATCTGTACATGCACGATATAACTACACCCAATACGCCCCAAATAAACTTAGCCTCCTATGCATATAACATAACACTCACATGCATACACCATGACCCAAAAAGAGCAACAGATCTCCTTCAACCCTATCTCAACACACTACATGGCTGGTGCACTACAGACTTAATCTAGCCCCAGCCAAATCCACCGCAACCCTGCTCACAAGCTGGACAGAACACTAATACATCCCTCAACTCACCATAAACAACACACCCCTAACACATACACACACACCCAAAATCCTAGGAGTAACATATGATACTCATATGACATTCAAACAGCACACCACAAACATTAAAAAGAAACTGACACCCAGACTTAACGCCCTCAGGTCACTTGCTCACACAAAATTTGGACACAACAAAGAAACTACCACCACAGTATATAAACAATACATAAGATCAGTGATGGAATACACAAGCCCAGCCTGGGCTTCTAACCTAGCTGAAACACATCATAAGACCTTACAGACTATTCAAAACAAAGCCCTGAAGATCATTACAGGCTGCACAGCTACTGCACCCACAGATCACCTACATCAAGAAACCAAAATCCTCAAAGTCAAAGACCATCTGGACATGAGAGGCACTCAATTCCTGGCAGCAGCCTCCACGAACCAAGACCACCCACTAAACTACATGGCAACACACCCACAGACACCAAGAAATATCAAAACAACACCCAGCACACGGTATCACACACAATTATTGTCCTCTCTTCCCTCCCTGCCCACCCCGAACCTACTTCCAGAAGCACATCCATACTCATATCTCTCGCCGATCCATCCACTCACTCACAGACAACACGCAGCTGCATGCACGACCTCCTGAAATCCATCCTTCCGAATCCTCCCTCCCTCGCGAGGACAGAGTCCACCTGGCCAGGCTGAGATGCGGACACCATCCAGCTCTCCTGAGCTATCAGAAGAGACTGGATGACTCCATTGTCGACGCCTGCCCGGGATGTAACACAGCACCCCATACCATTAAACACATCATAGAAGACTGCATTTCACACAACCACTTACGCCAACAACACAATCTACACTCAATGAGAGCTCTGTGGGAAAGCCCGATTGTGGCCATGGCCTTCCTCAGGGACTCGGGGCTGTTCGGCCAGGCAGCTTAGGGAACAACAACAACAACAACCCATACCGTAGGAGGGGGAGAAACCCATGTCGTTATTGAGTGGAGTACTTCCCGCGTGGCCCAGACCGATAGTAAGCTGTGGATTAATGGAGGAATTGGCCATAATTTCTTCTCCGGCGAGAGAGGAAAACTTTGTTGCCTTCCAGGATTAATCGTTTGACCTTCAACCGGCCCAACTTCACAGTTAATTGTATCCAGTTGAGAGAGCCGATCAGGGAATCCCACGTCTTCCTGGTCGTATCCAGACTGTGGAGAAAACGGAACAGTTTCTTGCGAAATCTGTTTCGGTTGTCCACACTCTGAGTAAGAGTCAGATTGGCAGTATCCCAGACCAGCCCTATCCACTGAATAGTCCTTGTGGGGACAAGGAGAGACTTCGCCAAGTTCACCTTGAACCCAAGGGTTTGCACAAGAGCTAACACTTGGTTTAAATGATCGTGACATAATTCCTTTGAGTTCGCCACTACCAGCCAGTCGTCTAGATACCAAAACACCTGTATGCCCTGGACTAATAAAGGCAAAAGGGCTTGCCGGACTAGTTTTGTGAAAATTCTTGGTGCCAGGTTTAAACCGAAAGGCATTCTTTGGAAGACATAAGTCTCTGGCCTGACCCTCAGAGCGAGGAATTTTTGGAACCTCTTGTTTATAGGGACATGCCAATAGGCATCTTTGAGATTGATTAAGCACATCCAACCTTGCGGCGGAAGTGAAAGTCTGAGTTGCTGTACTGTAAGCATCCTGAAGGGTGAATTCTCTATAAAGATGTTCAGTTGCGAGAGATCAAGAACTGGTCACATCTGCACACTGTCCCTTTTTGGCACTAAGAAGAGTCGTGAGGTGAACACTAGGTGATTGGAATTGACTGGGATAAGGACATGTTTGGAAATAATTTCTTGGACTAGAGCCTCCTCCTCCTGAGACACATTGTTGTATTCCAGCGGCTGACGCAGTCGAGGCCGCCGGAGCCACCGCCAGGTGATTCCTTTGCTCACTACTTTCCTGGACCAAGATTTCTTGGGCCAGGCCGAGCGGAATGAACGGAACGAACCCAGGTTCAAACTGGGCCTGTCCTTCAAGGTAACTCTCAAATCCTGTGCCCTTAACCCTCTCACCACGGAAGGGCTCTTGAACGCCCATAAAAAAGCATATAACAGCTGCCCGGAAGGGCTCTTGAACGCCCAGTGGTTGAAAGCCTGTGAGCTTCGTGTGCGAGGCGTCGGTCCGACGCATGTAAACAACAGCCGGCTGGACCGACGCCCCGCATCTCCGGCCACAAGAAGGAGAGCGTCGCTTGTTCGTGTGTGCCTGTATGTTGTTGTTAAGTATCGAAAAGTAGTGTAAAGTGGCTGTTTTGGCCATAAAGTTATCTCCAATGAAATCATCATCACAACTCAACCAGTTGACTTAGAGAGCTCTACTTAATGCCATTCTACAGGTAAATAACACAGCTACGCTTGGGGATGCGCGAAGCAGTCAGATTAACACATATATGGTAGCCTAGCCTAGACGTTTTTTGGCCAAAACACCCGGGTTTCGAGGAATATATATATAATACATAGCCGGGGCTGGAGGGTTAAGCATGGTACTGAGAGTATGGGTGGCTAGTTTTTTGGAGGGGGAGGTGGTTTGGTATCTGGTGGCTGGCTAGTTTTGGTGGACGAATGCCCCTGACTACCCTTTTGTGGGGCTTTACCTTTGCACCCAGAGTATTTACCTTGTTTGGACTTGTGCAGATTACCTCCCTGTTGAGGAGGGGGTCTGGGGTCCCTTGGTGACTGTTTAGCTTGTGGCTGGTAAGGCTTGCTACCGCCCTTTGATTTATGAAAGGGCTTCTTCGCAGGGTCCTTCCAAATTTGGGAGGTAACCTGCTTCCAAGCATTAACCATATTAAACACTAGACTCCAGGTTTCTGAGTTAAGTAGGGGGGCAGTAAGGACCGGCGAGAGAGTTACCCGGCGACCTATGTCCGGCGGCAACTTCCTGACCAGATGGACTCTCAGATCTTGGCGGGCTCGAACCGCTTCCATGATCGCAATTCTGATGTCTCCTAAAGACTGAATGGAATTTTGCAGTAAAAGTCTCCTAGACAACTCAGTAGCTTTCCTAATTTGGGGGTCAGCTATGGCTGAAATAGTACGTGAAAGAGAGGCAGCGATCTGGCGACTAAGTACTGAGAGAACATCCGGTAGGAATTATATCTTAACTTGAAATCCCGCTCGAGGTGAGCAGCAGGGGGAGTAGAGAAAGGTTCATATAGGGAGTGCAAGGATACTTTGGACGCCGCAAGAAAGGTATGTAAATCTGAGGACACTCCTTCTGCTTTGGCTACCGGCAAAGAAAAGTAAGCATGATTTTCTTGGGGAACCTGATGTGAAGACTTAGAAGTAATTGTGGCAGCAAAAACCTGAGCCTCTATCTCCCAATCTACCCAATCTGCAGGACTGGTGTATGCGTATGGTCTAAGACCGGAATTGTAGCCAATTCCGGCTTGAGAGCATTTAAAGCTTTGACATCGTTGACGCCATCAGCTTTTGACCAGTCTGCAAACAGTCGTGCAGAAGCGGCGGGAGGGACTGCCGGGGCAGCTGTGTACAGAAAGTAATCTGGGTTGTATGAACTTGGAATAACTTTAAGTGACACATCTAGAACTCTCCCTGCCTCATCTTTTGCCCGAAACTTTCTACTTCTGTTAACTTCAATCTGCCATCCGCCGGGGACCGGAAGTTCCCCTGACACGGTAGGTTGAGCTAGTTGTGGGTTCTGTGGTATCGCAGGGATCCACGAACAATCAGGGCCATAGAGGAGGGGCATGGGGCCCTTCCTCAGTGATGCCTTATCTAAAGGAGGGGGATTGACATCAGCGATAACCCTTAGGCTGGTGGTCGTAAGCGTAGCCGGCACTTTAGTGCCTGGAGCCGCAGCCACCGCCGGGGTAGGAAATGACGGAAGAAAACCTGGGGGGTCTAGGGGCCTTACTACAGAAGGACTAGGGGGTCACTACAGGTTGACAAGCCGAGGGGTCAGAGGAGGCAGGGAGTTGATAATGTTGCATAACCTTATGCAATAAATCACTTATTTGATCTGAAGTGACACACTTACTGTGAAAGCCCCTGGATGATTTGGGAGCTTGCTTCAGAGTCCTCACCTGTGACCGACTGGGGGGCCGGGGAAAACAGCACTTCCTCCGGCTCCCTACTCAACTCACAATTCTCTTGTTGTACCTCTAATTCATGATCCGCCGGGGGCCACATTAAATCTGGAACCGAAGATGGTAACATGTCTATGTTACTGTCATTAGCTCTTTCCTGATTTACGTTATAAAGAGATTGAGATGGCTCAGACTGACGCCAGTAGCCCCCTGCCACAAAGGGCTGGGAGTCTGGTATTACCTGAGAGTTATCATCTACTTGTGACCCTGACGGATATCCCTTGTACTGTTCGGCCAGGACTCTCCTAGGGCCTGTCGATCGAACACTACGGGGTACAAAATTCAATTTTGGTATGGCAAAGGTAACATTGGTAGGCACACTTAAAGATTGATCATGACTAGGTGTGGATTCCAGTACGTCTGCCCCTCGTTCCGAGTCGCCAGAGTCGTGCCGAGGCGTGTCCGGGGTAGAGGGTGGTGGCTGAGGGGTGTCCCTCCGGTTGCCACTGCTTGCCTGACTCGTCGATCCCCCAGAGTCCTCTCTCAATACTGACTACTATTCAAGAATCAGCAAATGCTCAGGTTTAACCCTTCCTACCCGGTCTGCCTTAAGTAAGGACAGCTCGAAAGAAGGGCCGCTACCCGGTATGCCTTACCTAAGGCAGCAGCTTAATAGCCTAATTAAGCTTGGTCTGAACGCCGTGCGTACGACGTATGTCAACAAACCCAAGCGTTCATCACCGCACCTCCGAAAACAAGAAGGAGAAGACTCTTCAATGTTATTGTTCTGACATCACGACAAAATTAGTGTCTAAAAAGCCCCCATATTGGCAACATCTCTGCAATATTTGCTCCACTGAAATCGTCATCACAACTGAACCAGTTGACTTATAGAGCTATACTCAACGCCAAAATACAGATTGAAAACCGCACTACGATTATAGATGAGTGGGAAAGTTCTAGCAGTGAAAATAAACATAAATACGGTAGCCTAGGCCTAGACGTTTTTCAGCCATTTCGCCCGGGTAGGGGTGACCGTCATTGGGTAAGACAGCCCGGGTAGGAAGGGTTAAGGGTGTCTGCACGTGGTGCTCCGCCTTCCAGAGTTCGTGTTTGCTTGTAGGCCTCTTTGGTGGGCCTCCACTCGTCTGTGTGCTGCTGCTGTGGAAGTTGTGGAAGTAAATGTGGTCGCAAAGTTTTGAGCCTCTGTCTCCCAATCCAACCAAGGTCCTGGACCCAACTGCCCCACCTTCAAGACTGGATTAGCTGCTGCGTCTGTGACGGTTTGCAAATCGAGTTCTGGAGTGAGAGCTGACAGTGTCTTAATGTCATTAAACCCATCATGCTTAGACCAGTCGGAAAACAATCTTGAAGCTGAGGCAGAGTGTAAAGCAGGCTTAGCAGTATAAACAAAATAGTCCTGGTGATAATAACTAGGTATAGCCTTGATGTTGACATCTAGTACATTCCCCAAAGTATCCAAGGCCCTTAATTTCTTAGATTTATTGCCCTGGATGACCCACTCACGCGGCACTGGGAGTTCCCCTGACAAGGTAGGTTGGGCGAGCTCTGGTTTAGTGGGGGTCAAAAGGACCCATGACTCGTCTGGTCCGTAAAGCAAGGGCATAGCTACCTTTCTGAGAGGCGCTCTGTCTAGAGGGGGCGGATTGACATCCATTATAACCCTTACATTCGAAGTGGTCAATGCCGCCGTAGCAGGCCTAGTAACCACCGATGGTGACATAGAGGGGGGTGAGGGATCTGAGTCAATGCAATAGAAGTCATCAGAGGCCGTACCGTAGAGCTTGTCGTGGGAGCTCCCAAGTCCACTGTGGGAGTTTCCTGCTGTTGGCCAAAAAATTTAGATAAAGCATTAACTAAGAGCCCATCAATTTCCTGTGCAGTGACAAATTGATTTGATGATGTACTCACTGGTGAATCATTAAGATCTTGTGCAGCGTCTAAGCCTGAACCTGACTCTTGCCCTTCCATATCCGATATAATCGAAACCTCGTCTTTATCATCCTGTTCCTCCTGAGAAGATCCCGCCGAAGCTGGGGTACCATCTTGTTGCCAAGATAAGTCAGGAATAGAGGATGGGATCGCCGCGTCCCGGTGGACGTCAGCCACTGTGTGAATAGTTTGAGCCGGAAGTGGGTGGTCAGGCCCCGGACGAGAATATCGCCAGACACCTAGGCCTTGGCCTACACTCCCTTGGGAGTCTGAAACACTCTCAACCACTGAGCTCCCTGAACTCTCCAAATCCAGGGTTAAAATGTTAATGGGTAAATCATCTTTAGGTACAGGCACTACACTGGACCCTTGAGACCGAACACAAACTCTGTCTGGGGTAGAGGTATGACGAGAAGTACTAGAAACTGGCGAGTGTCGGGAGGCCTTTCTATCATGGGAATCCTTTTTCGAAGATTTATGGCTGCGGTGTGACCGTGAACCACTCTTCGATTTGGAGGATTTATCGCCGTGACCACTGGTGGAAATTTCTGTCTTGCTCCTCTTACTCGATGGTGAAGGGGCCAGACTGGGTGGCTGGTGTCTAAGGGGTGACCTAGACCTAGATCTCGCCCGAGACGAGGAGGCTGCCGCCGGGGGTGTAGGCTCACGTTGACATTTCGAAGTAGCAGGGGCAGGAGATGACACAGAACCCTGTCCAGTCTCCGCCGGCTTATGACTAGTTACTCGAGAGGAACGTTTATTAGGGGGAGGGTGCTCAAGAAGAAGCCTATCCCAAAGAGGGACGTTGTCACATTGAAGTGACTTATGAGCCACAATCGTAGTATACGCTGACATTTGTTGCCGAACTTCTCGTAAGGCGACCGCTGCGGTCTTATCATTATCTTGGAGGACTTTGACACTTAGTTGGAACAAAAGGAACAGTTGCGCATCACCCCCAGACCCCTTGAACGGTCTAGACATTTAACACACTTGATACAAAGAGTGTGCGCAAAAAGAGGGATACCGGCACAGGTTGGATTAACCCTCTGTTCCCGGAAGGGCTCTTGAACGCCCATAAAAAAGCATACACGAGATACCCGGAAGGGCTCTTAAACACCCATGACGTCAAAGCCTGTGAGCTTGGTGTGCGAGGCGTCGGTCCGACGCATGTAAACAACAGCCGGCAGGACCGACGCTCCGCATCTCCGGCCACAAGAAGGAGAGCGTCGCTTGTTCGTGTGTGCCTGTATGTTGTTGTTAAGTATCGAAAAGTGGTGTAAAGTGGCTGTTTTGGCCATAAAGTTATCTCCAATGAAATCATCATCACAGCTCAACCAGTTGACTTAGAGAGCTCTACTTAATGCCATTCTACAGGTAAATAACACAGCTACGCTTGGGGATGCGCGGGAATGCGGGAAGCAGTCTGATTAACGAATATACGGTAGCCTAGCCTAGACGTTTTTCGGCCAAAACACCCGGTTTTCGAGGAATATATATATAATACATAGCCGGGGCTGGAGGGTTAATGCATAAAGCAAAAACTGGGGAAAAGGTAGCCATGACAGAGACTGGTGGGAAACTACTGCAGGCTCTGTATTGGCCCAGCCCTGGAAAAAAAGAAAATTTCCAGGAATTAATGCTCATAAGGTTAACCCAAAATGATCGCATACAAGTGTTCATAACCCGCCGGATAACGAGACGTAATCTCACAATGATTACAGCTCGTTACGCGGCGGGGTTCTATAAAGATTTCCGAATATCTAGACATGTCTTAAGAAAGTTAAGAATACCCTCTGACATAATATAAGAGACCAGTATGGCGTTTATAAACAGTCTTTCTGGTGGTGACTGTTTCAAGATTCAATTTTGAAAAACAACCCCCCACAAAGACGCCGGCCCCTGAATTATCTAGCAGATTAACACAGGGCAGGCTGATACGAGATCTGACTTCTAACGAATTGTCACATAGATCGCCGTATGTTGAAGGCGGCGATACATAACCGTATCTCTCAATTAATTGGTTAACTAACTTGAATTGTAAATTGCGTATTTCCTCCTCCCAGGAGCACCCGCCGGGTGTGACAAACTTATGAAAAAAGATGTTAACCCTAATTGAGCCTTCGATCGCCGTATGTGTGAGGGCGGCGATACATATAGTATCACTAAAATGGACCGGTTAACTAAACTGAATTACCAATTCGTTCATCCCACCTTACCAAGGTGCACCCGCCGGGTGAGATCTGATGTCTTAAACGTTAACCCCATAAGTTCCTATCCCCACTTCTTTGTAAAAGATTGCCGGGGAGGAAAGCCCACAACAACAGCTAGGGTTTTTCCTTTGGTTTGTAAAACCGGGTAGAAAAACTACATAACATATGTCCGCATGAACAATGTTAGATGGGTACAGCCATTCCGCCGGGAATCATAGGGAGCCTGAAACAGGCACCATCACAGAGACTCAGTCCTGGAGAGCCACAGACACCAACTCGCCGGGGACATAAGCCTGTTTTGAAACCACGCGTGGCCAAACACGGCTCATGGCCGGGGTTTTCATGGTGTAACCGAGAAAAACCCGCCGGAAAGTAACCCACCCCGTTCAGAAACCATCTGAACGCACATAGGACCCGAGAGATAGCCAAAGCACAACTAAGCTAGGGTCCACAAATATAATCTGTGGAATTAGCCAATACACAACTAATCCAGGAAACATACATAGTCCGTGGAATTAGCCAATACACAACTAAACCCGGATACACATGACACAGTAGGACATATTTATAAAATAAATCAATAACACTTGTACATGTGGCAAAGCTACGAGCGGCTGGCTAGGCCTAAGCAGACAGCACAAGAAATGTTGAAATATAAACAAAAACACTGGAAATATAACAACAGGAACCACCGCCAACACACCACTGTAGCAAATACTTCCGACAAAGGGAAGACTGACTCGGGACCCAGAAAAAACTTCACTAAGTGAAGAAAAATACGCTGGGAATGTCAGCAAAGCAACGCTACCTCATCATGTGGTGATGGGCTGGTCTATCAGAGTGAGAACTGAGCAATCTCTGCCATACCCATAGCTTACTCTGACTGTTCCTTTTACTTATATATTTTCTAGATCTCAAGTGACGGCGTCTCTAACGTGGATTGACCTCCCAATCTACCAAGATTGGAAGCCAAAGCGTCACATTTTTCCCTTGCCCCTCAACTTTCTCTTCATAATTGCTGAGGGACACAGGGCCCTGGGTGGGGCTTTGGTTTCCCGGGCATTTCTGCACCCTCCTCAGCTCCCCGCCATGGAGTGGCTTCGGTCACCCAGGCTTTATTGTGGTCGGTGGGGAGGGTTCTGTGGCGGCGCTCGATTATGGCCTTGGCCTTGCTCGGGGCCTTGGGGCTGTTCGGCCAGGCAGCTTGGGGAACAACAACAACAACAACAACAACAACCTCATCAGAAAGATAAAAGGCAGCAAAAATAATGCGTAATGAAAGCCGCCTGCATCACAAGCTAACTCAACTGTGAAAAAGTTCACATGTCCACAACAGGACCACGAGGGTACATCCGAAATAGATGCCCCAAACACACGACCCAAAATACACTGCACTGCGGGCAACCAGCCCAGGACACTCCTGCTACGCATATCCTAACCTTACTCGATACATCCCGGAGTAAACAAATGAGAAAAAACTCACTAGGGACGCAGCAAATGCGGAACCAGCGGAGCGTGGGGAGACACGTCCGGGCAGGCTGAGCGCAGAACAGAGAAGGAAGAATGACGCCTGAATCAGCGTCTGGTCAAAGATCCACACAAGTACATCCACGATATGATGGAAAGCTTATTGGATAGTTATTCTTATTTTCTTTTTGTTTTTTTATTTTTTACGAAGTTTTTTCGTAGTGAGAACCCAATTCATAATGACTGAAGCCATGAGTGAGGTCGCGTGGGCTCATGATGAAGGCTCCTCAGATTTTAAATGCTCTGCGCGGTAGATTCAAACTACGGCGGATTAGTGTTTGAAGAGGATGCCTTATGTAATAGGCATGTTCGTCAATGATGGAGGGGCCACTAATAAATACACCTGTGCCAAATTTCATTTAAATTGAAAGTAAGACCTGGAAGTTTGTAAATAACCGGTCAGTCCCCTTAACTGTACACCTACTTGGCTTGGCTGGCAGTGACCATGAGGCATCGTGTGTCTGGCACCCGGCACTTCTTGGTGATAGGGAACAAGTGGGGATACTTCAGGCTCACCTCTAGCTTACCTCCTTCACCCTGAAGAGAAACAAAAACAAAATTACTGGTTCTGTACATATATCAGCCTCTATAGCATATTTTACTTAGGCTATACATACTGTACATAATTCGAGGGGTGACAACCAGAAGTGATTATGTCCATTTTTGGCGAAAATAGGCTTAGTCCACCAAACAATTTATTGTCCCTTGTACTATGGCTGCAAGAAGTGTTTATGTCCATATCCTATTGCAAGGGGTCGTTTAAGATCATTATAAAAAAATTATGTCCATTACCCTAATGATTGCTCCCAACCAGAATTGGCTATGTCCCATTTAAACAGTTCAGCTTGGGAAATGTTGGCAACAAATTCCTGCCAAAACTGGTTATGTCACTTTTAGCCAGTTCTGGCTGGCATGATAATCTGGTAACTTGGTGCTTTAGAGCTGGTAATAAAATGTAAAATAAAGTACATCTTTACTATTACACATTGTAAAGGAAATCCATTTTATTTATATATAATACATATAGATAACTAATATAAAAAGATTCAAATATGCTCATTATTTCACAGTTTATTGTTTTACATCTCGTCGATTCACTGGCTCACTGCTGGGGATCTTTTTCTCCTGAATTCATTATTTCATGTTACGATACCTTCAGGTTTTCCTTCTTCCCTCCGGGACTCAAACCTATATTATCACCAAGCATATCATTGTCCCGGTCAATCCAACTCGACCAGTTTACACGTCCAGATTATTCCTAGTGCCGAAAAGGGACAGCGCTCAGATGAGGCCGGTCGTAGACTTGTCTCAACTGAATCGCTACATTCACAACCCATCATTCAGGATGCTCACTGTGAATCAGATCAGGTTAACACTTCCGCCGCAAGATTGGATGTGTTCATGAGACCTCACAGAAGCCTATTGGCATGTCCCAGTAAACAGACGGTTCCAAAAATTCCTCGCTCTGAGGATCAGGCATCAGACTTTTGTTTTTCAAAGACTGCCTTTCGGTCTGAACCTGGCACCTTGGGTATTTACCAAATTAGTCCGGCAGGCCCTGCTACCACTCCTAAGGCAAGGGATCACGATCATGTGGTACTTAGACGACTGGCTAGTGGTAGCGGAGTCAGAGATATTATGCCTCCAACATGTCAAAACAGTTCTACGTCATGTCAAATCCCTCGGGTTCCAGGTCAACTTGGCAAAGTCGCATCTTGTCCCGACGAGGGTAATCCAGTGGGTGGGTCTGCTGTGGGACACAGCACACTTAACTATCAGTCAGAGCGTGGTCAATCGCAGCAGGTTTCGCAGGAAACTGTTCTGGTTTCTGCAGTCTGACTACCAAGGAAAGTGTGGGAGTACCTATTTCTCCTCTTATTCCCTTGTTTATCGGTTTATTTACCGGGCCAATATCTCCAACCCGGTTCCAAGGTGTTGTCCTGCACCTATCGTGTGCGTGGGGATAGAGAAAGAGTGAGAGAGAGGCTTCAGTCTGCCTCTAGGCTTCGGAGAGGGAGGGTACACGTCGCGTTCGCCTCACACTTCATGACTGGAGGGTCGGCAATAATTTGTCCCAAATACTATTCCCACTTGTTTTATTGCTGTTACATGTTAATATCTTCATACGTAAAATAGGGGCATATGAATACGTAATAACGTTATTTATCGTAAAATTACGATTTTAGGAGGGAATGAAGCCTTATATCATCGCTTGGCGGTAGGGTGTGCACTACCAATAGCGCGCGCTTAACCGGTTAAGGGGTCCTACGGGGCGCCCGAAAGTCGGAATTAATATGGGGAAATGGGTAGGCAAAAACATGCAAAAACATGTTTTTGCACGCTCACACGCACGCGGCTGGACTTAAGAGGGTTTTCAACCAACGGCATTGTTGTGTGGGATACTTACGCAGTTCCCATACAAATCTGAGCCCTCTAGGTACCATACGACCAGAGTAATTAACCGCGACGCACCCTGTGCGGCTCTGGGGTTTAGCGTTACAGTAAAAGTCCGTTAATCCGACGACCGATGATTCGAATCTCCCAATAGTCCGAATTTTTCAATTTGAGGCCAAATCCGAATTCACCCGATGGTCCGAATTTCAAGAAGTCCCAAAGTCCCCTTTTTGAGGCATTAGGCCACTCAAATGACACATAATAAAGCACACACATATCATATGTTCATGAATTCACTTTAAAAGTTTACCATTGTCATTGTAGCCTATCATCTACTTCAAAACATTCAGATTAATGGTCAAAGGAAGCTACTGATATAATCGTAAACACCTTCGTCTTCTTCTTCTTCCACATCGTCTGCTAGAGAGTTTGTTTTGCTCTTGAACGCATCCTTGGGACGCTCCGATGCGCTACTGGCTTGCACCGCATTTTCTGCAAGCGCATTCAGTCTTGAGCTTGAAAACGCACCTTTGGACGTATTAGTCTTGAGCTTGAAAACGCACCTTTGGATGTTCCGATACGCTACTATTTATAGTTCAGTGATCGGAGCATCCCAAGGGTGCTTTCAAGACAACAAGACAAGGGTGCTTTCAATACAATATAATATAACAGAGCACGTCACAAAAGGAAAATCACAAAAGGAAAATTACAAGAACCTCTCAGGGAAGTGCCGTTGTTAAGGCATTACTTCCCGAACCACATCTGATCTTCAAGAGCAAGACAAACTCGCTAGTAGACGGAAGAAGAAGAAGACGTTTATATCAGCAGATTCCTTTGACCATTAATCTGAATGTTTTGAAGTAGTTAATAGGCTACAATGACAATGGTAAACTTTTGAAGTGATTTCATGAACATATGATATGTGTGTGTGCACCATTGTGTCATTTGGGTGGCCTAATGTCTCAATGTTTTCGTCATACACAGGTTCATAGGGGTAAAGTCCGATAATCCGAAAAATCCACTAATCCGAACGAGAGCCGGTCCGCTGCCCTTCGGATTAACGGAAGTTTACTGTACATACATTGCCGACGCATAAGGTGCGTCTCTGGTAATCGAGGGGTTAAGCATGTGATAAATAATAAGTAAAGAAACACATTTACTACACTACCAAATGATTTATTCTTGTTTTTGCACTTTTTTAATTAAAAATCCCAACCCGGATTGCGTTTACGTTTAGCGTTCAGCGAAACCGTATTAATTAATTAATTGACGGAAAGCGGATGCAGAAAGCAACGGTTACAAGATGCAATATTGCGATTACGAAAGTGGATAATTGTTAGCGATGCCCATCACTGCTGGGTACACAAGAGATGTAGTGGGGCGAGAGGACATTTGATGAGAATCATTGACTTTAAAATGTTCAGTGCGTAAGGGAGAACTTGTGTTGAATGACCAGCCTGTTAGTGTTGATTTCGGCAGTGCTGTACTGTTGACTCGTCTCTATTGGTCTTGTTGGATCTTTTTGATGCTTTTGACACTGAAGGTGTATACCTCGACTGTTAGGAGTGCTATGACTATGCCTCGGAGACGTGGCCCGGATAAAGCAGAGGATATCAATAGAATGGAACGGAATAAGAAGAGAATGGTGAAATGGATATGTAGGGTTAACCTCTGGGACAGGGTATTCTTACAGTTTCTTACAGTAGATCCTCTGGAAAAAGGCAAACTAGGCCTGTGTATCCAGCTCAGTACTTGCACTGCTGCAGTCGTTCACGGTGTTGGCGGCGGCGGTAGCAGACGCAACATTTTTACTATTCTGTATTTTTGCTTTATAATCAAACTTCAAATCTTGTCTTCCCCATGCTTTATCAAGATTACTTTCAAACTCCCTTATTGATTCGGAATCGACTACATACTGGGGCAGTGCGTTCCACTCATTTACCACTCTATCACAAAATGAGTTCTTTGCCTTCTCAAGCCTATTTCTTTCTTTGTAAATTTTCTTTGAGTGTCCTCTCGTTCTTGTTCCCTCCCGCATCAAGAAGATACCTTCACACAGATCCTCATCATACTTTCCTGACACTATCTTAAAAGTCTCTATCATATCCCCTCTCTTTCTCCTATATGCCAGTGTCGGAAGCCCAAGTGTCCTCAACCTCTGCTCATAGCTCGCGTTCTTCAACGTTGGTACTAGCTTGCTAGCTCTCCTCTGCACTTTCTCCACTGCTTCTATATCCTTTACCATAAATGGAGCCCACACCTGGTTTGCATATTCCAGGTGCGGCCTAACCAGCGCTGTACAGTATAGAGATTCCTGAAGATTTCTTCGTCAAGTGACACAAATGTCCTCCTTATCAGCCCTACAATTCTATTGGCTTTGTTTATCTTTTCCGCTAAATGTTCTGAGAAATTTAACTTATTGTCTATCACTACTCCTATATCCTTTTCTGCATTCACTTCCTCCATCGCTTCATACATACTGTATCCTACCTTGTCTATCTTGCTTGTCCCAATCCGCATGTACTTGCATTTTTTTGGATGAAAAGGCATTAACCATGCTCAGACCATCCCTTCATGCCATCCACATCTCCTTGAAGCAAACCCACATCTTCCTTACTCCTCACTCTTCTACAGTATACAGCTTAGTGTCATCCGCATACAGGTATACCTCACTTCCATTAGTTATAACTTCAGGTAAGTCGTTGATAAATATAACGAACAGTAGTGGTCCCAACACAGATCCCTGAGGAACCCCACTTGTAATTTCCCTCCACCCCGAGCCTATTCCATTCACCAGCACCCTCTGTCTCCGATCTTTCAGGAAGGCTTCTATCCATTTCACACATTTCTCCCCTATATTATAGCTTCTAACTTTCTCTATTAACCTTTTATGTGGGACCTTATCGAAGGCCTTCATAAAATCGCAATATACCACGTCTATTACATCACCATCCTCCAGAATTTGCATCCAATCATCTACCACCTTAATTAGATGTAGTACTGTCGACCTCCCGGCAAGAATCCGAACTGTCTCCCACTGAAAAGTTGGTTTGATTTCATATGCTCCATTATTCCTTCTCTAATTACCGTTTCCATTAGTTTACACACAACACTTGTCAAACTGACTGGTCTATAATTTCCTGGGTCATTTCTCTTTCCCTTCTTAAATATAGCTGTTATGTTCGCCTCTCTCCAGTCCATCGGGATTTGTCCTGTATTAAACGATACCTCAAATAAAATTTTCAATGGCTCTACTAACATCTCACCTCCTTCCTTTATGATTCTTGGGTGTATCCCATCCGGTCCCAGGGACTTACTTCTGTTAATTTTTTCTATAGCCCTTCTTATTCTAGCATAGGAAAACTCTATTAGTTCTAGTGCAGGTGCCTGTTTGATGGGAATATTTGGCACTGCATCATCCGACTCTACTGTTAGTACCCCCCCAAAGTATTTCCCCAGCACCTCTGCTTTCTCCTTATCCGTCTCCGCTCTACTCCCATCATCCAACCACCCTACCAGCTCCGGGATCCCTACTCTTCTCGTTAACTTTTCCTGAATGTACTTCCAGAATATTTTTGGATTATCCTTCACATTTCTTGCAATCTCTCTCTCCCTTTCCTTGTCTCCCACCTTATTTTATTGTTTATCTGTCTATGTTCCAAATCCACTACTTTAGCTTCTATACTAGACCCCCTGTTCTTTTTTAACACTTTTAATCTATCCCACAATCGTTTCTTTCTTCTTATCAAAGTCCACAGCTTTCTTTTCATTGGTAATTCTGGGTTCGTTCTTTTCCTCAATTTTGTTTTATCCTTATATTCCCTTACTGGTACACATTTGGATATAACATCCTCCAGTTTGACTCTAAACTTTCTCCACATTCCTTCAGCGTCTTCAGCGTTCAAGTATTCCCCCCAGTCAATGTCCAGACACCTTCTCAGCAGCTCATAATATGCTCTGTCATACATGTATATTTTTTTATTGCTTCTATCATCCCTCTCTGTTTTAATATTGCAACTAAAACTTATACAGGCATGGTCACTACGACCTATAGGGCTATCCACATTGACATGTTCCACTATAACCTCCTCATTGCTAAAAATTAAATCAAGTACACTCACCTGCTTCCCATCTCTATATCTTGTCATCTCTGTAATATGTTGCGTTAAAAAACAATCTCTTACTTTCTCTATAAACTTGTTTTCCAGGCTACACTGTCCCGCTGGAGTAGTACAATTTGCCCAGTTGATCCTTGGCAAATTGAAGTCTCCAATCAAAATCTTATATTTGTTCTCTCTATTATCTATTTCCTCCATTGCTTTCAGTAGGTTATCATCCTCTTCCCTACTATTATTTGGGCTTCTATATATAGAGGCAATTAGAATTGACCCTCTTGTACATTTTACTTCAATACACAAATACTCACAATACTGCTGTCTCATATCCACCTCATTTACCTTGAGATCTTTTCTTACATAAATAAACAGTCCTCTTCCAACCTCTGCTCTAATAGCATTCCTCTCGTACAACTCAAAACCCTCCAAACTATACTCCACCAGTTCCCTTTCAATTCTAGCATTTTTTGGTCTTACTTCTTGTAAGGCCATCAGGTTTTTCCTCTTCATCCTGCAACCTACATATCAGTTCTCTTTTCTTGTCCTGGGTAAACACATCAACATTACTAAACATAATCCTTAATCTTTCTACCATTCCTTCAGCAGCTATATCATCCCGCTCCTCCTGTCCGTGCCCTACTCCCCCCCTCACACTACTGGTACTGGGTCTGCAGCTTCTTCTGCCTCTCCCCGAGACGCTTCCACCCTGCTCTCCACCTCTGCCACAACTTCTGTCACATTCTCTTCCCTCCCAGCTCTCCTTCTCCCTTCTATTCTTATAAACCACTTCCTCAATTTCCCGTCCCTCACTCTCCAGAAAAACTTCTTCTTATCCTCCTCACCCAACTTTCCATTTTCCTCATCAGCCTTTTCCTGTAGTTCCTTTATTTGTTTTCTTTGTTCTATGCTCAAATCCTTCTTTAATCTTATATGTTTCAGTTCTTCATTTGTGTTTAGTCTCCAACTAAAATTTGTCACTGTCTCTACCACTGCCCTGGTTTTAAACTGTACCCTTATAGGTCTCATCTCCCCCCTTCTATATCTAGCTATCCTACTGACTTCCTCCACCTGCCCATCCCATCCACATCCATCTACATCAACAGGTTTCATGACCTCCTTCACTTTCTCCATATCTCTCACTTTTCTCACTCCATTATCATTCATATGAGCCTCTATATCTCCTTGCATGATTATACCTCTATCCCTGTCCATGGCCTCCCTCACGATACTCTCCTTGTTCTTCATGACACCTACGACTGCACTCTCAATTTTTTTTTTTTTCTTATTCATTTCCTCCTTTTGTTCTTTCACAATTTCTTCCAAATCCTTAACTTTCTGTTCACCTACCACCGTCCATGCAGTTGACTCCTTCACTTCCTTGAATCGTCCTTCGTATTCCATCAGCTGCTCCTTTAATGCCACATTCTCTGCTCCCAATTCCTCTACCCTTTTTAATACCATCTCTAGGTTCTTATTAGCTTCCGAAATAGGCCTACATTCGCTTCCTTCACTAAGCCTAGGCCTATTCCCTGCCCCCCCTCGACGCACCACATAGTTCGCACAATACCTTGATTTTCTCACCAATGTCCCCCTTCCATTTCTCCATTTCACTCTTCCACTTTTCCAGATCCTTCACAACATTAATAATCTCTTCGACCTTCCTATCTGTACTCCTAAACCCACGAAATTGCTCTAACCTTTCTTCCGACTCCGAGATTCCCGCCGTTCCATCCGCCATGTTTGTTTACAATCACTACACTCCAGCTGACCCTTGTTAAACTACTCGTTTTACAATATAAGTTATTATATAAATCACCCCTCCACCACACCAATTTTTCCCCCTAGCACTTCACCAGTCCTTCCTCTCCTCGCTCGCTCAGTATGTTCTCGATAATCCGTTATATTTAATCTTGCACATGATAATATGTCGGAGCTCAAAAACTACGTCCACCTCCCACCACCGCCTGACCGCCAGGGTCATTGAGTGAGGAATTACGAAGGCGTCTGGGCATTAGGAGTATTAGTGAAGTGATGCACACGAGCAGACTTGGTTGGACACGTGGAGAGAATGGATGATCAGAACTGGGTGAAGAAATGCCAGACTGTGAACATGGGGGTAGGTGCATGTAGGGGTAGACCTAGATAGACGTGAGATCAGGTGCTCCGGTCCGATCTCAAAATAAAGAACTTGACAACAGAGGCAGCCCATGACAGGGTCACCTGGAATGCCGCCATTGGGACGTGAGACTGTAACCACACTCTCTGTGGACGAAGCGATCTTTAACTCAATTATTACGGGCGGTCTTGTTTAAATCACCGTAGTGCCAGGCGGGCATAATTGCTGAAAATTACCTTCATTCCATGCTCTTTTTCATGCATAAGCAAGAGCCAGAGAGTAATACAGTCAGGTCTTGATATACATTATACACGGTTAATTCGTACCGTGTACGTACCGTTTATATCAAAACCGTGTTTCAGAAATAACAGGCCTTATGGGAATTAATTACAGTAATTCGTTCCAGCCACTTTCCCAAAATCCCCCTTTTGACCCTTTTTGCCTACCTTCAGCCGGCTTATATTACATTATACCACCAACATCATTTATGACAAAACATTGAATACATTAAGCATCAATAAGGACTGATTTGTATCTGTTATTGACCTATTTGTGTGGATAGATGTGTTGACGTTCGATAGCTATCCCCGTCGCTGTACTCCCTCGGACCCTCCTCCCGCCCCGTCCCGGCCCCAACCCCGTTACTGCGATGAAGTTGATAAGCCTTGAGCTACAGCTCGTACATCGGCCCCTCCAGGTTCCCAAGCATGTTCATCGTCCTCATCGAAACCAGAAAACACAGAAATATTGTCCATCATATCATTATCCTCATCAGACTGGTTGCCACTGTCGGGGGCGCTCCCTTCCTCCCCCTTTTTTTATTATGGTTCAATAAGCCAGAAAGTAGAGAAGTTATGACCCTATTGATAATGCAAAACTATTGAACAAACTTAAAAGTGTACAGTATGTTATTTGGTCTCCATATAATCTGTGAATAATTTTCGATATGATGGAATTAAAGATTTTGTTTTCCACCATCTCATAATCAGTAAAAAATACACAAATGTCAATTAAAAACATGTTACAATATTTCCCCATCATTTTGTGTAGACACACTTTCAAGGCGAAAATATATCGTGGGAAAAAAATAAAAATAAATAAATAAATAAATAATATTAAAATCTTCCGAGCGGCGCCGGCCTGTCTGGACAAGACGGGGGGAAAATCTTTTGTTGACTTTCTTATTTATTGTTTATCTCTGTGCTGTAAGGATATTATATTTTGTCAATTCCATCGCATTAGAAATGATTCATCGATTACAAAAAAACAAATAACATGTACAGTAGTTATGTTAATGTAAAAGGGAGATAGATAGATGCATTAGATAGATAAATAGAGAGAGTGTTGCTAGATCCAATCGATCAAAAATATGTGAACATATATTAAACGGACTAAGTTTCTGAAAAGACAAAGGAGACATTTTTATGACTCTCTTTTTCATTTTATTATGTGTGTGTTGGAAGGATAATATTTTGTTTTCAATTTCATTGTATTAGAAATGATTCATAGATTACAAAAAGACCAAATAAGACATGGTTATTTTTATGTATAATGGATATAGATGCATTAGATAGATAGACAGACAGACATTTGATGCATAAATAACATTCTTAATAATTTATATATACCTAGGCTTGGGCCGCCACCCGTGTATGATCCCGACTTTTCCGTGTTGTGGCCGACTTTGGAACCTTTGGGGTTACTGTGTCCAAATGAAATCGTGTACAGTAGGGCCGAGCGGATAGCGTAATTAAGCATAGCGATTTCGCGGATAGCGACAGGATAGAAACGATCTCATAGCGACCTGGAACCGCGGGTAGCGAAAAGCCGCATAGCCGAGCATAGCGGGCAGCAGCGGCTAGCCGGAGCAGAGTTGCCAGCGTCGGGACCTTGGCAACTGATTTGAGTGCACAACGCCAACGTCGGCATATGAACAATTCGCCCCCATATAGGCTTGATTTTTCGTCCCCCTTTGTGTAGACTATTCGCCCCTACTGCAAGACTTTTCCCCTAATAATTGTAAATGTCAATGAAATAATGGTTTTGTTTACTTATCCTATTATAAAGTATATTCATAGGCCTATTCATATGTCACCCTAACACTTACGCATTTGACACTGACCAATCTTCATTAATTACATTGTCACACTGACCCTGGCACCTGGTATGACCTATCCTAGTCTACCAATGGCAAAGACTGTGAGTTTATTACATGGCTTGCCATCTAGACAAAAGGAAGGCAGGGAAATCAGGAAAATAATCAGGATGGACTTGAGAAACCTAGGAGACGAACGCCCTGCATTAGCATCACAAAAAATAATAGGCCTAGGCTAACCTTACGAGAATAACCTCAGTTAAGCTTGTGTTGTCGTTGTGAAAGGTTATCAGACAGGTTGCTAGGTATCATTGGAACGACATATACTGTATTTATATAAAAGCCTCCAATAATCTTGTATCCATCCAGTAGGGCGAATTGAACCTTGGGCAAATCGTCCTGGTGGCGAATTGTCTAGGATGCAGACCGTCACTTGTGGCAGCCTCACAGGACGCCACTACCTTCCATTATTACTTTTTTGTGGCCTAGACTTCTGGCACAGGTCCCAGCGGTGGGGGTGGAGAGAAACGGTCAGGAAAAGTAGGTGTGAAACGAGTGAAACAGGCAATAGAATATATGCGGGATAGGCATAGAAGCGATAGTTCGACCAGCAGCGTACCGGTACATACGAATCCAACTTCAATAAACAACACAAACAAATAATATAAAGTAAGTTTTAATATCCACCTTGCATGCCTAATACAAGATTATTTTATTGATGTTGCAATTTTACTTGATAAATGTGGTTTAGAGACGAAAAAAGGGGACTTTTGAAAAAGTATTAGACTACAGTAATTTGATTTATTTAGGTAAGAAGTTTATCCAGCGGATAGCGATTTCGAGGATAGCGGTCATTTCGCCAGACTAATACATTCGCTACCCGCTGTATATAAAATGCGTGTATATCGAGACCTGACTGTACAATTATATATCTGTGAAAGTGCAATGATACCTTTTGATACCTTTTGATGTGTTCGCCACTCTTCTAGCGGCACCAAGGAGCGCGACGCCCCTCGTTATGGGTGGTGATTTCTAAGGGTGGCCGAGGCACAGCCGAGGTAGACAGCCATATGTCGGGCTTCAGTATGCGCCGTGGCGAGCGTTTGGAGCCTGCCTATGCTCCTTCCAATGCCTGGCCTCTCTCTCAGCACTCATAATAGCCTCAAAATGGCGTCCGTCATATACCGTACAGATGGCCAATTTTCTCTCTCCCGTCATATGACGGTCACCGCGAGTTAAGGATTAAACTTGTGTGTATGTATTGTAGGGAAAAAAAGTAAGAAATGTATAGCTACTTTAAGCCATCTGGACCAGTCTCGCCTTGTGAAGGACAGCCCCGAAACCCAGGGGATCTGGCCGAAAAACATTGTAATAGGCTAGCTCTATCTTTGTTATTTTAACTGCTAGATAATTCACACATCTCAAAACATAGCCCTGTTTCGTATCTGTAGACTGGCATTGACTAGAGCTCTCTAGGTCAACTGGTTCAGTTGTGATAGTGATTTCCGTGGAGAGCATTTAGCCGCGGATTGAGCAATATCGAACAATGATAAACACTGATTCTTGTTCTCCAAAACAATAATAACAAAAGTGCGACTTCCCCTTCTTGTTCTTGAAGGTGCGTGTCGCTCCGACCGGCTTTGTTTACATGCGGTCCGACGCACGGCTTTCAAACCACGCTTAATAGGCTTTCAAGCTTACGTCTTTCAGCAGCCCATCCGGGTCCCAGGCCCTAGTTTGTTATGGGCTTCTGAAAGCCCTTCCGGGAACCGAGGGTTAAGTTTAGTTATAATAAATCTTGTATAACTTTTAAAACGTTGAACTAAGCCACGCATTATTGAGATAAGTATTTAAACTACCCTAAAATGATTATGATATATTTTGACAGTATACTCTGGCTATCATTAGACAATGTTATACTGCTTAGGAAGTATCTGTGGGAATTAAAAGGGTAAATACTATCTCAAATAGCCCTCTGACTTCCATAAACCCTTCTTAATATGAATACAATTTTCTAATAATAGCCAGAAAACAGAACAGAAATGTGTCATAATATCTTCTAAGGGTTCATGTAATGTTCTAATAACACAATCTTGAAAAGGATGATAATATTTGCAAGAAAATAATATCATATGACTAGATGAGACTTAAATGCTCCACCATCTCATCATGCTCCTTGATCCTCTTTTTATTTACATTCATGGAAACTTGGTTCATGGTTGTATTATGAGGAGGTGAGTAATTTCTTTGAGAACAATGAAGCAGAAACACAAGGGCATATTGATATGGCTTTAAAAACAAGAAACTGTAGTAGCCTACATCCTCAGATTGAGAAAGCCAGTTTTCCTACAGAGAGAGGTCTAGTAAAGTCCCCCATTAGCCAATAAACTTGCTTGTATAGCACCGGCTTAAATTGGATTACCAAAACCAGTGTAGTCCCAGTCACTATCTTGGTGGCAACATCTTCTCAAAGGATGAAAACACCATTTGAGGAGCACTTTAGAGACACTATGTCATTTATAGCTTCTTCAGGTCACTTAACAAAGTAGAAGGGTGAGGTTTAAGGAGGAAGGTAAAAGTAAGAGAGGGGGAAGGGGAATATGTGACCATTTTGATTGGCGGAAAGAGTTAGTTGTGGAATGTGTGTGCTTTATAAATTTTGAGATATAATTCATATTACAGTATCACCAACCAACCAATTAACTTACAAATAAACTTAATTAATGAAATAAATGAAACTAATGAATACATGTGGCACAATGTGGATTCGAACCTAGGATACTCGCAGCAAAATTCTGAGCACTAACCATTACGCTATCAAGACAGTTAAAGGTTTATGCACAAGCCTACGACATATCTATTATCGAATACTGGATATTAACCCCTACAACACGGAAGGGCTCTTGAACGCCCATAAAAAAAGCATAAAACAGGTACCTGGAAGGGCTCTTGAACACCCAGTGGTTGAAAGCCTGTGAGCTTCGTGTGCGAGGCGTCGGTCCGACGCATGTAAACAACAGCCGGCTGGACCGACGCCCCGCATCTCCGGCCACAAGAAGGAGAGCGTCGCTTGTTCGTGTGTGCCTGTATGTTGTTGTTAAGTATCGAAAAGTAGTGTAAAGTGGCTGTTTTTGCCATAAAGTTATCTCCAATGAAATCATCATCACAACTCAACCAGTTGACTTAGAGAGCTCTACTTAACGCCATTCTACAGGTAAATAACACAACTACGCTTGGGGATGCGCGGGAATGCGGGAAGCAGTCAGATTAACAAATATACGGTAGCCTAGCCTAGACGATTTTTCGGCCAAAACACCCGGGTTTCGGGGAATATATATATAATACATAGCCGGGGCTGGAGGGTTAATCTAAGTATGTACATATACCCAACCGCACTATGATAGCCTAATGATTACATGAATGGAAGGCTTAATTGATGGGGCACTTAACCACAAGGGAAGGCCTTGCTAGGAATTATTCCTGAACCTCATATTATCACCAACCCACCAATTAACTTACAAATAAACATAATTAATTAATAAGTCAAGGAAATGGGTGCAAGAATTGCTCACAAGGTGATACAAGCATGAAACTTCCCGGAAATGTTCACAAGGACCTACTTTACAATTTCAGAGCAGGAGCCACCGAGATTTCTGTATTGCATAGCAACGGTTGCTAGGCAAAGCATTTTCCTTAGCAACCGGCAGCAACGATGCAGTTTCTGAACTACTATGAAGTGTTATGACTTTGTACTTTTATTTATTTTCCTATATTCACTCCTAAAATGGTTCAAAAGATGTATAAAAGCATATATATCTATATAATAGAGTGAATGTCAGCACACAACCAGGGCACACTGGTGACATCACTGCTGTGTAACTCAGCATGGGGTTCAGTGCCAGCTGATCTAGATATACTAGTACTTTAATAAGTACTAGTATATCTAGATCAGTGTCCCAAATGCTATCTAACAGCCCCAAATCCACTAGCTACTAAACTGTAGTTTGTAGTTGGTAGATGTAGTTAGATAGCCGCGCCTGAATTGACAGGATGTGCCAGCGCGGGAGAGCCGAGCCAAGGGTAACGGGGCTTAAGAATTACCCGGAAGGTGTACAGATCGCACGGGACTTAAATGGCACTGGATGAACGATCGGGCTAGGTGTAGGGAAACTGAACCTAGTTGTATCCCATGTAGGTAGTAGGGGTAGGCAGCCCCGCCCAGGGAAGTACTACCGCCAAGGTTTCGGGAGACTCAGGGAATAGCCTGAATTCCATTTTCTCTCCCAGGCCTTGGTAGCTGGATACATATCTTTCTGCCTCACACATCAGGGGTATCAGGAAAACCCTCTTTATATAACATACACATCCAACTTCACGACATTGCCCTACATCGCTATCCTCTATCCATAAAATACTACTCTTCCCACTACATACCATACATGTAACACCATACACTTACCTTAAATATGGCAGTACAATTGTTAAGAGCAAACCTGGTGGTCCCTCGGATATCCACCCCCGGCAGGGTTGGGTTATTGACACAGGGCCCTCCCGGTCGTCATCATGCGACTGTGTCAAGAGCATTGCAACGTCCCAAAGCTGCTTGTCAGTACAGCTATTTCTTTAGTAATATAAGGGGACTTCACTCTAACATCAATTCTGTACACCAATTTCTTCAAGCAGAATCCCCTACTCTCCTTTTTTTGACAGAGACTCAAGTAACATCCACATCTGACACATCTAGATTTAATTTTCCAGGTTATCAACTGCTCCAAAATTTCAGACCTAAAGGTGGTGTATGTTGCTTCGCAAAATCTGAAATTGCCCTGGAGGAGGTTACTAGTTTCAATTGTCCCTATTTTGATTATTCTATATACAAATTAATTTCTGCTGGTAAATTTAAATACATATGTTGCATCTACCGTTCCCCAAATACTCCTCCAGAGCAAAGTCTTTTGATTCTCTGTCCTCACAACTCAGTGTCCTCAACTTAAATGCTTCTTCTGAAATCACTGTGTTGGGTGATTTTAATGTCCATAATGTTGAATGGCTCACTCATTCAGCCAGGACTGATGATGCTGGTCTTGAATGTGAGCTATTTGCAGACTCATTTAATCTCATTCAACTAGTCAACCAACCCACCCGTGTACCAGATAATCCTAATCATAATTCCCACCTACTGGACTTATTTTTAACAACCAATTCAGAAAATTATGATGTTACAGTGAGGTCCCCACTTGGATCTTCTGATCACTGTCTGATACAAGCCACCTGTCTATCACCTACCACACCTTCCCACTCTGAACCTGTTTTGGTGACTAAATGGCATTACGATAGGGCAGACTGGGAGGGTCTTCAAGGTTTCTTTATTGATATTCCCTGGACCTCTTTCTTTTCTAATGATGCACACTCCACCTTGAGCCACATACAAGATTTTGTAAAAATTGGAATGGAAACTTTTATTCCTCATCAAAAGTACAGTAAAAGATCTAATTCACCTAAATGGTTTGACCATAATTGTGCTAGAGTAACTGAACAAAAAGCAATAGCCTACAATGCATACACAAGATCAAAAACACATGAAGCCTTTAATTACTTTAGAAACATCAGAAATCATGCCAAAACTGTATTAAACCTAACTAAATCAAACTTTCTCCATAAGCAGGCAAATAAACTTCTAAATAATCCAAATGATAACAAAATATTTTGGTCTACTCTTAACTCATTCAAATCCAACTTCACTACTGCTTCATCCATTCCACCATTAAAATCTCCGACTGGCAATCTTGTAAGTGACCCACGAGGTAAAGCTAACCTTCTTGCAGATATTTTCTCCACCAACTCAACCTTAGATGACATAAATCAAGATGTCCCTGTACTTAATTTTAATTCACCTGAAATTCCCTCACTTAAGATCCACACCAGACATGTCAAAACTATTTTGCAGAATCTCTCAGTAGATAAGGCTCCTGGTCCAGATGAAATTCCTCCAATAGTACTTAAGAATTGCTCCTTGGTGCTCGCTCCTGTATTGGCAAATTTTTCCGTCTGTGTACTCATACCTCATGCTTCCCAGTACCCTGGAAAGAAGCAAACATCCATCCAGTTCCTAAAAAAGGTGCCTCTTCAGATCCATCAAACTACAGACCAATAGCTATAACTTCCACTCTTGGCAAAGTTTTTGAAATTATATTAAATAATCACATAATTAAGCATCTGGAGAATAATAAATTAATCAGTGATAGGCAATATGGTTTTAGACGATGTCGATCAACTGCAGACATTCTTTGCCTTCTTACGCATCAAATCAACCAAGCTACAGACCAACATGGTGAAACACATACAATAGCACTGGATATATCAAAAGCATTTGATAGAGTCTGGCATCAATCCTTATTGTCGAAGATGTCACACTACGGCCTTGCATCATTAGTTCCACTAATTTCTTCTTATCTTCATAACAGAAAAATACGTGTAATGGTAGATGGCCTTTATTCTCAATTTCACTCAATAAATGCTGGTGTTCCCCAGGGATCAGTTTTGGCCCCAACTCTGTTCCTCATTCATATCAATGATCTCATATCTACCACTCATAATCCAATACATTCCTACGCAGATGACTCAACACTCCACAGTTCCTTCACATTTACCAATTCTTTCACCCAACCCGATCTTATAAATTCAAAAATAAACACTGCAATTTCTCTGAACCAGGACCTTTCTAGAATTAATGAATGGGGACAAGAGAATCTAGTTTCCTTTAATGCACAGAAAACCAAGTACATTCAATTTTCTAACCGACAGAATCTCACTGACTCCCATATATTTTTTAATGATGTAAATATTCCCACTTCCCCTAGTATTGACATTCTCGGTGTAACATTAACTACTAACTTGAGCTGGACACATTATGTTAGAAGCATTGCTAAGAATGCCTCTAAAAAACTGGGACTCCTGTACAGAGTTCGAGAATTCTTCACTGACGAGCGTTGGCCGTAATATATAAAAGTCATGTGCGCTCTCAGATGGATTACTGTTCACCTCTGTGGGGTGGAAGTGGAGTGGTTGCATTGAGGCAGTTGGACAAAATTCAAAATAAAGCTATTAGATTAATCAATAACCCTGCAATCACACAGGACCTTCCTACATTAGCCATACGAAGAAACGTTGCATCCCTTGCATTATTCTACAGATATTTTCACAGCAATTGTTCCGAGGAACTTGCTTCAATTGTGCCGCCTCTCCACATCTTTCCCCGTAGAACTAGGGCAGCTGAGAGCGCCCATGAATTTACACTTTCTCCTCCACAATGCAGAACTTCTGCTTATCAGAATTCATTTATCCCCAGAGCTACTACTCTTTGGAATTCACTTCCCTCGAATTGCTTTCCACAAACTTACAATCAACAAATGTTTAAATCCAGTTGTTACAAACATTTTATGAATGGAGGATGCCTTTAGGCACATGGACCTTTTTGTTTTATCTGTGTTTTTCCTTCCTCCATTCATTGTCTCTTAAAAAAAAAAAAAAAAAAAAAAAAAATAAAGGAATGTGTGCAACAGATGTATTTGATAAAGGTGGTAAAAGGATAAACCCTCGGCCTTAATCATATTTTGTTTCCAGTTTCAGCAAGTTTGATATATTTGATCTGCGCACAGTGATAGTCAAGACGTACTGAATATTCACAGAAATGGCCAGAAACATCATGCAGATGACATATCAGCAGAGGCGACTTTGTCTTGGGCAGCATACCATGCCAGCAGAGTGCCAGACCCAGACATTCTGCCATCTGTGAATGCCATGATGCCTCTCTTTGTTGAGGAAGCCAGCTCACCATCTATGCTTCGGCATTGCATGGAAGTGGTGAAGTCAGCAGTTCATCACCTCAACCCTGGCCAGACTCCAGTGATTTTTTTTTTTTTTGTTTGTTTTTTTTTCTGTGTGATTGAGGGAGGCAAAAGGCATAACTGCCTATAGCGAGTGCCTCCCCCATAGTTGAAAGAGTGACAGGGCCAAAATCAAGGGACGTTCGAGCCAAAATGCCTGGACACACGGAGTTTGAAGCAATTTAAGTCATAGGAAGAGGGAAAGACTGATTCTGGGAGAGAGTTCCAGAGCTCAGCTGTTGAGTAGAAGAAAGTTTGAGAGTAACGTTTCACTCTTGGGTTGGAGAGTTGCACAGAGTAGGGGTGGGATTGAGTTGCAAGACGGGTACCACGTGCCCTACGTAAAGGAGGTGGTATGCACTGGGATAGCTCTGAGAAACACTGATTATTGTAATAGCGGTAGAATAGTGAGAGAGAGATGCAACATTGCGGCGGAGAGAGAGATTGCAGAGAGTTGGTGAGTGGACGGGAGTTAATGATACGAAAGGCCTTCCTTTCAACTTTGTCTAGGAGAGCGGTGTGAGAGGAACCTCCCCACACATGTGAACAATACTCAATACAAGGGCGCACTATGCCCCTGTACAGAGCAAGAAGCTGTGCAGGGGAAAAGAACCCCTAAAGCGGTTGAGCACACCCAGCTTCTGGGAGGCTGCCTTAGCAAGACTGGTAATATGGTCCTTCCAAATGAGAGCAGAAGAAAAAGAGACACCAAGAATATTGAGAGAAGATGAAGGGTTGATTTTTGTATTGCTGAAGAATAAGGGATAGTCCGCTGGGAGATCCTGACGGGTAGATAGATGGAGAAATTGGGTTTTGGAAGCATTAAAGTTAACAAGGTTTTCTCTGCCACAATTGGAAATAGTATTTAGATCAGAATTTAAGAGTTCTATGGCTTCATTACGTTTGTCGTTGAGGGATTACTGGCTGGGGCATTCTGAAAAAACTAATGGAGTAGTGTAAGGTTGAGTCGTCTGCGTATGAATAGATGGGAATAAAGGTACAGTTAAGGAGATCATTTATAAAAATTAGAAAGAGAATAGGAGATAGGACAGAGCCCTGAGGAACACCAGAGTTTATAGGGTGAGGAAGTGAACAATGGCCATCCACAACCGCGGCTATGGAACGGCCGGAAAGGAAATTAGAGACAAAGGCACAGATGGAGGGATAGAAACCGAAGGAGGGTAGTTTAGAAATTAAAGATTTATGCCAGACTCTATCGAAGGCTTTCGATATGTCTAGTGCAATAGAAAAAGTCTCACCGAAGTCCCGAAAGGAGGATGACCAAGAGTTAGTAAGATATGAAAGAAGATCACCAGTACAGCGACCCTTAAGGAAGCCATACTGGCGATCTGAGAGCAGATTATGAGAAGAGAAATGCTTAAGAAATTTGGAAGCAAGAATAGTTTCAAAAACTTTAGAAAGACAAGAGATAAGAGCAATTGGACGATAGTTGGAGGGTTGAGAGCGGTCACCCTTCTTTGGGACAGGTTGAATGTGAGCAAACTTCCAGCATGAAGGGAAGACGTTAGACGATAGACAGAGACGAAAGAGTTTGCCTAGGCAGGGATTAGTGGGGACCAACCTCTGTATGCTACACTGAAGAAGCTGCAATGGAATATGTCCGAACTGTATGGTGAGGACAAGTTTGTAATGCTTATGGGGGGGTCTACACACTGAAATGACAGGCTTGAAAGCTTTGGATCATTGGCTTGATGGAAGTGGTTGGGTGGAAGTTCTCCAGGAAGCTGATGTTGCCACACCAGGCATTGCTGAGTCCTTCCTGAAGGCATCACATGTGACTCGAACCTGTCATGCTCACCAAGTCACTGCATGTGCATTGTACATCCTTCTCAAGAAGGCTTATGATGGATATGTTGCAAACAATTCCGAAGAATCCAGACACTTTCAGCACATGGTGTGAACGACGAAAAGCTGAAAGTCCTCAGTTCATGTACTGGCATACGAGTCTAGAGCTGGAACTTCTCTTGTTCACATTTGTGCGATCACTACGTACTGGTGACTTTGATTTGTATGTGGATACATTGAAGAAATTGACACCTTGGTTCTTCAGTCTCAACCACACCCACTACGCACGTTGGATGTCCGTACATATGCGTGACATGAGCAGTCTATCTCACACTCATCCAGATGTTGCCAAAGAATTTCAGCAAGGCAAGTTTGTTGTGGCAAAATCCCAGAGAAAATTCTCCCTCATTGCTGTCGATCACTGCCATGAACAAAACAATGGAGTAATGAAGGATGAAGGCGGAATCATCGGGCTTACCCAGGATGCAAACTCCCTCTTGAAATGGGCAGTGGCAGGACCAGAACTTGTCAGAGTAATATTTATTAGTGGCCCCTCCATCATTGACAAACATGCCTATTACATAAGGCATCCTCTTCAAACACTAATCCGCCGTAGTTTGAATCTACCGCGCAGAGCATTTAAAAAACTGAGGAGCCTTCATCATGAGCGCACGCGACCTCACTCATGGCTTCAGTCATTATGAATTGGGTTCTCACTACGAAAAAACTTCGTAAAAAATAAAAACAAAAAGAAAATAAGAATAACTATTAAATAAGCTTTCCATCATATCGTGGATGTACTTGTGTGGATCTTTGACCAGACGCTGATTCAGGCGTCATTCTTCCTTCTCTGCTCTGCGCTCAGCCTGCCCGGACGTGTCTCCCCACGCTCCGCTGGTTCCGCATTTGCTGCGTCCCTAGTGAGTTTTTTCTCATTTGTTTACTCCGGGATGTATCGAGTAAGGTTAGGATATGCGTAGCAGGAGTGTCCTGGGCTGGTTGCCCGCAGTGCAGTGTATTTTGGGTCGTGTGTTTGGGGCATCTATTTCGGATGTACCCTCGTGGTCCTGTTGTGGACTTGTGATCTTTTCACAGTTGAGTTAGCTTGTGATGCAGGCGGCTTTCATTACGCGTTAATTATGCTGCCTTTTATCTTTCTGATGAGGTAAGCGTTGCTTACTGACGTTCCCAGCGTATTTTTCTTCACTTAGTGAAGTTTTTTCTGGGTCCCGAGTCAGTCTTCCCTTTGCCGGAAGTATTTGCTACAGTGGTGTGTTGGCGGTGGTTCCTGTTGTTATATTTCCAGTGTTTTTGTTTATATTTCAACATTTCTTATGCCGTCTACTTAGGCCTAGCCAGCCGCTCGTAGCTTTGCCACATGTACAAGTGTTATTGTTTATTTTATAAATATGCCCTACTGTGTCATGTGTATTCGAGTCCGTTGTACGTTCAGATGGTTTCTGAACGGGGTGGGTTACCTTCCGGCGGGTTTTTTCTCGGTTTCACCATGAAAAAAACCCGGCCGAGAGCCGTGTTGGGCCACACGTGGTTTCAACACAGGCTTGTGTCCCCGGCGATGAGGTGTCTGTGGCTCTCCAGGACTGCGTCTCTGTGTTGGTGCCTGTTTTCAGACTCCCTTTGATTCCCGACGGAGTGGCTGTACCCATCTAACATTGTTCATGCGAACATATGTTATGAAGTTTTTCTACCCGGTTTTACAAACCACAGAAAAAACCTAGCTGTTGTTAAGGGCTTTCCTCCCCGGCGATCTTTTACAAAGTAGTGGGGACAGGAACTTATGGGGTTAACGTTTTGACATCTCACCCGGCGGGTGTACCTTGGTAGGGTGGGATGAACAACTAAGTCATTCAGTTAGTTAACCGATCCATTTTAGTGATACTATATGTATCGCCGCCTTTACACTTACGGCGATTGAAGGTTCAATTAGGGTTAACATCGTTTTTCACACCCGGCGGGTGCTCCCGGGTGGAGTAAATAAGGAATTTACAATTCAATTTCGATTAACCACTTAATTTAGTGATACGTTTATGTATCGCCGCCTTCAAACTTACGGCGATCTTTTTGTGACAATTAGTTAAGAAATCAGATCTCGTATCAGCCTGCCCTGTGTTATTCTACTAAAATAATTCAAGGGCCGGCGTCTTTGTGGGGGGTTGTTTTTTCCAAAAGTGAATCTTGAAACAGTCACCACCAGAAAGACTATAAACGCCATGCTGGTCCGTTATATTATGTCAGAGGGTAATTTATTAGTGGCCCCTCCATCATTGACGAACATGCCTATTACATAAGGCATCCTCTTCAAACACTAATCCGCCGTAGTTTGAATCTACCGCGCAGAGCATCTAAAAACTGAGGAGCCTTCATCATGAGCGCACGCGACCTCACTCATGGCTTCAGTCATTATGAATTGGGTTCTCACTACGAAAAAACTTCGTAAAAAATAAAAACAAAAAGAAAATAAGAATAACTATCTAATAAGCTTTCCATCATATCGTGGATGTACTTGTGTGGATCTCTGACCAGACGCTGATTCAGGCGTCATTCTTCCTTCTCTGCTCTGCGCTCAGCCTGCCCGGACGTGTCTCCCCACGCTCCGCTGGTTCCGCATTTGCTGCGTCCCTAGTGAGTTTTTTCTCATTTGTTTACTCCGGGATGTATCGAGTAAGGTTAGGATATGCGTAGCAGAGTGTCCTGGCTGGTTGCCCGCAGTGCAGTGTATTTTGGGTCGTGTGTTTGGGGCATCTATTTCGGATGTACCCTCGTGGTCCTGTTGTGGACTTGTGATCGTTTCACAGTTGAGTTAGCTTGTGATGCAGGCGGCTTTCATTACGCGTTAATTATTGCTGCCTTTTATCTTTCTGATGAGGTAAGCTTTGCTTTCTGACGTTCCCAGCGTATTTTTCTTCACTTAGTGAAGTTTTTTCTGGGTCCCGAGTCAGTCTTCCCTTTGCCGGAAGTTTTTGCTACAGTGGTGTGTTGGCGGTGGTTCCTGTTGTTATATTTCCAGTGTTTTGTGTATATTTCAACATTTCTTATGCCGTCTACTTAGGCCTAGCCAGCCGCTCGTAGCTTTGCCACATGTACAAGTGTTATTGTTTATTTTTATAAATATGCCCTACTGTGTCATGTGTATCCGGGTTTTAGTTGTGTATTGGCTAATTCCTCGGACTATGTTTGTTTCCTGGTTTAGTTGTGTATTGGCTAATTCCACGGATTATTGTGTGGACTTAGGCTAGTCGTGCGTGGCTTTCCTTCGTGTCCGTTGTTCGTTCAGATGGTGTCTGAACGGGGTGGGTTTCCTTCCGGCGGGTTTTTTCTCGGTTTCACCATGAAAAAAAGCCCGCCGGGAGCCGTGTTGGGCCACACGTGGTTTCAACACAGGCTTGTGTCCCCGGCGATGAGGTGTCTGTGGCTCTCCAGGACTGCGTCTCCTGTGTTGGTGCCTGTTTTCAGGCTCCCTTTGATTCCTGGCGGAATGGCTGTACCCATCAAAAACATTGTTCATGCGAACATATGTTATGAAGTTTTTCTACCCGGTTTTACAAACCACAAGAAAAACCTAGCTGTTGTTAAGGGCTTTCCTCCCCGGCGATCTTTTACAAAGAAGTGGGGACAGGAACTTATGGGGTTAACGTTTTGACATCTCACCCGGCGGGTGTACCTTGGTAGGGTGGGATGAACAACTAAGTCATTCAGTTAGTTAACCGATCCATTTTAAGTGATACGTTATGTATCGCCGCCTTTACACTTACGGCGATTGAAGGTTCAATTGGGGGGTTAACATCGTTTTTACACCCGGCGGGTGCTCCTGGGTGGAGGTAATAAGGAATTTACAATTCAATTTCGATTTAACCACTTATTTTAGGGATACGTATAGGTATCGCCGCCTTCATACTTACGGCGATCTTTTTGTGACAATTCGTTAGAAATCAGATCTCGTATCAGCCTGCCCTGTGTTATTCTACTAAAATATTTCAAGGGCCGGCGTCTTTATGGGGGGTTGTTTGTTCCAAAATTGAATCTGGAGACAGTCACCACCAGAAAGACTATTAACGCCATGCTGGACCGTTATATTATGTCAGAGGGTATTCTTCACTTTCTTAAAAAGATATGTTTAGATATTCTGAGCCCCGCCGCGTAGCGAGCTGTGATCGTTGTGTCATTACATCTCGTTACCCGGTGGGTTATTAACACTTGTGTGCGAACATCTTGGGTTAACCTTATGAGCATTAATTCCTGGAAATTTTCTTTTTTTCCAGAGCTGGGCTCCGGCGGACCAATACAGACCCGGCGGTAGTTTTCCCCACCAGTCTCTGTCATGGTGACCTTGGCCCCAGTCTTTGCTTTATGCACTACCCCTACCTGTGCCGGTATCCCTATTTTTGCGCATACTCTTTGCATAAAGTGTGTTAAATGTCTAGACCGTTCAAGGGGTCTGTGGGTCATGCGTAATTGTTCTTTTTGCTCCCAATTAGCTGTCAAGGTCCTATGCGACAATGATAAGACCGCGGCGGTCGCGTTAAGAGAAGTGAGGCAACAGATGTCAGCATACACTACGATTGTTGCTCATAAGTCACTTCAATGTGACAACATCCCTCTTTGGGATAGATTGCTTTTTGAACACCCTCCCCCTAAACGTTCCTCTCGAGTCACTTGTCATAAGCCGGCGGAGACTGGTCAGGGTTCTGTGTCTTCTGCTGCTACTCCGAAACGTCCAAGAGAGCCTACACCCCCGGCGTCCGCCTCCTCGTCTCGGGCGAGATCTCGGTCTAGGTCACCTCTCAGACGCCAGTCATCTAGTCTTGCCTCTTCACCATCGAGTAAGAAGAGTAGGACGGAAAGTTCCACCAGTGGTCACGGCGATGAATCCTCCAAATCAAAGAGTAGTTCACGGTCACACCGTAGCCATAAATCTTCCAAAAAGGATTCCCATAAACGAAAGACCTCCCTACATTCACCAGCTTCTAGTGCCTCTCATCGTACCTCTACCCCAGACAGAGTTTGTGTTAGGTCTCAAGGGTCCAGTGCGGTGCCTGTCCCTAAAGAGGATTTACCCATTAATATTTTAACCCTGGAATTGGAGAGTTCAGGGGGATCAGTGATTGAGAATGTTTCAGACTCCCAAGAGAGTGTAGGCCAGGGCCTCGGTGTTTGGCGATTTGCTCAGCCCCAGGGTCTGACCACCCACTTCCGACTCAAACGAGTCACACAGTAGCTGACGTCCACAGGGACGCGGCGATCCCATCCTCTATTCCTGACTTATCTTGGCAGCAAGGTACCCCAGCTTCGGCGGGGTCTTCTCAGGAGGATCAGGAGGAGAAAGACGAGGTTTCAATAATTTCGGAGATGGAAGGGCAAGAGTCAGGTTCAGGCTTAGACGCCGCGCAGGATATTAATGATTCACCAGTAAGTTCATCATCAACTCAATTTGTCACTGCGCAGGAAATTGATGGGCTACTTAGTCATGCTTTATCTAAATTTTTTGGCCAACAACAGGAAACTCCCACAGTGGACTTGGGGGCTCCCACGACAAGTTCTACGGTACGGCCTCAACATAGTGTCTCAACAGGTAGCTAAGTCTTTACTTCGGTCCACTCAGGCAATCGCAGACGCGGATGCCAGAAGATCGGTTGAATTATCCCGGCGACTGCTACTCCAGTCGTCAATCCAATCTCTGGGTGACATACGCACCGCCTTGCTTGAGGCGGTACGAGCAAGACAAGATCTCAGAATGTCTTTAGTTCGCAAGCTGCCTGATCGCATTGCGAATCAGGTGGTCATGTCACCAGTGCTTACTCCCTCGTTAATGTCCCCTGAAGTGTGGCGAACGGTATTCAATATGGCGCAGGCCTTTAAACAAAGTCCCACCCCTTCTAAGAAACCTGCCTTTAACTTCCCCAAACCCAGGCCAACCGCTAAAGCTCAGCCAGGGGGATCTAAGCCCTTTCTTCCGCCTAAGTCCTCCCACTCCCCCCAAGGTCAGTACAGGCATAGACAGAGTAAGTTTTCAGGTCAGAGAGGACACGGCCATATTAAGCCAGGTCAGGGCCAGTCTTCGGCCAACACCAGCCAGCCGGCGAAGCGTCCAGCACCACCAACCCCACCATCAAAAAACTAAAGTCTCTCTCACTCCCGGTGCCAATCTTAAGGCCGGAGGACCCGAGGGTAGTACAGCCGGCGAACCCTTGTCTGCTAACTGGGTCGTTCCGAACGTGTCACCAAGCATGGCCATTAAACACTTGGGCACGGATGGTGGCACGCAAAGGCATCACTTGGCAGTGGCTCCGGCGACCTCGCTTACGTTAGCCGACAACGGCGAATTTTGTTTCTTTAGAGGTGGAATCACTGGTCCAGGAAATGATTGCCAAGAATGTCATCATCCCGGTCCCCCCAAATCACCCTGTATTCACGTCCAAACTATTTTTGGTTCCCAAAAGGGACAGTGTTCAGATGAGACCGGTCGTAGACCTGTCTTATCTGAACCTTCACATTTACAACGAGTCTTTCAGAATGTTAACAGTACACCAAATCAGGCTAACACTTCCGCCGGGAGGTTGGATGTGTTCACTAGACCTGACAGACGCCTATTGGCACGTATCGGTCAACAAAAGATTTCAAAGGTTTTTGGCCTTACGGATCAGGCACCAAAATTTCAGTTTGAACCTAGCACCTCGATTATTCACGAAATTAGTCCGGCAAGCCCTGATGCCATTGTTAAAACAAGGGATCAGAGTGTTGTGGTACCTAGACGACTGGCTGGTGGTGGCAGAGACACAACAATTATGCATCAAACATGTCAACATAATTTTAAATCATGTCAAAACTCTAGGGTTCAAGGTAAATCTGGTAAAGTAAAACCTTGTTCCCTCACGAGTAATTCAGTGGATAGGGCTGGTCTGGGACACGGCCGCTCTCACTCTGAGTCAGAGTGTGGACAATCGCAACAGGTTTCGCAGGAAACTGTTCATGTTTCTTCACAGTCTGACTACGACGCGGAGGATCTGGGAGTCTCTGGTCGGCTCTCTCAACTGGATTCAACTAACTGTCATGTTGGGCCAGTTGAAAGTAAAACGCTTAATATTGGAAGGCAACAAATATTTCCCACTCTTACCGGCGGGAAAATTATGGCCCATCCCGAAATTAATCCACACCTTACTAGCGGTCTGGGCAAAGAGGGAAACGTTGCACTCAATAATGTCATGGACCTCTCCTCCTCCAACGGTATGGGTAGACACGGATGCGTCAGGTACAATAGAGTGGGGATTTCAGTCAAATCAGGGGCACCAGGGTCAGGAGCTTTGGTCCCACTTAGAAATCTCTCACATCAATGTCAAAGAATTACTAGTCCCCTTGTATTTCCTTCAGGCTCACGGCCCTGCGTTACGGGGCAAGTCGGTGGCCTTCAGAATGGACAATCTGAACGCAGTTCACTGTATTCAGAAACAAGGATCAACGAGGTCAAGGAGGTTGCTAAACGTGTTGGAAGAGATTTTTACTCTAGCCAACAGACTAGACATTTATCTTCACGCATCTTATCTCCCAGGCGTAGCGAACGTCTGGGCAGACGCTCTGTCCCGGAGACAGAGCACGACAGTAGAATGGGAGCTCAAGCAACCCATTTTCAACCTAATGATTGCAGAGCTCTCCCATCCACAAGTGGATCTGTTTGCGTCCGAGGAGACTCACAAACTCCCTCTATACCTCACCCGCCGGACGAAAACGCCGGCAGGGGGGCCAGACGCCCTAGTGACAGACTGGAACAGATGGAGCTCCATCTATCTGTTTCCGCCGCCAGATGCGTCACTAATGTGCCACGTAGTGAACAAACTACGAGATTATCGAGGCTTAGTCTCACTAATCGCGCCCCTGTGGCCGGCGCAGTTGTGGTACCAGCAATTGAAAACGTGGTGCCCGCACCCGGTGTCGCATTTCCACTTAGACACGATTGGCAACCTAGCGACCTCGCTGACTTTTGCATTATGGACATTCAGGAGGCCAAGTGGCTAGCATCATACGGTAGAGATGTGACCAATAAGTTATTAAATCAATATACTCAGTCTACGAAACGACAGTATCACTCACATTGGCAAGCCTTTACTTCTTGGATCATTAGAACAGAACAGACTGTGCCATCAGTAGCGTTAGTGTTCAATTATTTAAATTATCTGTTTGAGCAGAAACATTTATCTGTGGTAACGTTAAAAAATAACTTAACTGCGATTAGAGTGCCCTTTTTAGACCTTACAGGTCTCTCCATACCGGTGGCGGAGGAAACAGGTTTTATGAGAGCTTGTTTTAAACTCCGCCCACCTCCCCGTCAGCTCATGCCCACTTGGTCTCTGGACAAAGCTTTGTCTTTACTTCACTCTCGTCTGTACCAAAATACTGCAGACTTTGCATTACTCTTAAAAAAGGCTGTTTTCCTTTTGGCTTTGGCCACCGGGAACAGAGTGTCTGAGCTGGCGGCGATGAGTAACACACCTAATTGCCTTAGGTTTGGTAGACTTAATGAATGTATTTACATTGCACCTTCCCCAGGATTTGTAGCCAAGAATGAGCATAGTGCACACGTGTTTTCTGAGTTCACGGTGCCGGCGTTAAAAAGGGGAAAGGTGCATCATAATCTTTGTCCAGTGCAAGCTCTAACCAAATATTTGAGAGTAGCTCCTCTCAACCCCCAAGGTGCTTTATGGGTAGCAAGTACGGGTAAACGCTTACTGAAACGGCGATTAGCCTCTCTTCTGGTCGAAGTCATTAAAGAGAGTAATCCCGGCGTTGTGGGTCGGGCCCACGATTTACGCAAATGGGCAGCCTCTTTAAGTTTCCTGAACAAATTTTCAGTAGAAGATATTGCGTCCACTCAGTTGTGGGCGTCTAATCATACGTTTTTGTCTAGATACTTGTCAGTTGCTCTAGATAAACCTTCCTTACCATGTATAGCTTTAAGGCAGAGGGTCTAGGTGGCCCTGCAGTCACTTTTGTTTACTTTCAAGGGAAAGGGGGGGGGGGGGTGCAGTCAGTTGACATAGGACACCCTAGACCCCGCCGGAGTGTGAGAGCTGTGATACAATTTATGGTTAATGTGATATGAAAATTTCTCAGCGAGAAATTGTGCTAAGTACAAATGTTAGTACAAAACAACGGGGTTGTTATAGTAGTTTTAGCTGCGAAAGCAATTTAATATTAAAACAGTGAAGATCCTTTGCAATTTATCTCCACGATTATTTTGGGGTTTATTATGTGCACATATAAACTGATAACTTGTTATTTTTGTCACCACTCGTTGAGTGGGGTGCCTTTGTAACTACAGATCTGTTTACAGAATCTTCAGGGTTACCTATTTTTTGTCAGGCAGGCTTCTTTGAAGCACGTACCTGCCTGAACCCCTTTCTTGTATATTTCCGGCCTACGCCGTATTAAATATATTTTTCAAAAGTAAGAATACTATGTGGTTGTTTTTATTATCTGCTTTTTTAGAGTTATGATATGATTACGAATGTCCCCCTCCAGTCTTAGAAATCAGGCATGTTCGTCAATGATGGAGGGGCCACTAATAAATTATAGGTTTGACTCCTGTAAGGAGATAAAGAAAACCTAATATTTAGTAGTGGCCCCGTAATCATTGACGACTGGGGCCCTCCCGACCGTCCCCTTCCCATTCGTTGATGTATTGAGGATTTCGGTTTACTTGATATGTCAGTGAAGGAAGAATGACGCCTGAATCAGCGTCTGGTCAGAGATCCACACAAGTACATCCACGATATGATGGAAAGCTTATTAGATAGTTATTCTTATTTTCTTTTTGTTTTTATTTTTTACGAAGTTTTTTCGTAGTGAGAACCCAATTCATAATGACTAAAGCCATGAGTGAGGTCGCGTGCGCTCATGATGAAGGCTCCTCAGTTTTTAGATGCTCTGCGCGGTAGATTCAAAACTACGGCGGATTAGTGTTTGAAGAGGATGCCTTATGTAATAGGCATGTTCGTCAATGATTACGGGGCCACTACTAAATATTAGGTTTTCTTTATCTCCTTACAGGAGTCAAACCTATATACTTCACTTTCTTAAAAAGATATGTTTAGATATTCTGAACCCCGCCGCGTAGCGAGCTGTGATCGTTGTGCCATTACATCTCGTTACCCGGTGGGTTATTAACACTTGTGTGCGAACATGTTGGGTTAACCTTATGAGCATTAATTCCTGGAAATTTTCTTTTTTTCCAGAGCTGGGCTCCGGCGGACCAATACAGACCCGGCAGTAGTTTTCCCCACCAGTCTCTGTCATGGCTACCTTGGCCCCAGTCTTTGCTTTATGCACTACCCCTACCTGTGCAGGTATCCCTATTTTTGCGCACACTCTTTGCATCAAGTGTGTTAAATGTCTAGACCGTTCAAGGGGTCTGTGGGTGATGCGCAACTGTTCCTTTTGCTCCCAATTAAGTGTCAAGGTCCTCCGCGACAATGATAAGACCGCAGCGGTCGCATTAAGAGAGGTTAGACAACAGATGTCAGCATATACTACGATTGTAGCTCATAAGTCACTTCAATGTGACAACGTCCCTCTTTGGGATAGACTGCTTTTCGAACACCCTCCCCCTAAACGTTCCTCTCGAGTAACTAGTCATAAGCCGGCGGAGACTGGTCAGGGTTCTGTGTCTTCTGCTGCTACTCCGAAACGTCCAAGAGAGCCTACACCCCCGGCGACCGCCTCCTCGTCTCGGGAGAGATCTCGGTCTAGGTCACCTCTCAGACACCAGCCATCTAGTCTTGCCTCTTCACCATCGAGTAAGAAGAGTAGGACGGAAAGTTCCACCAGTGGTCACGGCGATGAATCCTCCAAATCAAAGAGTAGTTCACGGTCACACCGTAGCCATAAATCTTCCAAAAAGGATTCCCATAAAAGAAAGACCTCCCTACATTCGCCAGCTTCTAGTGCTTCTCATCGTACCTCTACCCCAGACAGAGTTTGTGTTAGGTCTCAAGGGTCCAGTACGGTGCCTGTACCTAAAGAGATTTACCCATTAACATTTTAACCCTGGAATTGGAGAGTTCAGGGGGATCAGTGATTGAGAATGTTTCAGACTCCTAAGAGAGTGTAGGCCAGGGCCTCGGTGTTTGGCGATTTTCTCGGCCGGGGTCTGACCACCCACTTCCGACTCAAACTAGTCACACAGTAGCTGACGTCCACAGGGACGCGGCGATCCCATCCTCTATTCCTGACTTATCTTGGCAGCAAGGTACCCCAGCTTCGGCGGGATCTTCTCAGGAGGAACAGGAAGAGAAAGACGAGGTTTCAATAATTTCGGATATGGAAGGGCAAGAGTCAGGTTCAGGCTTAGACGCCGCGCAGGATATTAATGATTCACCAGTAAGTACATCATCAAGTCAATTTGTCACTGCGCAGGAAATTGATGGGCTACTTAGTCATGCTTTATCTAAGTTTTTTGGCCAACAACAGGAAACTCCCACAGTGGACTTGGGGGCTCCCACGACAAGTTCTACGGTACAGCCTCTGATGACTTCTATTGCTTTATCCAAGATCCCTCACCCTCCCACTCTGTCACCATCAGTGGTTACTAGGCCTGCTACGGCGGCATTGACCACTTCGAATGTAAGGGTTATAACGGATGTCAATCCACCCCTCTAGACAAGGCGCCTCTCAGAAAGGTAGCTATGCCCTTGCTTTACGGACCAGACGAGTCATGGGTCCTTTTGACCCCCACTAAACCAGAGCTCGCCCAACCTACCTTGTCAGGGGAACTCCCAGTACCGCGTGAGTGGGTCATCCAGGGCAATAAATCAAAGAAATTAAGGGCCTTGGATACTTTGGGAAATGTACTAGACGTCAATATAAAGGCTATACCTAGTTATTATCACCAAGACTATTTTGTGTATGCTACTAAGCCAGCTTTACCCCTGCCTCAGCTTCAAAATTGTTTTCAGACTGGTCTAAGCTGGATGGGTTTAATGACATTAAGACTCTGTCAGCTCTCACTCCAGAACTTGATTTACAAACCGTCACAGATGAAGCAGCTAATCCAGTCTTGAAGGTGGGGCAGTTGGGTCCAGGACCTTGGGTGGATTGGGAGACAGAGGCTCAAAACTTTGCGACCACATTTACTTCCAAAACTTCCCACCAGATCCCTCAAGATACTCATTCGTGGTTCTCCATGCCAGTGTGTTCTGCTGGCGGAGTCCCTTCAGCTTTGTTTTCTTTCTTAGCTGCCCCTAAAATTAATCTTTGTGAGCTAAAAGACCCTTTCACTACCCCTACCCCAACTCACCTAGACCGAGAATTTAGGCTAAGGGGGAAAGCTTTTCGCCTGTTCTCTCAATACATAGTGTCTCAACAGGTAGCAAAGTCTTTGCTTCGGTCCACTCAGGCAATCGCAGACGCGGATGCCAGGCGATCGGTTGAATTGTCCCGGCGACTGCTTCTTCAGTCGTCAATCCAATCTCTGGGTGACATCCGCACCTCCTTGCTTGAGGCGGTACGAGCGAGACAAGACCTCAGAATGTCTTTAGTACGCAAACTGCCTGATCGCATTGCGAATCAGGTGGTCATGTCACCAGTGCTTACTCCCTCTTTAATGTCCCCTGAAGTGTGGCGAACGGTGTTTAACATGGCGCAGGCCTTTAAACACAGTCCCACCCCTTCTAAGAAACCTGCCTTTAACTTCCCCAAACCCAGGCCAACCGCTAAAGCTCAGCCGGGGGGATCTAAGCCCTTTCTTCCACCTAAGTCCTCCCCCTCCCCTCAAGGTCAGTACAGGCATAGACAGAGTAGGTTTTCAGGTCAGAGAGGACGCGGCCATAATAAGCCAGGTCAGGGCCCATCTTCGGCCAACACCAGCCAGCCGGCGAAGCGTCCAGCACCACCAACCCCACCATCAAAAAACTAAAGTCTCTCTCACTCCCGGTGCCAACCTTAACCCTCCAGCCCCGGCTATGTATTATATATATATTCCTCGAAACCCGGGTGTTTTGGCCGAAAAACGTCTAGGCTAGGCTACCGTATATTCGTTAATCAGACTGCTTCCCGCATTCCCGCGCATCCCCAAGCGTAGCTGTGTTATTTACCTGTAGAATGGCATTAAGTAGAGCTCTCTAAGTCAACTGGTTGAGCTGTGATGATGATTTCATTGGAGATAACTTTATGGCCAAAACAGCCACTTTACACCACTTTTCGATACTTAACAACAACATACAGGCACACACGAACAAGCGACGCTCTCCTTCTTGTGGCCGGAGATGCGGGGCGACGGTCCAGCCGGCTGTTGTTTACATGCGTCGGACCGACGCCTCGCACACGAAGCTCACAGGCTTTCAACCACTGGGCGTTCAAGATACCATCCGGGTAAGAGCGTTCAAGAGCCCTTCCGTGGTGAGAGGGTTAAGGCCGGCGGACCCGAGGGTAGTACAGCCGGCGAACCCTTGTCTGCTAACTGGGTCGTTCCGAACGTGTCACCAAGCATGGCCGTTAAACACTTGGGCACGGATGGTGGCACGCAAAGGCATCACTTGGCAGTGGCTCCGGCGACCTCGCTTACGTCAGCCGACAACGCCGAATTTTGTTTCTTTAGAGGTGGAGTCACTGGTCCAGGAAATGATTGCCAAGAATGTCATCATCCCGGTCCCCCCAAATTACCCTGTATTCACGTCCAAGCTATTTTTGGTTCCCAAGAGGGACAGTGTTCAGATGAGACCGGTCGTAGACCTGTCTTATCTGAACCTTCACATTCACAACGAGTCTTTCCGAATGTTAACAGTACACCAAATCAGGCTAACACTTCCGCCGGGAGGTTGGATGTGTTCCCTAGACCTGACAGACGCCTATTGGCACGTATCGGTCAACAAAAGATTTCAAAGGTTTTTGGCCTTACGGATCAGGCACCAAAATTTTGTTTTTCAACGGATGCCATTCGGTTTGAACCTGGCACCTCGATTATTCACGAAATTAGTCCGGCAAGCCCTGATGCCGTTGTTAAAACAAGGAATCAGAGTGTTGTGGTACCTAGACGACTGGCTGGTGGTGGCAGAGACACAACAATTATGCATCAAACATGTCAACATCATTTTAAATCATGTCAAAACTCTAGGGTTCAAGGTAAATCTGGTAAAGTCAAACCTTGTTCCCTCACGAGTAATTCAGTGGATAGGGCTGGTCTGGGACACGGCCGCTCTCACTCTGAGTCAGAGTGTGGACAATCGCAACAGGTTTCGCAGGAAACTGTTCATGTTTCTTCACAGTCTGACTACGACGCGGAGGGTCTGGGAGTCTCTGGTCGGCTCTCTCAACTGGATTCAACTAACTGTTATGTTGGGCCGGTTGAAAGTAAAACGTTTAATATTGGAAGGCAACAAATATTTCCCACTCTTACCGGCGGGAAAATTATGGCCCATCCCGAAATTAATCCACACCTTACTAGCGGTCTGGGCGAAGAGGGAAACGTTGCACTCAATAATGTCATGGACCTCTCCTCCACCAACGGTATGGGTAGACACGGATGCGTCAGGCACAATAGGGTGGGGATTTCAGTCTAATCAGGGGCACCAGGGTCAGGGGCTTTGGTCCCACTTAGAAATCTCTCACATCAATGTCAAAGAATTACTAGTCCCCTTGTATTTCCTTCAGGCTTACGGCCCTGCGTTACGGGGCAAGTCGGTGGCCTTCAGAATGGACAATCTAAACGCAGTTCACTGTATTCAGAAACAGGGGTCAACGAGGTCAAGGAGGTTGCTAAACGTGTCGGAAGAGATTTTTACTCTAGCCAACAGACTAGACATTTATCTTCACGCATCTTATCTCCCAGGCGTAGCGAACGTCTGGGCAGACGCTCTGTCCCGGAGACAGAGCACGACAGTAGAATGGGAGCTCAAGCAACCCATTTTCAACCTAATGATTGCAGAGCTCTCCCATCCACAAGTGGATCTGTTTGCGTCCGAGGAGACTCACAAACTCCCTCTATACCTCACCCGCCAGACGAAAACGCCGGCAGGGGGGCCAGACGCCCTAGTGACAGACTGGAACAGATGGAGCTCCATCTATCTGTTTCCGCCGCCAGATGCGTCACTAATGTGCCACGTAGTGAACAAACTACGAGATTATCGAGGCTTAGTCTCACTAATCGCGCCCCTGTGGCCGGCGCAGTTGTGGTACCAGCAATTGAAGAAGTGGTGCCCGCACCCGGTGTCGCTCCCGGTCGGGTATTTCCACTTAGACACGATTGGCAACCTAGCGACCTCGCTGACTTTTGCATTATGGACATTCAGGAGGCCAAGTGGCTAGCACCATACGGTAGAGATGTGACCAATAAATTATTAAATCAATATACTCAGTCTACGAAACGACAGTATCACTCACATTGGCAAGCCTTTACTTCTTGGATCATTAGAACAGAACAGACTGTGCCATCAGTAGCTTTAGTTTTTAATTATTTAAATTATCTGTTTGAGCAGAAACATTTATCTGTGGTAACGTTAAAAAATCACTTAACTGCAATTAGAGTGCCCTTTTTAGACCTTACAGGTCTCTCCATACCGGTGGCGGAGGAAACAGGTTTTATGAGAGCTTGTTTTAAACTCCGCCCACCTCCCCGTCAGCTCATGCCTACTTGGTCTCTGGACAAAGCTTTGTCTTTACTTCACTCTCGTCTGTACCAAAATACTGCAGATTTTGCATTACTCTTAAAAAAGGCTGTATTCCTTTTGGCTTTGGCCACCGGGAACAGAGTGTCTGAGCTGGCGGCGATGAGCAACACACCTAATTGCCTTAGGTTTGGTAGACTTAATGAATGTATTTACATTGCACCTTCCCCGGGATTTGTAGCCAAGAATGAGCACAGTGCACACGTGTTTTCTGAGTTCACGGTGCCGGCGTTGAAAAGGGGAAAGGTGCATCATAATCTATGTCCAGTGCAAGCTCTAACCAAATATTTGAGAGTAGCTCCTCTAAACCCCCAAGGTGCTTTATGGGTAGCAAGTACGGGTAAACGCTTACTGAAACGGCGATTAGCTTCTCTTCTGGTCGAAGTCATTAAAGAGAGTAATCCCGGCGTTGTGGGTCGGGCCCACGATTTACGCAAATGGGCAGCCTCTTTACGTTTCCTGAAAAAAATTTCAGTAGAAGATATTGCGTCCACTCAGTTGTGGGCGTCTAATCATACGTTTTTGACTAGATACTTGTCAGTTGCTCTAGATAAACCTTCCTTACCATGTATAGCTTTAAGGCAGAGGGTCTAGGTGGCCCTGCAGTCACTTTTGTTTACTTTCAAGAAAAGGGGGGGGGGGTGCAGTCAGTTGACATAGGACACCCTAGACCCCGCCGGAGTGTGAGAGCTGTGATACAATTTATGGTTAATGTGATATGAAAATTTCTCGGCGAGAAATTGTGCTAGTACAATGTTAGTACAAAACAACGGGGTTGTTATAGTAGTTTTAGCTGCGAAAGCAATTTATTAAAACAGTGAAGATCTTTTGCAATTTATCTCCACGATTATTTTGGGGTTTATTATGTGCACATGTAAACTGATAACTTGTTATTTTTGTCACCACTCGTTGAGTGGGGTGCCTTTGTAACTACAGATCTGTTCACAGAATCTTCAGAGTTACCCTTTTTTGTCAAGCAGGCTTCTTTGAAGCACGCACCTGCCTGAACCCCTTTCTTGTATATATAGGGGCTACGCCTTATTAAATATATTTTCAAAGTAAGAATACTATGTGGTTATTTTTATTATCTGCTTTTCTAGAGTTATGATATGATTACGAATGTCCCCCTCCAGTCTTAGAAATCAGGCATGTTCGTCAATGATGGAGGGGCCACTAATAAATTATAGGTTTGACTCCTGTAAGGAGATAAAGAAAACCTAATATTTAGTAGTGGCCCCGTAATCATTGACGACTGGGGCCCTCCCGACCATCCCCTTCCCATTCGTTGATGTATTGAGGATTTTGGTTTACTTGATATGTCAGTGAAGGAAGAATGACGCCTGAATCAGTGTCTGGTCAAAGATCCACACAAGTACACCCACGATATGATGGAAAGCTTATTGAATAGTTATTCTTATTTTCTTTTTGTTTTTATTTTTTACGAAGTTTTTTCGTAGTGAGAACCCAATTCATAATGACTAAAGCCATGAGTGAGGTCGCGTGCGCTCATGATGAAGGCTCCTCAGTTTTTTAAATGCTCTGCGCGGTAGATTCAAACTACGGCGGATTAGTGTTTGAAGAGGATGCCTTATGTAATAGGCATGTTCGTCAATGATTACGGGGCCACTACTAAATATTAGGTTTTCTTTATCTCCTTACAGGAGTCAAACCTATATTCTGAGTTTGAAGCGACCATGGTAGGGAAACAACAAAGTTCTGGGCAAAGAAACCATCATGAACAAACCCGGTCAACCCAGAAGTTGTTTGCTGGACAGGTTCAGGCGGTAGTTAGTGTAATGGAGGACATGGGGAGCCCATTTGAGGAGGAAGGGCAGGACCTTCTCAGACTCCATACAAATGACATCATGGATGAGCAGTCAGTCGAGTGTCTAACCACTCTCGCATCAAAGGGTCAGGAGCAGTATGCAACATTTGTGGAAGAGCGGCTCAGAACAAATACTAAGCCAATCACAGCAACAATTACCAGGTACTGTTCAATGTCCAAGGCAAACGATCAAACAAATCAGGGGACAAAGTCAGTCTCCTCAAAAGTGAATCTTCGCTGTTTGCAAGTCTGTATGTTGCATGTCAGACAAGGAAAGGTGACTTGAACAATTTCTTCAATCATGAAAACCTCCCATTTCCTCCATCTCTGTCTGCCTATGGGCAGCTACGTCCAGGGAAGAAGTCTGATCTCATAGAATGTCTTGAAAAGAAAGTAGGGTCATCAAATGATGTGACACCAGAGACTGAAGTGCGAATCATGGATGGTGCGGCACTTGTTCACTTTCTTAGACCTGAGGGCTGCAAGACATTTGGAGACTATGCTGCCAAGGTCTGTCTTCCATACATAAACAATGCTCAAAGTCAGGCTCTGAGAGTGGATGTTGTCTGGGACCAGTACTTCGATAACAGCCTCAAGTCACAGACAAGAGAACAACGTGTCACTGGTCCTATTCAGCGCAGACGAGTTGGGGCGTCTAGCCCAACACCAAAGAACTGGCAGCAGTTCCTTCGCTTGGCCAACAACAAGACAGACCTGTTTACATTCCTGAACAAGGAACTGCTGGAAATGCATCAGGAGACCAGACTCTCATTGTTACTGATGGTGCCAATGTGCTATGCTTACCTACACGAGACACCAGCAACATTGCTCCCTGCAACCATGAGGAGGCAGACTCGAGGATCATGGTGCATGTCAGTGATGCTGTTATGCAGGGCTTCCACAAGATCCTTGTTCGAACTGTGGACACTGACGTGGTAGTATTGGCAGTGGCAGTCGTACAGCAGCTGGCTCAGAGACAGCAGATAGAACTCTGGATTGCCTTTGGTTGTGGAAAGGACTTTAGGTACATCCCAGCTCATGAAATATGTGCTTCACTTGGCACAGAAAGATCCTTGGCACTGCCTGTGTTCCATGCTTATACAGGTTGTGATACCGTGTCCCATCTGGTCCAGGTGGGAAAGAAGACTGCATGGAAAGTGTGGGAGGCACATGATGAATTTACTGCGACATTCTATGAGCCTGCACAATGCACCTGAACAAATTGGTGAAGCGACTGAGGCTTCTCTGGAGTACTTCACCATTCGACTCTATGACAGGACAGCAACTTCTCGTTCCATCAATGAAGTCAGAAAGAATCTGTTCATCCACAAAGGACGTCAGATATCATGTCTACCTCCAACCAAGGCTGCTCTACAGCAACACATGAAGAGGGCAGTACTACAAGGTGGGCACCACTGGGCTGCACCACGGTGCCAGAACGACAGTTGCCCTCTCCAAGTGAGTGGGGATGGACTTGCCCAGAAAAGTGGAGGCCTCTGTGGTCTAACTTGCCCGAAGCCAGTGCAACCTGCCCAGAACTACTGAAGTGTTCTTGCCGAGGAGGATGCACAGACTGCAAATGTGTTGATGCGCATCTAAAATGCACAGCCTACTGCAAATGCAAAAGTGACTGTGACAACAGTGTCTGAAGCTTTAGGAGTGGCATTTTTATAGCCTGACTTGCCCTAAATTGGATTTTATGCCACATAATTCTTGTATATGATCTCCAAATGCAATGCTACATGTTTTTTAGAACAAGGAGTTGAGAAAAAACCATAGCACCTCACAGTTTTCCAGAAACTGCATTGTTGCTGCCGGTTGCTAAGGAAAATTATTTGCCTAGCAACCGTTGCTATGCAACACTGAAATCTCGGTGGCTCCTGCCCTGAAATTGTAAAATAGGTCTTTGTGAACTATTGTGGAAAGTTTTATGCTTGTATCACCTTGTGAGCAATTCTTGTCCTATTTAGTACCGATTGCCCTCACTCTAGGATACTCACACCAAAATTCCACGCACTAACCATTATGCTATCAAGACAGTTAACCCCTTCTGTACCGCGACGTCATCTTAGCTGTATTCTGACTACTATTAGACGATTTCATTCAATTTCAAAAGGGCCTCCAGCAATTTACAGGCTTCGAACTATCTCACTTAACCCTATTTACTACCACAGATCCTTCATAAACTGCAAAAAATCCTCTAAATATAGCTAGAATAAAACTAAAAACATGTCACCGGTACAGAAGGGGTTAAAGGTTTATGCACACGCCTACGACATATTATCCATTCTCAAGTGGATATTAATCTAAGCATGTACATATACCCAACTGCACTATGATAGCCTAATGATTACACAAATGGAAGGAGGAATAACAAACAAACATATGAGTAAAATCAAGGGCAATTTAAATAAATCCTTCTCATGCAAGTCAAGCACTGTTTTGATCACTCCACTCACCTCTGTCAGCTCATTAACAAAGTCATCTGGCATGCCTGCCAGTTCCTCCCGGGTGAAGTGCAGTTTGGTGTTGTCCTCATTCAGGTTGCGCTGGAACTTGATGCTCAGCTCAGACATGCTCTTCTTTATCTTTTTAACTTCAGATTGAATTTCGTCAGATAGATGTAGGCCTAGGGAAGGAAGGTATATACAGTATACCTGTACTACAGTGTGCTGCTTTATATAAAACAATATTGAATCTTTCTTGTAAAAACAAAGAGCGTAAATGTGAGAGTGGGGTGGGGTATATATAATAAAGGCAAACTGAAGAAATCTTTGAATGAAGTTTTGTGAAAAGACCTCGAGGAAATAGGACTGAATCGAGATGCTATATTTGACTGACACATGAGTGCTAGGGATACCTATCATCCACTCATACATCATCTTTATCACACGCACCAGCCATTCCTCTACGCCGAGTTTACTAATAGCCCACTGCATAACAGCTCTGAGCACCCTATCAAAGGCCTTCTAAAGGTACAGATCCCTATCTTTAAGTAAATATCTTTCCTGCAGCTGCCTGACTATGAACTCAAATTTACACAGTCCTATCATATAAACTAGTTATGCACAAACTGACAAGCATTCTCCAGATTTTACCCTGGTAACTGATTGCCTGCCTGCCGAGATGGGAGCCTCTCCGGGTGGTCGGGGGCCGGGGGAGTGCTGGAGCGACCTTGGTGACCCTGGTCTCTGGGTATTCTCCTGGGTGACCTAGATGTGTGTGAATTTTGTGTTTTGTCTGTGTTTGTTTGTTGTTTTGTGTTGTGTTTTGTGTTTTCCCTGTTCTTGCTCTCTCTTGAGTCGGCCACCCCCAAGAAAAAAAAAAAAAATAATAATTATAATAAAATAGAGTAAAATAAAAAAAATAAAATAGGAAAGGTGGGGATTGGGCCTGAGTATATAGATAGATAGAATAGATAGAACTGATTGTAATTGTACTGTAATTTACCGAAGAGTATAATTAATGACATGCTACTGTAGAGGGCCACTTAAACTTACATACATAACACACATACTATAGGTTTGACTCCTGTAAGGAGATAAAGAAAACCTAATATTTAGTAGTGGCCCCGTAATCATTGACGAACATGCCTATTACATAAGGCATCCTCTTCAAACACTAATCCGCCGTAGTTTGAATCTACCGCGCAGAGCATTTAAAATCTGAGGAGCCTTCATCATGAGCGCACGCGACCTCATTCATGGCTTCAGTCATTATGAATTGGGTTCTCACTACGAAAAAAACTTTGTAAAAAATAAAAAACAAAAAGAAAATAAGATTAACTATCCAATAAGCTTTCCATCATATCGTAGATGTACTTGTGTGGATCTTTGACCAGACGCTGATTCAGGCGTCATTCTTCCTTCACTGACATATCAAGTAAACCAAAATCCTTAATACATCAACGAATGGGAAGGGGATGGTCGGGAGGGCCCCAGTCGTCAATGATTACGGGGCCACTACTAAATATTAGGTTTTCTTTATCTCCTTACAGGAGTCAAACCTATAATTTATTAGTGGCACCTCCATCATTGACGAACATGCCTGATTTCTAAGACTGGAGGGGGACATTCGTAATCATATCATAACTCTAGAAAAGCAGATAATCAACCAACCACATAGTATTCTTACTTTTGTAAAAAAGAGATATTCGGGTGCATAAACTTTATACAGCCTAAATCTTCAAAAAGGGGTACAAGCAGGAGTGTGCTTCAAAGAAGCCTGCTTGAAAAAGGGTTAACTCTGAGACTCTGTGCACAGATCTGCTAGTTAAGAAGGCACCCCACTTAAAGTAAGTGGTGAAAACTAAAAACTTATAAGTTTACATGTGCACATATAAACCCCATTAACTAGTGGATATATTCCTAAAAATATAACCAAACATAAATTATAGGTTTGACTCCTGTAAGGAGATAAAGAAAACCTAATATTTAGTAGTGGCCCCGTAATCATTGACGAACATGCCTATTACATAAGGCATCCTCTTCAAACACTAATCCGCCGTAGTTTGAATCTACCGCGCAGAGCATTTAAAAAACTGAGGAGCCTTCATCATGAGCGCACGCGACCTCACTCATGGCTTCAGTCATTATGAATTGGGTTCTCACTACGAAAAAACTTTGTAAAAAATAAAAACAAAAAGAAAATAAGAATAACTATCCAATAAGCTTTCCATCATATCGTGGATGTACTTGTGTGGATTTCTGACCAGACGCTGATTCAGGCGTCATTCCTCCTTCACTGACATATCAAGTAAACTAAAATCCTTAATACATCAACGAATGGGAAGGGGACGGTCGGGAGGGCCCCAGTCGTCAATGATTACGGGGCCACTACTAAATACAGTAGACCCCGCAAGGGTGCGCACCAAAAGGGTGCGATTCTCCAACCGTGCGGCAGATGTCCGTGTGGTGCTTATAATCCAAGGGTGCGAAAAAAGCAAAGCGTGCGGTGGCCGAAGCGTGCGGAACTTGATGCGCATTTGTCGGGCGGCCATGTTTGTGACGTCAGAGCGCGCGGGATGACTCGGTGACTCGTGTGTAAGCGTACCCTAACGCAGCCTTGCAATTTGTTACCGCATTCTTTGTGAACAATGGACCCTCCAGCCCCTCCACCACCCCAGCCACCTGCTGCCCCTAACCCACCGCCCAGGGCGATCGTGTTACCCACCAAAACAAAAGTGAAAGTTCTTGATTTAGAACAGAAAAAACAGTTACTAGATATGTTGGCTAGAGGTGAGAAACAGGCAAATGTGGGTAGACATTTTGGTGTGGGTGAATCAACTGTGCGGTCAATTAAAAAGCGAAAAGAAAAAATCATGAAGTGCTACAATGATTCGTCAGTGCATAGCAGGAGTGTGATTAAACATGTGAGGAAAACAACACTAGAAAGGGGCAAGACTGAAAAGTTGCTCAGCATATATGTTGATGAGCAAGCCAGCAAGAGTATGCCTGTAAATTCAGATCTTATTCGTGAGACAGCTCAAGTCTACTATCAAAAACTTAACAAAGACAAGGATGTGGGTGGATTCACGGCATCGAAGGGGTGGTATGATAGATTTAAGAAAAGGGAGAAATTACACTACCTGAAAAATACTGGCGAGATGGCCAGTGCTGATCATGAAGCTGCCCGAGCATTCCCTGCTGAGTTTAATGCACTTATTGCTGACAAAGGATACACATTAGATCAAGTCTATAATTGCGACGAAGCTGGATTAAATTGGAAGAAGATGCCTGCAGGCACTTTTATATCAAAGGAGCAAAAACAAGCAAAGGGCTTTAAGATAGCCAAAGACAGGTTTACGGTGATGATGTGCTGTAATGCTACTGGAACACATAAGCTACCCCTTCTAATTGTCTACCGATCTCGTCGGCCACACTGCTATCGCCACCAAGATATGTCCAAGCTTGACGTCTATTGGTGTTGGAACAAGGCTGCTTGGGTTGACGGGAAAGTATCAATGGAATGGCTGGACAAATCTTTTCTGGCCGAGACACGGGAATTTTGTAAGAAGAACAATTTAGCTCACAAAGTTCTCCTGACAATGGACAATGCCCCAGGTCATCCAGCTATTTTGGTGGGTCGCCATCCGGAAGTTGAAGTAATGTTCCTCCCCAAGAACACCACCTCAATCATACAACCTCTAGATCAAGAGGTTATTGCCTCCTTCAAGAAGAAATATTATACCAGGTCCTATCGGCAGCTGAGGGAGGGTACTGACACTACATTGGCCGAGGTGTTGCGACGTGAAGGTGGTGATGAACACATGGACATTATTGAAGAGGAGGAAGAAATAGAGAAGAAAACCATAAAGGAGTGGTGGAAAACATATACCATCAAGAATGCAGTAGATAACTGTGTGAGTGCCTGGCGTGATATATCCCAGAAACAAATTGTTCGAGCGTGGCGCCCAATTCAAGGGTTGCCCAAGGACGGTGGAGGGGAAGAGAGGAGAGCGGGAGAAGATATGTTATCCGAGTTACGCCGTGTTGGAAGAGTGTTCGCCCAGGTAACAGAGGAAGCAATGAGAGAGGTAGTTGAAGGTGGTGATGCTGAGTTTACAGTCGATGACATCATCTCAGAAATGGAGAGAGTGGAGGAGGAAGAAGAGGAAGAACCCATGGATGAAGAAAGGGGAACTGAAGCTCATATGAAGGATATAGCAAAAGTGATTGAGCTGGGAGAAAATATGAAAAGTGCTATGTTGGAGATTGGCCTGGGTCATGGGAGATCAGACGCAGTTGAAATGGATCGCATTTTGAAGAACTATCGCGACATATATGTGGTCCACATCAACAACTTGAAACAGGCAAGCATCACCTCGTTCTTGCAGGCCAGACCTGCCGCACGTAGACCTGCCTCACCTCAACCAGGACCCTCAGGGGTATCTGGACGTAGGCCTGCTACAGTTATGATTGAGTCAGACTCCGATCCCGACTCCATCCCTGACTTCAATCCTGCCTCACCTCAACCAGGACCCTCAGGGGTATCTGGACGTAGGAGGCCTGCTACAGCTAGGATTGAGTCCGACTCCGATCCCGACTCCATCCCTGACTTCAATCCTGACCGCACCGACGAGCCTGACCGCACCGACGAGATAGAGGAACGAGAAATGATTGCATCGGTCCTTGCAAATGTCACTGACCTGGCAAGACAGACTGAGGAGTCGGAGTTCTGCATGGATGTCATACCAATGACAGATGGTGGGGGTGTAGAGCCAAGTTCCCCCCACTAACTTCAACCAAGTAAGGCATGGGGGCAGCCTCGGACCCTCAGTAAGACCAACATCCCAACCTCCACGCATACATAAACCATCCAAAGTGAGTGTAATACCCCTATTCTATCTAATATCTAATCACATTTCTATACTGTACAGGTATTCTTTCCTTAGTTCATGTTTTTCAGGGGTTATTGGGCGAAAAAAGGGTAAGTTTGAAGAGTGCCCGGACTACATAGTGAATTTCCCATAGGTTCTTAAGCTCCAAGGGTGCGTTTTCCAAGGGTGCGCGCATGTCTCGGACTAAGGTAACCGCACCCTTGCGGGGACCACTGTATTAGGTTTTCTTTATCTCCTTACAGGAGTCAAACCTATAATTTATTAGTGGCCCCTCCATCATTGACGAACATGCCTGATATCTAAGACTGGAGGGGGACATTCGTAATCATATCATAACTCTAGAAAAGCAGATAATAAAAACAACCACATAGTATTCTTACTTTTGAAAAATGTATTCAATACGGCGTAGGCCGGAAATATACAAGAAAAAGGGGTTCAGGCAGGTGCGTGCTTCAAAGAAGCCTGCCCGACAAAAATGGGTAACCCTGAAGATTCTGAACACAGATCTGTAGTTACAAAAGGCACCCCACTCAACGAGTGGTGACAAAAATAATAAGTTATAAGTTTATATGTGCACATCATAAACCCCAAAATACATGTGAAGATCAATTGCAAATGAACTCCATTGAACTAATATTACATTGCTTTCGCAGCTAAAACTACTATAACAACACCGTTGTTTTGTACTAAACCTTGTACTAGCACAATTTCTCGCAGAGAAATTTTCATATCACATTTTAACCTTAAATTGTATCACAGCTCTCATACTCCGGCGGGGTCTAGGGTGTCCTATGTCAACTGACTGCACCCCCCCCCCCCTTCCGTGAAAGTAAACATAAGTGACTGCAGGGCCACCTAGACCCTCTGCCTTAAAGCTATACATGGTAAGGAAGGTTTGTCTAGAGCAACTGACAAGTATCTAGAGAGAAACGTATGATTAGACACCCACAACTGTGTGGACGCAATATCTTCAACTGAAAAGTTTTTCAGGAAACGTAAAGAGGCCGCCCACTTGCGTAAATCGTGGGCCCTACCCACAACGCCGGGATTACTCTCTTTAATGACTTCTACCAGAAGAGAGGCCAATCGCCGTTTAAGTAAGCGTTTACCCGTACTCGCTACCCATAAAGCACCTTGGGGGTTTTGAGGAGCTATTCTCAAATATTTGGTTAGAGCTTGCACTGGACATAAATTATGATGCACTTTCCCCTTTTTAACGCCGGCACCGTGAACTCAGAAAACACGTGTGCACTATGCTCATTCTTGGCTACAAACGCCGGGGAGGGTGCAATGGAAATTGAATCATTAAGTCTACCAAACCTAAGACAATTAGGTGTGTTGCTCATCGCCGCCAGCTCAGACACTCTGTTTCCGGTGGCCAAAGCCAAAAGGAAAACTGCCTTCTTTAAGATTAAAGCAAAGTCTGCAGTATTTTGATACAGACGAGAATGAAGCAAAGACAAAGCTTTGTCCAGAGACCAAGTAGGCATGAGCTGACGGGGAGGTGGGCGGAGTTTAAAACACGCTCTCATAAATCCTGTTTCCTCCGCCACCGGTATGGATAGACCTGTAAGGTCGAAAAAGGGCACTCTAATCGCAGTTAAGTGATTCTTCAAAGTTACCACAGATAAACGTTTCTGCTCAAACAGATAGTTCAAGTAATTAAAAACCAATGCCACTGAGGGTACAGTTTGTTCCGTTCTAACAATCCAAGAAGTAAAAGCTTTCCAATGTGATTGATATTGTCGCTTAGTAGACTGAGTATATTGATTGAGCAATTTATTGGTCACATCCCTACCGTATGGTGCTAGCCACTTGGCCTCCTGAATGTCCATAATGCAAAAGTCAGCGAGGTCGCTAGGTTGCCAATCGTGTCTAAGTGGAAGTACCCGACCGGGAGCGATACCGGGTCCGGGCACCACATTATTAATTGCTGATACCACACCTGCGCCGGCCACAGGGGCGCGATTAGCGAGACTAAGCCTCGATAAACTCGTAGTTTGTTCACTACGTGGCACATTAGTGACGCATCTGGCGGCGGAAACAGATAGATGGAGCTCCATCTGTTCCAGTCTGTCACTAGGGCGTCTGGCCCCCCTGCCGGCGTTATCGCCCGGCGGGTGAGGTATAGAGGGAGCTTGTGAGTCTCCTCGGACGCAAAAAGATCCACTTGTGGATGGGAGAGCTCCGCAATCATTAGGTCGAAAATGGGTTGCTTGAGCTCCCATTCTACTGTCGTGCTCTGTCTCCGGGACAGAGCGTCTGCCCAGACGTTCGCTACGCCTGGGAGATAAGATGCGTGAAGATAAATATCTAGACTGCTGGCTAGAACAAAAATCTCTTCCGACACGAGTAGCAACTTCCTTGACCTCGTTGACCCTTGTTTCTGAATACAGTGAACTGCATTCAGTGGAAGTAGTGAGAGCTGTTGTGCCTGGCACATTGGAAATTGGACCTGACACAAGCGGATGGCTAGGTATTTTCGCTAAAGCAAAGGATGTAGCCAGAGGTCGCACATTCGTCGACATCGCGGGATCTCCCGTATCAGGAGGAGTTTCCGGCGTAGGGCCCAAGAACCTATTAAGTGCATTCAATAGTAGTCCATCAATCTCTTCCGCCGGTACATACCTAGCCGATGACGAACTCCGTGGAGATTCGACAGTACCCTGAGAGTCGCCTAAAAGGTGACTGGACTCTTCAACCTCCATCTCTGAGACCAGAGATCGTTGTTCTTCATCCGTTAAGTCTGGCTTATCATGGGAAGATCCCGCCGAAGCCGGGACCTCCACATGTTGCCATGTTAAAACTGGGGTAGAAGATGGTACATCGGGATCCCGTGGACGTCAGCACTAGTTGAGTCACAAAGGGATGTGTTCTGTCCTGCCAGGACTGTGAGTATCGCCATACACCTTGGCTGTGGCTGTCCCTTGCTTGCGAGCTCGGTATACTCTCTAAAAGAGAGCCCTGTAAAGGTTTATGATAATTAAAAGCTCCCATAGCTCATTAACACATTGAAAGCAGAGCTGGTGAGCAAAATCATAAAGTATACTAATTAATTTAATTTATATTTAATTGTATTAAAATAAATTACTATAAATAAACACAATATTATCCTAATATAATCATAGAAAATATATATGGTTATTATTATTCAGTGATTAAATTATTTCATTAACAAATGAAAATAATATATAGGGATACCTGATCTTAACGGCGTTGAACATACAGCAATGAGAGGTTCAAGTGCCGACATGGCAGAGACTGGGGGAAATCTACCCCGCCCCCGGGAACTACCTGGTCACCTGGTGCAACACCGGTACTCCGCCCTGGAAAGAGAATTTTCTGGGGATTAATGCTCATAGGGTTACACCCAAAAAATGGTACAAAATATGTGTCACAAGACCGCCGGTCAACGAACCGTAGCACTCCACCACTACTTTTCGTTTTCCTTTAGTTTCATATTAAAGATTTCAGGATATATTTACCTGTCCAGAAGATTTTTAAGCATATCTTTTGAATCCTCATAAAGATGAAGTATATCTTTATTAAAGATGAAGTCTTTCAAGTATCCTTTACACTTGAAACATTAGTAAGATTCCGGCATCTTTTTATCCCATAATAAGTCTAAGCCTATCCTAATCTCTAATCCGGCTTCTCCCAGAAGCCCTCATAGATCGCCGTCTTGAAGGCCGTGATACCCTATTGTATCAATCAATTGTTTGGCAAATGATCGCGAATTGCTAATCAGTTAATATAACCACCCGAAGGTATAACCGCCGGGTTTTATATGCAATGTCAAACCAATTGTACCTGCCCCAGACCTTTTTTGTAAAAAGGTCGCCGGGAGAGAAAGACTAAACAAACAAACAACATTGTTCCAATTGTTTATTAAGGATTTCAGCATATCTTTTACCTGTTCGAAAGAATTAAGCATAACTTCTGAATCCTCATAAAGATGAAACATATCTTTATTAAAGATGAAGTCCTTCAAGTATCCCTTTACACTTGAAACACTAGTAAGATTCAGGCATCTTTTTATCCCATAAAAAGTCTAAGCCTATCTTAATCTCTAATCCGGCTTCTGCCAGAAGCCCTCATAGATCGCCGTCTTGACGGCCGTGATACCCTATTGTATCAATCAATTGTTTGGCAAATTATCGCGAATCGCAAATTCGTTAATATAACCACCCGAAGGTACAACCGCCGGGTTTTATATGCAATGTCAAAACCACTTATACCTGCCCCAGACCTCTTTGTAAAAAAGGTCGCCGGGAGGGAAAGACCAAACAAAATAACTGTGTGGAGCCCCCCTCACCGGGAATAACACAGGAAGCCTGATCCCAGGCTTGACCACAGAAAACGCAGTTTCTGATGAGCCCTCAAGCGACCAAACTCGTCGGGGTAACTTACCTATTTTAGCCATCCTGACTAAAACTCGGTAACCAAAAACGGTGTTCTCGGAGCAACGAGAAAAAACGCCGGAAAGGTAACCCACACCAAACGAGACATAACAGGAGGGCGTAATGCATAAAGCAATGAATAACACAGGAAGCCTGATCCCAGGCTCGACCACAGAAAAACGCAGTTTCTGATGAGCCCTCAAGCGACCAAACTCGTCGGGGTAACTTACCTATTTTAGCCATCCTGACTAAAACTCGGTAAACCAAAACGGTGTTCTCGGAGCAACGAGAAAAACGCCGGAAAGGTAACCCCCACCAAACGAGACATTTTAACACATTTTATACAAAGTGTGTGCGCAAAAATAGGGATACCTGAACAGGAGGGCGTAATGCATACAGCAAAAACCGGGGCAAAGGTAGCCATGACAGAGACTGGAGGGAAACTACTCCAGGTTCTGCATAGACCCGCCGGGACCCAGCTCTGGAAAATTTAAAATTTCCAGGAATTAATGCTCATAAGGTTAACCCACTCATGTTCGCACACAGGTGTTAAATAACCCGCCGGGTAACGAGACGTAATACTCAACGACCACAGCTCGCCACGCGGTGGGGTTTCCTAAGTAAAAGATTTCAGAATATCTTAATTTGTCCAAAAGATTTATGAATACCCTCTGACATAATATATAAAGACCATCATGGCGTTATAAGTGATTAAGTCTTTCCGGTGGTGTTTGTTTCCATATTAAATATTGGAAAAAACCCCCTAAAAAAGACGCCGGCCCCCGAATTATCTCGTAGATAAAAAACTGGGAAGCCTGACAAATATACGAGATCTAACTTCTGCCGAAGTATCTTTTAGATCGCCGTATGTTGAAGGCGGCGATACAAAACGTATCCCTCAAATGTCTGGTTAACTAACTGAATTGTAAATTCGTTATTCTCATCCGTGCAAGAAACACCCGCCAGGTGTGAATAATAGTTTAAAAAACGTTAACCCCAAATGTGCCCTAAAGCGCCGTATGTTGAAGGAGGCGATACACAAAGCATCCCTCAATTGACTGGTCAACTAAACTGAATTTTGCAAATTCGGTCATCCCAACCTTCCAGGTTGCACCCACCGGGTGAATTAAAGTTTAAAAGTTAACCCCAATAAATAACTGTGTGGAGCCCCCCTCACCGGGAATAACACAGGAAGCCTGATCCCAGGCTTGACCACAGAAAACGCAGTTTCTGATGAGCCCTCAAGCGACCAAACTCGTCGGGGTAACTTACCTATTTTAGCCATCCTGACTAAAACTCGGTAACCAAAAACGGTGTTCTCGGAGCAACGAGAAAAAACGCCGGAAAGGTAACCCACACCAAACGAGACATAACAGGAGGGCGTAATGCATAAAGCAATGAATAACACAGGAAGCCTGATCCCAGGCTCGACCACAGAAAAACGCAGTTTCTGATGAGCCCTCAAGCGACCAAACTCGTCGGGGTAACTTACCTATTTTAGCCATCCTGACTAAAACTCGGTAAACCAAAACGGTGTTCTCGGAGCAACGAGAAAAACGCCGGAAAGGTAACCCCCACCAAACGAGACATTTTAACACATTTTATACAAAGTGTGTGCGCAAAAATAGGGATACCTGAACAGGAGGGCGTAATGCATACAGCAAAAACCGGGGCAAAGGTAGCCATGACAGAGACTGGAGGGAAACTACTCCAGGTTCTGCATAGACCCGCCGGGACCCAGCTCTGGAAAATTTAAAATTTCCAGGAATTAATGCTCATAAGGTTAACCCACTCATGTTCGCACACAGGTGTTAAATAACCCGCCGGGTAACGAGACGTAATACTCAACGACCACAGCTCGCCACGCGGTGGGGTTTCCTAAGTAAAAGATTTCAGAATATCTTAATTTGTCCAAAAGATTTATGAATACCCTCTGACATAATATATAAAGACCATCATGGCGTTTATAAGTGATTAAGTCTTTCCGGTGGTGTTTGTTTCCATATTAAATATTGGAAAAAACCCCCTAAAAAAGACGCCGGCCCCCGAATTATCTCGTAGATAAAAAACTGGGAAGCCTGACAAATATACGAGATCTAACTTCTGCCGAAGTATCTTTTAGATCGCCGTATGTTGAAGGCGGCGATACAAAACGTATCCCTCAAATGTCTGGTTAACTAACTGAATTGTAAATTCGTTATTCTCATCCGTGCAAGAAACACCCGCCGGGTGTGAATAATAGTTTAAAAAACGTTAACCCCAATTGTGCCCTAAAGCGCCGTATGTTGAAGGAGGCGATACACAAAGCATCCCTCAATTGACTGGTCAACTAACTTGAATTTTGCAAATTCGGTCATCCCAACCTTCCAGGTTGCACCCACCGGGTGAATTAAAGTTTAAAAGTTAACCCCAAATTGTTCCTATCCCCACTTCTTTGAAACAGATCGCCGGGGAGGAAATACAACTACAGCATAGTTTTATATTGGCTTTGCAAAACCGAAAAAACTACAAACAACACGTGTCCGTATGAACACTGTTAGATGGGTACAGCCAACCCGCCGGGATGAAACAGGCACCCCAGAGACGCAGACCTGGGGAGCCACAGACACCCACTCGCCGGGGAAACAAGCCTGTTTTAAACCACGCGTGGCCAAAACTAGGCAACCAGCCGGGGTTATCAAGGTGAAACCGAGAAAAACCCGCCGGAAAAAACCCACCCCGTCCAGATACCATCTGAACGCAACACCGGACCGAGGCGTAGCTAAAACACAACTAACGCCGGGCCCAACATAGTCCGTGGAATTAGCCAAAACACAACTAACCCAGGACACATAAATAGTCCGTGGAATTAGCCAATACACAACTAAACCAGTATACACATGACACAGTAGTACATATTTAGAAAATAAATCAATAACACTTGTATATGTGATAAAGCTACGAGAGGCTGGCTAGGCCTAGCAGACGGATAACAGTAACATGTCGGAATATAAACAAAAAGCACTGAATTATATCACAACAGGAACCACCGCCAACACACCACTGTAGCAAACACTTCCGGCAAAGGGAAGAACTGACTCGGGACCCAGAAAAAACTTCACTAAGTGAAGAAAAATACGCTGGGAACGACAGCAAAAAAATACGCTACCTCATCAGAAAGATAAAAGGAAGCAATAACGCGTAATGAAAGCCGCCTGCATCACAAAGCTAGCTTAACTGTGAAAAAATTCACCTGTCCACAACAGGACCACGAGGGTACATCCGAAATAGATGCCCCAAACACACGACCCAAAATACACTGCACTGCGGGCAACCAGCCCAGGACACTCCTGCTACGCATATCCTAACCTTACTCGATACATCCCGGAGTAAACCAATGAGAAAAAACTCACTAGGGACGCAACAAATGCGGAACCCGCGGAGCGTGGGGAGACAGGTCCGGGCAGGCTGAGCGCAGAGCAGAGAAGGAGGAATGACGCCTGAATCAGCGTCTGGTCAGAAATCCACACAAGTACATCCACGATATGATGGAAAGCTTATTGGATAGTTATTCTTATTTTCTTTTTGTTTTTATTTTTTACGAAGTTTTTTCGTAGTGAGAACCCAATTCATAATGACTGAAGCCATGAGTGAGGTCGCGTGCGCTCATGATGAAGGCTCCTCAGTTTTTTAAATGCTCTGCGCGGTAGATTCAAACTACGGCGGATTAGTGTTTGAAGAGGATGCCTTATGTAATAGGCATGTTCGTCAATGATGGAGGGGCCACTAATAAATGAATTCTTGTACATTCGTAGAAGTACTGAACTCGTGTACTTATGCAGAAGTAATTACTGCAAAAGTAAAAGTCGTAGTTGCCACTACCGAGATTTCTCAAAAATCTATTGCTTCACAGCCAAAGCTACTTACAACAAGAATTGTCGTAACACTACTATTGGCTTTTAGCACAATTTCCTGCAATGAATACTACAGAGAAATTTTATAATACAATGCCTACAACCAGTATCACAGCTCGTATGTTCCGAACACATACTCCGGAGGGGTCTAGGGTGTCCTATGTCACACTGACTGCACCCTCACCCCCCCCCCCCCCTTTTTCTTGAAATTAAACAAAACGTGACTAAAAGGGCCACCTAGACCCTCTGCCGTAAAGCTATACATGGCAAGGAAGGGTTGTCCAGAGCTACTGAAAGGTATCGAGGCAAAAACTCCTGATTAGAGGCCCACAACTGTGTGGACGTAATAACTTTCACCGAAAGATTATTAACCCTCCAGCCCCGGGGGCTATAGCTTGCGACTGTGCTCCGGTACCGGGTGTTTTGACGATCTTTGGCCTATGTTAACTACTCTGTAAGTCAATGAATATGTCATGTAATGTTGTAAATAAAAAAGAATAATGTTCCACAAACCTTCCTCTGTCGAATGGCGTTGAGTAGAGGTCTCTAGCCCCTCTGGTTGCATAATGGTGAGCGCAGGAAGACGAGTGCTTTTCGGCGGCAAATTCTTCCCGCGTTCGGACGCGTCGCCTCGGCCATGGCTACGACGCACCTAGCCGCTCGCCGCGCCAAAGTATTTATCTCCCTTAGACGATTTAGTGTTTGATATTGAGAATGTGATGTTTATTTGATATTTTCTAGTTATTTTGAGGCCAATTATATAAAATATGTTTATTAGGGTATCACTGTCACTGATATTGCTAATTTTCACCTCGATACCGTACATTTTATTAGTAATTGAGGTAGCTTATTGTTGTATTAGGCACTGATTATTCGTTATCACAGGTGTTTATTATACTTTGGCCATCAAATATTAGGTCTTGTGTCACTTTCACTTTGACAAATATGCTTTAGAGTGTCACTGTCACTGATAATGCTCATTTTCACTCGATACCGTACATTTTATTAGTAATTGAGGTAGGTTATTGTTGTATTAGGCACTGATTATTCGTTATCACAGGTGTTTATTATACTTTGGCCATCAAATATTAGGTCTTGTGTCACTTTCACTTTGACAAATATGCTTTAGAGTGTCACTGTCACTGATAATGCTCATTTTCACTCGATACCGTACATTTTATTAGTAATTGAGGTAGGTTATTGTTGTATTAGGCACTGATTATTCGTTATCACAGGTGTTTATTATACTTTGGCCATCAAATATTAGGTCTTGTGTCACTTTCACTTTGACAAATATGCTTTAGAGAGTGTCACTGTCACTGATAATGCTCATTTTCACTCGATACCGTACATTTTATTAGTAATTGAGGTAGGTTATTGTTGTATTAGGCACTGATTATTCGTTATCACAGGTGTTTATTATACTTTGGCCATCAAATATTAGGTCTTGTGTCACTTTCACTTTGACAAATATGCTTTAGAGAGTGTCACTGTCACTGATAATGCTCATTTTCACTCGATACCGTACATTTTATTAGTAATTGAGGTAGGTTATTGTTGTATTAGGCACTGATTATTCGTTATCACAGGTGTTTATTATACTTTGGCCATCAAATATTAGGTCTTGTGTCACTTTCACTTAGTTATATGATTTGTAAACGATTATATACAATTTATTGTGTCTTTTTTTCACTGATTTCTATATTTCTATAGGTTCTAATCATATGAATGTCACTTGGTATATACATATGTGTCACTTTCACATATTATTATGGTGTAATTGTATTTGTATCAATGTTCTCATAATACATGACTTTTGTATTACAATACATTGGTTTTCTTCCACTTTTTGCCTATATATAATTATAGTGTACATATTGTCATTTTATTTGGCAATTTCAGTATGATTATTAGAACTCCAGCTTGGAGTGGTAATCAAAGAAGCAATCTACAGCACAGAGTGCCACCTTGCACTCCACACACTCCAGGGTTGACTTTTTACCTGACCTCGGCTTCACCCTGCTGTTGTAGCAGACATGGCACCGCTTCTGCTGTGTTCTTCCGGATTCATTCTGAGGCAGGGAACCAAGCCTGTGCCTAGTCAAGTATTGAGCAGACTGCAAGCGGTCAATAACGGCGGGCCCAGGATGTGCCACTGCCCTCTGTGGCATAGCATACTTCTCCAGGAGCTCCGTCAACACCTGCTTTTGGAACCTCCGCAGGCTATTGAACTTCATGGGTGTGTTCACATTCCGAAGCTTGTATATGTTGTAGGCATTCAGAACTGACATGTCCACCATATGCAGAAAGAACTTTTTGTACCATCTGCACGAGGTACGCAGGCAGTCAATGAAGCCTATCTGCATGTCGGACTTGTCCACCAGCCTCATGTTGATGTTGTAGTCCAGGACAGCATCGGGCTTGGTCACCCTGGCCTGGGTGCGGCGATCCACCTTGCCAGTCTCCACCATTTCCCCCTTGTGGATGGTGGTCAGGAGGTTGACCTTCCGCTGGTCGTGCCAGTGGATAGCCAGAATGGGCCCCGACTTCTTCTTGAACACATCACCTTTTTTGGTCTTTGGAGGGAAAGGTGGCATGCCCTTCCTTTTCCCTCGTACTGTGCCTACAGTCCCCGTCTTGCGCTCATGCAGGTACTGTGAGAGAGTGGGGGACGTGTAATAATTGTCCGTGTAGAGGACGTGATTCTTATGAAAGTAGCGGTCCATCATGGCTTGCACCACTGCTCCGCCAAAGCCAATGAGGGGGTCCACAAGCAAGTCCCCTTCCTTCCCGCTGTAGACCAGGAAGTCCAGGACATAGCCAGTTTGGCAGTCGCACAGCACAAAGAATTTTATGCCAAAGCGATGTCTTTTTGAGGGGATGTACTGCCGGAAGCTGAGTTTTCCCCGGAACAGCACAAGAGACTCGTCAATGACGACCTTGCGGAAGGGCTTGAAGTAGGAGGTGAAGCGTTCTCGCATCATCTCATACAACGTCCTAATCTTCCACAGCTTGTCTGGGAGGTGGACGTCAAGGTTGGTGACAAGATGGAGCGCTGCGAGGATATCAAGGTACCGGTCGCGAGACATATATTTCCCGAAGGCAGGGGTGGATATCAGATCATTGGTGATCCAATAGTCAGGCAACCTATGCTTCTTGACATGAGGCATTAGCATGGTGAGTGCCAGGAACACCATGAACTCATTATGAGTCACTGGGGTCCACTGCCTCATGTGGCCCTTGGTCACCTTTCCCAAAAAGTGGACCTGGAATTGGTGCTGCTTATTTGTCTCTTTGACAACATAGCCTACCACCTCCTCATCAAAGAAGGCCTCAAACAGTTCGTGTGGTGGAGCATTGGGGCCTGCAGGAAAATTGGGGGTAACGCCTGAACCCTCCAGTACCTCATCAAAAGCTGGCACATCAGGGTTGTATGCATCCTCATCAACTACGTCTTGCCACTGAAAAACGTAGAATGGGTCTTGTCTACGCTGACGAGGAGCTCCAGCTGGTGGCCCAGCACGCCCACGGCCAACTCGGGAGGCGCGCGCCCTAGGGCGGCGAGGGCGGCGGCCAGGGCGGTGGGCAGCACGACGGGCAGCACGACGCCGGGCCAAGCGGATGGGTCGAGGGTCGTCGATGTCCATATAGTCATCGTCAGAGTGGTCATCTTGCCCTGACGGTGGACCTATGTAATCATGGCCAGAGTCTTCAGAGAGGTGCCCTTCATCATCAGTGGCCCCCACATAATCTGGCGGGGAACCAGTGATGCGTGGGCGGCGTGCGGGTGGGCGAGGTGGGGAAGGAGTGGCAGGTGAGGCTGTGTCCCCCCGAGGTCCCGGGCTCCTTGGCCTGCGACGAGTGACAGAAAGCAATGTTTCACTGTCACTAGGGCCAGGTATTGGTGATGCGAGCTCAAAGACTTCTTCAGGAAGACATGTTGAAGGCGGGAGAGGTGGGGAGGACCGTGGGGAAAGTTGCGGGGACGTATGGCTGGGGCCGGCCGGGGTGGACGCCGCGGGAGCCTCGAACAAAACTCTCTTACTTTTCTTAATTTTCTTGGTATATTTCCTACCTTTCCCCTTTTCGGCAGCAGTATGTCTCCTGTCGGGGGACCTAGGAGGCAAATAGGCCGAAAGTGTGGGGTCCTCAACCCTTGGCAATGGTGGGGGTGGTGGGGAAGAATGCGGGGCATCCGGGTCATCTTGGGTGGCGTGGGTAGATAAGGGAGACAATGGCGGACGAGAAGGGTCACCACGCTGACCCTCACTCACAGCCTCATCCTCACCAAGTAGTTTTGCTTGTTCCCTAGCTGCCGCAGCCGCCTTCTCAAGTATTTTCTGCTTATACAAATGTAGCTTGAAAGGCGATTTACCAGGGGAAGGGCTTGGCGTCGTGTCACTTAAGCGAAATTTGGTGAGTGACCTTGAACTCTCCCACTCGCTCACTCTCTCAAGTTCACTGTCTTTAGGTAAACCAGCTTCCCCAACAACTGGTACATCACCTTCATCACTCTCATCACTGTCATGTTCTCTCGCAAATCCCAGGAATTGCTCTTCTTTATCACTCTCATGGCCATAATCACTCGACTTATAATTACTGGAGTCGTCACTGACTTCATCATCAACATTATGCTTGGCATCAGCTCGCTCATAAAGTCTCAATGTCGTCTCAATACCTCCGGGAGATAACACATTTAGGCGATGGCGTCGGGGTAAGGCGCGACGAACAAGCAAGGGCGTCGTAGGAAGCACGGTATCGGACACAGCGGAATCACTATTTGGCGTACTGTCCATGATGGCGTCGGGGTAGATACTGTTGCTGTGGCGGAGTTTACGCCTGGTGGCGCCACCTACCGTCCCACGATACCGAAAATGTACGCGCGGCATTCGAAAGCACGCATGCAAGCAATGGGCGTTCAAGAGCCCTTCCGGGTTGCGCGGGCCGAGGTTGTTATGGGCGTTCAAGAGCCCATCCGGGTTGGAGGGGTTAAGGAAACGTAAAGAGGCTGTCCCCTTGCGTAAATCGGGGGTCTTACCCACAACGCCGGGATTCTTCTCTTTAAAGTCCTCGACCAAGAGAGAAGCCAGTGTACGCTCCATCAATCGTTCACCCGGACTTGCGACCCATAAAGCACCCTGGTGATTTAGAGGTGCCACTCTTAAATATTTGGTGAGAGCTTGCACTGGGCAAAAAAGATGGTGCACCTTTCCCCTGTTTAACGTCGGCACCGTGAACTCTGAAAACACGTGTTCACTGTGCTCAATCTCGGCTATGAATCCTGGGGAAGGTGCAATGTGAATACACTCATGAAGCCTATCAAACCTGAGGCAATTAGGTGCGTTGCTCATCGCCGCCAGCTCAGATACTCTGTTCCCGGTAGCCAAAGCCATAAGGAATACTGCCCTTTTGTAAAATCTGCAGTCTTTGGTACATACGGGAACGAGAATAACGACGATGCTTTGTCCAGAGACCATGTAGGCCTGAGCTGACGGGGAGGTGGGCGGAGTTTAAAACCTGCCCACATAAATCACTTTCATATAAATGTTTCTGCATGAACAGATAAATTAAATAATAAACAACCAACGCCACCGAGGGCACAGTTTGTTGTGTTCTAAGAATCCGAGACGTAAAAGCTTTCCAATGCGATTGAAACTGTCGCTTTGTAGACTGGGTATATTGATTCGTGAATATCTTGGTCACGTCGCTACCATAAGGTACTAGCCACTTGGCCTCCTGAATGTCCAAAATGAACAAGTCCGCGAGGTTTCTAGGTTGCCAATTGTGTTCTAAGTGGAACAACCCGACCAGGAGGGACACTGGGTGCGGGCACCACGTGTTCAAATGCTGGTACCACACTGCGCCGGCCACAGGGGCGCGATTAGCGAGACTAAGCCTCGCTAATCCTGTAGTTTGTTGACTATGTGGCACATTAGAGACGCGTCTGGCGGCGGAAAAGAGATAAATGGAACTCAACCTGTTCTCGTCCGTCATCAGAGCGTCAGGTCCGCCCGCCGGCATTATCGTCCGGCGGGTGAGGTACGACTGTGAGTATCGCCATACACCTTGGCTGTGGCTGTCCCTCGCTTGCGAGCTCGGTATACTCCCTGAACGGGGAGCCCTCGTCCGAGTCCCGTAAAGGTTTATGATAATTAAAAGCTCCCATAGCTCATTAACACATTGAAAGCAGAGCTGGTGAGCAAAATCATAAAGTATACTAATTAATTTAATTTATATTTAATTGTATTAAAATAAATTACTATAAATAAACAAAATATTATCATAATATAATCATAGAAAATATATATGTTTATTCTGATTCAGCTATTAAATTATTTCATTAACAAATAAAAATAAGATAGGGCTACCTGAGCTTAACGGCGTTGAACAGACAGCAATGAGAGGTTCAAGTGCCGACACGACAGAGACTGGGGGAAAACTACCCCGCCCCCCGGGAACTACCTGGTCACCTGGTGCAACACCGGTAATCCGCCCTGGAAAGAGAATTTTCCGGGGATTAAAGTTCATAGGGTTACACCCAAAAAACGGTACAAAATATGTGCCTCAAAACCGCCGGTCAACGAACCGTAGCACTCCACCACTACTTTTCGTTGTCCTTTAGTATCATATTAAAGATTTCAGCATTTCTTTACCTGTCCAGAAGATTTAAGCATATCTTCTGAATCCACATAAAGGTGAAGCATATCTTTATTAACCCGTGGAGCCCCGGCTAGTTTTGTAATGTTTGTTCACCAGAACCCGGCCGGTTTTCAAAAAATGGTTTTATTCTAGAAACAATAGCGAATGGGTTAGGAATAAAGGAAAAACCACGAAAAACCGCTCAAAAAGCTTAAAGAATGGTCCTACAGAGCCTCCGAAAACGTATTTTACAAGAGTAAAAAATTGAAGGCAATTACCCAAAAAAACCAGGTTATTGCGCGCTCACGCGCACGCACGTGGACTTTGAGAGTTTTCAACCATCGGCACGGTTGCGTGGCATACGTACACAGTTCCCATACAAATCTGAGCCATCTCGAGTGGCTACACCTGAGGTTACGGTCAGAGCAATTAGGGTGACTCGTCAGACGCGTCGCTGGGGCTGTGCGTTACATACATCGCCGACGCGTCAGACGCGTCGCTGGGGCTGTACGGGTTAAAGATGAAGTCTTTCAAGTATCCCTTTACACTTGAAACACTAGTAAGATTCCGGCATCTTTTTATCCCATAAAAAGTCTAAGCCTATCTTAATCTCTAATCTGGCGTCACCCAGAAGCCCTCATAGATCGCCGTCTTGAAGGCCGTGATACCCTATTGTATCAATCAATTGTTTGGCAAATTATCGCGAATTGCAAATCAGTTAATATAACCACCCAAAGGTACAACCGCCGGGTTTTATATGCAATGTCAAACCAATTGTACCCGCCCCAGACCTCTTTGTAAAAAGGTCGCCGGGAGGGAAAGACTAAACAAACAAACGGCATTGTTTCAATGGCTTATTAAAGATTTCAGCATATCGTTTATCTGTCCAAAAGAATTAAGCATAACTTCTTAATCCTCATAAAGATGAAGCATATCTTTATTAAAGATGAAGTCTTTCAAGTAACCCTTTACACTTGAAACACTAGTAAGATTCAGGCATCTTTTTATCCCATAAAAAGTCTAAGCCTATCTTAATCTCTAATCCGGCTTCTCCCAGAAGCCCTCATAGATCGCCGTCTTGAAGGCCGTGATACCCTATTGTATCAATCAATTGTTTGGCAAATTATCTCGAATCGCAAATCCGTTAATATAACCACCCGAAGGTACAACCGCCGGGTTTTATATACAAGGACCCCAATGGAAATACGCTTAACGGCCTTATTGGGCTATCCTTAGTTGGAATTATGCAAGGCTGGTACATGTCATATTTATAACATACTATGTGGTACCAACTCTGTAAATTGCTAACTGAATAAATATTATTATTATTATTATTATTAATGTCAAACCAATTATACCTGCCCCAGACCTCTTTGTAACAAGGTCGCCGGGAGGTAAAGACCAAACAAACAGACAGCATTGTTTCAATGGCTTTGAAAAGCAGAGAAAACCAAGGCCAACAGGTGTCAGCCTGATCACCTAAAAATCTGAGTGGAGCCCCCCTCGACGGGAATAACTCAGGAAGCCTGATCCCAGGCTCGACCATAGAAAACGCAGTTTCTGATGAGCCCTCAAGCGACCAAACTCGTCGGGGTAACTTACCTATTTTAGCCATCCTGACTAAAACTCGGTAAACAAAAACGGTGTTCTCGGAGCAACGAGAAAAACGCCGGAAAGGTAACCCACACTAAACTATACATTACAGGAGGGCGTAATGCATAAAGCAATGAATAACACAGGAAGCCTGCTCCCAGGCTAAACCACAGAAAACGCAGTTTCTTATGAGCCCTCAAGCGACCAAACCCGTCGGGGTAACTTACCTATTTTGAGCCATCCTGACTAAAACTCGGTAAACAAAAACGGTGTTCTCGGAGCAACGAGAAAAAACGCCGGAAAGATAACCTACACCAAACGAGACATTTTAACACATTTCATACAAAGGGTGTGCGCAAAAATAGGGATACCTGAACAGGAGGGCGTAATGCATAAAGCAAAAACCGGGGCAAAGGTAGCCATGACAGAGACTGGTGGGATAATTACTCCAGGTTCTGCATAGACCCGCCGGGACCCAGCTCTGGAAAAAAAGAAAATTTCCAGGAATTAATGCTCATAAGGTTAACCCAAACATGTTCGCACACAAGTGTTAAATAACCCGCCGGGTAACGAGACGTAATACTCAACGACGACAGCTCGCTACGCGGTGGGGTTTCCTAAGTAAAAGATTTCAGAATATCTTAATTTGTCCAAAAGATTTATGAATACCCTCTGACATAATATATAAAGACCAGCATGGAGTTTATAACTGATGAAGTCTTTCCGGTGGTGTTTGTTTCAAGATTCAATTTTGGAAAAAAAAAGAACTAAAAAAGACGCCGGCCCCCGAATTATCTCGTAGATAATAAACTGGGAAGCCTGACAAATATACGAGATCTAACTTCTCCCGAAGTATCTTTTTAGATCGCCGTATGTTGAAGGCGGCGATACAAAACGTATCCCTCAATTGTCTGGTTAACTAACTGAATCGTAAATTCGTTATTCCCATCCCTCCAAGGAGCACCCGCCGGGTGTGAATATTATTTTTTTTTTTAAACGTTAACCCCAATTGTGCCCTAAAGCGCCGTATGTTGAAGGAGGCGATACACAATGCATCCCTCAATTGTCTGGTCAACTAAACTGAATTTTGCAAATTCGGGCATCCCACCCTTCCAGGGTGCACCCGCCGGGTGATTTAAAGTTTAAAAGTTAACCCCAAATGTACCTAACCCCACTTCTTTGTAAAAGATCGCCGGGGAGGAAATACAAAGATCGCGGATTGCAAATCAGTCGATAGAACCACCCAAAGGTACAACCGCCGGGTTTGGTATGCAATGTCAAACCAATTGTACCTGCCCCAGACCTCTTTGTAAAAAGGTCGCCGGGAGGGAAAGACTAAACAAACAAACGGCATTGTTTCAATGGCTTATTAAAGATTTCAGCATATCTTTCACCTGTCCAAAAGAATTAAGAATAACTTCTTAATCCTCATAAAGATGAAGCATATCTTTATTAAAGATGAAGTCTTTCAAGTATCCCTTTACACTTGAGACAATAGTAAGATTCAGGCATCTTTTTATCCCATAAAAAGTAAGTCTATCTTAATCTCTAATCAGGCTTCTCCCAGAAGCCCTCATAGATCGCCGTCTTGAAGGCCGTGATACCCTATTGTATCAATCAATTGTTTGGCAAATTAACTTGAATCGCAAATCCGTTAATATAACCATCCGAAGGTACAACCGCCGGGTTTTATAATTATGCAATGTCAAACCAATTATACCTGCCCCAGACCTCTTTGTAAAAAGGTCGCCGGGAGGTAAAGACCAAACAAACAGACAGCATTGTTTCAATGGCTTTGAAAAGCAGAGAAAACCAAGTCCAACAGGTGTCAGCCTGATCACCTAGAAAACTGTGTGGAGCCCCCCTCGACGGGAATAAACCAGGAAGCCTGATCCCAGGCTCGACCCTAGAAAACGCAGTTTCTGATGAGCCCTCAAGCGACCAAACTCGTCGGGGTAACTTACCTGTTTTAGTCATCCTGACTAAAACTCGGTAAACAAAAACGGTGTTCTCGGAGCAAGGAGAAAAACGCCGGAAAGGTAACCCACACTAAACTATACATTACAGGAGGGCGTAATGCATAAAGCAATGAATAACACAGGAAGCCTGATCCCAGGCTCGACCACAGAAAACGCAGTTTCTTATGAGCCCTCAAGCGACCAAACTCGTCGGGGTAACTTACCTATTTTGAGCCATCCTGACTAAAGCTCGGTAAACAAAAACGGTGTTCTCGGAGCAACGAGAAAAAACGCCGGAAAGGTAACCCACACCAAACGAGACAGTTTAACACATTTTATACAAAGGGTGTGCGCAAAAATAGGGATACCTGAACAGGAGGGCATAATGCATAAAGCAAAAACCGGGGCAAAGGTAGCCATGACAGAGACTGGTGGGATACTTACTCCAGGTTCTGCATAGACCCGCCGGGACCCAGCTCTGGAAAAAAAGAAAATTTCCAGGAATTAACCCCTACAACACGGAAGGGCTCTTGAACGCCCATAAAAAAGCATATAACAGGTACCCGGAAGGGCTCTTGAACACCCAGTGGTTGAAAGCCTGAGAGCTTCGTGTGCGAGGCGTCGGTCCGACGCATGTAAACAACAGCCAGCTGGACCGACGCCCCGCATCTCCGGCCACAAGAAGGAGAGCGTCGCTTGTTCGTGTGTGCCTGTATGTTGTTGTTAAGTATCGAAAAGTAGTGTAAAGTGGCTGTTTTTGCCATAAAGTTATCTCCAATGAAATCATCATCACAACTCAACCAGTTAACTTAGAGAGCTCTACTTAACGCCATTCTACAGGTAAATAACACAGCTACGCTTGGGGATGCGCGGGAATGCGGGAAGCAGTCAGATTAACAAATATACGGTAGCCTAGCCTAGACGTTTTTCGGCCAAAACACCCGGGTTTCGGGGAATATTTATGTAATGCGTAGCCGGGGCTGGAGGGTTAATGCTCATAAGGTTAACCCAAACATGTTCGCACACAAGTGTTAAATAACCCGCCGGGTAACGAGACGTAATACTCAACGACTACAGCTCGCTACGCGGAGGGGTTTCCTAAGTAAAAGATTTCCGAATATCTTAATTTGTCCAAAAGATTTATGAATACCCTCTGACATAATATATAAAGACCAGCCTGGCGTTTATAACTGATTAAGTCTTTCCGGTGGTGTTTGTTTCAAGATTCAATTTTGGAAAAAAAAAAAAAACTAAAAAAGACGCCGGCGCCCGAATTATCTCGTAGATCAAAAACTGGGAAGCCTGACAAATATACGAGATCTAACTTCTCCCGAAGTATCTTTTTAGATCGCCGTATGTTGAAGGCAGCGATACAAAACGTATCCCTCAATTGTCTGGTTAACTAACTGAATTGTAAATTAGTTATTCCCACCCTTCCAGGGAGCTTTTTAGATCGCCGTATGTTGAAGGCAGCGATACAAAACGTATCCCTCAATTGTCTGGTTAACTAACTGAATTGTAAATTAGTTATTCCCACCCTTCCAGGGAGCACCCGCCGGGTGTGAATATTAGTTTAAAAAACGTTAACCCCAATTGTGCCTTAAATTGCCGTATGTTGAAGGAGGCGATACACAATGCATCCCTCAATTGTCTGGTCAACTAAACTGAATTTTGCAAATTCGGTCATCCCACCCTACCAGGTTGCACCCGCCGGGTGATTTAAAGTTTAAAAGTTAACCCCAATTGTTCCGAACCCCACATCTTTGTAAAAGATCGCCGGTGAGGAAATACAACAACAGCATAGTTTTATATTGGCTTTGCAAAACCGAAAAAACTACAAACAACACGTGTCCGTATGAACACTGTTAGATGGGTACAGCCAACCCGCCAGGAATCAGAAGGGGCCTGCAACAGGCACCCCAGAGACGCCGTCCTGGGGAGCCACAGACACCCACTCGCCGGGGAAACAAGCCTGTTTTTAAACCACGCGTGGCCAAAACTCGGCAACCAGCCGGGTTTTTTCATGGTGTAACCGAGAAAAACCCGCCGGAAATAACCCACCCCGTCCAGATACCATCTGAACGCAACACAGGACCGAGGCGTACCCAAACACAACTAACGCCGGGCCCAACATAGTCCGTGGAATTAGCCAATACACAACTAACCCAGGACACATAAATAGTCCGTGGAATTAGCCAATACACAACTAAACCAGGACACACATCACACAGTAGTACATATTCAGAAAATAAATCAATAACACTTGTATATGTGGTAAAGCTACGAGAGGCTGGCTAGGCCTAGGCAGACGGATAACATTAACATGTCGGAATATAAACAAAAAGCACTGAATTATATCACAACAGGAACCACCGCCAACACACCACTGTAGCAAATACTTCCGGCAAAGGGAAGAACTGACTCGGGACCCAGAAAAAACTTCACTAAGTGAAGAAAAATACGCTGGGAACGTCAGCAAAAATACGCTACCTCATCAGAAAGATAAAAGGAAGCAATAACGCGTAATGAAAGCCGCCTGCATCACAAAGCTAGCTAACTGTGAAAAAGTTCACCTGTCCACAACCGGACCACGAGGGTACATCCGAAATAGATGCCCCAAACACACGACCCAAAATACACTGCACTGCGGGCAACCAGCCCAGGACACTCCTGCTACGCATATCCTAACCTTACTCGATACATCTCGGAGTAAACAAATGAGAAAAAACTCACTAGGGACGCAGCAAATGCGGAACCAGCGGAGCGTAGAGAGACACGTCCGGGCCGGCTGACCGCAGAGCAGAGAAGGAAGAATGACGCCTGAATCAGCGTCTGGTCAAAGATCCACACAAGTACATCTACGATATGATGGAAAGCTTATTGGATAGTTATTCTTATTTTCTTTTTGTTTTTTATTTTTTACACAGTTTTTTTCGTAGTGAGAACCCAATTCATAATGACTGAAGCCATGAGTGAGGTCGCGTGCGCTCATGATGAAGGCTCCTCAGATTTTAAATGCTCTGCGCGGTAGATTCAAACTACGGCGGATTAGTGTTTGAAGAGGATGCCTTATGTAATAGGCATGTTCGTCAATGATGGAAGGGCCACTAATAAATATAACATTTTAAGACTGAGTGCTCCACACATACGTGCAGTTTCAGTCTCTTGTCCTAATGGCGGCGTTCCAGGCAACCCTGTAAAAGGGCTGCTTCACTTGTTAAGTTTTTAAATTCGAGATCGGCACGTATAATCCGATCCCAGGTCTTCTTCGGTCCACCCCTTGGTGCAGCTCCCTCCACAATCACAGACCTGCATCCTTTCACCCAATTTTGTTCATCCATTCTCTCCACATGCCCATACCATCCCAGTCTACTTGTACGCATCTCCTCGCTAATACTCTTTATACCTAAGCGTCTCCTCAGCTCAACATTTGTTATTCTATCCTGCAGTTTGGCCCCACACATCCATCTCGCCATTCTCATCTTATTACGTTCCATTCTGTTGACATCCTCTACTTTATCGGCCCATGTTTCTGAGGCATACGTCATTGCACTTCTAACACATGAGGCATACACCTTTCCCTTCAGAGGGAGAGGCATTCTTTTCATAGTCAGAATTGGCAGCAGTTCTCTGAACTTCCCCCAGCCACATCTAATTCTAGCGGCAGTGGCAGCCTCGGCTCCACCACTGGCAGAGATGGTATCTCTTAGGTACGGTAACAAAACTTGTCCACCAGCTCCAATGACTCATTTCCAAAATTCACAGCCACAGGATCATCATTTAACGCAAGCTCGCCCTTGCACACTACGCACTCAAATTTCTTTATTTCTGACTTATCCTTCGGCAGGGGTCCTTTTATTCTACTACAGCGCTTACTCCCATGGTGCACCCAACATCGACAGACGCTACACCATACATAACATTTTAATAATGAGTGCTCCATACATACGTGCAGTTTCAGTCTCTTGTCCTAATGGCGGCATTCCAGGCAACCCTGTTAAGGGCTGCTTCACTTGTCAAGTTTTTGGATTTGAGATCGGCACATATAGTCCGATCCCAGGTCTTCCTCGGTCCACCCCTTGGTGCAGCTCCCTCCACAATCACAGACCTGCATTTTCTCACCCAATTTTGTTCATCCATTCTCTCCACATGTCCATACCATCCCAGTCTACTTGTACGCATCACCTCGCTAATACTCTTTATACTTAAACGTCTCCTCAACTCATCATTTGTTATTCTATCCTGCAGCCTGGCCCCACACATCCATCTCACCATTCTTATCTCATTACGTTCCATTCTGTTGACATCCTCTACTTTAACGGCCCATGTTTCTGAGGCATACATCATTGCACTTCTAACACATGAGGCATACACCTTTCCCTTCAGGGGGAGAGGCATTCTTTTTATGGTCAGAATTGGCAGCAGTTCTCTGAACTTCCCCCAGCCACATATAATTCTAGCGACAGTGGCGGCCTCGGCCCCACCACCGGCAGAGATGGTATCTCCTAGGTAACAAAACTTGTCCACCAGCTCCAATGACTCATTACCAAAGTTCACAGCCACAGGATCATCACTTAACACAAGCTCACCTTTGCACACTACGCACTTAAATTTCTCTATTTCTGACTTATCCTTCGGCAGGAGTCCTTTTATTCTACTACAGCGCTTACTCCCATGTTGTACCCAACACCGACAGATGCTACATCGAATCGAGTTAGCGCCCACACCCTTTCCACACACTGCACATGGGTATGCACCGCTCTTTTCCACATTGCCTCGTCTCAATCTACAATGCATATATTAATATTGACTCTTAAACCCTTGCTCGCCATGCCCTCTCTCCATCTTCTGAATTTGGCCTCGGCATCTTCCATATTGTCAGCTTATTAGGACTAAATCGTCTGCATAAAACTGTTCCCACGGGAATCCGCCTCTAAAAACTTTAGACAGTGCCTCCAGGACCATAATAAAGAGGAGGGCCCTCGGCTTAACACTGAACCCTGATGAACTCCAACACGGACTGTGAACTCATCACTCAGTACACCTCTCACCCTCACCGCAGTTCGCGAATCCTCATACATCTTCATTATCACACGCACCAGCCGCTCTTCCACACCAAGTTTCCTCATAGCCCACTGCGCAATATCTCTAGGCACCCTGTCAAAGGCCTTCTCCAGGTCTACAAACACAAAGTAAAGATCCCTGCCTTTTAGTAAGTATCTTTCCTATGTCTGCCTGACTATGAAGATAGCATCGGTTGTACCACGTCCTGGCATAAAACCAAACTGCATATCATCAATGGAGATGCTTTGCCTGATCAAACCCTCAAAGACTCTCTCACAGACCTTCATGATTTGGTCAAGCATTTTCTAGCGCATCCCCTCTTCCTTTGTATAAAATTATTTACTATTAAATTTTTTGCCAATCCTCTGGGATTTTCTCATCTTTAATAATGGTGTTTATCAACTCGGTGACTAAGTTGACACCAGTCTCCCCTGAGGCTTTTATCAACTCAGCGACAATGTCAGAGCACCCTGGAGCTTTACCGTCCTTCATTTTATTGATTGCGTCGCTCACTACAGCTGGTGCTATCAAAGGAGGGGGTCCAGATATTGGTTTTTCGATACTATGCTGTTCCTTATCCCATTCAAACTCTACATTTAGCAATCGTTCATAGTGTGCCTTCCATGCTTTAAAATGTAAAACTTGCAAACTAAACAAACCAAAACTGGGACAAAGACAATATAAAGTCAAATTAACTATTCAAAATCCCTATGTGGAAACATCTTCTGCATACACAATCGTCCCATTATCGTTTCTAACACACTGTTCACCTATAATATCCCTACTGTAATTTTTAATTCGCCTAGCTAGGTTGAAGATCCTATTGGGATTGTCCGTGTTACACACTTGTTCAAGGACCAGGTTCTTAATGCCTATTTTAGCATTGTAAATAACTCTTCTGGCAGTTTGTTTAGCTGCCTGGTATTCCTCCTTACTGACTCCCTTCTTCCATGCTTTGCAGCATCTCCTTTTCTCTTTCACAGCATGTTCTACCTCATTGTTCCACCACCAGATATTATTGCTGGGTTGACCCTTTGTTTTCCCACAGACTTTGTCAGTGGCAGCGAGAAGGCTATGCTTAAGGAAATTCCATTGACTATTTATATCGCTAGGCCTAGCTTCCTTACTTCTATTCATTTCCTCCAGTTCACTATGAAATCTATCCCTAACTTCCTTGTTCTTCAGCAGCCACACTCTCCTTTTGGGCATGTATACCTTATGGGACTTACATCAAATTTGCACAAATGTGAAAACTTTCAATAACTGAAAAATCCCCCTTAATAATCACAACAAAAACTCTTATCAAAGTGGTTACATGGCTGCTCCAAGTTTTGTATGGGTATGCCTTGGTCACTTGATGGCCGCTCTCCATGCTGCACAGTTCCCTGCAGCATCCTTATCAAGTCCCCTAACCTTGATATTCTTATTCAGAACTTCAGGATGACACGTCTACCGACTGTCATCCTTCCAACCATTTTCGTACTTGCAACATAATTCCTTCAAGTCGTCCTCATCCATTCTCTCCACATGAGCAAATCATCGAAGTCTGCCAGTATGCATCACCTCACTGATATACTCTATACCAAGTTCTCTCAACTCTGTCATTAGGCCTGCTCTCATTGTGACATTATACATCCATCTCACCATGCTCATTTCAGCATGGAGAGCTTTATGTTTAACGCCAATGAGAGAGGAACGAACGAGAGTAGAGTTGAAAGAATGACTTGGTAGAGTGTATTATCTATGAACATAATACCTCATACCATTGCGTCTGCCGTGCAGGATAAACTTGTCGACCAGCCTCTTTTCTTCGTCACTGCGCCCCTCCAGACCCACATTATCTCTAAAGGCCACCACCCGGTCAAAGATGTCCTTACGCATGCTGCAAAGTCGAAAGAGAGATATAGCTTTAATGCGGTAATTAGCGATTCATTTCACTCCTACACTATTATTACCCAATTTCTTGTGAACAAAAATAGAGTAAAATTATGCATCATGAAAGACAGCTGACAAGTGTTAATACGGTCACAGGCCGTAGCGCGGTTGGTAGAGCACGCGCCTGCAAACTGTGAGGTTGATGGTTCGAGTCTCAGGCCAGCCAGTGTGTTATTGGCAGACGCCAGTGTTGTTGTTGAACGGCGTGGTCTAGTAATCTGTGGCAACTGTTCACTGAAGTCCCTGATCTTCAGGGCACCCACCCTAGCCCAGCTCTTGAGCAGGGAGTGCATGGTGGTAAAAACCGCATCTATCTATTGCCGGACGCCGTGATCCCCGAAGGGGTGGCCACGAACGAATCGCTCCCATGGAAGGAGGGGCATCGACTGACTGGGGTCAGAGGTGCATGGGGCCGTTTCGTTAATGGCCACCCCTTCGGGGATCACGGCGTCCGGAAATAGATAGATAGATAGATAGGTCTACAGGGTTAAGAATACCATACAAGATAGTGCGATAGGACAAGTTTGTAGCACAAATACATTGACTGGGGGGAATACTTGAACGGTGAAGACGCTGAAGGAATGTGGAGAAAAATTAGAGTCAAACTGGAGAATGCTGTATCCAAAAGTGTACCATTAAGGGAATACAGTATAAGGATAAAACAAAATTGAGGAAAAGAACGAACCCAGAATTGCCAATGAAAAGAAAGCTTTGGACATTGATTAGAAGAAAGAAACGATTGTGGGAAAGACTAAAATTGTTAAAAAAGAACAGGGGGTCTAGTATAGAAGCTAAAGAAGTAGATCTGGAACGCAGACCAATAAAATAAGGTGGGAGACAAGGAGGGGGGTGAAGGAGAGGGAGATAGAGATTGCTAGAAATGTGAAGGATAATCCAAAAATATTCTGGAAGTACATTCAGGAAAAGTTAACAAGAAGAGTAGGGATCCCAGAGCTGGTAGGGGGGTTGGATGATGGGAGTAGAGCGGAGACTGATAAGGAGAAAGCAGAGGTGCTGGGGAAATACTTTGGGGGGTACTAACAGTGGAGTCGGATGATGCAGTGCCTACTATTCCCATCAAACAGGCACCGGCACTAGAACTAATAGAGTTTTCCCATGCTAGAATAAGAAGGGCTATAGAAAAAATGAACAGAAGTAAGTGCCCGGGACCGGATGGGATACACCCAAGAATCATAAAGGAACGAGGTGAGATGTTGGTAGAGCCATTGAAAATGTTAGAGGTATCGTTTAATACAGGACAAATCCCAATGGACTGGAGAGAGGCGAACATAACAGCTATATTTAAGAAGGGAAAGAGAAATGACCCAGGAAATTATAGACCAGTCAGTTTGACAAGTGTTGTGTGTAAACTAATGGAAACGGTAATTAGAGAAGGAATAATGGAGCACATGAAATCAAACCAACTTCTCAGTGGGAGACAGTTCGGATTCTTGCCGGGGAGGTCGACAGTACTACAGCTAATTAAGGTGGTAGATGATTGGATGCAAATTCTAGAGGATGGTGATGTAATAGACGTGGTACATTGCGATTTTATGAAGGCCTTCGATAAGGTCCCATATAAAAGGTTAATAGAGAAAGTTAGAAGCTATAATATAGGGGAGAAATGTGTGAAATGGATAGAAGCCTTCCTGAAAGATCGGAGACAGAGGGTACTGGTGAATGGAATAGGCTCGGGGTGGAGGGAAATTACAAGTGGGGTACCTCAGGGATCTGTGTTGGGAAACACTACTGTTCGTTATATTTATCAACGACTTACCTGAAGTTATAACTAATGGAAGTGAGGTATACCTGTATGCGGATGACACTAAGCTGTATAGAAGAGTTAGTTAGTTAGTTATGTAGAGCAGATTAACCAGACCACTGAGCTCCATACGGAACTCTCATAGGTCTGGCCCGAAGGATTGGATCAGATTACTGAAAGGAGCTTAAGGCGACGCAAAAAACGGACGATAGGGGGGAAGGAAAATGACGGAGAATCGGATAAAAGGTCAGTGAATGATTTAGTACCAAAACAAACCGTACGCAGACGGGCAGTATCTGGGCAGTCAAAGACGTGGCGAACAGTTAGAGGGGAATGACAGGAGGAGCAGGTAGGGGGCGGAGTGCGGGGAGTGGACATCAAATAACCGTGAGTCAGCCGGGAATGGCCTATCCTAAGTCTAGTTAGTAAAACTTCCTCACACCTGTGAGACCTGGAAGACGAGGGCCAAGGACGGACAGGTTTGATTGCACGGAGTTTATTATTGCAGGGTAGAGCATCCCAATAAGATTGCCACGTGCAAAGAATAGAAGGCTTGAGTAAGGACAGCCAATCACCTAACGGAAGGTGGGGCTGGCGAGGGATGATTAAAATAGCATTCTTAGCCGCAGCATCGGCGTCTTCATTGCCACGGACACCGATGTGAGCAGGAATCCAACATAACTGGACCTGGAATCCACGTAGGCTCATCTCGTGGAGAGCGTGTTTTATGGCTAAAACTATTACGTGGGAGGACGAATAAGCACGGAGCGCTTCGAGGGCACTACGAGAGTCACTGTAAATTATAAAGGGCTGTTGAGGGGTGTCACGTATAATGTCAATAGCGGATTGGATAGCTAAAAGTTCAGCAGTAAAGATAGAAGCTTGGGGCGGGAGAGAAAACTGAAGGAGCTTAGTAGAGGACACAGTAGCAAGGCCCACCCCAGAGTCAGTCTTAGACCCGTCAGTGAAGATGGCAAAATGGGGGCCTTTACAACGTATGTGTTCGAGTGCGTGTTGGCAGTGATGGCTAGGGACAAAAGGATATCTCTTAGAGAGGAAGGAGAGGCGAGTGCAAACATTGGGGAGAGAGATAAACCATGGGGGGGAAGGGGAGACAACAGGCGGCGAAACAGCAATGTGAAAGTCAAGAGAGTTGAGGAGAATTGTAGCACGAATCGGAAAGGAGGGGGAAGATGGACACGGATCGGGAATGAAGATATCACTGAAAAGGGAATTAGTGGGAGAGTCACTATGTTTAATTTTTAATGCACGGCGCATAGTAACTAAATCGCGATGGAGGGAGAGCGGGGGCTCGCCACTCTCAGCTAAGATGGAGGTATTTGGGGAGGAACGGAAAGCTCCAGTACAGAGACGCATACCCTGCGTATGAACAGGGTCCAACATCTTCAAAACGGAAGCAGAGGCAGACCCATAAATGGGGCAGCCGTAGTCGAGTATGGAAAGAACCACCGCCTTGTAGAGCATGTATAGAAGAGTGAGGAGTAAGGAAGATGTGGGTTTGCTTCAAGGAGATGTGGAGGGCATGAAGGGATGGTCTGAGCATTGGTTAACGCCTTTTCATCCAAAAAAATGCAAGTACATGCGGATTGGGACAAGCAAGATAGACAAGGTAGGATACAGTATGTATGAAGCGATGGAGGAAGTGAATGCAGAAAAGGATATAGGAGTAGTGATAGACAATAAGTTAAATTTCTCAGAACATTTAGCGGAAAAGATAAACAAAGCCAATAGAATTGTAGGGCTGATATGGAGGACATTTGTGTCACTTGACGAAGAAATCTTCAGGAATCTCTATACAGCGCTGGTTAGGCCGCACCTGGAATACGCGAACCAGGTGTGGGCTCCATATATGGTAAAGGATATAGAAGCAGTGGAGAAAGTGCAGAGGAGAGCTAGCAAGCTAGTACCAACGTTGAAGAACGCGGGCTATGAGCAGAGGTTAAGGACACTGGGGCTTCCGACACTGGCATATAGGAGAAAGAGAGGGGATATGATAGAGACTTTTAAGATAGTGTCAGGAAAGTATGATGAGGATGTGTGTGAAGGTATCTTCTCGATGCGGGAGGGAACAAGAACGAGAGGACACTCTAAGAAAATTTACAAAGAAAGAAATAGGCTTGAGAAGGCAAAGAACTCATTTTGTGATAGAGTGGTAAATGAGTGGAACGCACTGCCCCAGTATGTAGTCGATTCCGAATCAATAAGGGAGTTTGAAAGTAATCTTGATAAAGCATGGGGAAGACAAGATTTGAAGTTTGATTATAAAGCAAAAATACAGAATAGTAAAAATGTTGCGTCTGCTACCGCCGCCGCCAACACCATGAACGACCGCAGCAGTGCAAGTACTGGTACTGAGCTGGATACACAGGCCTAGTTTGCCCTTTTCGAGAGGATCTACTGTAAGAAACTGTAAGAAATACTAAGAATGGGATTTTTAATCTAGCTAAGAGTGTTGAGCTGTAGCAAGGACGCAATGGGTGAACCATGTATAAATAATGACAGTGGTATGACTGTTTACTCCGAAAACGAAATAAGAGAGTCATGGAAAGCGCATTATGAAAGATTGCTAAATGTGGAGTTTGAACGGAATAGACAACAGCTAAGCACTACATTCCCAAGTACAAGGCCCTGCCTTTCGTTGGGTATGGCACCGTTGAAAGTGCTATAGATAAAATGAAGTCCGGGAAAGCCGCTGGGAGCTCCAGCATAGGTACTGAGATCCTAAAGACAGATGGAGATATTGATGTAAAATTGGTCACAAAGATGATTAAAGCTCAGCATAGGCACTAAGATCCTAAAGGCAGCTGGAGATATTGATGTAAAATTGGTCAAAGAGATGATTAAAGCTATCATAAAGGAGGAAACAAATCCTGATGTATGGCAGAAAAGTGTGATAGTAAATACTGTATATACAAAGGCAAGGGTAATTGGGTGATTGTGTGTGTGTATGCCCCGACAGAAGATACACTTGAAATAAAGAAAGAGGAGTTCTGGATGAATGTGGAGGCGTGCCTGGAGAAGTTTGACAAGAACGAAAGAATATTTCTGATTGGGGATATGAATGGTAAGGTGGGTGATAGGAAAGTTGAGGGAGTGGTGGGAGGGTGGGGGGTACCATCAGAGGTGAATGGGAATGGTAGTGCACTTGTGGACGTATGTGTGGGGAGGAGGCTGTGGATAGCCAACACCTTCTTCCGGCACAGAATGATCCACAGGTACACGTGGAAACGGATGTTGACGATGAAGGATAAGACAGTGGTGGAACGAAAGTTATTGATTGATTATGTATGTGTGGATGAACGAATGAAGAATCTGTGATGGATGCTAGGGTGTATAGGGGTATTGGAGGGGGTCTGTCTGATCATTATGTAGTAGTAGCTAAGGTTAGGATACAATAGAAGTGGGTGAGGAGAGCTGGAGGGAGGCGAGAGGAGGGTGGAATGGTGAAGAGGGTGGAATGGTGAAGAGGGTGGAGAGGTTGCAGGAGGAGGAAGTCAGGGAGGAGTACAGGACAGCAGTGGAAAGACGACTAAGTGGATTCAACCTGGAAGTTATGGAGGAAGTGGAGGAGATGAGTAAGGTGTTTAAGGATGAGATCTGTGCAGCATGTGAGGAGGTGTGTGGAGTGAGGAGAAGAGGGAGGGGAGTGAAAGGTACAGCATGGTGGACAGAAGAGGTAAGAATAGCTGTGGAAGAAAAGAAGAAAGAATATACCTGTAGAGAGTGGTTGGGTAGTAGAGGGAATGAAGATTTCGAGAGACAGAAACGAGCGAGGTACATGGAGAGTAAGAGGGTGGTGAAGAGAGTAGTGAAGGAAAGTAAGAGAAGAGTAGATGAGGAATTTGGAAGGAATCTGAGTGTAAAATGGAGGGAGAGTAAGAAACTGTTCTGGAAAGAAGTCAAGAAAGTTAGGGAAGGTAGCAAGGGAATCAGTAAGGGTGTGAAAGATAAGAATTGGAGTTTGCTAGCCGAGAAGCAAGAGAGAGTCGAAAGATGGAGGGAGTACTTCAATGAGTTGCTAAATGTAAGGAATGAAGAGCCAGCAAACATAGCTGGATATGGTATGGGAGGGAGAAGAAGAGAAGTAGTGGAGGAGGAGGTGGGGATCAGGAGGTCAGAAGTGTGGGAAGCCATGAAAAGAGTGAAGTTGGGGAAAGCACCAGGAACAGATGGAGTGTGTGGGGAAATGTTGAGGTATGGTGGTGAGATAGTGATCGAATGGGTATGGAAAATGTGCAAACTAGCATGGGAGAAGGGGAGTGCACCTGATGACTGGAAGACTGGCATAATAGTTCCCCTATATAAGGGCAAAGGGGAAAGAGGGGTGTGTGGTAACCACCGAGGAATATGTCTTCTAAGCGTAGTAGGGAAGGTATACAGTAGGGTAGTGATTGAGAGAGTGAGAGTAAGAACGGAGAAATGGATAGGCGACGAGCAGGGAGGTTTTAGGAAGGGAAGAGGATGTGTAGATCAGATTTTTACCCTGAATTGTGTTGTGGAGAAATATCTGGAGAAGAAACAAAAGGTGTATGTTGCCTTTATGGACTTGGAGAAGGCCTATGACAGAGTGGATAGAGAAGGTTTGTGGAAAGTACTTAGAATATACGGAGTAGATGGCAAGTTGCTGAAAGCAGTGAAGAGCATGTATGAGGGTGCAAAGGCGGCAGTACGTGTGGAGAGTGAGCAGAGCGAGTTCTTTGACCTGAATGTTAGTTTGAAACAGGGGTGTGTGATGTCCCAGTGGTTGATTACTGTATATATGGATGGAGTCATGAAAGAAATACTATCAAGAGCAGTGAATGTTGGTGTATCGCTGAAAAGGGAGGGAATTGAGTGGAAGCTACCTATACTGCTGTTTGCGGATGATACAGTTCTGATGAGTGATTATGAATGGGAGTTGCAGGGTCTGGTAAATGAGTTTGGAACAGTGTGCGAAAAACGGAATTTGAAGGTAAATGCGGGGAAGACCAAGGTTATGGTCTTCGAAAGGGGTGAAGTCACAGAGTGTGAGGTGAAGCTGAACGGTCAGGCTATGGAGATCGTCAACCCTTTTAAGTATCTGGGCAGTGTGTTGAGTAAAGATGGGACTATGGATGAAGAAGTGCGGGAGAGGGTACAACAGGGGAAGAGGGTTGTAGGAACGCTGAAAGCAGTAACAAGAAATAGGGTGGTCAGTATGGAAGTGAAGAAGTCCTTGCATAACAGTGTGGTAATCCCGACACTGACTTACGGAAGCGAAGCATGGACGTTGGTTGAGAGACTCAGACCAAGAGTGAGAGCAGTGGAAATGAATTACTTAAGAAGTGCGTGCGGGGTTACATGGAGGGATAGACAGACTAATGAGGAAGTAAGAAGGAGGTGTGGTGTGGAGGTAGATGTGCTGGAAAGTGTGAAAAGGAACAACTTGAGATGGTTCGGCCATATGGAACGTATGGAAAGCGAGAGAATGGCTAAGAAGGTGTACGAGAGCGAGGTGGAGGGACAGAGAGGGAGAGGTAGACCAAATGAGAGGTGGAAGGATGGAGTGAGGAAGTACATGAACGAAGGCGGTGCAGGTTGGGGGGAGGGGCGTCGACTGACTGGGGACAGAGGCGCATGGGGGCGGTTCGTTCGTGGCCACCCCTTCGGAGATCACGGTGTCAGGCAATAGATAGATAGATAGAAGGGTAATTCCTTAGTTAGGGGAAATTATAGGGGTATGAAAATGCTCGACCAAGTCATAAAGGTCAGCGTAAGGGTCTTTGAATGCATGATAAGGAAAAGTGTTGCAATCATGGACATGCAGTTCGGATTTATGCAGGGACATGGCGCAACCGATGGTATCTTCATTCTTAGGCAACTGCAAGAGAGGTTCTTATAAAAAAACAGGGAGTTATACATAGTTTTTGTAGACCTGGAGAAGGGCTTGAATCAGGTGCCAAGGGAAGTTATGCAGTGGGCTATAACAAAACTTGGAGTAGAGGAGCAGTTGGTGCGTGTGATAATGAGAATACAGTCAGGTCTCGATATAAAGTACACGGTTAATTCGTACCGTGTACGTACCGTTTATATAAAAACCGGGTTTGATAAGGCAACGCATCTCCATTGATGATATGCAGTTTGGTTTTATGCCAGGACGGGGTACAACCGATGCTATCTTCATAGTCAGACAGATACATACATACATACATAACATTTTAAGACTGAGTGTTCCACACATAAGATACAGGAAAGATACTTACTAAAAGGCAGGGATCTTTACTTTGTGTTTGCAGACCTGGTGAAGGCCTTTGATAGGGTGCCTAGAGATGTTGTGCAGTGGGCTATGAGGAAACTTGGTGGGGAAGAGTGGCTGGTGCATGCGATAATGAAGATGTATGAGGATTCGAGAAGTGCGGTGAGGGTGAAGGGTGTACTGAGTGATGAGTTCGCAGTCCGTGTTGGAGTCCACCAGGGTTCAGTGTTAAGCCCCCTCATCTTTATTATGGTCTTGGAGGCACTGTCTAAAGTTTTTAGAGGCTGACTCCCGCTGGAACTGTTTTATGCAGACGATTTAGTCCTAATAGCTGACAGTATGCAAGATGCTGAGGCCAAATTCAGAGAGTGGAGAGAGGGCATGGCGAGCAAGGGTTTAGGAGTCCATGTTAATATATGCATTGTAGATTGAGACGAGGCAATGTGGAAAAGAGCGGTGCATACCCATGTGCAGTGTGTGGAAAGGGAGTGGGCGTTAACTCAATTCAATGTAGCACCTGTCGATGTTGGGTACACCATGGGAGTAAGCACTGCAGTACAATACAGGGACCCCTGCCAAAGCATAAATCAGAAATAGAGAAATTTGAGTGCGTAGTGTGCAAAGGCGAGCTTGTGTTAAGTGATGATCCTGTGGCTGTGAATTTTGGAAATGAGTCATTGGAGCTGGTGAACAAGTTTTGTTACCTAGGAGATACCATCTCTGCCGGTGGTGGGGCCGAGGCTGCCACTGTTGCTAGAATTAGGTGTGGCTGGGAGAAGTTCAGAGAACTGATGCCAATCCTGACCATGAAAAGAATGCCTCTCTCCCTGAAGGGAAAGGTGTATGCCTCATGTGTTAGAAGTGCAATGACGTATGCCTCAGAAACATGGGCCGTTAAAGTAGAGGATGTCAACAGAATGGAACGTAATGAGATAAGAATGGTGAGATGGATGTGTGGGGCCAGGCTACAGGATAGAATAACAAATGTTGAGCTGAGGAGAAGTTTAGGTATAAAGAGTATTAGCGAGGTGATGCGTACAAGTAGACTGGGATGGTATGGACATGTGGAGAGAATGGATGAAAAAAATTGGGTGACAAAATGCAGGTCTGTGATTGTGGAGGGAGCTGCACCAAGGGGTGGACCGAGGAAGACCTGGGATCGGACTATACGTGCCGATCTCAAATCCAAGAACTTGACAAGTGAAGCAGCCCTTAACAGGGTTGCCTGGAACGCCTCCATTAGGACAAGAGACTGAAACTGCACGTATGTGTGGAACACTCAGAAGCAGCCCTTAACAGGGTTGCCTGGAACGCCTCAATTAGGACAAGAGACTGAAACTGCACGTATGTGTGGAACACTCAGTCTCAAAATTTTATGTATGTATATACTGCATGTAATAAGCCTTATGGGAATTAATTAATTCGTTCCAGCCACTTTCCCAAAGTCACCCTTTCGGCCATTTTTGCCTACCTTCAGCCGACTTATACAGACAGGTCTCGATATACACGCGTTTTTTATACACTGTTTCTTTGGACACGGTAACCTCAAAAGTTCCAAAGTCGGCCACAACACGGGAAAAGTCGGGATCATATACGGGTGGCGGCCCAAGCCTAGGTATACTGTATTATATTAATATTATTATTATTTTTATTTTTTATTTTTTTTTTAACCCTTCCAGCCCGGGTGTCCTTTTATAAGGACACCGCGGCAGATGGGCCGGTACCCGGGTGTCCTTATAACAGGCTGTAAGCTTGAAAGCCTATTAAGCTTGGTCTGAACGCCGTGCGTCCGACGCATGTAAACAAAGCCGGTCATTGCGTCACCGCACCTCCGAAAACAAGAGGAGACGTCGGATCAATGTTGTTGACGAAATTAGTGTCTGAAAAGCTCCGATATTGTCAACATCGCGGAAAAATTCGCTCCACGGAAATCGTCATCACAACTGAACCAGTTGACTTAGAGAGCTCTACTCAACGCCAGTCTACAGATTGGAAACCGCACTACGTTTAGGGATGCGTGGGAAATTTCTAGCAGTTAAAATAACAAAGATACGGTAGCCTAGGCCTAGATGTTTTTCGGCCAGATCGCCCGGATTATCCGGATACGACCTCCGTCCTTTGGTAAGGCAGCCCGGGGCGGGAGGGTTAATAATGTTATTTATGCATCAAATGTCTGTCTGTCTATCTATTTAATGCATCTATCTCCCTTATACATAAATATAGCTATGTCTTATTTGGTCTTTTTTTAATCTATGAATCATTTCTAATACGATGGAATTGAAAACAATATTATCTTTCAACACACATATAATAAAATGAAAAAGTCAATAAAAATGTCTCCTTTGTCTTTTCAGAAACATAAGACTGTCTCATATAATTTTGTATTTTATCGATCGGTTCGACTTACCAACAGTCTCTATCTATCTATCTAATGCAGCTATCTATCTCCCTTATACTGTACATTAACATAACTAAGTCCTATTTGGACTTTTTGCAATCTATAAATAATTTCTAATGCGATGAATAATAGATAAACAAAAAATAAGAAACAATCAACAAAAGATATCCCTCCGTCTTCTCTAGACAACCCGGCGCCGACCCTCCCATCGGAAGATTTTATTTTATTTATTTATTGGGTTTTTTCCCACTTGCCCTTAGCAACTCTCTCTCTCTCTCTCTCTCTCTCTCTCTCTCTCTCTAATCATTAATGCATCTATCTATCTTCCTTATACATTACCATAACTATGTCTTATTTGGACTTTTTGTAATCTATGAATCATTTCTAATGCTATGGAATCGAAAAATATAATATCCTTCCAGCACATAGATAAACAAGAAATAAGAGACAGTCAACACAAAATATTCCCAGTCTTCTCTGCAAATAGGCGCGAGGTTCCGAGCGTCGGGAGATTTTATTTTATTTATCTATTGTTTTTGGGTTTTTTCCCACGGTATATTTTTGCCTTGAAAGTGTGTCCACACAAAATGATAGGGTAATATTGTAACATGTTTTTAATTGACATTTGTGTAATTTTTGCTGATTATGAGTTGGTGGAAAAATGTGTTCTTTAACCCTCCAGCCCCGGCTATGTATTATATATATATTCCTCGAAACCCGGGTGTTTTGGCCGAAAAACGTCTAGGCTAGGCTACCGTATATGTGTTAATCTGACTGCTTCCCGCATTCCCGCGCATCCCTAAGCGTAGCTGTGTTATTTACCTGTAGAATGGCATTAAGTAGAGCTCTCTAAGTCAACTGGTTGAGTTGTGATGATGATTTCATTGGAGATAACTTTATGGCCAAAACAGCCACTTTACACTACTTTTCGATACTTAACAACAACATACAGGCACACACGAACAAGCGACGCTCTCCTTCTTGTGGCCGGAGATGCGGGGCGTCGGTCCAGCCGGCTGTTGTTTACATGCGTCGGACCGACGCCTCGCACACGAAGCTCACAGGCTTTCAACCACGGGGCGTTCAAGAGCCCTTCCGGGCAGCTGTTATATGCTTTTTTATGGGCGTTCAAGAGCCCTTCCGTGGTGAGAGGGTTAACCCTTATTTGGCGGGGCCCGACTTAAGGCGGTCTAGAGAACCATGGACAAAGGAGCGGGGCCCGCCTTAAGTCGGTTGCAATTTTGAGCACATAATTGGCTCTGAGAGAGAGTCCGAGCGGTGGGAGGAGCGTAGGTTGACTCTGACCGTTCGGCACGGCTCCCGCGCCGCGACTGGGCCCACCTCCACACACATTCACACCCATTGCCTCCCTAGACAGGGAATTATGTAAGGAAATTAACGTATTTTAAGGATTTTTCCTTCGTGTTGCACGATCGTTGCAAGACAACCCGTGATCGTAGGAGGATGGTTCAGGTGTCATTGGAAAGCTCAATTAACGCCCTTTCACGGATACATAATTGTATTACGCTCTGGCTCTTCTTTATGCATGAAAAAGAGCATGGAATGAAGCTCATTTAGGGTAAATATGCCCGCTGGGCAGGTAGTAGAAGTTATTAACCTAGCCGCTCGTGGAGTGTTAATTCCATCATATCGAAAATGATTCACAGAATATATAGAGACCAAATAACATACACAGTGCACCCCCAGTAAATGCGCCTATATGGGCTGCAAAATGCGCCGCATTTACGGAATCTGCATATTGTGGAGTTAATAATCAATGGAAATAAATGCTTATGGTCAGACAGCCTCTCCGAACTAACCCCTTTTTAGCCTACCATACACCCGATAACCCACCCAATAACCATTTCTGAAAGAAAGATACACTTTACATGCCGTTTTGGGGCACATGTGGGGGACAAGATTGCGCCAGGCATGATGGATGGTTGCAACATTTATTTCCTTCCATGACTCTAGTAGAAAGTCGATGCAATTACGGATCGTAAATTGCTTCCAAAATGCAGCCAGTCATTTCAGGGGTCGTAGGGGTCGTTTCCTCGGCAACTGGCCATCTATCGGCCGCATTTTCGGTAGGCGACACTCGGTAATATGGCGGGAAATACGTATTTCCCCTTGAATCAAAACGGCCAAACCGCATATACAGAATTTCAAGCCGCATTTACAGAGTCGTTAAAATAAAGTATTTCTGATTAGCCACCGCATATAGGGAATCCGCATTTACTGAAGGCGCATTTAGTGGGGGAGCACTGCACTTTTAAGTGTGTTCAATAGTTTTGCATTATTAACCCTTTCGCTGCGGGTGACGTTCTGGAACGTCCTGGCAAGTTACAGCAATTTCCAGGCTTTAAAAGCCTGTAAAAACCGTAAAAATAGAGTGTCAGTGGGCGGGAGCGTGAGGGGCCCACCTCCGACCCTCAGAGCAGCGAGCGGCTCACTGAGGTAGACTGTGTCTCGCGTGGGTGTCTCTCTGTCTCTCACAACAGTGTAGCCAAGCGAGCGAGTGCTACCAAATAGCGGGTTTCCCGCGTTTCACTGGCACTGCTGCGGGTGAACCAGACCACGTACGGGGCCCGTTCTGGTCTCATTTTGAAGCTATTTTCGCCTAGTTTTCGGCAGAATACAGTTCATTTAATGCAGATGCTTGATTTATCATTCAGGAGCCCAAAACACCCCGCAGAGAAAGGGTTAATAGGGTTATAACTTCTTCTCTACTTTCTGGTCTATTGAACCATAATAAAGAGAGGGGGAGAGAGGGAGCGTCCCCGACAATGACAACCAGTCTGATGATGATAATGATATGATGGACAATATTTCTGTGTTCTCTGGTTTCGATAAGGACGATCAACATGCCTGGGAACCTGGAGGGGACCGATTTGCTAGCTGTAGCACAAGGTTATCAACTTCATCACAGTAACGGGGTCGGGGTTAAGGCCGGGACGGGGCGGGGGGAGGGTCCGAGGGAGTACAGCGGCGGGGATATCTACCAAACGTCAACACGTCTATTCACACAAATAAGTCAGTAACAGGTCCAAAACAGTTCTTATTGATGCTTAATGTATTCTATGTTATGTCATATAATTATGATGTTAGTGGTATAATGTAATATAAGTCGGCTGAAGGTAGGCAAAAAGGGCCAAAAGGGGGACTTTGGGAAAGTGGCTGGAACAAATTAATTAATTCCTATAAGGCCTGTTATTTCTAAAACACGGTTTTGATATACACGGAACGTACATGGGACGAATTAACCGTGTATATCAAGACCTGACTGTATTACATTATACCACCAATATCACGCATGACATAACATAGAATACATTAAGAATCAATAAGAACTGTTTTGGACCTGTTACTGACTTATTTGATGGATAGATGTGTTGACGTTCGGTAGATATCCCCGCCGCCGTACTCCCTCGGACCCTCCCCCCGCCCCGTCTCGGCCCTAACCCAGACCCCGTTGCTGTGATGATGTTGATAAGCCTTGTGCATCAAGCTCGCATATCGGCCGCTCCATGTTTCCAAGCATGTTCATCGTCCTCATTGAAACCAGAGAACACAGAAATATTGTTCATCATCCTTCCCCTCTCTTTATTATGGTTCAATAGACCAGAAGGTAGAAAAGATATTATGACCCTATTGATAATGCAAAACTATTGAACACACTTAAAAGTGTATGTTATTTGGTCTCTATATAATCTGTGAATTATTTCCGATATGATGGAATTAAAGAAAAAAAATCCACCAACTCATAATCAGCAAAAACGACATAAATGTCAGTAGATACTTTCAAGGCGAAATATACCGTGGGAGAAAACAATAAATAAATAAAACTCAAATCTTCCGGCGTCAGAAGATTGGCGCCAGCCAGTCTGGTGAAAGATGAGGGGGATATTTTGTGTTGACTTTCTTATTTCTTGTTTATCTATGTGTTGGAAGGATACTATATTTTTCAATTCCATCGCATTAGAAATGATTCATAGATTACAAAAAGTCCAAATAAGACAGTTATGTTAATGTATAAGGGAGATGGATAGATGCATTAGAGATAAATAGCAAGAGAGAGTGGCTAGGGGCGAGCGAGCGATAAAATACTGTACTGTACTAACATATATGAGACAGACTTAAGTTCCTGAAAAAACAAAGGAGAAATTTGTATTGACTATTTTTCATTTTATTATTTGTGTGTTGGAAGGATAATATTGTTTTCAATTCCATCGCATTAGAAATGATTCATAGATTACAAAAAGTCCAAATAAGACATAGTTATGTTAATGTATAAGGGAGATAGATAGATGCATTAGAGAGATAAATAGATAGAGAGAGTGGCTAGGGGCGAGCAAGCGATAAAATACCAACATACAGTATATGAGACGGACTTAAGTTTCTGAAAGACAAAAGAGAAATTTTTATTGACTCTTTTTCATTATATTATTTGTGTTGGAAGGATAATATTGTTTTCAATTCCATCATATTAGAAATGATTCATAGATTAAAAACAAAAACAAATAAGACATACAGTAGTTATATTTATGTATAAGGGAGATAGATGCATTAAATAGATAGACAAACATTTGATGCATAAATAACATTCTTAATAATTTATATATACCTAGGCATGAGCCGCCACCCGTGTATGATCCCGACTTTTCCTGTGTTGTGGCCGACTTTGGAACTTTTGAGGTTACCGTGTCCAAACGAAACCGTGTATAAAAAACGCATGACCTGACTGTATATGACGGGTCACGGGCAGCAATTCGAGCGAATGGGGGTCTGAGCGAAGAGTTCCCAGTGAAAGTTTGAGTTCACCAAGGTTCAGTGCTCAGCCAACTACTTTTTGTTTTGGTCCTGGAGGAAATGTCCAATTAAGTCCCTGTACATACATACATACATACATACATATTGATATTGATATTGATTTGGTATTGATAAATACGCTCATTGATCCCATTGATTTCATTTCATTGAGCGTATTTTCAAAGGTTAAGGCCTTTGATATTGATATTGATGTGGTATTGATAAATACGCTCAATGTAATGAAAATTATTGGTATTAATAAATACGCTCAATGTATATATAAATAAATAATTGATCCCATTGATTTCATTTCATTGAGCGTATTTTCAAAGGTTAAGGCCTTTGATATTGATATTGATATTGATTTGGTATTGATAAATACGCTCAATGTAATGAAAATTATTGGTATTAATAAATACGCTCAATGTATTAAAAAATATTTTAATACATTGAGCGTATTTATCAATACCAAATACTTTTCATTACATTGAGCGTATTTATCAATACCAAATCAATATCAATATCAATATCAAAGGCCTTAACCTTGGGATCCCAAGGTTAAGGCCTTTGATATTGATATTGATATTGATTTGGTATTGATAAATACGCTCAATGTAATGAAATTTACATTACATTGAGCGTATTTATCAATACCAAATCAATATCAATATCAATATCAAAGGCCTTAACCTTGGTATTGATAAATACGCTCAATGTAATGAAATCAATGGGATCAATATCAATATCATCAATGTATTTTCATTACATTGAGCGTATTTATCAATACCAAATCAATATCAATATCAATATCAAAGGCCTTAACCTTGGGATCTTGCCTGAGGGACTAACAAGCTACATGAGTATGTTTGCGGACGATGCTAAGCTGCTTAAAACGATCAGAACCCAGGAGGATTGCCTTGAGCTCCAAGCAGATTTGCAAAAGATCCATGAATGGAGCATCAAATGGAATATGGAGTTCAATGCAGGGAAATGTAAGACTCTAGAAATGGGTAAAAGCAAGTACAGACCTAGAAAAGATTATAAACTAGGAAACGAAGTGATTCCCAAAGCAGAAAAAGAAAAAGACTTGGGGATAGAATTTAGGGATAACATGTCTCCAGAAAGCCACGTAAATAAGATAGTGAGAGAATCACTGGCATTATTGGCAAATATTAGGATGTCTTTCAATTATCTTAATGAAAACACCATGAAACAAATAATAACGGCAATAATAAGACCCAGGATGGAATATGCATCTGTAGTGTGGTCCCCTCACTTGAAGAAACATATCCACAAAATTGAGAGGGTACAGAGAGCAGCTACGAGGATGATCCCAGGTTTGGAAAATTTGGAGTACCAAGAGAGGCTCGAGAGATTGAATCTACCTACACTGGAACAGAGAAGGAAACGAGGACAGCAAATTCAGATATAAATGTGTTAGAGGTATTGACAAAATCGACCAAGAAAACTTCATAGAGAGGGATGGAGGTGAGAGGACAAGAGGTCACAGCTACAAACTAAAAGTGCTAAATAGTAAATCTGATCTGAAAAGTAAAAGATTTCCTACCAACTCGATTAGTGGGTGGAACAAATTGCCAGCCGAAGTAGTGTCTGCACCATCAGTGCATAGTTTCAAAGCACGGTATGACAAACATATCTTAGGAGGCGGGAATTAACGAGCATGCTCACTCCCGCAAATACAACTAGTGTAAGTACAACTAGTGTAAGTACATACATACATACATACATAAAAATGTAAGACTGAGTGTTCCACACATAAGTGCAGTTTCAGTCTCTTGTCCTAATGGCACCGTTCCAGACAACCCTGTTAAGGGCTGCTTCACTTGTCAAGTTCTTGGATTTGAGATCGGCACGTATAGTCCGATCCCAGGTCTTCCTCGGTCCACCCCTTGGTGCAGCTCCCTCCACAATCACAGACCTGCATTTTTTCACCCAATTTTGTTCATCCATTCTCTCCACATGTCCATACCATCCCAGTCTACTTGTACGCATCACCTCGCTAATACTCTTTATACCTAAACGTCTCCTCAGCTTAACATTTGTTATTCTATTCTGTAGCCTGGCCCCACACATCCATCTCACCATTCTCATCTCATTACACTCCATTCTGTTGACATCCTCTACTTTAACGGCCCATGTTTCTGAGGCATACGTCATTGCACTTCTAACACATGAGGCATACACCTTTCCCTTCAGGGGGAGAGGCATTCTTTTCATGGTCAGGATTGGCATCAGTTCTCTGAACTTCCCCAGCCACACCTAATTCTAGCAACAGTGGCAGCCTCGGCCCCACCACCGGCAGAGATGGTATCTCCTAGGTAACAAAACTTGTTCACCAGCTCCATAGACTCATTTCCAAAATTCACAGCCACAGGATCATCACCTAACACAAGCTCGCCTTTGCACACTACGCACTCAAATTTCTCTATTTCTGACTTATCCTTCGGCAGGGGTCCCTTTATTCTACTACAGTTCTTACTCCCATGGTGTACCCAACATCGACAGATGCTACATTGAATTGAGTTAGCGCCCACTCCCTTTCCACACACTGCACATGGGTATGCACCGCTCTTTTCCACATTGCCTCGTCTCAATCTACAATGCATATATTAACATGGACTCCTAAACCCTTGCTCGCCATGTCCTCTCTCCACTCTCTGAATTTGGCCTCAGCATCTTGCACACTGTCAGCTATTAGGACTAAATCGTCTGCATAAAACAGTTCCAACGGGAGTCTGCCTCTAAAAACTGTAGACAGTGCCTCCAAGACTATAATAAAGAGGAGGGGGCTTAACACTGAACCCTGATGGACTCCAACACGGACTGCGAAATCATCACTCGGTACACCCTTCACCCTCACCGCACTTCGCGAATCCTCATACATCTTCATTATCACACGCACCAGCCACTCTTCCACACCAAGTTTCCTCATAGCCCACTGCACATCTCTAGGCACCCTATCAAAGGCCTTCTCCAGGTCTACAAACACAAAGTAAAGATCCTTGCCTTTTAGTAAGTATCTTTCCTGTATCTGCCTGACTATGAAGATAGCATCGGTTGTATCCCGTCCTGGCATAAAACCAAACTGCATATCATCAATAGAGATGCTTTGCCTGATCAAACCCTCAAGGACTCTCTCACAGACCTTCATGATTTGGTCAAGCATTTTCAGGCCCCTATAATTTCCTAAAATGTTATGACTGAGTGCTCCACACATACGTGAAGTTTCAGTCTCTTGTCCTAGCCCTGTTAATCAAGAGAGTGCACCCTCAGTGCATGGTGTTAAAAAATGCATTTGGTGGCACTGTCAAGAGATTTAAGAACAGGACTCCCATGAGAGTTGCTATAAGCAGATTACCTAGTTCTTATTGCAGATAATTCACAGGAAGCACAGGTAAAGTTCTATAAATGGAGGGAGGGTATGGCAAACAAGGGACTAAGAGTTAATGTTAATGTAGACAAAACAAAAGTCATGATCAATGGAGTAGGGCATGGAACTATGGAAAGAAGCAGCGAATTTCCATGCGCAGTTTGTGAACTCAATTCAATGTTGCATCAGTAGTGACTAGGTACACAAGAGATGTAGTGGGGCGAGAGGACCTTTGATGCAAATCATAGACTCTGAATGTGCAGTGTGTAAGGGAGAACTTGTGTTGAATGACCCGCATGTTAGTATTGATTTCGGCAGTGCAGCGCTGGAGTGTGTGAATAAATTTTGCTACTTGGGCGATACTATTCTGCAGGAGGTGACGCTTAAGCTGGCTCCATTGCTAGAGTCAGATGTGACTGGGGAAATTAAGAGAGCTGTTGCCACTCTTAACCATGAGAGGAATGATCAGGAATCCCACTTCACCTTAAAGGGAAGGTGTATGCCTTGTGTGCTAAGAGTGCGATGATTGACGGAATGAGAAGAGAATGGTGAGATGGATATGTGGGCTTAACCTCAGGGACGGGGTAGAGTGAGGAATTAAGAAGGCGTCTAGGCATTAGGAATATCAGTAAAATGATGCACACAAGCCAACTTGGTTGGTTTGGACACATGGAGAGAATGGATGATCAGACCTGGGTCAAGAAATGCTGGACTTTGAACGTGGGGGGAGCTGCTCGTAAGGGTAGACACGTGGGATCAGGTACTTCAGTCCTATTTCAAAACAAAGAACAACAGAGGCAGCCCATAACAGGGATGCCTGGAATGCCACCATTTAGGACTCGAGACTGTAACTACACTCTCTGAGGATGAAACGGTCTTTAAACTTGTATGTATGTACAGTATGTAGTCTTATGACTTTCAAAATTCTTAATTTTGGCGAACCAAAGTATCTTATTGAATTGAGGAAATGTCGGCCGGCATGTCCTGGAGTGATTCTGTGATGCGATGATCATTTGTTGCGCCTCAGTGAGCCAGGAACCGTCTAGCAATCACCTTTCTCTGCAAGGTCATTTTCCTTTGTTGCTCTGAGGCTATGCAATAGATTGTCCTTATTCATGAGACAGCTGTCTTCCATTGCATCCATTAAAATAAAAAAAAAAAAATATAAATTTTTTTTTTTTTCCCGCAGTGCGCCGGGGGAACTCTTAAGAGTCTCCCCGCAGCTCCCGGGTTAAGAAGCAACTCAAGACCTTACTCTTGACAAGAAGCTATGATCTTGGAAGATGTGCCGTGACAGATGTTTACAGAGCTTAGTTGCTGTCACTACTACTTATGCAGCTTAGTGGTCAATTACCACTTTCATTCGTGTAATCTTTAGGCTATCATAGTGCAGTTGAGTATAAGTACATGCTTAGATTAATATCCAGTATTCGAGAATGGATAATATATCGTAAGCTTGTGCTTAAACCTTTAACTGTCTTGATAGCGTAATTGTTAGTGTGCTAAATTTTGGTGTGAGTATTCTAGGTTCAAATCCTTGGAGTATGTATGTATGTGTGTATATACTTAGGCACATACCCCATAGCTGGTGGTGGCCGACTCGAGACAGAGCCCGAACAGGGACAACACAACACAAAAAACAAAATACAAATTCACACATATCTAGGTCGCCCAGAAGAAGATCCAGAGACCAGGGATCACTAAGGGCAGTCCAGCACTCCCCCAGCCCCCGATCAAAAGTATTCATTAATTTCATTATTTAATTAACTCTTTAAAAGCGGGCATGTTTGTTGACATGACCATGCTGCTGGGTGGGTATATTTACCAAAAACGAGCTTCATTCCATGCATAAACAAGAGCCAGAGTGTAATATAATTACATATCCGTGAAAGGGCGATAATAGAGCTTTCTAATGACACCTGAATCATCCTTGTACGACCACAGGTTCTCTTGCAGCGATCGCGTAACTGGAGATCAAAATACCCTAAAATAAGGTAATTTTCGAGGTTTTTTCCTTGTCTCGCGTGGTCTGGCGATGGTGGGGAGGCATAGTATATTACGTGTCAGAGACAGCCCAGCGGTGCTGCCGAGCGGTTGAAGCTCACCTATTGTCCTCCCAACGCGCGGACTCTCTCTCAGAGCTCATAACGTCCTCAAAATAGCACCCGTCATATGATGGGCACCACAGGGGTGGCCGATATTCTCTCACCTGTCATATGATGTTCACCGTCGGTTAGGTGTTACTTAGGTATATTTGTATGTAAATTGGTGGGTTGGTGATCATATGAATATATATTTTCTAAATTGTACTATTGTACTGTAATGTTTTAGAGCACTTTCCTTTGGGAAGAATCAGCGCATTTGAGAAATAAGTAAACTGATTATCTATCTATCTATTTCCGGATGCCGTGATCCCCAAAGGGGTGGCCATGAACGAAATGCCCCCATGCACCTCTGTCCCCAGTCAGTAGACGCCCCTCCTCCCATTAAGCACCGCTTTCGCTCATATACTTCTTAACTCCATCCTTCCACCTCTCATTCGGTCTACCTCTCCCTCTCTGTCCTTCCACCTCAATCTCATACACTCTCTGTCATTCTCTCGCTTCCCATACGTTCCACATAGCTGAACCATCTCAAGGTGTTCCTTTTCACACTTTGCAGCACATCTACATCCACACAACACCTCTCTCGTACTTCCTCATTCATCTGTCTATCCCTCTATGTAACTCCGCACGCACTTGTCAAGTAACTCATTTCCACCCCTCTCACTCTTGGTTTGAGTCTCTCCACCAACGTCCATGCTTCGCTCCCGTAAGTCAATGTCGGGATTACCACACTGTCATGGAAGGACTTCTTTACTTCCATGCTGACCACCCTATTTCTTGTTACTGCTTTCAGTGTTCCTACAACTCTCTTCTCCTGTTGCACCCTCTCCAGAACTTCTTCATCCAAACTCCCATCTTTACTCAATACAGTACCGGTACACTGCCCAAATACTTAAGTGAGCTGACATTCTCCATAGCCTGAGAATTCAACCTCACCTCACACTCTGTGGCTGCACCCCTTTCAAAGACCATATCCTTGCTCTTCCCCACATTTACCTTCAGATTCCATTTTTCACACACTGTTCCAAACATATATACCATAGTCCTAGAGGTGGACCGGATGTTGATTTCTTGATATTTGCGGATGCGGATATTTATTTTCAGTATTTGCGGATGCGGATAGTTTTAGCCCTCAAGAGTTTTAGCCACAGATAATGGAAATTTTAAGATACTAAAACATTTGAGACAAAAATATATTATAAGTAGAGGAACCATGAGTATATGAACTATATTATGCTACAATTTCAATTACTGTATCTGTGTTACCAGGGTGTGGGACGGGGACCCAACTTCGAATTGAACGTGTACAAGTGAGAGGGGAGGTAGGAGGGAAAGAGGGAGAGGAAAGTCTGACTGTACTAAACTATAGGTTTGACTCCTGTAAGGAGATAAAGAAAACCTAATATTTAGTAGTGGCCCCGTAATCATTGACGAACATGCCTATTACATAAGGCATCCTCTTCAAACACTAATCCGCCGTAGTTTGAATCTACCGCGCAGAGCATTTAAAAACTGAGGAGCCTTCATCATGAGCGCACGCGACCTCACTCATGGCTTCAGTCATTATGAATTGGGTTCTCACTACGAAAAAACTTCGTAAAAAATAAAAATAAAAAGAAAATAAGAATAACTATTCAATAAGCTTTCCATCATATCGTGGATGTACTTGTGTGGATCTTTGACCAGACGCTGATTCAGGCGTCATTCTTCCTTCACTGACATATCAAGTAAACCAAAATCCTCAATACATCAACGAATGGGAAGGGGATGGTCGGGAGGGCCCCAGTCGTCAATGATTACGGGGCCACTACTAAATATTAGGTTTTCTTTATCTCCTTACAGGAGTCAAACCTATAATTTATTAGTGGCCCCTCCATCATTGACGAACATGCCTGATTTCTAAGACTGGAGGGGGACATTCGTAATCATATCATAACTCTAGAAAAGCAGATAATAAAAACAACCACATAGTATTCTTACTTTGAAAATATATTTAATAAGGCGTAGCCCGTATATATACAAGAAAGGGGTTCAGGCAGGTGCGTGCTTCAAAGAAGCCTGCTTGACAAAAAAAGGGTAACTCTGAAGATTCTGTGAACAGATCTGTAGTTACAAAGGCACCCCACTCAACGAGTGGTGACAAAAATAACAAGTTATCAGTTTACATGTGCACATAATAAACCCCAAAATAATCGTGGAGATAAATTGCAAAAGATCTTCACTGTTTTAATAATAAATTGCTTTCGCAGCTAAAACTACTATAACAACCCCGTTGTTTTGTACTAACATTGTACTAGCACAATTTCTTGCCGAGAAATTTTCATATCACATTAACCATAAATTGTATCACAGCTCTCACACTCCGGCGGGGTCTAGGGTGTCCTATGTCAACTGACTGCACCCCCCCCCCCCTTTTCTTGAAAGTAAACAAAAGTGACTGCAGGGCCACCTAGACCCTCTGCCTTAAAGCTATACATGGTAAGGAAGGTTTATCTAGAGCAACTGACAAGTATCTAGTCAAAAACGTATGATTAGACGCCCACAACTGAGTGGACGCAATATCTTCTACTGAAAAAAAATTCAGGAAACGTAAAGAGGCTGCCCATTTGCGTAAATCGTGGGCCCGACCCACAACGCCGGGATTACTCTCTTTAATGACTTCGACCAGAAGAGAAGCTAATCGCCGTTTCAGTAAGCGTTTACCCGTACTCGCTACCCATAAAGCACCTTGGGGGTTTAGAGGAGCTACTCTCAAATATTTGGTTAGAGCTTGCACTGGACATAGATTATGATGCACCTTTCCCCTTTTCAACGCCGGCACCGTGAACTCAGAAAACACGTGTGCACTGTGCTCATTCTTGGCTACAAATCCCGGGGAAGGTGCAATGTAAATACATTCATTAAGTCTACCAAACCTAAGGCAATTAGGTGTGTTGCTCATCGCCGCCAGCTCAGACACTCTGTTCCCGGTGGCCAAAGCCAAAAGGAATACAGCCTTTTTTAAGAGTAATGCAAAATCTGCAGTATTTTGGTACAGACGAGAGTGAAGTAAAGACAAAGCTTTGTCCAGAGACCAAGTAGGTATGAGCTGACGGGGAGGTGGGCGGAGTTTAAAACAAGCTCTCATAAAACCTGTTTCCTCCGCCACCGGTATGGAGAGACCTGTAAGGTCTAAAAAGGGCACTCTAATTGCAGTTAAGTGATTTTTTAACGTTACCACAGATAAATGTTTCTGCTCAAACAGATAATTTAAATAATTAAAAACTAAAGCTACTGATGGCACAGTCTGTTCTGTTCTAATGATCCAAGAAGTAAAGGCTTGCCAATGTGAGTGATACTGTCGTTTCGTAGACTGAGTATATTGATTTAATAATTTATTGGTCACATCTCTACCGTATGGTGCTAGCCACTTGGCCTCCTGAATGTCCATAATGCAAAAGTCAGCGAGGTCGCTAGGTTGCCAATCGTGTCTAAGTGGAAATACCGACCGGGAGCGACACCGGGTGCGGGCACCACGTCTTCAATTGCTGGAACCACAACTGCGCCGCCCACAGGGCCCGATTAGTGAGACTAAGCCTCGATAATCTCGTAGTTTGTTCACTACGTGGCACATTAGTGACGCATCTGGCGGCGGAAACAGATAGATGGAGCTCCATCTGTTCCAGTCTGTCACTAGGGCGTCTGGCCCCCCTGCCGGCGTTTTCGTCCGGCGGGTGAGGTATAGAGGGAGTTTGTGAGTCTCCTCGGACGCAAACAGATCCACTTGTGGATGGGAGAGCTCTGCAATCATTAGGTTGAAAATGGGTTGCTTGAGCTCCCATTCTACTGTCGTGCTCTGTCTCCGGGACAGAGCGTCTGCCCAGACGTTCGCTACGCCTGGGAGATAAGATGCGTGAAGATAAATGTCTAGTCTGTTGGCTAGAGTAAAAATCTCTTCCGACACGTTTAGCAACCTCCTTGACCTCGTTGACCCCTGTTTCTGAATACAGTGAACTGCGTTTAGATTGTCCATTCTGAAGGCCACCGACTTGCCCCGTAACGCAGGGCCGTGAGCCTGAAGGAAATACAAGGGGACTAGTAATTCTTTGACATTGATGTGAGAGATTTCTAAGTGGGACCAAAGCCCCTGACCCTGGTGCCCCTGATTTGACTGAAATCCCCACCCTATTGTGCCTGACGCATCCGTGTCTACCCATACCGTTGGTGGAGGAGAGGTCCATGACATTATTGAGTGCAACGTTTCCCTCTTCGCCCAGACCGCTAGTAAGGTGTGGATTAATTTCGGGATGGGCCATAATTTTCTCGCCGGTAAGAGTGGGAAATATTTGTTGCCTTCCAATATTCAACGTTTTACTTTCAACCAGCCCAACATAACAGTTAGTTGAATCCAGTTGAGAGAGCCGACCAGAGACTCCCAGACCCTCCGCGTCGTAGTCAGACTGTGAAGAAACATGAACAGTTTCCTGCGAAACCTGTTGCGATTGTCCACACTCTGACTCAGAGTGAGAGCGGCCATATCCCAGACCAGCCCTATCCACTGAATTACTCGTGAGGGAACAAGGTTTGACTTTACCAGATTTACCTTGAACCCTAGAGTTTTGACATGATTTAAAATGATGTTGACATGTTTGATGCATAATTGTTGTGTCTCTGCCACCACCAGCCAGTCTAGGTACCACAACACTCTGATTCCTTGTTTTAACAACGGCATCAGGGCTTGCCGGACTAATTTCGTGAATAATCGAGGTGCCAGGTTCAAACCGAATGGCATCCGTTGAAAAACAAAATTTTGGTGCCTGATCCGTAAGGCCAAAAACCTTTGAAATCTTTTGTTGACCGATACGTGCCAATAGGCGTCTGTCAGGTCTAGGGAACACATCCAACCTCCCGGCGGAAGTGTTAGCCTGATTTGGTGTACTGTTAACATTCGGAAAGACTCGTTGTGAATGTGAAGGTTCAGATAAGACAGGTCTACGACCGGTCTCATCTGAACACTGTCCCTCTTGGGAACCAAAAATAGCTTGGACGTGAATACAGGGTAATTTGGGGGGACCGGGATGATGACATTCTTGGCAATCATTTCCTGGACCAGTGACTCCACCTCTAAAGAAACAAAATTCGCCGTTGTCGGCTGACGTAAGCGAGGTCGCCGGAGCCACTGCCAAGTGATGCCTTTGCGTGCCACCATCCGTGCCCAAGTGTTTAACGGCCATGCTTGGTGACACGTTCGGAACGACCCAGTTAGCAGACAAGGGTTCGCCGGCTGTACTACCCTCGGGTCCGCCGGCCTTAAGGTTGGCACCGGGAGTGAGAGAGACTTTAGTTTTTTGATGGTGGGGTTGGTGGTGCTGGACGCTTCGCCGGCTGGCTGGTGTTGGCCGAAGACGGGCCCTGACCTGGCTTATTATGGCCGCGTCCTCTCTGACCTGAAAACCTACTCTGTCTATGCCTGTACTGACCTTGAGGGAAGGGGGAGGACTTAGGTGGAAGAAAGGGCTTAGATCCCCCCGGCTGAGCTTTAGCGGTTGGCCTGGGTTTGGGGAAGTTAAAGGCAGGTTTCTTAGAAGGGGTGGGACTGTGTTTAAAGGCCTGCGCCATATTAAACACCGTTCGCCACACTTCAGGGGACATTAAAGAGGGAGTAAGCACTGGTGACATGACCACCTGATTCGCAATGCGATCAGGCAGTTTGCGTACTAAAGACATTCTGAGGTCTTGTCTCGCTCGTACCGCCTCAAGCAAGGAGGTGCGGATGTCACCCAGAGATTGGATTGACGACTGAAGAAGCAGTCGCCGGGACAATTCAACCGATCGTCTGGCATCCGCGTCTGCGATTGCCTGAGTGGACCGGAGCAAAGACTTTGCTACCTGTTGAGACACTATGTATTGAGAGAACAGGCGAAAAGCTTTCCCCTTTAGCCTAAATTCTCGGTCTAGGTGAGTTGGGGTAGGGGTAGTGAAAGGGTCTTTTAGCTCACAAAGATTAATTTTAGGGGCAGCTAAGAAAGAAAACAAAGCTGAAGGGACTCCGCCGGCAGAACACACTGGCATGGAGAACCACGAATGAGTATCTTGAGGGATCTGGTGGGAAGATTTGGAAGTAAATGTGGTCGCAAAGTTTTGAGCCTCTGTCTCCCAATCCGCCCAAGGTCCTGGACCCAACTGCCCCACCTTCAAGACTGGATTAGCTGCTTCGTCTGTGACGGTTTATAAATCAAGTTCTGGAGTGAGAGCTGACAGAGTCTTAAAACCCCTCCAACCCGGATGGGCTCTTGAACGCCCATAACAACCTCGGCCCGCGCAACCCGGAAGGGCTCTTGAACGCCCATTGCTTGCATGCGTGCTTTCGAATGCCGCGCGTACATTTTCGGTATCGTGGGACGGTAGGTGGCGCCACCAGGCGTAAACTCCGCCACAGCAACAGTATCTACCCCGACGCCATCATGGACAGTACGCCAAATAGTGATTCCGCTGTGTCCGATACCGTGCTTCCTACGACGCCCTTGCTTGTTCGTCGCGCCTTACCCCGACGCCATCGCCTAAATGTGTTATCTCCCGGAGGTATTGAGACGACATTGAGACTTTATGAGCGAGCTGATGCCAAGCATAATGTTGATGATGAAGTCAGTGACGACTCTAGTAATTATAAGTCGAGTGATTATGGCCATGAGAGTGATAAAGAAGAGCAATTCCTGGGATTTGCGAGAGAACATGACAGTGATGAGAGTGATGAAGGTGATGTACCAGTTGTTGAGGAAGCTGGTTTACCTAAAGACAGTGAACTTGAGAGAGTGAGCGAGTGGGAGAGTTCAAGGTCACTCACCAAATTTCGCTTAAGTGACACGACGCCAAGCCCTTCCCCAGGTAAATCGCCTTTCAAGCTACATTTGTATAAGCAGAAAATACTTGAGAAGGCGGCCGCGGCAGCTAGGGAACAAGCAAAACTACTTGGTGAGGATGAGGCTGTGAGTGAGGGTCAGCGTGGTGACCCTTCTCGTCCGCCATTGTCTCCCTTATCTACCCACGCCACCCAAGATGACCCGGATGCCCCGCATTCTTCCCCACCACCCCCACCATTGCCAAGGGTTGAGGACCCCACACTTTCGGCCTATTTGCCTCCTAGGTCCCCCGACAGGAGACATACTGCTGCCGAAAAGGGGAAAGGTAGGAAATATACCAAGAAAATTAAGAAAAGAAAGAGAGTTTTGTTCGAGGCTCCCGCGGCGTCCACCCCGGCCGGCCCCAGCCATACGTCCCCGCAACTTTCCCCACGGTCCTCCCCACCTCTCCCGCCTTCAACATGTCTTCCTAAAGAAGTCTTTGAGCTCGCATCACCAATACCTGGGCCTAGTGACAGTGAAACATTGCTTTCTGTCACTCGTCGCAGGCCAAGGAGCCCGGGACCTCGGGGGGACACAGCCTCACCTGCCACTCCTTCCCCACCTCGCCCACCCGCACGCCGCCCACGCATCACTGGTTCCCCGCCAGATTATGTGGGGGCCACTGATGATGAAGGGCACCTCTCTCAAGACTCTGGCCATGATTACATAGGTCCACCGTCAGGGCAAGATGACCACTCTGACGATGACTATATGGACATCGACGACCCTCGACCCATCCGCTTGGCCCGGCGTCGTGCTGCCCGTCGTGCTGCCCACCGCCCTGGCCGCCGCCCTCGCCGCGCTAGGGCGCGCGCCTCCCGAGTTGGCCGTGGGCGTGCTGGGCCACCAGCTGGAGCTCCTCGTCAGCGTAGACAAGACCCATTCTACGTTTTTCAGTGGCAAGACGTAGTTGATGAGGATGCATACAACCCTGATGTGCCAGCTTTTGATGAGGTACTGGAGGGTTCAGGCATTACCCCCAATTTTCCTGCAGGCCCCAATGCTCCACCACACGAACTGTTTGAGGCCTTCTTTGATGAGGAGGTGGTAGGCTATGTTGTCAAAGAGACAAATAAGCAGCACCAATTCCAGGTCCACTTTTTGGGAAAGGTGACCAAGGGCCACATGAGGCAGTGGACCCCAGTGACTCATAAAGAGTTCATGGTGTTCCTGGCACTCACCATGCTAATGCCTCATGTCAAGAAGCATAGGTTGCCTGACTATTGGATCACCAATGATCTGATATCCACCCCTGCCTTCGGGAAATATATGTCTCGCGACCGGTACCTTGATATCCTCGCAGCGCTCCATCTTGTCACCAACCTTGACGTCCACCTCCCAGACAAGCTGTGGAAGATTAGGACGTTGTATGAGATGATGCGAGAACGCTTCACCTCCTACTTCAAGCCCTTCCGCAAGGTCGTCATTGACGAGTCTCTTGTGCTGTTCCGGGGAAAACTCAGCTTCCGGCAGTACATCCCCTCAAAAAGACATCGCTTTGGCATAAAATTCTTTGTGCTGTGCGACTGCCAAACTGGCTATGTCCTGGACTTCCTGGTGTACAGCGGGAAGGAAGGGGACTTGCTTGTGGACCCCCTCATTGGCTTTGGCGGAGCAGCAGTGGTGCAAGCCATGATGGACCGCTACTTTCATAAGAATCACGTCCTCTACACGGACAATTATTACACGTCCCCCACTCTCTCACAGTACCTGCATGAGCGCAAGACGGGGACTGTAGGCACAGTACGAGGGAAAAGGAAGGGCATGCCACCTTTCCCTCCAAAGACCAAAAAAGGTGATGTGTTCAAGAAGAAGTCGGGGCCCATTCTGGCTATCCACTGGCACGACCAGCGGAAGGTCAACCTCCTGACCACCATCCACAAGGGGGAAATGGTGGAGACTGGCAAGGTGGATCGCCGCACCCAGGCCAGGGTGACCAAGCCCGATGCTGTCCTGGACTACAACATCAACATGAGGCTGGTGGACAAGTCCGACATGCAGATAGGCTTCATTGACTGCCTGCGTACCTCGTGCAAATGGTACAAAAAGTTCTTTCTGCATATGGTGGACATGTCAGTTCTGAATGCCTACAACATATACAAGCTTCGGAATGTGAACACACCCATGAAGTTCAATAGCCTGCGGAGGTTCCAAAAGCAGGTGTTGACGGAGCTCCTGGAGAAGTATGCTATGCCACAGAGGGCAGTGGCACATCCTGGGCCCGCCGTTATTGACCGCTTGCAGTCTGCTCAATACTTGATTAGGCACAGGCTTGGTTCCCTGCCTCAGAATGAATCCGGAAGAACACAGCAGAAGCGGTGCCATGTCTGCTACAACAGCAGGGTGAAGCCGAGGTCAGGTAAAAAGTCAACCCTGGAGTGTGTGGAGTGCAAGGTGGCACTCTGTGCTGTAGATTGCTTCTTTGATTACCACTCCAAGCTGGAGTTCTAATAATCATACTGAAATTGCCAAATAAAATGACAATATGTACACTATAATTATACAGTATATAGGCAAAAAGTGGAAGAAAACCAATGTATTGTAATACAAAAGTCATGTATTATGAGAACATTGATACAAATACAATTACACCATAATAATATGTGAAAGTGACACATATGTATATACCAAGTGACATTCATATGATTAGAACCTATAGAAATATATAAATCAGTGAAAAAAGACACAATAAATTGTATATAAAACGTTTACAAATCATATAACTAAGTGAAAGTGACACAAGACCTAATATTTGATGGCCAAAGTATAATAAACACCTGTGATAACGAATAATCAGTGCCTAATACAACAATAACCTACCTCAATTACTAATAAAATGTACGGTATCAATGAGCATTATCAGTGACAGTGACACTCTCTAAAGCATATTTGTCAAAGTGAAAGTGACACAAGACCTAATATTTGATGGCCAAAGTATAATAAACACCTGTGATAACGAATAATCAGTGCCTAATACAACAATAACCTACCTCAATTACTAATAAAATGTACGGTATCGAGTGAAAATGAGCATTATCAGTGACAGTGACACTCTAAAGCATATTTGTCAAGTGAAAGTGACACAAGACCTAATATTTGATGGCCAAAGTATAATAAACACCTGTGATAACGAATAATCAGTGCCTAATACAACAATAACCTACCTCAATTACTAATAAAATGTACGGTATCGAGTGAAAATGAGCATTATCAGTGACAGTGACACTCTCTAAAGCATATTTGTCAAAGTGAAAGTGACACAAGACCTAATATTTGATGGCCAAAGTATAATAAACACCTGTGATAACGAATAATCAGTGCCTAATACAACAATAACCTACCTCAATTACTAATAAAATGTACGGTATCGAGTGAAAATTAGCAATATCAGTGACAGTGTTACCCTAATAAACATATTTTATATAATTGGCCTCAAAATAACTAGAAAATATCAAAAAAACATCACATTCTCAATATCAAACACTAAAATCGTCTAAGGGAGATAAATACTTTGGCGCGGCGAGCGGCTAGGTGCGTCGTAGCCATGGCCGGGGCGGCGCGTCCGAACGCGGGAAGAATTTGCCGCCGAAAAGCACTCGTCTTCCCGCGCTCACCATTATGCAACCAGAGGGGCTAGAGACCTCTACTCAACGCCATTCGACAGAGGAAGGTTTGTGGAACATTATTCTTTTTTATTCACAACATTACATGACATATTCATTGACTTACAGAGTAGTTAACATAGGCCAAAGATCGTCAAAACACCCGGTACCGGAGCACAGTCGTAAGCTATAGCCCCCGGGGCTGGAGGGTTAATGTCATTAAACCCATCCAGCTTAGACCAGTCTGAAAACAATTTTGAAGCTGAGGCAGGGGGTAAAGCTGGCTTAGTAGCATACACAAAATAGTCTTGGTGATAATAACTAGGTATAGCCTTTATATTGACGTCTAGTACATTTCCCAAAGTATCCAAAGGCCCTTAATTTCTTTGATTTATTGCCCTGGATGACCCACTCACGCGGTACTGGGAGTTCCCCTGACAAGGTAGGTTGGGCGAGCTCTGGTTTAGTGGGGGTCAAAAGGACCCATGACTCGTCTGGTCCGTAAAGCAAGGGCATAGCTACCTTTCTGAGAGGCGCCTTGTCTAGAGGGGGTGGATTGACATCCGTTATAACCCTTACATTCGAAGTGGTCAATGCCGCCGTAGCAGGCCTAGTAACCACTGATGGTGACAGAGTGGGAGGGTGAGGGATCTTAGATAAAGCAATAGAAGTCATCAGAGTCCGTACCGTAGAACTTGTCGTGGGAGCCCCCAAGTCCACTGTGGGAGTTTGTTGTTGGCCAAAAAATTTAGATAAAGCATGACTAAGTAGCCCATCAATTTCCTGCGCAGTGACAAATTGACTTGATGATGTACTTACTGGTGAATCATTAATATCCTGCGCGGCGTCTAAGCCTGAACCTGACTCTTGCCCTTCCATCTCCGAAATTATTGAAACCTCGTCTTTCTCTTCCTGTTCCTCCTGAGAAGATCCCGCCGAAGCTGGGGTACCTTGCTGCCAAGATAAGTCAGGAATAGAGGATGGGATCGCCGCGTCCCTGTGGACGTCAGCTACTGTGTGACTAGTTTGAGTCGGAAGTGGGTCAGACCCCGGCCGAGAAAATCGCCAAACACCGAGGCCCTGGCCTACACTCTCTTGGGAGTCTGAAACATTCTCAATCACTGATCCCCCTGAACTCTCCAATTCCAGGGTTAAAATGTTAATGGGTAAATCCTCTTTAGGTACAGGCACCGTACTGGACCCTTGAGACCTAACACAAACTCTGTCTGGGGTAGAGGTACGATGAGAAGCACTAGAAGCTGGCGAATGTAGGGAGGTCTTTCTTTTATGGGAATCCTTTTTGGAAGATTTATGGCTACGGTGTGACCGTGAACTACTCTTTGATTTGGAGGATTCATCGCCGTGACCACTGGTGGAACTTTCCGTCCTACTTCCGTACGACTTCCATCCAAGAAAGCCAAAGAAGATGCAGGAAGGGCCATCAATCAGTGTTTGGGGGTGGACAGTGCCTTCAGTGTCTCCGAACCAAAGAAGATGATGCCAAAAATGACACTGGTAGGCATTGCTAATGACGCTGAGGATAATGAGATAATTCCCAGCATCCTCAACAAGAACCCAAGAATAAAGTCCCTGGTCGACGATGGCTTAGCTATGAATTTGCTATTCACTTAGCAAAAGAGTGATGCACACACTAAGATTGCGGTAGTAAAAATGTCACCTGAAATACGCTCTTCCATTGTAGATGATGGCAATTCTGTGTATGTTGGACTTGTGAGATGTCGTGCATACGATCGCTTCTGGGTAACACAATGTTACCATTGCCAGGGCTTTGGTCATACCAGTGACAGGTGTTATCGGAAAAATGAGGATCCAAAATGCAACTTCTGTGCTGGTACTCATAACTCAAAAGACTGCACCAACAAGACTTCCCCTAAATGTATAAATTGTATGAGCTCCACATCAGTTACGGAGCCGCCAAATCATTTCGCCTCAAGTAGAAATTGTCCTTTAATGACAGCTCAGAGAAATAAAGTTATTGAGAACACCGATTTTGTAGGTTAAAAAAACTGAAAAATGCACATGGGAGCCGGTTGAAACTGGGTCTGTTGAATGTTCGTTCCTTGCGTAACAAAATGGATCATATTTGCGAGATCTTGGATGAACGTAACCTTGATGTATTATGTCTCACTGAGACCTGGTTGTTCGAGTCAGATCTGAATATTATCCAGGCGGCATTGCCTAAAACCCATTCCATAATAAATGTTCCTAGGCCTAGGGGAGATCATCCGGGTGGTGGAGTGGCAGTTGTCTACTCCACATCTCTGGTGAATATCTTGCAAATAAGCCATAACCCAGCCCCTCTTTATTATGAACTGTTGGAAGTGGAAATAAAACTCCATCAACAAATTCTAAGAATGGCAGTTGTCTATAGGCCTGGCCATCGTGGCACAGATTATAGGTTTGACTCCTGTAAGGAGATAAAGAAAACCTAATATTTAGTAGTGGCCCCGTAATCATTGACGAACATGCCTATTACATAAGGCATCCTCTTCAAACACTAATCCGCCGTAGTTTGAATCTACCGCGCAGAGCATTTAAAACTGAGGAGCCTTCATCATGAGCGCACGCGACCTCACTCATGGCTTCAGTCATTATGAATTGGGTTCTCACTACGAAAAAACTTTGTAAAAAATAAAAACAAAAAGAAAATAAGAATAACTATCTAATAAGCTTTCCATCATATCGTGGATGTACTTGTGTGGATCTTTGACCAGACGCTACTGCAGGCGTCATTCTTCCTTCACTGACATATCAAGTAAACCAAAATCCTGAATACATCAACGAATGGGAAGGGGATGGTCGGGAGGGCCCCAGTCGTCAATGATTACGGGGCCACTACTAAATATTAGGTTTTCTTTATCTCCTTACAGGAGTCAAACCTATAATTTATTAGTGGCCCCTCCATCATTGACGAACATGCCTGATTTCTAAGACTGGAGGGGGACATTCGTAATCATATCATAACTCTAGAAAAGCAGATAATCAAACAACCACATAGTTTTCTTACTCTTGTAAAAAATAGATATTCGGGTGCATAAACTTTATACAGCCTAAATCTTCAAAAAGGGGTACAAGCAGGAGCGTGCTTCAAAGAAGCCTGCTTGAAAAAGTGTTAACTCTGAGACTCTGTACACAGATCTGCTAGTTAAGAAGGCACCCCACTTAAAGTAAGTGGTGAAAACTAAAAACTTATAAGTTTACATGTGCACATATAAACCCCATTAACTAGTGGATATATTCCTAAAAATATAACCAAACATAAATGAATTCTTGTACATTCATAGAAGTACTGAACTCGTGTACTTATGGAGAAGTAATTACTTCAAAAGTAAAAGTCGTAGTTGCAACTACCGAGATTTCTCAAAAATCTATTGCTTCACAGCCAAAGCTACTTACAACAAGAATTGTTGTAACACTACTATTGGCCTTTAGCACAATTTCCTGCAATAAATACTACAGAGAAATTTTATAAAACAATGCCTACAAACAGTATCCCAGCTCGTATGTTCCGAACACATACTCCGGAGGGGTCTAGGGTGTCCTATGTCACACTGACTGCACCCTCCCCCCCTTTTTCTTGAAATTAAACAAAACGTGACTAAAAGGGCCACCTAGACCCTCTGCCGTAAAGCTATACATGGCAAGGAAGGTTTGTCCAGAGCTACTGAAAGGTATCGCGTCAAAAAACTCCTGATTAGAGGCCCACAACTGTGTGGACTTAATAACTTCCACCGAAAGATTATTAAGGAAACGTAAAGAGGCTGTCCCCTTGCGTAAATCGTGGGTCTTACCCACAACGCCGGGATTCTTCTCTTTAAAGTCCTTGACCAAGAGAGAAGTCAGTGTCAGCCCTCATCTGAAGCCATTCTCTCCTGAGTTCCTTGAGTTGACTGATCAGAACAATTTTGTAAACCATGTGTCCCACCCAACTCATATCTTAGGACACACCCTTGACTTGGTTTTCTCTCCTGTGGGTTGTGGTGGTGTTCTGGATGTTGATGTTGAGAATGCTGACCCTAATACCTCTGATCATGCTTTGATTACTTTCAGCTTTGATTTCCCTAAGCCACTCACACATGAAAAAGTAATCAGATTTAGAAATTATAAAAATGCAGACCTAAATTTGGCTAGCAGTGAAGTAAAACAGTACTTGGGAAGTATTGATACTTCCAACCTTACTTCAGATGAGCTGGTGGAGGTACATGGAAATGCACTTAAATTAGTGTTCGATCATCACTGTCCAGAAGTAGAGAAGAAAATCATAGTACGAGATGATTCGCCCTGGTATAGCACTCGAGTTAAATTTCTTAGAAGAGCGCGTAGAAGAGCAGAACATGAATGGCGGAAAAATAAAACAGACTCTACATGGTTGCAATATCTGTCAGCCAGAAGAGCTGTGGTCTACAAAATCAAAGATGAAAAGAAAGTGTATTATCAGGGAAAAGTTGACTCGTGTGGTAACGACCAGAGGAGGTTGGCTTCAATTGTAAACAGTTTACTTGGAAAAACAAGAGTCAGCTTAAGACCTTCTGTACCTGATTCCGAGTTGGCTGCCAACTTTGTGGCATTTTTTGCTGGCAAGATAACTCGCATAAGACAGGAACTGGATGATGCTTCTGTTGGTGAAGAACTTTCAGTTGTACTCCAACCCGACACATTCCTAATAATGTCCTCTCATCCTTTCACTCAGTAGAGGTGGACATGATCTCGTCCTACATAAGAAACCTCAATAAAACATTTTGCCCGTTGGATCCCATAAATGTTTCCAAGCTACCAAGAGTCTATGATCACAAAGTTGAGTTTATTTCCAAAATAATTAATAAGTGCTTCTCTGAAGGTAGCTTCCCACATTCTGAAAAGCATGCACTACTCCGACCTACTCTAAAGAAACCTGGACTTGATGTTGAGAACATGTTGAACTATCGTCCTGTCTCCAACCTGTCCTTCATATCAAAGATATTAGAGCGTGCAATACTTGACCAATTACAACCACTACTTCAGCAGAATGAAACTATCTCAATTTTTCAGTCTGCTTACCGACAGCATCATTCAACTGAAACAGCATTGATTAGAGTACATAATGATCTAGTTGAGAACATTTGCAATGGTGTGGCCTCACTATTGGTCTTGCTTGATCTCTCTGCGGCTTTTGACACAGTGGATCACGAGTTGTTATTGAGTGATCTTTATGATTGTGGTGTGCGTGACTCCGCTCTCTTGCTTCTTGGGTCGTACTTGTCAGGAAGATCCCAGAGTGTGATGGTAAATCAAGTGGTCTCGGACTCGACACCCCTGCAGTATGGTGTTCCGCAGGGATCAGTTTTGGGTCCTATCCTATTTATAATTTATATTAGCAGTTTGTCTCTTCTGCTTCGTGCACATAATGTCACCTTTCACTTTTATGCAGATGACACCCAGATTTATGTGAGAATCACAAATATAGTTGATATACGGAGTAAGATGGAATTGTTGATGTCTGATATCAAGAAGTGGATGAGAGCGAGAAAACTTAAACTAAATGATGGTAAAACTGATATTCTCATCATCCGAGGAAATAGAAGAGCTGATGATATAGTAGGTGCCCTCTCCATCAATGTGGGTGGATCTCAGCTGCGACCGGCCAACTCTGTTCGAAATCTGGGTGTATATGTGAACTCCCGATTAGATTTCAAAGAGCATGTAAACCAGATAGTTAAAAGTTGTTACTTGCACATCAGAAATCTCTATTTGGTGAAGCCGTTTATAACCAGACGTTGCCTCCTGACGTTGGTTCACTCATTGGTCTTCTCTCGTGTTGATTATTGCAATGCCCTGTTGGTGGGTCTTCCAAATTATATTTTGAAGAAAGTTCAGTCTGTTCTTAACAGGGCCGCAAGACTAATTTTTGGTGTTCCACCTAGAACTCCTACTACATCTCTTCACATAGAACTGCACTGGCTGCCAGTAAGAGCAAGAATAGAATTTAAGTTGTGTTTGGTGACTTTTAAGGTTCTCAAATTTGGTGAGCCTAGGTACCTTGCGGAGCTGCTCAGGCGCCCACCGGCACACCATGGTGTAGTTGTGCGTCATGACAATGACCCTTTTCGTCTTGATGAACCAAGGGCTTTCCAGCAGTCTTCTTTCTTTGAGAGGTCATTCTCCTACATGGCTCCGAGGTTGTATAACAGGTTGCCGCTGTCCATGAGACAATTGAGTTCTGTTGAATGCTTCAAGAGACAACTTAAGACTTTTCTCTTTGAGAGAAGCTATGATCTTGAGAGAGGTGTCATGACAGATGGCTATAGAGTTTAGGCTATTTTGCCACTGCTAGTGATTGTTAAATGTGTGTTGTATATGAGCCTTCTTTTGATGCATTGATTTTTGTTCTTTTTTCTTTCTCTTTTCGAGCGCTAGTGAATTCTTCGGAAAAATTGGCGCTTATGAGAAATAAGTAACATGCTTATTATTATTATTATTACTCTTCTTACTCGATGGTGAAGAGGCAAGACTAGATGGCTGGTGTCTGAGAGGTGACCTAGACCGAGATCTCTCCCGAGACGAGGAGGCGGTCGCCGGGGGTGTAGGCTCTCTTGGACGTTTCGGAGTAGCAGCAGAAGACACAGAACCCTGACCAGTCTCCGCCGGCTTATGACTAGTTACTCGAGAGGAACGTTTAGGGGGAGGGTGTTCGAAAAGCAGTCTATCCCAAAGAGGGACGTTGTCACATTGAAGTGACTTATGAGCTACAATCGTAGTATATGCTGACATCTGTTGCCTAACCTCTCTTAATGCGACCGCTGCGGTCTTATCATTGTCGCGGAGGACCTTGACACTTAATTGGGAGCAAAAGGAACAGTTGCGCATCACCCACAGACCCCTTGAACGGTCTAGACATTTAACACACTTGATGCAAAGAGTGTGCGCAAAAATAGGGATACCTGCACAGGTAGGGGTAGTGCATAAAGCAAAGACTGGGGCCAAGGTAGCCATGACAGAGACTGGTGGGGAAAACTACTGCCGGGTCTGTATTGGTCCGCCGGAGCCCAGCTCTGGAAAAAAAAAAAATTTCCAGGAATTAATGCTCATAAGGTTAACCCAACATGTTCGCACACAAGTGTTAATAACCCACCGGGTAACGAGATGTAATGGCACAATGATCACAGCTCGCTACGCGGCGGGGTTCAGAATATCTAAACATATCTTTTTAAGAAAGTGAAGAATACCCTCTGACATAATATAACGGACCAGCATGGCGTTTATAGTCTTTCTGGTGGTGACTGTTTCAAGATTCACTTTTGGAAAAAAAAAAAAAAAAACCCACAAAGACGCCGGCCCTTGAATTATTTTAGTAGAATAACACAGGGCAGGCTGATACGAGATCTGATTTCTTAACTAATTGTCACAAAAAGATCGCCGTAAGTTTAAAGGCGGCGATACATAAACGTATCACTAAATTAAGTGGTTAATCGAAATTGAATTGTAAATTCCTTATTTCCTCCACCCAGGAGCACCCGCCGGGTGTAAAAAACGATGTTAACCCTAATTGAACCTTCAATCGCCGTAAGTGTAAAGGCGGCGATACATATAGTATCACTAAAATGGATCGGTTAACTAGCTGAATGACTTAGTTGTTCATCCCACCCTACCAAGGTACACCCGCCGGGTGAGATGTCAAAACGTTAACCCCATAAGTTCCTGTCCCCACTTCTTTGTAAAAGATCGCCGGGGAGGAAAGCCCTTAACAACAGCTAGGTTTTTTCTGTGGTTTGTAAAACCGGGTAGAAAAACTTCATAACATATGTTCGCATGAACAATGTTAGATGGGTACAGCCACTCCGCCGGGAATCAAAGGGAGCCTGAAAACAGGCACCAACACAGAGACGCAGTCCTGGAGCCACAGACACCTCATCGCCGGGGACACAAGCCTGTGTTGAAACCACGTGTGGCCCAACACGGCTCTCGGCCGGGTTTTTTTCATGGTGAAACCGAGAAAAAACCCGCCGGAAGGTAACCCCCCTGTTCAGAAACCATCTGAACGTACAACGGACTCGAAGGAAAGCCAAGCACGACTAGCCTAAGTCCACACAATAATCCGTGGAATTAGCCAATACACAACTAAACCAGGAAACAAACATAGTCCGTGGAATTAGCCAATACACAACTAAACCCGGATACACATGACACAGTAGGGCATATTTATAAAATAAACAATAACACTTGTACATGTGGCAAAGCTACGAGCGGCTGGCTAGGCCTAAGTAGACGGCATAAGAAATGTTGAAATATAAACAAAAACACTGGAAATATAACAACAGGAACCACCGCCAACACACCACTGTAGCAAATACTTCCGGCAAAGGGAAGACTGACTCGGGACCCAGAAAAAACTTCACTAAGTGAAGACAAATACGCTGGGAACGTCAGTAAGCAACGCTTACCTCATCAGAAAGATAAAAGGCAGCATAATTAACGCGTAATGAAAGCCGCCTGCATCACAAGCTAACTCAACTGTGAAAAAATCACAAGTCCACAACAGGACCACGAGGGTACATCCGAAATAGATGCCCCAAACACACGACCCAAAATACACTGCACTGCGGGCAACCAGCCCAGGACACTCCTGCTACGCATATCCTAACCTTACTCGATACATCCCGGAGTAAACAAATGAGAAAAAACTCACTAGGGACGCAGCAAATGCGGAACCAGCGGAGCGTGGGGAGACACGTCCGGGCAGGCTGAGCGCAGAGCAGAGAAGGAAGAATGACGCCTGAATCAGCGTCTGGTCAAAGATCCACACAAGTACATCCACGATATGATGGAAAGCTTATTGAATAGTTATTCTTATTTTCTTTTTGTTTGTATTTTTTACAAAGTTTTTTCGTAGTGAGAACCCAATTCATAATGACTGAAGCCATGAGTGAGGTCGCGTGCGCTCATGATGATGGCTCCTCAGTTTTTTAAATGCTCTGCGCGGTAGATTCAAACTACGGCGGATTAGTGTTTGAAGAGGATGCCTTATGTAATAGGCATGTTCGTCAATGATGGAGGGGCCACTAATAAATTAGTCCTACTATCTACATATATTATATAGTGATTATTGATTGCTTAATATTGATAAACATCAATATATTTTAATATTAGCCCTATTAACTTCTTAATAGTTAATTAGATACTCTGTAAAAGTGTAAATATAAGAAGTTTTATGACTTATTAGTTACGAAAATATCCGCAAAATATCCGCATTATTGGATGCGGATGTTAAAAATTTGCTGCGGATATCCGGTCCACCTCTATACCATACCCTGCAACTCCCATTCACTATCGCTTATCAGAATTATATCATCGGTAAACAGCAGTACAGGTAACTTCCACTCATTTCCCTCCCTTATCAGCGGTACACCAACATCCACTGTTCTTCCTTGTATTTCATTCATGACTCCACCCATATATATATATTGAACAACCATGGGAACAACCAGTATGTAGGAAGGAGGAGGGAAGTAACTCAATTCAATGCTGCGTCTGTAGTGACTGGGTACACACGAGATGTAGTGGAGCTAGAGGACTTTTGACAAGAATCATAGACTTTGAATGTGCAGTGTACAAGGGAGATCTTGTGTTAAATGGCCCGCCTGTTAGTGTTGATTTTCACAGTGTAACGCAGGAGTGTGTGAATAAGTTCTGCTACCTGGACGATACGGTTTACGCCGGAGGTGGAGCTGAAGCTGGCTCCATTGCTCGAGTCAGAAGTGGATGGAGAAAGTTTAGAGAGCTGTTGCCACACCTGACCATGAGAGGGCTCCCACCCCACCTTAACCCTTCCTACCCGGGCTGTCTTACCCAATGAGGGTCGCCCCTACCCGGGCGAAATGGCTGAAAAACGTCTAGGCCTAGGCTACCGTATTTATGTTTATTTTCACTGCTAGAACTTTCCCACTCATCTATAATCGTAGTGCGGTTTTCAATCTGTATTTTGGCATTGAGTAGAGCTCTGTAAGTCAACTGGTTCAGTTGTGATGACGATTTCAGTGGAGCCAATATTGAAGAGATGTTGCCAATATGGGGGCTTTTCAGACACTAATTTCGTCATGACGTCAGAACAATAACATTGAGGAGTCTTCTCCTTCTTGTTTTCGGAGGTGCGGTGACGAACGCTTGGGTTTGTTGACATACGTCGTACGCACGGCGTTCAGACCAAGCTTAATTAGGCTATTAACCCTTCAACCCCGGATGGTACACGTGTGTACCATTATGTTTTGACCCGAGGAACCCGGGTGGTACAACATTGTACCATTGCTTGCGTATGTGCTTTCGAATGGCGCGCGTAAACATTTTGTTCCGTGGTCGCTAGGTGACGCCACCAGACACCATGTACGCCACCAAAACAGTCTCTACCCTGCCGCCAACATGGATACTAGCCCAAAAAGTGATTCCCCTGTGTCCGATTCCATGCTCCCTTCGACGCCTGCCCAGGTTCGTCACGCCCTAACGCAAAGGCACGTACAAGATGCGTTGACTCCCGGAGGTATTGAAATAGCTTTGAGGAGTTATGAACGTGGTGAAGGACAAAATAGTGTTGATGACTTGGGCAGTGATAGCTCCGAGTCTTATCAGTCGCACTATAGTGAAGATTTAGACGATCTAGACGAAATTCATCAAAGAGACGCGCAATTTATTGGATTTGAGCATGACGATGAAAGTGATGATAGTACTGAACGTGATATAGTTGTGCAAGGTGATGAGAGTGTGAGAGTGAGCGAATGGGACAGCACTAGGTCGACTGCCAAGTTTAGGTTGAGTGACACGACACCTAGCCCTTCGCCAGCTAAATCCCCATTCAAGATACGTTTTTATAAGAAGCAAGTTCTTGAAAAGGCGGCCGTGGCAGCCAGGAAAGAGGCCCTAAAACTTGGTGAGGGAGCAGTGCGTGAGGGTGCCAGTGAGGCTGAGCGTGAGGGTGAGGTTGACCCGCCATTGTCTTCCTTATCTACCCACGCCACCCAAGTTGCCCCAGGCGTCCGCCATTCTTCCCCACCACCACCAGCACTGCCTAGGGTTGAGGACCCCCCACTTTCGGCCTATTTACCCCCTATTTCCCCCGAGAGGAGACATACTACTACAGAAAAGGGAAAAGGGAGAAAATCTGTGAAAAAAGGAGCTACAAGTAGGCGCTCTTTGTTCGAGGCTCCCGCGGCTTCCACCCCTGCCGGTCCCAGCCATACGCCCCCGAAACTTTCCCCAGGGTCCACCCCACCTCTCCAGCCTACAACAGAGATTCCTGACGATGTATTTGACCTCGCATCCATACCTGCACCTACAGACAATGAACCAGTGCTGTCTACGACTCGTCGTAGGCCAAGGAGCCCCGAACCTCTGCATGAAGATGACAGAGCCTCACCTGCCACTCCTTCCCCACCTCGCCGACCTACACGCCGCCCACGCATCATTCGTTCCCCGCGAGATTATGAGGGGGGGTCTGAAGATGAAGGGCACCTCACAGATGACTCTGGCCACGATTACCTGGGTCCACCGTCAGGGCAAGATGACGGCTCTGACGACAACGACGATGACTTTATGGACATCGACGACCCTCAACCCAGACGCTTGGCCCAGGGCCGTCGTGCTCCTGGCCGCCCTGGCCGCCGGGCTGGGCCTGGGCGCCGTCGCGCTCCTGGCCGCCCTAGGGTGCGCGCCGCCAAAGTTCGTGGGTGTGCTGCCCCAGCTGCAGCTCCTCGTCAGCATCGCCAGCAGGACCCATATTATATTTTCAACTGGTAGGATGTGGCTGCTGATGAAGTGAATAACCCTGATGTAACCCCTTTTGATGAGGTACAGGAGGGTTCAGGAGTTACCCCAAGTTTTCCCGCAGGCCCCAATGCTCCACCACATGAGCTTTTTGAGGCATTTTTTGATAAGGAGGTTACTGAGTTTGTCATAGAGGAGACAAACAAGCACCACCAAATCCAGGTGAACTTTTTTGGCAAGGTGACCAAGGGCCACATGAAGCGGTGGACCCCAGTGACTCATCCCGAGTTCATGGTGTTCCTGGCAATCACCATGCTAATGCCTCATGTAAAGAAGCACAGGTTGGCTGACTATTGGATCACCAAAGATCTGATATCCACCCCTGCCTTCGGGAAATACATCTCTCGGGACTGGTACCTCGACATCCTCGGAGCGCTCCATCTTGTCACCAACACCGACATGCATCTCTCTGACAAGCTGTGGAAGATTAGGACGTTGTACGAGATGATGCGAGAACGTTTCACGTCATACTTCACGCCCTTCTGCAACGTCTGTATTGACGAGTCTCTTGTGCTGTTCCGGGGAAAGCCGAGCTTCAGGCAGTACATCCCCTCAAAGAGACATCGCTTTGGTATAAAGTTCTTTGTGCTGTGCGATTGCCAAACTGGCTATGTCCTGGACTTCCTGGTCTACAGCGGGAAGGAAGGGGACGTGAAAATAGACCCCCTCATTGGCTTTGGCGGAGCAGTGGTTCAAGCCATGATGAACCGGTACTTCGAGAAGAATCACGTCCTCTACACGGACAACTACTACACGTCCCCCACTCTCTCAAAGTACCTCCATCAGCGCAAGACGGGGACTGTAGGCACAGTTACAGCGAAAAGGAAGGGCATGCCAACTTTCCCTCCTAAAACCAAGAAAGGCGATGTCTTCAAGAAGAAGTCGGGACCCATCCACTGGCACGACCAGCGGAAGGTCAACCTCCTGAGCACCGTCCACAAGGGGGAAATGGTTGAGACTGGCAAGGTGGATCGCCGCACCCAAGTCAGGGTGACCAAGCCCGATGCTGTAATGGACTACAACATAAATATGAGGCTGGTGGACAAGTCCGACATGCAGATAGGCTTCATCGACTGTCTGCGTACCTCGTGCAGATGGTACAAAAAGTTCTTTCTGCACATGGTGGACATGTCAATGCTGAATGCCTACAATATCTACAGGCTTCGGAATCCGCGCACACCCAGGAAGTTCAGTAGCCTGCGGAGGTTCCAAAAACAGGTGTTGGTGGAGCTCCTGGACAGGTATGCTACGCCACAGAGGGCAGTGGCACAACCTGGGCGCCCCGTTCAGGACCGCATGCAGTGTGCACAGTATCTAAATGTGCACAAGCTCGGTTACCTGCCTCTGGAACGAGATGGAGTCACCATTAGCAGAAGGCGGTGCCATGTCTGCTGGAACAGCCAGGTGAGGCCGAGGAAGCAGAAAAAGACCACCATGCAGTGTGTGGAGTGCCAGGTGTCACTATGTGCTATACTGTGCTTTGCTGAGTACCACACCAAGCAGGAGTACTAACTAATAATCATAGTGAAAGTACCAAAGACTGACAATATGTATGTATATAGGCAACAAGTGGAAATAAAACAATGTATTGTGATAAAAAAAAGTCATGTATTATGAAAACATATATAAATAAGTGAAAAAGACACAATAAATTGTATATAAAACGTTTACAAAGCATATAACTAAGTGAAAGTGACACATGACATAATATTAGATGGCCAAAGTATAATAAACACCTGTGATAACGAATAATCAGTGCCTAATATAACAATAACCTACCTCAATTACTAATAAAATGTACCGTATCAAGTGAAAATGAGCATTATCAGTGACAGTGACACTCTCTCAAGCATATTTACCAAAGTGAAAGTGACACACGAAGTAATATTAGATGGCCAAAGTATAATAAACACCTGTGATAACGAATAATCACTGCCTAATATAACAATAACCTACCTCAATTACTAATAAAATGTACCGTATCAAGTGAAAATGAGCATTATCAGTGACAGTGACATTCTCTCAAGCATATTTACCAAAGTGAAAGTGACACACGAAGTAATATTAGATGGCCAAAGTATAATAAACACCTGTGATAACGAATAATCACTGCCTAATATAACAATAACCTACCTCAATTACTAATAAAATGTACCGTATCAAGTGAAAATGAGCATTATCAGTGACAGTGACACTCTCAAGCATATTTACCAAAGTGAAAGTGACACACGAACTAATATTAGATGGCCAAAGTATAATAAACACCTGTGATAACGAATAATCAGTGCGTAATATAACAATAACCAGCCTCAATAAAACTACTCATAAAAACTCATAAAAACTACGGTATCGAGTGAAAATGTGAAATATTAGTGACAATGATAGCCTAATACACATATTTTATATAATTGGACTCCAAATAACTATAATAACATCACTATCAATAAATAAAATCGCCTCCGGGAGGTAAAAACTCTGGCGCGACGAGTGGCTAAGTGCGCAGTAGGTTAGCCAAGCCGGGGCCTGGGCCAAGGCGATGCATCCGAACGCGGGAAGATTTTCCCGCATAAAAATCACTCCACTTCCCGCGCTCGCCATTATGCAATCACTTGGGCTAGAGACCTCTACTCAACGGCATTCTACACATGAAGGTTTGTGCAACATTTTTTTTTTTTTTTATAACTTTGTGTCATGTATTTCAGGAGTAACAGGTGAATCAACATGGACCAAAATTCCTCAAAACCCCCGGTCACAGAGTACAGTCACGATCTACCCTAGCCGGGGTTGGAGGGTTAAGCTGCTGCCTTAGGTAAGGCATACCGGGTAGCGGCCCTTCTTTCGAGCTGTCCTTACCTAAGGCAGAACGGGTAGGAAGGGTTAAAGGGAAGGTGTATACCTCGTGTGTTAGGAGCGCGATGACCTATGCCTCAGACATGTGGCCGGTTAAAGCGGAGGATATCAATAGAATGGAAAGGAATGAGAAGAGAATGACGAGATGGATATGTCGGGTTAATCTCAGGGACAGGGTATCGAGCGAGGAATTAAGAAGGCGCCTGGGCATTAGGAGTGTCAGTGAAGTGATGCGCTACGAGCCAACTTGGTTGGTTTGGACACGTGGAGAGAATGGATGATCAAAACTGGGTGAGGAAATGCCGGACTGTGTGGGGGGAGCTGCACGTAGGGGTAGACCTAGAATGACGTGGGATCAGGTACTTCGGTCCCATCTCAAAATAAAGAACTTGACAACAGAGGCAGCCCTAGACAGGGCCGCCTGGAAAGCCGCCATTTAGGACGTGAGACTGTAACCACATTCTCAGCGGACAAAACGGTCTTTAAACTTGTATGTACTGTATGTATGTATGTATGTACACAGGAGTACCAAGGAAATCAAGCAACAACAGGTCCAGCAACCCCTCATAGCTGCTTGCCCTCCAAAACACTGATGGTCAAGTGTCCAAACAGAGGTTTAGAGTGGGTAAGGGAAAAATGGAAAAGGAAGACTGCTCTGGGACAAATGTCCGTAGCAAGATTACTGTAGATGTTAGTATGGGACAGTTGTTAGTAATTATAATGTAAAACTTGCAAAATAAACAAACCAAAAGTAGACAAAAACAGTAAAAAGACAAAAGAACTTATCAAAATCGCTGTGTTAGCAAAATAATATTATAAATATAAGAACACAATCCACCACATAGGGTGTACATTACTACATGAGCAAGATAATCTGTTTCCCAAGCAAACTAATCGCACATATAACAACGCACTATCGTCACGTTCAAGGAATTAGTCAATATAACCCAACATTCAGATCAAAGAACTTGCTCTGCTCTTTCTCCACACGTACTGACACCTTTGCACCTTCACACATGCTCCTCACTGCTTTCAGCAACTTGCCATCTACTCCGTATATTCTCAGCATTTTCCACATACCTTCTCTATCAACTCTGTTATAGGCATTCTCCAAGTCCATAAAGGCAGCATACACCTACCTAAGGTCACCTAAGGTTGTGTTCGCCACTCTCCTAGCAGCACCGAGGAGCGCATCACCCCTCGTTGTGGGTTGTGTTTTGGTGCAGCAGGCTGTTTGAAGAGACAGCACGCTCCCTTGCGAAGACGGGCTCGTTTGGCACTTTTTGCAGTTCGACATCGAGGGCTCTCTTGAAGTTGTCTAAAGAGACGCCCCTCATGTCTCTTACTCGCCGTGGGTTTGTTGAAGAGACGTGGGCCTCTGTGTGATAACCAGCCCTCTCGCAGAGAGCCCATATCACCCCTGTTATTCATCCAGGAGATATTGCATTCCCATCCTCTCCTATCACTGAATTTAATGACTATCGGAGTATGTAGGTTTGGTACTAAACCCTCTGCAATTTTCCACGTGTATATTATTAGGTAACGTTCTCTTCTACGTTCCAGCGAGTACAGTTTCAGTGCTCTTAAACGATCCCAATAGTGTAGCTGTTTTACCGAACTTATATGCGAAGTGAAATTTCTTTGTACACTCTCTAAGTCATTTATTTCACATGCTTTATATGGGGATGTTAATATGCTACAGTATTCAAGCCGAGGTAGCACTAGAGATTTGAAGAGCGTTATCATAGGTAATTCACTGCGTGTTTTAAATGTACGCAGAATCCAACCCGTTAAACGTTTCGCAGCCGCAACTTTGACCTGGTTATGTTCTTTGAAACCCATATTTTCAGACATTAACACCCCAAGGTCTTTCACACTGTCTTTCCGTTCTATTATGTGGTTAGATTCTGTTAGGTAGTTTGTGTTCTCTTTAACGATATTATTATCTCCGTACCTTATTAATTGGAATTTTTCTTCATTGAATTGCATGTTGTTTTCCCTGGTCCACTGGAACACTACATTTATGTCTTCCTTCAGCTGGCCCGTGTCCTCTTGTGCGTTTACTATCTTGCTTAGCTTTGTGTCATCCGCAAAAGACGACACCGTACTGTGTCTTGTGTTGGTATATATGTCGCAAATTAGAATGAGGAACAGAACACTGTTCCTTGGGGCACTGAGCTACTTTTGTCGCTTCTCCAGATATTTCTCCACAACACAATTCAGGGCAAAAATCTGATTTACACATCCTCTTCCCTTCCTAAACCCACCCTGCTCGTCACCTATCCACTTCTCCATTCTCGCTCTCACTCTCTCAATCACTACCCTACTGTACACCTTCTCTACTACGCTTAGAAGGCATATTCCCCGGTGGTTACCACACACTCCTCTTTCCCCTTTACCCTTATACAGGGGGACTATTATGCCTGTCTTCCAGTTATCAGGTGCACTCCCCTTCTCCCAAGCTAGTTTACACATTTTACATATCCATTCAATCACTATCTCACCACCATATATTAGCATTTCCCCACACACTCCATCTAATGCTGATGCTTTCCCCATCTTAGCTCTTTTCATGGCTTCACACACTTCTGATCTGATCCCCACCTCCTCCTCCCCTATTTCTCCCTCCCATACCCCATCCAACTATGTTTACTGGTGCTTCATTCCTTACATTTAGCAATTCGTTGAAGTACTCCCTCGATCTCTCGACTCTCTCTTGCTTCTCGGCTATCACTCGCCCATTCTTATCTTTCACACCTTTACTATTTCCCTTGTTACCCTCCTTAACTTTCTTGACCTCTTTTCAGAACAGTTTCTTACACTCCCTCCATTTTACACTTAAGATTCCTTCCAAATTCCTCATCTGCTCTTCTATTACTTTCCTTCACTACTCTCTTCACCACTCTCTTTTTCTTAAAGTACCTCGCTCTTTTCTGTCTCTCCATATCTTCGTTCCCTCTACTACCCAACCACTCTCTATACACTTTCTTCTTGTCTTTTTACCTCTTCACACCACCATGCTGTACCCTTCATTCCCCTCCCCCTTCTCCTTACTCCACACACCTCCTCACATGCTGCACATATCTCTTCCTTAAACACTTTGCTCACCTCCTCCACTTCCTTCATACCATCCAGGTCAAACCTACCTAGTCATCTCTCTACTACTCTCTTGAACTCTTCCCTGATCTCCTCCTCCTGTAACCTCTCCACCTTCCTCTCGCCTCCCTCCAGCTCTCCTCACCCACTTCTTTTGTATCCTAATTTTAGCTACTACTACATAATGGTCAGACAGACCCCCCCCCCCCCCAAATACCCCTATTCCAGCACAGAATCCTTCATTCGTTCATCCACACATATATAATCAATCAGTGCTTTTCGTTCCACCACAGTCTCATCCTGCCTCCTCCACACCACTTTCCATGTGTACCTGTGTATCATTCTGTGTCGGAAGGTGTTGGCTATCCACAGCCTCTTCCCCACATATACGTCCACAAGTGCACTACCATTCCCATTCACCTCTGACATATACCCGACTCTCCCACCACTCTATCAACTTTCCTATCACCCAACTTCCCATTCATATCCCCAATCAGAAATATTCTTTCGCTCTTACCAAATTTATCCAGGCACGCCTCAACATTCACCCAGAACTCCTCTTTCTCTCTTGCACACAACTACCCACGTTTGTATTCCTACTTTCATTCTTACCCACACAATCCTTGCACCCATAGAACCAGTCTCTTACACGCTCCTTCCATTTGTTACTTACAAACAAATGCGCACCTTCTTTCACTCTCTCATACTCATTCACTTCTGCACACACACCTATTCCACATTCCCATTCTCTCACACATGTTACAAATGACTTTTGACAGACACTGTAAGTATGGGTTAAGATTAGGAAGACGTTTTGAGGTACGCTCCTATCTTATCTTATAAGGGTTAAGTATGATCTCTTAGTAAGGATGACTTAAGGTGTCGATGTCCTTAGGAGTTAATATATATGTTTTAGTTATAGGTTGATTGTAGATTGAAGTTGTAGGTAGATCTCAGCTCTCGTTCACTGCTCGTAGTTTGATAATTATATTAAGTAGATAATTGTATCGCCGCCACCACCGATTACCATATAAATATTAATTAAATACTTATAGGTAAAAGGAAAGAATGTTTGGTATCCAACACCAACTTTGATATTTATTCAAGTACAAACTGAAATAGTATACAGAAGTACTAAATATAAGTAAGTGAGAGAGACTTCCCTATATTGAGAGGGAACCTCTAAGGGCTTCTTGTCTTGCCCGTGGTTAAATCCTATCTGTCAGTTCACCTTCCCAACTAGCCTCACTACACACCTCCTCCCTACCTCCCAGAGGTGAAGGAAATTTCCCTCACACCTTCCGGTCATAGGATGAGGGCATGAGAGAGAGAGAGACAAATGCACGATTGCTTAAATGGCATGGGAACGGATCCTGACTCATGAGTTTTAGAAGGGGGAAGTTACAAAGAGTTACAATGAATGATCGCCATGTACAGTCTCCCACCTAAATATATGGACACTGTGACTAAAGCATCTTAAAATTATCTGAGAGATGGATATACAGTAGTGAATCCTTAATAAATTATTGAATAGTTAGATGTAATACACATGTACCCTTCCATTTGGTCTCAGTCATTCTGCATACATCCAGCCTGGCATTCACTAACACTTCCAGGACCTCTCTCTCTTTTGTGTCCTCATTCATACCTCTTACACTCCAAGTTGCAATCCTTAGACAGTCCATGGTTGGTAGAAGTTCGTCAACATTAGGTCCGTCCGGTTCCGAGGCCATTTGTTAGTTATTCGTTGCTGTAGATTTTATTACGGGTGGAGGGTCGCAAGCCCAACGACCTAACCTCTTTAGTCGCCTTTTACGACATACAGGAGGCACGTGGGGCATATTCTAATCCCTTACCCCCATCGGTTTTATTATTATTAAAATTATGTACAGGCTAGACACACATGAAGGCTGTCAAGGAAAAGTGATAGGAACATGCAGTATATTGGAGTTTATGAAAAAGGTTATCAGCAAACTTTTGATTTTAAATTTACATTTCCCCTCAGCTTACCTCATCTCCACATCAAACTCCTCCAGCTTCTGCTCAGCCTTACTGGATGCGTCACGCACCAGTTTATCTGTAGCAGCGTGCTGGGGAAAATCCAGCGGGGAGCCCATGGTCGACCTTTCTGCCATCAGATTAGCCAGTTCCTGTGGAGTGAAAAAGGTAATGTCACACAACTACAAAATGAGATTAGCTTAAATTGCAACACATTCAAATAGTCAATATCAAGATTTGTTACGCTAGAATATATTAACATTAAGGGGACCTTCATCTAATGGTGAAGGAAAAAAAGAATATGCCTCACGCATCTTACTGCGTGTCGTACAAGGCGACTTATAGGGGGGGATGGCGATAGACGTGTGGACCAACAGCCATTACTATGCAATAAAGTCATTATCTTAGCACTGCCGAGGCTGGTGGGGTGCGGATAGGTGCCACAGGGAACTGAGTCTTACCTGGGCGCTGTTTGGCACCACACCTGTGTCGGCAACAGTGTTTGCATGTTGGAGAAGTGTTGGGGCCGGACTTTATTGTTCTATATACAGTAGTCTTGTTATGGTACTGACTTTTTGTAACTGTTAAGGCTGGTGTGGTTGCAGATACTGCAGGTGCAAGTGCTGCAGGGGGACTGTTGAGTCTTGCTGAGGCACGGTTAGAACTATACCAACATCAGTCACAATGATGACTTGGTGGGGCAGTGCTGTGGCGGGACTTTATTGTACTACAGTACACTCTAACTACTGAAAGGCAACCCTGTCTCAGCTGTTACAACGCATGTAATGGAAAAATGACGTTAAACCATTGTATGTTTGTATGTATGTATGTATGAGATTTCACTTTGATAAACCATTATTTTAAAATGAAGAACCAACACAAGAAGCAGAAATTAATAAAACTTATTCAACAACTCTGAGTAGATACCAGACTCCAAAACAAATCCTCTTGTAAAAAATTGCTTGTGGTAACAAGAGGCTCTATTATGCAATGGCTCAAAGCAGCTCTGTTCTCTTGTTAAAAGGCCAACTTGTCTCCAACCAAAGCTATTCTCCCTTCACAAAGCTCTTCATTTCATCCATCCACCTCATCCTAGGTCTACTCCTCCTCCTTATTTTCACCTATATTATGTGTATACTGACACAGTGCCGTACTCTCTTAGTCATGTCTATCACCATCCATTCGCTTAAAATGTCCAATGGGCCGTGGGCCAAACCCAAAATATTTACAAACCAGTACTATACAGTACAAGGCCTATTTTTCAGTATAAACTTTAACAAATGGCTTCTAAATGGCATAGATAATCATTGACCAAGGATTATGATTTCAAAATATCATCTCCACAATACTATGAACAAAAAGTATAAACAAACAAACATACGGTAAGTAAAGTGGTTGTTCCACAATAATTTTTTAGAACAATTATTGAAGCAAATTGGTCTAGCAGCCTATTAAAGCCTTTCTAGAATTTAAAACAAAATAATAATAATAATAATAATACAGTCAATCCTCCGGTAACTCGCATTTTGGAAACGCGGTTTTGGTGGGACGCGGTACACCCCAATATTCCAAAATTTATACTAACGCGGTCACCACTTACACAGACGGGGGGTATGGCCGGGCGCCGAACCTTTACGTACGCACAGAAGTACGAGATCGTGAAAGAGTTAGATAAAGTGCAAGGAGACAAGCGTCGTTAGCAAGACGAAATTAAGTGAATGAAAGCACAATTCGTACCAAACCTAACCTAACCTAGCTTATACTGTATATATATCCAGCGGCAGTTGTCGTTGTTCTCTTGCTTATGGTGAAAACTAGAAGTCACTAGACCAAGTGGTTCAGTTTTTATGATCAAAATAATTAGGTCAGTAAGCTGGACGAAAGGCTAGAATTCAGTGTTTACTCCTGACTTTCGTCATTTACCAATGCTCATATCTCTGCAAATAAATGGCCTAACCAAGTGTTTATGCATACCAGAGATAGATATGGTCTTTTCCGTGCGATGGGTGAAGACTAGAACACACTATATTGTGTGAGGTGAGAAATAAGACGGCGAGTTAGGCAGGAATTCCGAGCTTCGCCTGAATAGCCGAAATAAATCTCTCTCTCTCTCTCTCTCTCTCTCTCTCTCTCTCTCTCTCTCTCTCTCTCTCTCTCTCTCTCTCTCTCTCTCTCTCTCTCTCTCTCTCCCTCTCTCTCTCTCTCTCTCTCTCTCTCTCTCTCTCTCTCTCTCTCTCTCTCTCTCTCTCTCTCTCTCTCTCCTCTCTCTCTCTCTCTCTCTCTCTCTCTCTCCTCTCTCTCTCTCTCTCTCTCTCTCTCTCTCTCTCTCTCTCTCTCTCTCTCTCTCTCTCTCTCTCTCTCTCTCTCTCTGTCAAAACAAGCTCATACGGACAAAATAGAGCCATAGAAATTAACAACGCAGTCAAGGTCATGTGCGAACAAGAGAAGGTACTGTATGTGGACAATTGGACCACCTTTGTAGGGAACTCGTCCCTGTACAGCAGAGATGGCATTCATTTATCAGAAAAAGGCATTCAGCACATGAGTGACACCCTAAATCACGCAACCTACATTGCCCATGAAAACAACACCAGTCAGGACCGAGATAATTATGCTAATAGACTCCTCTGAATATTGACATCGCTACCCCCGGAAAAGCCCTCCCAGAACCCCACCCAATCAAACTAATTAAATAAATACCCCCTTTGGTTTAAAACTCACGCATCCTAACCCACCCGCACAGTTAAGAGAAATAAATAACCCCGCCCAACCCTTCCAAGTCCATCACAACCATTTACATGAAACCGTCAACCCCAATGGCCCACAAGTTGCGAAAATTTACCCATCTGAACCACAAAAAAACGTAAACAACCCCACCCAAACCAACCCAACCAATTAACCCGTGGAGCCCCAGCGACGCGTCTGACGCGTCGGCTATGTATGTAACGCACAGCCCCAGAGACGCGCCTAACGCGTCACCCTTATAGCTCCAGTCGTAAGTCTCAGAATGGCTCTAGATTTATATGGGAACTACTTTGGGATCCGGCGGACTACTTCCAAAACATTTTGTCCAAACGCGTGCGCGCGCGGGGACGGGAGAGGGCACCCGCCTTCTCACACCTCATGGTCAGTTTACCGCGCACCCTCTCGAGTGAAACACCATGTCTCGTCGTTATAGTGCCCGCCTTACCCGCCCCTGCAGTACAGAGGAGGTCATGGATATACTGTACGACACTGACAGCCCTGATAGTGACACTGACTCGGCATTGGACGAGTCTGGAGACGAGTATGCCCCCTCCCAAGCAGAAATAAGAGAGCTAGAGGAAGAGCTTGCTCAGATTCCTGTCAGGCGGCGTAGGCCGTCACAAAGACAGCAAGGGGCAAGTGCACCTCCCCGCCGCCCACTTCCCCAAGACCCCACTGAATCCTCAGAAAGTGGGGAAGAGGTTGTTGTTGCAGATGAACCTGCTGACCCTCAAAATTACGTGCGTGTACCTGGGGAAGAACGAAAGGGATTGAAGAGAAGAAGGGGCGAGTCTGGGAGTGAAGAGGAGGTACCCCCACAACCCCGCCTGCCTTCTCCCCCACTTCCCATAATCTCCCCACTCAAGAAAAATACCCCGGGGAGGTTCTATGGTCGTCACAAACCTAGTGACGAACAACCTGGTGATGGAGAAATGGGACAACGTGGTGCGAGACAAAGGCGGTCACGTGACCCAAAACGCTCCCTCTTCCCTCCTGACCCAGAGCACGAGGGGGGGGATGAGTCACCACCACCATCACCACCACCACCACTACTACCAGACTCTCCGCCTCGCCATTCTTCCCCCCCACTATCACCTTCAGGCTCCATCCCGTACACCCCCCCACGAATGTCTCCCTCACCTGAACCAGGCCCCTCCTGCGCCACTGGCATTATCACCAGCCTCTCCACAACGCCCCGATCTGCCCCAACGCCCTGCAAGCAAACGACGTGGGCGTGTCATATCTCGCGGGCGTGCCACCCGCGGCCGAATGCAGAAGGTCAAACAAATAAGACGCCCCAGCAACGAATCGAGCTCTAGATCTAGCTCTCGATCAAGTTCGAGGTCTAGCTCCAGACCCAGGTCCACCTCTCGCCCACGCCGCCCACGCTCCACCCGCACCCGCCCAACCCGCCCCGGTGCCCCTGACGATGACCCTGATGAGCCCGATGCCCCATCTAGCGACGACGAAGGCGCTGATAGGTGGGATTGGGTGGATGGGGAAAACTATCTACCAGGACAATACCACTTTTTGGGGGCAGCTGAGGCCGGCCCTACCATGCCCAATCGTGGACCTGACACCACAAGACTGGGTGTTTTTCTGCAGTTCTTCACTGCCAACCTTGTCGGCTTGATTGTTGACCAGACGAACTGGTACAACTATTATTTTATGGCAGGGAAGGAGCAGAAGAGGAACTCGGCACGTCTCTCATGGGTGGATTTGTCTTCCGATGAGTTCTACGCATTCCTGGCACTGGTCATCCTGATGGGGGTCACCAAGAAGACGTCTCTCAGGAAGTACTGGTCATGTGATCCCCTCATCGCAACCCCCTTCTTTGGGAAAGTCATGAGCAGGAATAGATTCACGGCAATCATGGGAAACCTGCACTTTATTGATAGCCTGGCAAGCCACACCAGGAACCAGGAACGCCCCAGGAATACCAAAGACCCGATGGAGAGGATAAGACCTATATTTGAATACCTCAAAACAAAGTTTGCAGCCTCCTTCAAACCTTACCAAAAACTAATCATTGATGAGAGTCTGGTGCTATGGAGGGGGAATATTAGCATCCGACAGTACATCCCCAGCAAGCGTCACCGTTATGGCCTGAAACTTTTCGTGATGTGCGATTGCAAGACCGGTTACATCCAGGACATCATCCTTTACATGGGCAAGGTCACTGAACTGGTGGAGGAGAGGACATATGGGATATCTGGGGCCGTTGTCATCACCATGTTGGAGGGATATTTGGACAGGGGACACATCTTGTACCTCGACAACTGGTACACCAGCCCTTCCCTTGCCAAATTCCTGTATAGCAGAAACACTGGCGTCTGTGGCACCGTCAGGAGGAATCGTGTATACATGCCAGAGCTACCCGAAAGGCGGGAGAAGGGCTCCATCATCCACCTCCAGGCAAATAATATCTTAATGCTCTCGTGGATGGACAATCGTGACGTCAATATCCTCACCAGTATCCACCTGCCCCGCTTAGAGGACACCAAACGCCGTGATAGAGCCACAGGTGAGGCGGTCAAAAAACCTGTTGCAATCATTGACTACAACATCAACATGCGGCTGGTTGACAAGTCAGACTCTGTCATATCGTCGGTCGAGTGTGCCAGGAAGACGATGAGGTGGTATAAAAAACTATTTTTCCACCTACTCGACCTCACCCTCTACAACTGCCACATCCAATATCATGAAATAACAGGTGAAGTTGAGACGATGGAGTCGTACTGCATTGAACTTGCACGGGAGCTTCTGTTCTTCTTCAGGGAGGGTCCACGCCGCCAGCAACGTCCCGCAGCTCGTTTTCAAGCACCAGAAGGCCCCGCCAGACTGACACAACGCCACTTTTGCGATTTTGTCCCGCCCAACGAAGTAAAACCCAACCCACGCAGACGGTGTCATGTGTGTCGCAACACAGGCAGACGCACACCAAAACGGCAAGACACCCGGACGATGTGTGAAGAATGTGATGTGGGACTGTGTTTTCCCACCTGCTTCAGGGAGTATCACACCCTCGAGCACTTCTAAGTGTTCAAAGTGTTCAAAGACTGCGATAAAAGACGCTATAATGTAATACTAACAGTGTATATAAAAGACGCAAAAAGTGAATATAAAACAGTGTGTATATATATATAATTTACAAGTGCAAAGTACCGAACAATATAAAACACTAAGTAAATTCTAAACTTATAAAACTGTGTGCAAATAATTATAAGAATAAGAGACAATAAGTGCATAAAACAATGTATACACACCTCATAATCTTAGGTAAAACAATGAACAAGTACAAATAATTCAATGAAAAGGAGAGACAGAGTGACCTTGAGTGAAAGTGACAGCCAGACAGAGAAAGAAAGAGGGAGGGTGCTGTGGAATGTGGGTCACTCGCTCCGCTGTATGGCCGTGTGTTCGTACGTGCGTTTTGTTATTGTCCTGAGCAAAGATGGCCGCCCAAGATGGCCGCCATCACCATGGCAACGGGGACGCTAACACTCGTGCGCACTTGTAATACTTGAATGAAGACACTTATCACACTACAACTTCAGTTATATTTACATTATGTGATATACAAAGACATTCTATGAACTCTGAAGCGCACTTTATGTCCGAGAGGTGCGAAATAAGTCATGCTGCCTGGCGGCTGGCAACTGGCTGCTGGCGCGGGAGATTTGAAATGGCGCTAAGGCTCCTCTGAGGCTGGGGACCCCCACTACCTCCCAGGACCCCCAAAGTACTTTTTTCACATTTCTTCATGTCTATCATTATTTTCTAACACATTCTGATATATTTATAAAAAAAAAAAAAATTGAAAATTGCCCGGGTTCTGGTGCACAAAAATAATAAAACCGGCCGGGGCTGTACGGGTTAAATGAATTTGACAACCCTCCGTGTCTTCAAGTCACAACCCCAAACCCATCCTTACCAATAAGAAAAACAAATCCAGCGCATGCTGAGAGAAATGATATAAAAATAATATCCATAAATGCCTGCTCAATAAGAAACAAAATAGACAAACTCAAATGTCTATTATTAAATGAGAAAGTTGACGTTATTTGTATAACGGAAACACATCTGAACCTTAAAAATAAAGATCTACTTCATGAATATCACATAGAGCCATATAAAAAAATTCATAAAGACCGTAACAATGGAAAACAAAGAGGGGGGGGTTGCAATGTATGTTGCAACCTACTTAAACCCAGTTGAGGTGACTCTCCCCGAAAGTAATGCAGAAATAGTGTGCGTCAAAATAAATACAAAAAACATGAACTTAAATATCACTACAGCGTACCGACCACCGAGACTAACTGTTGCCGATGATAAAAAAATTTATGAAATACTAGAGAAAACCCTTAATTCCGACGAAACAGTTTTACTAGGTGACTATAACCTCCCCCTAATTGACTGGAATACCCTGACCGGAAAAAATGCTGAGTCACGCCTAATGACAAGCTTCATCCAGGACAATTTTCTGACTCAACACGTAAAACAGCCGACGCGAGACAGGAATATATTAGACCTCGTAATCACTACCCAAGAAAATCTATTATCAAACCAGGATGTAGGTGAACATCTGGCAACGTCCGATCATAAAATCTTAAGAATCAACGTTATAAGCAAATATTCCACAGTAAAAACAACAGGAATGGTTTCGGACTTTAACCCTTCAGACCCGGAAGGGCTCTTAACCCTCCAGCCCCGGCTATGTATTATACAGTAGGGTATCACATAAAACGAGTTTATGGTCGATAAACGAGGGCGTTTTATGCGATTTCGTTTTATGTGAACACAGCATTTTGGTGGCGCAATATCGTCAATGTTCACTGTAAGCGAAAATTTTCGTACAAAGCGAACGATATTTCGTACGTTTTGTACGATATTTCGGCGTTTTATATGAAAACTCCTTGTATTTGCCCCACTTTGGCGGCGGACTCGTTTTATGTGATCACATTCGTTCTGATCGAAAATTAAATATTAATATTTTAGGTCGGTCGTTTTAATCGAGACTCGTTTTAAGCGAACACGTTTTATGCGGGACCCTACTGTATATATATTCCTCGAAACCCGGGTGTTTTGGCCGAAAATCGTCTAGGCTAGGCTACCGTATATTCGTTAATCAGACTGCTTCCCGCATTCCCGCGCGTAGCTGTGTTATTTACCTGTAGAATGGCATTAAGTAGAGCTCTCTAAGTCAACTGGTTGAGCTGTGATGATGATTTCATTGGAGATAACTTTATGGCCAAAACAGCCACTTTACACCACTTTTCGATACTTAACAACAACATACAGGCACACACGAACAAGCGACGCTCTCCTTCTTGTGGCCGGAGATGCGGGGCGTCGGTCCAGCCGGCTGTTGTTTACATGCGTCGGACCGACGCCTCGCACACGAAGCTCACAGGCTTTCAACCACTGGGCGTTCAAGAGGCCTTCCGGGTACCTGTTATATGCTTTTTTATGGGCGTTCAAGAGCCCTTCCGTGGTGAGAGGGTTAAACACCCATACAAAACACACCCGAGCTACCCGGAAGGGCTCTTAAACACCCATGAGCTCAAAGCCTGTAAGCTTGGTGTGCGAGGCGTACGTCCGACGCATGTAAACAACAGCCGGCTGGACCGACGCCCCGCATCTCCGGCCACAAGAAGGAGTGCGTCGCTTGTTCGTGTGTGCCTGTATGTTATTGTTAAGTATCGAAAAGTAGTGTAAAGTGGCCGTTTTTGCCATAAAGTTATCTCCAATGAAATCATCATCACAACTGAACCAGTTCTCAAAAACTGTGCTTCCGTGCTGACTCCCTGCCTAGGCAAACTCTTTCGTCTCTGTCTATCCTCTAACGTCTTCCCTTCATGCTGGAAGTTTGCTCACATTCAACCTGTCCCAAAGAAGGGTGACCGCTCTCAACCCTCCAACTATCGTCCAATTGCTCTTATCTCTTGTCTTTCTAAAGTTTTTGAAACTATTCTTGCTTCCAAATTTCTTAAGCATTTCTCTTCTCATAATCTGCTCTCAGATCGCCAGTATGGCTTCCTTAAGGGTCGCTGTACTGGTGATCTTCTTTCATATCTTACTAACTCTTGGTCATCCTCCTTTCGGGACTTCGGCGAGACTTTTTCTATTGCACTAGACATATCGAAAGCCTTCGATAGAGTCTGGCATAAATCTTTAATTTCTAAACTACCCTCCTTCGGTTTCTATCCCTCCATCTGTGCCTTTGTCTCTAATTTCCTTTCCGGCCATTCCATAGCCGCGGTTGTGGACGGCCATTGTTCACTTCCTCACCCTATAAACTCCGGTGTTCCTCAGGGCTCTGTCCTATCTCCTATTCTCTTTCTAATTTTTATAAATGATCTCCTTAACTGTACCTTAATTCCCATCCATTCATACGCAGACGACTCAACCTTACACTACTCCATTAGTTTTTCAGAACGCCCCAGCCTGCAATCCCTCAACGACAAACGTAATGAAGCCATAGAACTCTTAAATTCTGATCTAAATACTATTTCCAATTGGGGCAGAGAAAACCTTGTTAACTTTAATGCTTCCAAAACCCAATTTCTCCATCTATCTACCCGTCAGGATCTCCCAGCGGACTATCCCTTATTCTTCAACAATACAAAATCAACCCTTCATCTTCTCTCAATATTCTTGGTGTCTCTTTTTCTTCTGCTCTCATTTGGAAGGACCATATTACCAGTCTTGCTAAGGCAGCCTCCCAGAAGCTGGGTGTGCTCAACCGCCTTAGGGGGTTCTTTTCCCCTGCACAGCTTCTTGCTCTGTACAGGGGCATAGTGCGCCCTTGTATTGAGTATTGTTCACATGTGTGGGGAGGTTCCTCTCACACCGCTCTCCTAGACAAAGTTGAAAGGAAGGCCTTTCGTATCATTAACTCCCGTCCACTCACCAACTCTCTGCAATCTCTCTCTCTCCGCCGCAATGTTGCATCTCTCTCGCTATTCTATCGCTACTATAATAATCAGTGTTCCTCAGAGCTATCCCAGTGCATACCACCTCCTTTACGTAGGGCACGTGGTACCCGTCTTGCAACTCAATCCCACCCTTACTCTGTGCAACTCTCCAACCCAAGAGTGAAACGTTACTCTCAAACTTTCTTCTACTCAACAGCTGAGCTCTGGAATCAGTCTTTCCCTCTTCCTATGACTTAAATTGCTTCAAACTCCGTGTGTCCAGGCATTTTGGCTCGAACGTCCCTTGATTTTGGCCCTGTCACTCTTTCAACTATGGGGGAGGCACTCGCTATAGGCAGTTATGCCTTTTGCCTTCCTCAATCACATAGAAAAAAAAAAAAAAAAAAAAAAAAAATTGACTTAGAGAGCTCTACTTAACGCCATTCTACAGGTACGACACACATCTACGCTTGGGGATGCGCGGGAATGCGGAAGCAAGCCAAATAACAAAGATGCGGTAGCCTAGGCATAGACGTTTTTCGGCCAAAACCCCCGGGTTTCGGGGAATATATATATAATACATAGCCGGGGCTGGAGGGTTAAAAACGAAAATTATGACGGACTTAAGGAATCGCTATCAAACATACACTCAAACCTCATAAATATAAACGAAGTAAATGAACTATGGGGACATTTTAACTCAACAATTACAGAAGCCGCTAAAATCATCATAACTCGGCAACCATGCGTCGTAGCGATGTCATCTCAACGTCAATCTACAGACAACAAAAAGTTCTACAATTGACTGCTCTAGGTGGTCTCAATCAGTAGCTACTGAATTATGTAGTTTGCCTGTACCAAAAGGGCCCCGGACACAGCGATCGGGATCATATGAGGCTCCCCGGATCCCATGGGTTAAGGCTTACTTAGATATCCCGCCTTATTACACTAAATATTTTTAGACCGAATTCAGCGCTGGTTAATTTAATAGTGCGATTCTTAATCTTGACTTAGAGCATATGATGTCCCGGCCTACGGTCGTGCTATTTTTAGGCTCTTTCGGCATTGACAGAGAGAACCAATACTAAATTACGGGTTTGACAACCCGAGGGAAAAAAGAAAACCAAATATTTAGTAGTGGTTCCATAGTCAATAACGTAAACGGCCCATGCACATACCCGGTACACAACTTGTTATTCTTTTAGAGATCGAAGATCTGGTGGACACGCAATGGTAAGCTTGTATATATTAGTGGCCCCTCCATCATTGACGAACATGCCTATTACATAAGGCATCCTCTTCAAACACTAATCCGCCGTAGTTTGAATCTACCGCGCAGAGCATTTAAAATCTGAGGAGCCTTCATCATGAGCGCACGCAACCTCACTCATGGCTTCAGTCATTATGAATTGGGTTCTCACTACGAAAAAACTTCGTAAAAAATAAAAAGAAAAAAAAATAAGAATAACTATCCAATAAGCTTTCCATCATATCGTGGATGTACTTGTGTGGATCTTTGACCAGACGCTGATTCAGGCGTCATTCTTCCTTCTCTGCTCTGCGCTCAGCCTGCCCGGACGTGTCTCCCCACGCTCCGCTGGTTCCGCATTTGCTGCGTCCCTAGTGAGTTTTTTCTCATTTGTTTACTCCGGGATGTATCGAGTAAGGTTAGGATATGTGTAGCAGGAGTGTCCTGGGCTGGTTGCCCGCAGTGCAGTGTATTTTGGGTCGTGTGTTTGGGGCATCTATTTCGGATGTACCCTCGTGGTCCTGTTGTGGACATGTGATCTTTTCACAGTTGAGTTAGCTTGTGTTGCAGGCGGCTTTCATTACGCGTTATTTTATGCTGCCTTTTATCTTTCTGATGAGGTAAGCATTGCTTCTGACGTTCCCAGCATATTTTTCTTCACTTAGTGAAGTTTTTTCTGGGTCCCGAGTCAGTCTTCCCTTTGTCGGAAGTATTTACTACAGTGGTGTGTTGGCGGTGGTTCCTGTTGTTATATTTCCAGTGTTTTTTGTTTATATTTCAACATTTCTTATGCCGTCTGCTTAGGCCTAGCCAGCCGCTCGTAGCTTTGCCACATGTACAAGTGTTATTGTTTATTTTATAAATATGTCAATAATGTCATACTGTGTCATGTGTATCCTGGTTTAGTTGTGTATTGGCTAATTCCACGGACTATGTATGTTTCCTGGATTAGTTGTGTATTGGCTAATTCCACAGATTATTGTGTGGGCCCTAGGCTAGTCGTGCTTGGCTTGCTCTTGGGTCCGTTGTGCGTTCAGTTGGTTTCTGAACGGGGTGGGTTACTTTCCGGCGGGTTTTTCTCGGTTACACCATGAAAAACCCGGCCGAGAGCCGTGTTGGGCCACGCGTGGTTTCAACACAGGCTTGTGTCCCCGGCGTGGAGGTGTCTGTGGCTCTCCAGGACTGCGTCTCTGTGTTGGTGCCTGTTTCAGGCTCCCTAGGATCCCCGGCGGACTGGCTGTACCCATCTAACATTGTTCATGCGGACAGATGTTATGAAGTTTTTCTACCCGGTTTTACAGACCAAAGGAAAAACCTAGCTGTTGTTGAGGGCTTTCCTCCCCGGCGATCTTTTATAAAGAAGTAGGGACAGGAACTTATGGGGTTAACGTTGTTTACATCTCACCCGGTGGGTGCACCTTGGTAGGGTGGGATGAACGTCTTGGTCATTCAGTTTAGTTAACCGATCCATTTTAGTGTTACTTTATGTATCGCCGCCTTCAGACTTACGGCGATCGAAGGCTCAATTGGGGTTAACATCTTTTTGCACAAATGTTTTCACACCCGGCGGGTGCTCCTGGGAGGAGGAAATAAGGAATTTACAATTCCTTATAGTTAACCAGTTAATTGAGAGATACGTTAATGTATCGCCGCCTTCAAACTTACGGCGATCTTTTGTGACAATTCGTTAGAAATCAGATCTCGTATCAGCCTGCCCTGTGTTATTCTGCTAAATAATTCTGGTGCCGGCATCTTTGTGGGGGGTTGTTTTCCAAAATTTAATCTTGAAACAGTCACCACCAGAAAGACTATGTTATAAACGCCATACTGGTCCTTTATATTATGTCAAGAGGGTATTCTTAACTTTCTTAGGACATGTTTAGATATTCGGAAATCTTTATAGAATCCCGCCGCGTAGCGAGCTGTGATCGTTGTGACATTACGTCTCGTTACCCGGCGGGTTATTAACACGTGTGTGCGAACATGTTGGGTTAACCTTATGAGCATTAATTCCTGGAAATTTTCTTTTTTTCCAGAGCTGGGCCCCGGCGGACCAATACAGACCCTGCAGTAGTTTCCCACCAGTCTCTGTCATGGCTACCTTTGCCCCAGTTTTTGCTTTATGCATTACCCCTACCTGTGCCGGTATCCCTATTTTTGCGCACACTCTTTGCATCAAGTGTGTTAAATGTCTAGACCATTCAAGGGGTCTGTGGGAGATGCGCAAATGTTCCTTTTGCTCCCAATTAAGTGTCAAAGTCCTCCGCGATAATGATAAGACCGCAGCGGTCGCCTTACGAGAGGTTAGGCAACAGATGTCAGCGTATACTACGATTGTGGCTCATAAGTCACTTCAATGTGACAATGTCCCTCTTTGGGATAGGCTTTTTGAGCACCCTCCCCCTAAACGTCCCTCTCGAGTAACTAGTCGTAAGCCGGCGGAGACTGGTCAGGGTTCTGTGTCTTCTCCTACTGCTACGGCGAAACGTCAACGAGAGCCTACACCCCCGGCGGCAGCCTCCTCTTCTCGGGAGAGATCTCGGTCTAGGTCACCTCTCAGACACCAGCCACCTAGTCTTGCCTCTTCACCATCGAGTAAGAAGAGTAAGACAGAAAGTTCCACCAGTGGTCACGGCGATAAATCCTCTAAATCGAAGAGTAGTTCACGGTCACACCGCAGCCATAAATCTTCAAAGAAGGATTCCCATGATAGAAAGGCCTCCCGACATTCGCCAGTTTCTAGTGCTTCTCATCGTACCTCTACCCCAGACAGAGTTTGTGTTCGGTCTCAGGGGTCCAGTATAGTGCCTGTCCCTAAAGACGATTTACCCATTAACATTTTAACCCTGGAATTGGAGAGTTCAGGGGCCTCAGTGGTTGAGAGTGTTTCGGACTCCCAAGGGAGTGTAGGCCAAGGCCTAGGTGTTTGGTGATATTCTCGGCCAGGACCTGACCACCCACTTCCGGCTCAAACTATTCACACAGTGGCTGACGTCCACCGGGACGCAGCGATCCCATCCTCTATTCCTGACTTATCTTGGCAACAAGGTGGTACCCCAGCTTCGGCGGGATCTTCTCAGGAGGAACAGGATCATAAAGACGAGGTTTCAATTATATCGGATATGGAAGGGCAAGAGTCCGGCTCAGGCTTAGACGCCGCGCAAGATCTTAATGATTCACTAGTGAGTACATCATCAAGTCAATTTGTCACTGCACAGGAAATTGATGGGCTACTTAGTAATGCTTTATCTAAATTTTTTAGCCAACAGCAGGAAACTCCCACAGTGGACTTGGGAGCTCCCACGACAAGCTCTACGGTACGGCCTCTGATGACTTCTATTGCTTTGACTCAGATCCCTCACCCTTCCCCTCTGTCACCATCAGTGGTTACTAGGCCTGCTACGGCGGCATTGACCACTTCGAATGTAAGGGTTATAACGGATGTCAATCCGCCCCCTCTAGACAGAGCGCCTCTCAGAAAGGTAGCTATGCCCTTGCTTTACGGACCAGACGAGTCATGGGTCCTTTTGACCCCCACTAAACCAGAGATCGCCCAACCTACCTTGTCAGGGGAACTCCCAGTACCGCGTGAGTGGGTCATCCAGGGCAATAAATCTAGGAAATTAAGGGCCTTGGATACTTTGGGAAATGTACTAGATGTCAACATAAAGGCTATACCTAGTTATTATCACCAGGATTATTTTGTTTATGATGCTAAGCCGGCTTTACCCTCTGCCTCAGCTTCAAAATTGTTTTCAGACTGGTCTAAGCATGATGGATTTAATGACATTAAGACTCTGTCAGCTCTCACTCCAGAACTCGATTTGCAAACCGTCACAGACACAGCAGCTAATCCAGTCTTGAAGGTGGGGCAGCTGGGTCCAGGACCTTGGGTGGAATGGGAGGCAGAGGCTCAAAACTTTGCGACCACATTTACTTCCAAAACTTCCCACCAGATCCCTCAAGATACTCATTCTTGGTTCTCCATGCCAGTGTGTTCTGCCGGCGGAGTCCCTTCAGCTTTGTTTGCTTTCTTAGCTGCCCCTAAAATTAATCTTTGTGAGCTAAAAGACCCTTTCACTACCCCTACCCCAACTCACCTAGAACGAGAATTTAGGCTAAGGGGGAAAGCTTTTCGCCTGTTCTCTCAATACATAGTGTCTCAACAGGTAGCAAAGTCTTTGCTCCGGTCCACTCAGGCAATCGCAGACGCGGATGCCAGACGATCGGTTGAATTGTCCCGGCGACTGCTTCTTCAGTCGTCAATCATATCTTTGGGTGACATCCGCACCGCCTTGCTTGAGGCGGTACGAGCGAGACAAGACCTCAGAATGTCCTTAGTCCGAAAACTGCCTGATCGCATTGCGAATCAGGTGGTCATGTCACCAGTGCTCACTCCCTCTTTAATGTCCCCTGACGTGTGGCGAACGGTGTTTAATATGGCTCAGGCCTTTAAACACAGTCCCACCCCTTCTAAGAAACCTGCCTTTAACTTCCCAAACCCAGGCCAGTCGCTAAGGCTCAGCCGGGGGGATCTAAGCCCTTTCTTCCACCTAAGTCCTCCTCCTCCCATCAAGGTCAGTACAGGCATAGACAGAGTAGGTTTCCAGGTCAGAGAGGACGCGGCCATAATAAGCCAGGTCAGGGCCCGTCTTCGGCCAACGCCAGCCAGCCGGCGAAGCGTCCACCACCACCAACTCCACCACCATCAAAAAACTAAAGTCTCTCTCACTCCCGGTGCCAGTCTTAAGGCCGGCGGATCCGAGGGTAGTACAGCCGGCGAACCCTTGTCTGCTAACTGGGTCGTTCCGAACGTGTCACCAAGCATGGCCGTTAAACACTTGGGCACGGATGGTGGCACGCAAAGGCATCACTTGGCAGTGGCTCCGGCGACCTCGCTTACGTCAGCCGACAACGGCGAATTTTGTTTCATTAGAGGTGGAGTCACTGGTCCAGGAAATGATTGCCAAGAATGTCATCATCCCGGTCCCCCCAAATTACCCTGTATTCACGTCCAAGCTATTTTTGGTTCCCAAAAGGGACAGTGTTCAGATGAGACCGGTCATAGACCTGTCTTATCTGAACCTTCACATTCACAACGAGTCATTCCGAATGTTAACAGTACATCAAATCAGGCTAACACTTCCGCCGGGAGGTTGGATGTGTTCCCTAGACCTGACAGACGCTTATTGGCACGTATCGGTAAACAAAAGGTTTCAAAGGTTTCTGGCCTTACGGATCAGGCACCAAAATTTTGTTTTTCAAAGGATGCCATTCGGTTTGAACCTGGCACCTCGATTATTCACGAAATTAGTCCGGCAAGCCCTGATGCCGTTGTTAAAGCAAGGAATCAGAGTTTTGTGGTACCTAGACGACTGGCTGGTGGTGGCAGAGACAGAGCAATTATGCATCAAACATGTCAACATAATTTTAAATCATGTAAAAACTCTAGGGTTCAAGGTAAATCTGGTAAAGTCAAACCTTGTTCCCTCACGAGTAATTCAGTGGATAGGGCTGGTCTGGGACACAGCTGCTCTCACTCTGAGTCAGAGTGTGGACAATCGCAACAGGTTTCGCAGGAAACTGTTCATGTTTCTTCACAGTCTGACTACGACACGGAGGGTCTGGGAGTCTCTGGTCGGCTCTCTCAACTGGATTCAACTAACTGTAATGTTGGGCCGGTTGAAAGTAAAACGTTTAATATTGGAAGGCAACAAATATTTCCCACTCTTACCGGCGGGAAAGTTATGGCCCATCCCAAAATTAATCCACAACTTACTAGCGGTCTGGGCGAAGAGGGAAACGTTGCACTCAATAATGTCATGGACCTCTCCTCCGCCAACAGTATGGGTAGACACGGATACGTCAGGCACAATAGGTTGGGGATTTCAGTCAAATCAGGGGCACCAGGGTCAGGGGCTTTGGTCCCACTTAGAAATCTCCCACATCAATGTCAAAGAATTACTAGTCCCCTTGTATTTCCTTCAGGCTCACGGCCCTGCTTTAAGGGGCAAGTCGGTGGCCTTCAGAATGGACAATCTGAACGCAGTTCACTGTATTCAGAAACAGGGGTCAACGAGGTCAAGGAAGTTGCTAAACGTGTCGGAAGAGATTTTTACTCTAGCCAACAGACTAGACATTTATCTTCACGCATCTTATCTTCCAGGCGTAGCAAACGTCTGGGCAGACGCTCTGTCCCAGAGACAGAGCACGACAGTAGAATGGGAGCTCAAGCAACCCCTTTTCAACCAAATTATTGCAGAGCTCTACCATCCACAAGTGGATCTGTTTGCGTCCGAGGAGACTCACAAACTCCCTCTATACCTCACCCGCCGGACGAAAACGCCGGCAGGGGGGCCAGATGCCCTAGTGACAGACTGGAACAGATGGAGCTCCATCTATCTGTTTCCGCCGCCAGACACGTCACTAATGTGCCACGTAGTGAACAAACTACGAGATTATCGAGGCTTAGTCTCGCTAGTCGTGCCCCTGTGGCCGGCGCAGTTGTGGTACCAGCAATTAAAGACGTGGTGCCCGCACCCGGTGTCGCTCCCGGTCGGGTATTTCCACTTAGACACGATTGGCAACCTAGCGACCTCGCTGACTTTTGCATTATGGACATTCAGGAGGCCAAGTGGCTAGCACCATATGGTAGAGATGTGACCAATAAATTATTAAATCAATATACTCAGTCTACGAAACGACAGTATCAATCACATTGGCAAACCTTTACTTCTTGGATCATTAGAACAGAACAGACTGTGCCCTCAGTAGCATTAGTTTTCAATTATTTAAATTATCTGTTTGAGCAGAAACGTTTATCTGTGGTAACGTTAAAAAATCACTTAACTGCGATTAGAGTGCCCTTTTTAGACCTTAAAGGTCTCTCCATACCGGTAGCGGAGGAAACAGGTTTTATGAGGGCATGTTTTAAACTCCGCCCACCTCCCCGTCAGCTCATGCCTACTTGGTCTCTGGACAAGGCATTGTCTTTACTTCACTCTCGTCTGTACCAAAATACTGCAGATTTTGCATTACTCTTAAAAAAGGCTGTATTCCTTTTGGCTTTGGCCACCGGGAACAGAGTGTCTGAGCTGGCGGCGATGAGCAACACACCTAATTGCCTTAGGTTTGATAGACTTAATGAATGTATTCACATTGCACCTTCCCCGGGATTTGTAGCCAAGAATGAGCACAGTGCACACGTGTTTTCTGAGTTCACGGTGCCGGCGTTAAAAAGGGGAAAGGTGCACCATAATCTATGTCCAGTGCAAGCTCTAACCAAATATTTGAGAGTGGCTCCTCTACACCCCCAAGGTGCTTTATGGGTAGCGAGTACGGGTAAACGCTTACTGAAACGGAGATTAGATTCTCTTCTGGTCGAAGTCATTAAAGAGAGTAATCCCGGTGTTGTGGGTAGGGCCCACGATTTACGCAAATGGGCAGCCTCTTTACGTTTCCTGAAGAATTTTTCAGTAGAAGATATTTCGTCCACACAGTTGTGGGCGTCTAATCATACGTTTTTAACTAGATACTTGTCAGTTGCTCTAGACAAACCTTCCTTACCATGTATAGCTTTAAGGCAGAGGGTCTAGGTGGCCCTACAGTCACTTTTGTTTACTTCCAAGGAAAAGGGGGGGGGGGGGGGGTGCAGTCAGTGTAACATAGGACACCCTAGACCCCGCCGGAGTATAAGAGCTGTGATACAATTTATGGTTAATGTGATATGAAAATTTATCTGCGAGAAATTGTGCTAGTACAATGTTAGTACAAAACAACAGGGTTGTTATAGTAGTTTTAGCTGTGAAAGCAATTTAGTATTAAACAGTGGAGATCTTTTGCAAATTATTTTCACGAATATTATGGGGTTTACTATGTGCACATGTAAAACTTATAACTTGTTATTTTTTTCACCACTCGTTGAGTGGGGTGCCTTTGTAACTACAGATCTGTTCACAGAATCTCCAGAGTTACCCTTTTTTGTCAAGCAGGCTTCTTTGAAGCACGCACCTGCTTGAACCCCTTTTTTGTATTTATATGGTCTGCGCCGTATTTAAATATATTTTTCAAAGTAAGAATACTATGTGGTTCTTTGATTATCTGCTTTGCTAGAGTTATGATATGATTACGAATGTCCCTCTCCAGTCTTAGAAATCAGGCATGTTCGTCAATGATGGAGGGGCCACTAATAAATTATAGGTTTGACTCCTGTAAGGAGATAAAGAAAACCTAATATTTAGTAGTGGCCCCGTAATCATTGACGACTGGGGCCCTCCCGACCATCCCCTTCCCATTCGTTGATGTATTAAGGATTTTGGTTTACTTGATATGTCAGTGAAGGAAGAATGACGCCTGAATCAGCATCTGGTCAAAGATCCACACAAGTACATCTACGATATGATGGAAAGCTTATTGGATAGTTATTCTTATTTTCTTTTTCTTTTTATTTTTTACGAAGTTTTTTCGTAGTGAGAACCCAATTAATAATGACTGAAGCCATGAGTGAGGTCGCGTGCGCTCATGATGAAGGCTCCTCAGATTTTAAATGCTCTGCGCGGTAGATTCAAACTACGGCGGATTAGTGTTTGAAGAGGATGCCTTATGTAATAGGCATGTTCGTCAATGATTACGGGGCCACTACTAAATATTAGGTTTTCTTTATCTCCTTACAGGAGTCAAACCTATAATAACGGCGCGCTATGAATTCTTATTTCCTTATGCTATCTTTAATTTATTTATTTTTTATGTGGTATCCGCTTTTGATGACGTTCCCTAGGAACTATGTAAGGGTTATCTCCTAGGATGTTCTTTTAATGTTCTGTGTTAGAGTTGTATTAAGGCATTCTCCGGATGCCCCCTAGGGACCCGGGGAGCCCTTATATATTATAAGAGTAGAAAGGAGGGGGAGATCAGGGAGGGGAGAGAATGTGATGAGAGTTGTGACGGAGGAGGAGAACGGGGTGGAGGTGTCACAGGGAGAGACAGGAGACAAAGAGTCAGACCCAGTAGTGCTAACAGGGGAGTAGGGTACGGACTGGAGGAGCGGGATGGTGTAATTGCTGGAGGAATGGTAGATGGATTAAGGATTATGTTTAGTAATGTGGATGTGTTTACTCAGGACAAGAAAAGAGAACTGATATGTAGGTTGCAGGATGAAGAGGAAAAACCTGATATCATAGCCCTACAGGAAGTAAGACCAAAAAATGTTAGAATTGAGAGGGAACTGGTGGAATATAGTTTGGAGGGTTTTGAGTTATATGAGAGAAATGCTATTAGAGCAGAGGTTGGAAGAGGACTGTTTATTTATGTAAGAAAAGAGCTCAAGGTTAATGAGGTGGATATGAGACAGCAGTATTGTGAGTATTTGTGTATTGAAGTAAAATGTGTAAGAGGATCAATTCTAATTGCCTCTATATATAGAAGCCCAAATAATAGCAGGGGAGAGGATGATAACCTACTGAAAACAATGGAGGAGATAGATAATAGAGAGAACAAATATAAAATTTTGATTGGAGATTTCAATTTGCCAAGGATCAACTGGGCAAATTGTACTACTCCAGCGGGACAGGGTAGCCTGGAAAATAAGTTTATAGAGAAAGTGAGAGATTGTTTTTTAACGCAACATATTGTAGAGATGACAAGATATAGAGATGGGACGCAGGGGAGTGTACTTGATTTGATTTTTAGCAATGAAGAGGATATAGTGGAACATGTTAATGTGGATAGCCCTATAGGTCGTAGTGACCATGCCTGTATAAGCTTTAGTTGTAACATTAAATCGGAGAGGGATAATAAAAGCAATAGAAAAATATACATGTATGATAGAGCAGATTATGAGCTGCTGAGACGGTGTTTGGACATTGACTGGGGGGAATATTTGAACGGTGAAGACGCTGAAGGAATGTGGAGGAAAATTAGAGTCAAACTGGAGAATGCTGTATCCAAAAGTGTACCAGTAAGGGAATATAAGGATAAAACAAAATTGAGGAAAAGAACTAACCCAGAATTGCCAATGAAAAGAAAGCTTTGGATATTGATTAGAAGAAAGAAACGATTGTGGGAAAGATTAAAATTGTTAAAAAAGAACAGGGGGTCTAGTATAGAGGCTAAGGAAGTGGATCTGGAACGCAGACAAATAAACAATAAAATAAGGTGGGAAACAAGGAGGGGGGTGAAGGAGAGGGAGAGAGAGATAGCTAGAAATGTGAAGGATAATCCAAAAATATTCTGGAAGTACATTCAGGAAAAATTAACAAGAAGAGTAGGGATCCCAGAGCTGGTGGGGGGGTTGAATGATGGGAGTAGAGCGGAGACTGATAAGGAGAAAGCAGAGGTGCTGGGGAAATACTTTGGGGGGGTACTAACAGTGGAGTCGGAGGATGCAGTGCCTACTATTCCCATCAAACAGGCACCGGCACTAGAACTAGTAGAGTTTTCCCATGCTAGAATAAGAAGGGCTATAGAAAAAATGAATAGAAGTAAGTCACCGGGACCGGATGGGATACACCCAAGAATCATAAAGGAAGGAGGGGAGATGTTAGTAGAGCCATTGAAAATGTTATTTGAGGTATCGTTTAATACAGGACAAATCCCGATGGACTGGAGAGAGGCGAACATAACAGCTATATTTAAGAAGGGAAAGAGAAATGACCCAGGGAATTATAGACCAGTCAGTTTGACAAGTGTTGTGTGTAAACTAATGGAAACGGTAATTAGAGAAGGAATAATGGATCATATGAAGTCAAACCAACTTTTCAGTGGGAGACAGTTTGGATTCTTGCCGGGGAGGTCGACGGTACTACAGCTAATTAAGGTGGTAGATGATTGGATGCAAATTTTAGAAGATGGTGATGTAATAGACGTGGTATATTGCGATTTTATGAAGGCCTTCGATAAGGTCCCACATAAAAGGTTAATAGAGAAAGTTAGAAGCTATAATATAGGGGAGAAATGTGTGAAATGGATAGAAGCCTTCCTGAAAGATCGGAGACAGAGGGTATTGGTGAATGGAATAGGCTCGGGGTGGAGGGAAATTACAAGTGGGGTACCTCAGGGATCTGTGTTGGGACCATTGCTGTTCGTTATATTTATCAACGACTTGCCTGAAGTTATAACTAATGGAAGTGAGGTATACCTGTATGCGGATGACACTAAACTGTATAGAAGAGTGAGGAGTAAGGAAGATATGGGTTTGCTTCAAGGAGATGTGGAGGGCATGAAGGGATGGTCTGAGCATTGGTTAATGCCTTTTCATCCAAAAAAATGCAAGTACATGCGGATTGGGACCAGCAAGATAGACAAGGTAGGATACAGTATGTATGAAGCGATGGAGGAAGTGAGTGCAGAAAAGGATATAGGAGTAGTGATAGATAATAAGTTAAATTTCTCAGAACATTTAGCGGAAAAGATAAACAAAGCCAATAGAATTGTAGGGCTGATAAGGAGGACATTTGTGTCACTTGACGAAGAAATCTTCAGGAATCTATATACAGCGCTGGTTAGGCCACACCTGGAATATGCAAACCAGGTGTGGGCTCCATATATGGTAAAGGATATAGAAGCAGTGGAGAAAGTGCAGAGAAGAGCTAGCAAGCTGGTACCAACGTTGAAGAACGCGGGTTATGAGCAGAGGTTGAGGACACTGGGACTTCCGACACTGGCATATAGGAGAAAGAGAGGGGATATGATAGAGACTTTTAAGATAGTGTCAGGAAAGTACGATGAGGATGTGTGTGAAGGTATCTTCTTGATGCGGGAGGGAACAAGAACGAGAGGACACTCTAAGAAAATTTACAAAGAAAGAAATAGGCTTGAGAAGGCGAAGAACTCATTTTGTGATAGAGTGGTAAATGAGTGGAACGCACTGCCCCAGTATGTAGTCGATTCCGAATCAATAAGGGAGTTTGAAAGTAATCTTGATAAAGCATGGGGAAGACAAGATTTGAAGTTTGATTATAAAACAAAAATACAGAATAGTAAAAATGTTGCGTCTGCTACCGCCGCCGCCAACACCGTGAACGACCGCAGCAGTGCAAGCACTGGTACTGAGCTGGATACACAGGCATAGTTTGCCTTTTTCCAGAGGATCTACTGTAAGAAACTGTAAGAATAAGGCTCTCATGTCATTGACTACGGAACCACTACTAAATATTTGGTTTTTCTTCCTTCCCTTCGGGTTCTCAAACCCGTAATCTATATACAATACAGTAAGTAAACCCTTGTTATCTCAGACTAATTGGGGGATGGCCACTTCCGAAATGTACGATTTTCCGAGATGTTCGAATTACATCATTGCATGTGAAATTCATCATATTAATGACAAATACAAATATTATTATGCTTTCAGGGACAGTACAGTACATAGTAATTAATATTAACACAATAGTTAAAAGGCACAGACTTGAATTTGTCCTAAAACCACTTAAACCGAGTGAGATAACACTGTAAATCGGACACAAATCCCGTCCAACTCGGAAATTTGCCGAGATCTACAAGGACATGTCCGACATGAGATGCCATTCTGAGAAGTACGGGTTTCAGAGTAAAAAGAGTCCGAGATGGCAAGGGTTTACTGTATATATATTCAGCCTAGTTGACAATACTAATACAAATAAGATACAAAATGTTGCTTAATAAGTTGCTGATAAAGACTGGCTACAAAAAGTGCTAATGTATGTACAGTACAGTATTTATTTACTCAGGCCCATTCCCCACTTTTCCTAATTTTTGTTTTTGGGGGGGGGGGGATAAAGACCGAGCCCGAATAGGGACAACACAACAGAAAACGATGAAAAAAAAAAAATCAGACACATCTAGTGCCAATATTACTGGTAAATTAATACTGCCTTTATTACTGTACACACACAAACCATAAGTATACAAACATATGACTCATTATCATATAAAAATAAGATAATCTAGCGCTATATAATATTATAAATTTTTCCAAGTTTGGCTTTAATGACTCAAAGATTAAATGGGTGTCTATCATGGCATGATGGCATGTTAGTGTATATACTTCCATGAGAAATATGGGTGTCTATCATGGCATGATGGCATGTTAGTGTATCTACTTCCATGAGAAATATGCTAGAATATAGGTTTGACTCCTGTAAGGAGATAAAGAAAACCTAATATTTAGTAGTGGCCCCGTAATCATTGACGAACATGCCTATTACATAAGGCATCCTCTTCAAACACTAATCCGCCGTAGTTTGAATCTACCGCGCAGAGCATTTAAAAAACTGAGGAGCCTTCATCATGAGCGCACGCGACCTCACTCATGGCTTCAGTCATTATGAATTGGGTTCTCACTACGAAAAAAACTTCGTAAAAAATAAAAACAAAAAGAAAATAAGAATAACTATCTAATAAGCTTTCCATCATATCGTGGATGTACTTGTGTGGATCTTTGACCAGACGCTACTGCAGGCGTCATTCTTCCTTCACTGACATATCAAGTAAACCAAAATCCTGAATACATCAACGAATGGGAAGGGGATGGTCGGGAGGGCCCCAGTCGTCAATGATTACGGGGCCACTACTAAATATTAGGTTTTCTTTATCTCCTTACAGGAGTCAAACCTATAATTTATTAGTGGCCCCTCCATCATTGACGAACATGCCTGATTTCTAAGACTGGAGGGGGACATTCGTAATCATATCATAACTCTAGAAAAGCAGATAATCAAACAACCACATAGTATTCTTACTCTTGTAAAAAAGAGATATTCGGGTGCATAAACTTTATACAGCCTAAATCTTCAAAAAGGGGTACAAGCAGGAGCGTGCTTCAAAGAAGCCTGCTTGAAAAAGGGTTAACTCTGAGACTCTGTACACAGATCTGCTAGTTAAGAAGGCACCCCACTTAAAGTAAGTGGTGAAAACTAAAAACTTAAAAGTTTACATGTGCACATATAAACCCCATTAACTAGTGGATATATTCCTAAAAATATAACCAAACATAAATGAATTCTTGTACATTCATAGAAGTACTGAACTCGTGTACTTATGGAGAAGTAATTACTTCAAAAGTAAAAGTCGTAGTTGCAACTACCGAGATTTCTCAAAAATCTATTGCTTCACAGCCAAAGCTACTTACAACAAGAATTGTTGTAACACTACTATTGGCCTTTAGCACAATTTCCTGCAATAAATACTACAGAGAAATTTTATAAAACAATGCCTACAAACAGTATCCCAGCTCGTATGTTCCGAACACATACTCCGGAGGGGTCTAGGGTGTCCTATGTCACACTGACTGCACCCTCCCCCCCCCTTTTTCTTGAAATTAAACAAAACGTGACTAAAAGGGCCACCTAGACCCTCTGCCGTAAAGCTATACATGGCAAGGAAGGTTTGTCCAGAGCTACTGAAAGGCATCGCGTCAAAAAACTCCTGATTAGAGGCCCACAACTGTGTGGACTTAATAACTTCCACCGAAAGATTATTAAGGAAACGTAAAGAGGCTGTCCCCTTGCGTAAATCGTGGGTCTTACCCACAACGCCGGGATTCTTCTCTTTAAAGTCCTTGACCAAGAGAGAAGCCAGTGTACGCTCCATCAAGCGTTCACCCGGACTTGCGACCCATAAAGCACCCTGGTGATTTAGAGGTGCCACTCTTAAATATTTGGTTAGAGCTTGCACTGGGCAAAAAAGATGGTGCACCTTTCCCCTTTTTAACGCCGGCACCGTGAACTCTGAAAACACGTGTTCACTGTGCTCATTCTTGGCTAAGAATCCTGGGGAAGGTGCAATGTGAATACACTCATGAAGCCTATCAAACCTGAGGCAAATAGGTGTGTTGCTCATCGCCGCCAGCTCAGATACTCTGTTCCCGGTAGCCAAAGCCATAAGGAATACTGCCCTTTTGTAAAATCTGCAGTCTTTGGTACATACGGGAACGAGAATAACTACGATGCCTTGTCCAGAGACCATGTAGGCCTGAGCTGACGGGGAGGTGGGCGGAGTTTAAAACCTGCCCTCATAAATCAATTTCAGATAAATGTTTCTGCATGAACAGATACATTAAATAATTAACAACCAACGCCACCGAGGGCACAGTTTGGTTTGTTCTAAGAATCCAAGACATAAAAGCTTGCCAATGCGATTGAAACTGTCGCTTTGTAGACTGGGTATATTGATTCGTGAATATCTTGGTCACGTCGCTACCATATGGTGCTAGCCACTTGGCCTCCTGAATGTATAATAATGAACAAGTCCGCGAGGTTTCTAGGTTGCCAATTGTGTTCTAAGTGGAACAACCCGACCGGGAGTGACACTGGGTGCGGGCACCACGTGTACAAATGCTGGTACCAAACTGCACCGGCCACAGGGGCGCGATTAGCGAGACTACGCCTCGCTAATCCTGTAGTTTGTTGACTACGTGGCACATTAGAGACGCGTCTGGCGGCGGAAAATAGATAAAAGGAACTCAACCTGTTCTCGTCCGTCATCAGAGCGTCAGGTCCGCCCACCGGCGTTATCGTCCGGCGGGTGAGGTACAGTGGGAGTTTGCAAGTCTTCTCAGACGCAAACAAATCCACTTGTGGATGGTCATGCTCCGCACACGCAAGAGCGCCCATTCCACTGAAGTGCTTTGTCTCTGAGACAGAGCGTCTGCCCAGACGTTTGCAACGCCTGGGAGATAAGATACGTGAAGATGAATGTTCAGCCTGTTGGCTAGTATAAAAATCTTTTCTGACACGTTTAGCCACTTCCGAGATCTTATTGACCCTTGTTTCTGAATACAGTGAACCACATTCAGATTGTCCATTCTGAAGGCCACCGACTAGCCCCGTAAAGCAGAGCCGTGAGCCTGAAGGACAGATAAGGGGACTAGTAAGTCTTTGACATTGATGTGGAAGATTTCTAAATGGGACCAAAACCTTTGACCCTGATGCCCGAGGTTTGACTACAAGCCCCAACCTATCGTGCCTGACGCATCCATGTTCACCCATACCGACGGCGGAGGAGAGGTTCATGACATGACTGCGTGCAACCTTTCTCTCGTCGCCCAAACCGCTAGTAAGTTGTGTAATAACGTTGGGATAGGCCATACTATCCCCGCTGGTAATAGTGGGAAAAATTTGTTGCCCTCCAAGATTAAACGTTAGACTTTCAACCGGCCCAACTTCACAGTTAGCTGAACCCCGTTGAGAGAACCGACTAGAGATTCCCAAAGTTTCTGTGTCGTATTCAGACTGTGGAGAAACATAAACAGTTTTTGCGAAATCTGTTTCGAGTGTCCACACTCTGACTCAGAGTGAGAGAAGCTGTGTCCTCGACCAGCCCTATCCCCTGAAATATTCGTGGGGGAACAAGGGTTTGACTTTTACTAAGTTGACCTTGAATCCTAGAGATATGAGATGGTTTAACGTAACGTAGACATGACTGATGCGTAACTTTTCTGTTTCTGCCACCACCAGTTAGTCGCCCAGATACCACCAGACCCTGATCCCTTGTTCTAACAAGGGCATCAGGGCTTGCGGGGACCTTGCTTGAATGCTTGTGCCAAATTGAAAACAGTCTTCCAAACTGCTGGTGAAATCAAAGAAGGAATTAGAACTGGAGACAGAACTACTTGGCTTGCAATACGGTCAAGAAGTTTCTTCACTAAGAACATCCTCAGATCCTGCCTTGCTCGAACTGCCTCTAATAAGGCCGTCCGAATATCTCCTAAAGACTTGGATGGAAGTCTGGAGAAGCAAGCGCCGGGAAAGTTCAATGGCTTTCCTGACTTCCGCGGCTTCTATTGCCTGAGAAGAGCGTAACAGAGACTTTGTTACTTGCTGGGAACCATATATTGCGAAAACAGTTTAAACGCTTTTCCTCTTAACCTAAACTCGCGGTCTAGGTAAGCTGGGGAAGGCGTGCTAATGGCAGCCAAGCAGAGGGGACTCCGCCGGCACCAAAAACCGGAAGAGAGAACCAAGAATGGCGTTCTGGAGGGATTTGGTGGTAAGAATAAGTCATGGTTATAATAACTTGGAATGTCCTTAATATGAACATCCAAAACATTTCCGTAACATTGCTACCCCTGACTCATCAGGCCCGTAAAAAGAGGCATAGATCCTGTTTTTTGACTGGTGCCTTGTCTAAAGGAGGGGGAGATATGTCTGATATGACTCGCACAGTGGAAGTAGTGAGAGCTGTTGTGCCTGGCACATTGGAAATTGGGTCTGACACAAGCGGATGGCTAGGTATTTTCGCTAAAGCAAAGGATGTAGCCAGAGGTCACACATTCGTCGACATCGCGGGATCTCCCGTATCAGAAGGAGTTTCCGGCGTAGGGCCAAAGAACCTATTAAGTGCATTCAATAGTAGTCCATCAATCTCTTCCGCCGGTACATACCTAGCCGATGACGAACTCCGTGGAGATTCGACAGTACCCTGAGAGTCGCCTAGAAGGTGACTGGACTCTTCAACCTCCATCTCTGAGACCAGAGATCGTTGTTCTTCATCCGTTAAGTCTGGCTTATCATGGGAAGATCCCGCCGAAGCCGGGACCTCCACATGTTGCCATGTTAAAACTGGGGTAGAAGATGGTACATCGGCATCCCGTGGACGTCAGCACTAGTTGAGTCACAAAGGGATGTGTTCTGTCCTGCCAGGACTGTGAGTATCGCCATACACCTTGGCTGTGGCTGTCCCTCGCTTGCGAGCTCGGTATACTCTCTAAAAGAGAGCCCTGTAAAGGTTTATGATAATTAAAAGCTCCCATAGCTCATTAACACATTGAAAGCAGAGCTGGTGAGCAAAATCATAAAGTATACTAATTAATTTAATTTATATTTAATTGTATTAAAATAAATTACTATAAATAAACACAATATTATCCTAATATAATCATAGAAAATATATATGGTTATTATTATTCATTAACAAATAAAAATAATATATAGGGATACCTGATCTTAACGGCGTTGAACATACAGCAATGAGAGGTTCAAGTGCCGACATGGCAGAGACTGGGGGAAAACTACCCCGCCCCCGGGAACTACCTGGTCACCTGGTGCAACACCGGTACTCCGCCCTGGAAAGAGAATTTTCCGGGGATTAATGCTCATAGGGTTACACCCAAAAAATGGTACAAAATATGTGTCACAAGACCGCCGGTCAACGAACCGTAGCACTCCACCACTACTTTTCGTTTTCCTTTAGTTTCATATTAAAGATTTCAGGATATATTTACCTGTCCAGAAGATTTTAAGCATATCTTTTGAATCCTCATAAAGATGAAGTATATCTTTATTAAAGATGAAGTCTTTCAAGTATCCCTTTACACTTGAAACATTAGTAAGATTCCGGCATCTTTTTATCCCATAAAAAGTCTAAGCCTATCCTAATCTCTAATCCGGCTTCTCCCAGAAGCCCTCATAGATCGCCGTCTTGAAGGCCGTGATACCCTATTGTATCAATCAATTGTTTGGCAAATGATCGCGAATTGCTAATCAGTTAATATAACCACCCGAAGGTATAACCGCCGGGTTTTATATGCAATGTCAAACCAATTGTACCTGCCCCAGACCTTTTTTGTAAAAAGGTCGCCGGGAGAGAAAGACTAAACAAACAAACAACATTGTTCCAATTGTTTATTAAGGATTTCAGCATATCTTTTACCTGTTCGAAAGAATTAAGCATAACTTCTGAATCCTCATAAAGATGAAACATATCTTTATTAAAGATGAAGTCCTTCAAGTATCCCTTTACACTTGAAACACTAGTAAGATTCAGGCATCTTTTTATCCCATAAAAAGTCTAAGTCTATCTTAATCTCTAATCCGGCTTCTGCCAGAAGCCCTCATAGATCGCCGTCTTGAAGGCCGTGATACCCTATTGTATCAATCAATTGTTTGGCAAATTATCGCGAATCGCAAATTCGTTAATATAACCACCCGAAGGTACAACCGCCGGGTTTTATATGCAATGTCAAACCACTTATACCTGCCCCAGACCTCTTTGTAAAAAGGTCGCCGGGAGGGAAAGACCAAACAAAATAACTGTGTGGAGCCCCCCTCACCGGGAATAACACAGGAAGCCTGATCCCAGGCTTGACCACAGAAAACGCAGTTTCTGATGAGCCCTCAAGCGACCAAACTCGTCGGGGTAACTTACCTATTTTAGCCATCCTGAATAAAACTCGGTAAACAAAAACGGTGTTCTCGGAGCAACGAGAAAAAACGCCGGAAAGGTAACCCACACCAAACGAGACATAACAGGAGGGCGTAATGCATAAAGCAATGAATAACACAGGAAGCCTGATCCCAGGCTCGACCACAGAAAACGCAGTTTCTGATGAGCCCTCAAGGGACCAAACTCGTCGGGGTAACTTACCTATTTTAGCCATCCTGACTAAAACTCGGTAAACAAAAACGGTGTTCTCGGAGCAACGAGAAAAACGCCGGAAAGGTAACCCCCACCAAACGAGACATTTTAACACATTTTATACAAAGGGTGTGCGCATAATTAGGGATACCTGAACAGGAGGGCGTAATGCATACAGCAAAAACCGGGGCAAAGGTAGCCATGACAGAGACTGGAGGGAAACTTACTCCAGGTTCTGCATAGACCCGCCGGGACCCAGCTCTGGAAAATTAAAATTTCCAGGAATTAATGCTCATCAAGGTTAACCCACTCATGTTCGCACACAGGTGTTAAATAACCCGCCGGGTAACGAGACGTAATACTCAACGACCACAGCTCGCTACGCGGTGGGGTTTCCTAAGTATAAGATTTCAGAATATCTTAATTTGTCCAAAAGATTTATGAATACCCTCTGACATAATATATAAAGACCATCATGGCGTTTATAAGTGATTAAGTCTTTCCGGTGGTGTTTGTTTCCATATTAAATTTTGGAAAAAAACCCCTAAAAAAGACGCCGGCCCCCGAATTATCTCGTAGATAAAAAACTGGGAAGCCTGACAAATATACGAGATCTAACTTCTGCCGAAGTATCTTTTTAGATCGCCGTATGTTGAAGGCGGCGATACAAAACGTATCCCTCAAAAGTCTGGTTAACTAACTGAATTGTAAATTCGTTATTCTCATCCGTGCAAGAAACACCCGCCGGGTGTGAATAATAGTTTAAAAAACGTTAACCCCAATTGTGCCCTAAAGCGCCGTATGTTGAAGGAGGCGATACACAAAGCATCCCTCAATTGACTGGTCAACTAAACTGAATTTTGCAAATTCGGTCATCCCAACCTTCCAGGTTGCACCCACCGGGTGAATTAAAGTTTAAAAGTTAACCCCAATTGTTCCTATCCCCACTTCTTTGAAACAGATCGCCGGGGAGGAAATACAACTACAGCATAGTTTTATATTGGCTTTGCAAAACCGAAAAAAAAAAACTACAAACAACATGTGTCCGTATGAACACTGTTAGATGGGTACAGCCAACCCGCCGGGATGAAACAGGCACCCCAGAGACGCAGACCTGGGGAGCCACAGACACCCACTCGCCGGGGAAACAAGCCTGTTTTAAACCACGCGTGGCCAAAACTTGGCAACCAGCCGGGGTTATCAAGGTGAAACCGAGAAAAACCCGCCGGAAAAAACCCACCCCGTCCAGATACCATCTGAACGCAACACCGGACCGAGGCGTAGCTAAAACACAACTAACGCCGGGCCCAACATAGTCCGTGGAATTAGCCAAAACACAACTAACCCAGGACACATAAATAGTCCGTGGAATTAGCCAAAACACAACTAAACCAGGATACACATGACACAGTAGTACATATTTAGAAAATAAATCAATAACACTTGTATATGTGATAAAGCTACGAGAGGCTGGCTAGGCCTAGGCAGACGGAAAACAGTAACATGTCGGAATATAAACAAAAAGCACTGAATTATATCACAACAGGAACCACCGCCAACACACCACTGTAGCAAACACTTCCGGCAAAGGGAAGAACTGACTCGGGACCCAGAAAAAACTTCACTAACTGAAGAAAAATACGCTGGGAACGACAGCAAAAATACGCTACCTCATCAGAAAGATAAAAGGAAGCAATAACGTGTAATGAAAGCCGCCTGCATCACAAAGCTAGCTAACTGTGAAAAAGTTTACCTGTCCACAACAGGACCACGAGGGTACATCCGAAATAGATGCCCCAAACATACGACCCAAAATACACTGCACTGCGGGCAACCAGCCCAGGACACTCCTGCTACGCATATCCTAACCTTACTCGATACATCCCGGAGTAAACAAATGAGAAAAAACTCACTAGGGACGCAACAAATGCGGAACCCGCGGAGCGTGGGGAGACAGGTCCGGGCAGGCTGAGCGCAGAGCAGAGAAGGAAGAATGACGCCTGCAGTAGCGTCTGGTCAAAGATCCACACAAGTACATCCACGATATGATGGAAAGCTTATTAGATAGTTATTCTTATTTTCTTTTTGTTTTTATTTTTTACGAAGTTTTTTCGTAGTGAGAACCCAATTCATAATGACTGAAGCCATGAGTGAGGTCGCGTGCGCTCATGATGAAGGCTCCTCAGTTTTTTAAATGCTCTGCGCGGTAGATTCAAACTACGGCGGATTAGTGTTTGAAGAGGATGCCTTATGTAATAGGCATGTTCGTCAATGATGGAGGGGCCACTAATAAATATAGTACTGTACTGATGTTACTCCTCTTTTACAGTAGGCTACCGGTACTTTAACTTACCATGATGACATTTTCAAAAGTCACTTTATCCAAGGGAATTGATCCCACACTATCATACACTGTCCTCTGCTTGAGAATTAGAGCATCCGTCTCCTTGTCGATGTATTCCGGGGTGACTTTACGGAAGTCATATATTCCGTTGATTCCCTGAGGTGCCGGCATAGTGGTGGTTGTCTGTTAAAAGAATAATTATTAATTAAGTTGTCTTTAATTTAGTTGGCATTATAGTGGTAACCACAGTCTATGACAAAAAAAAGGAAAATTTTTAACCCCTTCCTAATACCTGCAGATATTATTCCGCTTAGGAAGGACTTTTAATGAAATGGGTGTATTACATCTCAATTAACCCTTTTATTCCAAAGATCATTTCTAAACTGCATAAAGATGTCTAATGTTAGCCAGAATAAAAATATTGAATAGTGTCATGTCACTGTCATCGTACTGAAGCGGCTAATTAATGTGCCCTTTGAATCCCTACCCTCACACTTTAGTAAACAAAATTGACCACCAGGTGGTCTTTGACATATTTTTGTTGGTCAAATATAAATATTCATAAACTTTAATTATTACTATTACAAGCTGGAAATATGAATTTTTGTAGTCTTTTTCGCTTGGTATATATACTGTACAGTAGTTATAATAAATTAGCCAGAGTTAGACAAAGTGTTTACATGGTGGGCAGCGTTGTAGCAAGATTTTGTTGTTCTAAAAGTCCAAGTTGCCTAATGTACAGTAGAGTCTTGGTATGGTTCTGCTTGTTGTAGCACTGTTGAGTATGGTGTGGTTTGCAGATACTGTACTGCAGTTGTACTTAGTTGAGTCTTGCTGAGGGGCGGTTAGCACTATGCCAACATCAGCCAAAGTGATGATATGCTAGGACGGTGTTTTGACGGGACTTTATTGCATTACAGTAAAGTACAGTACAGTATATTCCAAACAAAAACTCTGCACAACACAATAAACACCCACATTTCATAATTTCACCACCATCAGACAAGACCGGGCTGTCGGCGGGGGCGGTGGACTCATCACCCTGGTACACAAAGAAATATCATACATAGTAACCAGTGTACAAACCAAATCCCTCCTCCCCCAAATGATAACACAACAGAAATACAATCAATTAAAATATGCACTGGCAACAACTCCAACATAACCATCATAAACACATACATCCCTCCCCAAACATCCCCTACAGTACCAAATGAATACAGACCACACTTACAACACATCACAAACACCCCACACATCATCCTGGGTGGTGACTTCAACGCCAAGACGTCGGCCTGGTTTGTCGACAACCCCGACACAGACAGAGGGCTGGTACTACAAAACCAAACTGATAACCTCATCATCCTTAACGACATCCATCAACATACCCATATTCCTCACCAAGCCCTCTATAACCCATCATCTCCAGACATCACCTTTTGCTCCCCAGAACTCGCCCCCACAACATCCTGGAGGGTGGTCAGAACCTTAGCCTCTGACCACCTCCCGATCATTATCACCACCAAAACCAGACTCACCCCAGCTAGCCACAAACACACATACACCAATTATAAAAGAGCTAACTGGGAAGCATTCACAAATGAGACAGAACAACACTTCACAACTCTAAACAGTACACCCATCACTAACATCAACAATGCTGTACACATACTCAATAAAACTATCCAAAACGCTGACAAGAAACACATTCCAAGAGGTAACAGAAAAAGACACAACCCCAACTTCACACCAGAAATTCAAAACCTCATCAGACAATGCGACATACTGAAACACTCCCCAGCACCCCACACAACAAATTCAAGCACTCAACACCCAAACTAACAACAAAATACAAGAACAACAAAAACTAAATTGGAATAACTTCCTACAAACACTTGATCACAAAACAAACCCCAAAAAACTCTACAAAACACTAAACAGCATCACACTTTCCAACAGCAACACAACACAATCACATGCTGCAATCACAACAGACTCTACTCCTTCATGTAAACAACAAGCAAACACTCTCATCAATCACTTCTCACATGTCAGCCACCTAAAACCTCACAAAGACGACCGACGTGTCATCCGACGTAAGAGACAATTCCCCACAGACCCTGACTATACACCCTTCACCAATCACCAGACAAAGCATATCATCAACAATCTCAAGCACTCACCCGCCTGTGGCCTAGACAACATAAGCAACATACACCTCAGACACCTGGGACCACAAGGCATACAAGCACTCACTAACATATCAAACTACAGCTATTCACACAACACAATACCAGACATTTGGAAGCATGGTATCATCATCACATTCCCCAAACCCAACAAAGACCCCACGCTACCCTCCTCGCACCGCCCCATCACACTCCTTTGCTCCCCCTCCAAAGTCATGGAACGCCTAGTATTACAACTAATTACACCTGACCTACCCCTAGCTCCAACACAACATGGCTTTAGGCCACTGCACTCCACAAACACTCTTCTCACAGACCTTACACAAAGAGCTTTTGACGGCATCAACTCAGCTAGACCACCACACAGATCACTATTAGCCACACTCGACATTAGTAAAGCCTTCGATGCCATCCCCCGCCACAACCTAACAAACAAAATCTACAACACAAACATGCACAACAACACAAAAAGGTGGCTGGCCAACTTCCTAGCAGGCAGATGTGCACACGTATCTTTTGCCGGTCAGTCATCTAAAATCAGAAACTTTCCAAACGGAGTCCCACAAGGATCCGTCCTATCGCCCGCACTCTTCAATCTGTACATGCACGATATAACTACACCCAATACGCCCCAAATAAACTTAGCCTCCTATGCAGATGACATAACACTCACATGCACACACCTGGGCACACCATGACCCAAAAAGAGCAACAGATCTCCTTCAACCCTATCTCAACACACTACATGGCTGGTGCACTACAAACAGACTTAATCTAGCCCCAGCCAAATCCACCGCAACCCTGCTCACAAGCTGGACAGGAGAACACGAATACATCCCTCAACTCACCATAAACAACACACCCCTAACACATACAGACACACCCAAAATCCTAGGAGTAACATATGATACTCATATGACATTCAAACAGCACACCACAAACATTAAAAAGAAACTGACACCTAGACTTAACGCCCTCAGGTCACTTGCTCACACACAATTTGGACACAACAAAGAAACTACCACCACAGTATATAAACAATACATAAGATCAGTGATGGAATACGCAAGCCCAGCCTGGGCTTCTAACCTAGCTGAAACACATCATAAGACCTTACAGACTATTCAAAACAAAGCCCTGAAGATCATTACAGGCTACACAGCTACTGCACCCACAGATCACCTACATCAAGAAACCAAAATCCTCAAAGTCAAAGACCATCTGGACATGAGAGGCACTCAATTCCAGCAGCCTCCACCGTCCACGAACCAAGACCACCCACTAAACTACATGGCAACACACCCACAGACACCAAGAAATATCAAAACAACACCCAGCACACGGTATCACACACAATTATTGTCCTCTCTCCCTCCCTGCCCACCCCGAACCAACTTCCAGAAGCACATCCATACTCATATCTCTCGCCGATCCATCCACTCACTCACAGACAACACGCAGCTGCATGCACGACCTCCCGAAATCCATCCTTCCGAATCCTCCCTTCCTCGCGAGGACAGAGTCCACCTGGCCAGGCTGAGATGCGGACACCATCCAGCTCTCCTGAGCTATCAGAAGAGACTGGATGAATCCGTTGTCGACGCCTGCCCGGGATGTAACACAGCACCCCATACCATTAAACACATCATAGAAGACTGCATTTCACACAACCACTTACGCCAACAACACAATCTACACTCAATGAGAGCTCTGTGGGAAAGCCCGATCGTGGCCATGGCCTTCCTCAGGGACTCGGGGCTGTTCGGCCAGGCAGCTTAGGGAACAACAACAACAGTATATTCCAAGTGCGGATAGGCAACCACAGTAATTTATTATCTACCTTAACCCTTTCACGCTTATGACGCGATTTTGAGCCTATTATGGATACTTTAAAGCCTTTGTTACCATCAGGGGTATTTAGAAACCTTTAGTTTAGTTACTTCAACCTCAGCAGTTGTCTTTGAGTTAGCTGTGGGCAGAAAACTAATTTTGGAGAGGTAATTATAAGAGTGAGAGAACTCCATTTCTTATTGCTAATCTGGCAACCTCTGCGTCATAAAAGCGTGAAAGAGTTAATATGCTTTTTTGACAAAATTGCTACTAGCTAGTTAGGTATAAAGTATATATTATCTTTTGGACTGACAGTAGACCCTTCAATTTCTATGTGCCTAATAGATCTGTTATAGTATATACTGTACAGTACATCATTGCTATACAGTATACTGTACAGTATGTCATTAACCCGTCAAGCGCGATAGGCCTCACGGAAGGCTTACCATAGGGAACGCGATAGGCCTCACAGAAGCAAGACCATAAAAAAGCCTTCCAAAACATCCCAGGGGCTATCAAAACAAAGGAATTTGTCTCTAGGTGAGATAATTCCCCTCTAGTACTCATCCATGTGTTTCTCACCCCCCCCCCCCCTCCCCTCCTTCCCCACCTTATTCCCCCCTCAATTATCACCTATTTTTCCTCTTATTTTCATCATTTATCGGTTATTTTTCTCTCCCGTGATAATGTAGCACAAGTGGGTTGCATAAAAGATCGTTATATAACACCCAGACACCGCCCACTCACCTCAGTTGACTCACAGACAGCGAGAGGGGAGGGTTGCCTGTGGCTCTCTCTCGCCTGAGATTATGACCGGGTGGCCAATATCTTCGTTTTTCACCACCCAAATACTTTTCCAACTTATTTTAGCACTCTTGAAGGTTCATATATTTTTTTTTTTTTTTTTTTTTTCTATATTCCAACTACTCCCTCTCGGGCATAGGCTGAGAGCCTGTACATTCCACCGCTCAACACGGTGAAGCCCGTGAGGTCTTGTTCCAGCCTGGGGAGTGAGACATGTGAAGCATCCATCATGGCTCAAAGCAGCTCCATCTCTGAAGCGGCTGGTTGCTTCGCTCAAGTGCTTCACCGTCTCACCCTCCAGGCTCAGACCCTCACTCTCAGAACGCCACCTATTGAGCAGTGAACTCACTAGGCATTGTCCCCCTGTAACATATTTTGAATATGGGAATATTCATACAGTGTTATTTAATCAGGGAACAATGAGGGTATTTTTTTGGCATTTCGGTGGGCTTTGTGGTAATGCACTGATACTAGGTACAGCACAAATTCAATCCCAATAATATCTTCCCATTGACATATCGGGATTTGAACCCGGGTCCATTGGATTACCAATCCAGTGGCATGACCACTCCACCACACCTCCCCTAATACATGATATACATCATATATGTAAAATAAAAGCATACTGAAAACAAATAATGGTCTATATTGTAAATATAACAAATTCTGTCAGAATCCAAGGCTAGAAATGCACAAATAAGTACCCTTGCCCCTAGGGTCTTTTCGCGTTTAACAGGTTAAGGGTTGAAATGCTTTATAAGGGTGATATATACAAAAAATAAATGCTCTCCCCATATACGGCACTGCCACATTATAGGTGTTAGGTGAGGGTTAGTCTTGTATGTAGGTCTAGGTTACTGGGTATTTATGATTTCCAAAACCGCTACGTTTTCGATAAATCGGGTTTTATGGGTTGCAAGTTGGGAAAACCTCCTGACCCAATTTTTGAAATTACGTTACTCTCTTTTTTCCACTCTTCAAACTCGCAACATCCCCGCCAACTACAGTACAGGTATTGTCAAAACTTGGGTCGTTTTTTTTTTTTTTAAATCGGGTTATATGGGTTTCTAAATCAAGATAATCCGACCCAAATATCGAAATAACGTCACTGTCATTTTGTAGTCTAAAAAGTCGAAAAATCTGAGCCAACTTATGCCAAAACTTGGCTCGGGTTTTGGAAAAATCAGGTTTTATGGGTTTGTAAATCAAGAAAACCCGAGCCAATTATCGAAATAACATCACTGTCTTTTTTTACTCTAGAAACTCGCAAAATCCAAGCCAACTTTTGCCAAAACCTGGCTCGGGTTTTCGAAATATGGGGTTTGATGGGTTTGTAAATCGTGAGAACCCGAGCCAAATTTTTAAATTAGGTTAGCGTCTTTTTCAACTATAAAAAATTGCAAAATCCGAGCCAACTTTTGCCAAAACTTGGCTCGGGTTTTCGAATTCTTGGGTTTTATGCCTTTCCAAAACCTTAAAACCCGAGCAAAGCTTTGCTAATATACGCCATTATCGCCGTTTTACGCATTTGACCCCTCATTTTCCCTAACATTCATAGCCCTCCCCAATATCAGGTGGCGTGTTTTAACATCGTTGGATAATGTGGAAAACTTTTTTTACGAGGTTTGTAATGAAATACAAACACTATATTTATTAGTGGCCCCTCCATCATTGACGATTATGCCTATTAATAATAATAATAATAATAAGCATGTTACTTATTTCTCATAAGCGCCAATTTTTCCGAAGAATTCACTAGCGCTCGAAAAGAGAAAGAAAATAGAAAAAAAATCAATGCATCAAAAGAAGCTTATATACAACACACATTTAACAATCACTATCAGTGGCAAAATAGCCTAAACTCTATAGCCATTTGTCATGACACCTCTCTCAAGATCATAGCTTCTCTCAAAGAGAAAAGTCTTAAGTTGTCTCTTGAAGCATTCAACAGAACTCAGTTGTCTCATGGACAGCGGCAACCTGTTATACAACCTCGGAGCCATGTAGGAGAATGACCTCTCAAAGAAAGAAGACTGCTGGAAAGCCCTTGGTTCATCAAGACGAAAAGAGTCATTGTCATGACGCACAACTACACCATGGTGTGCCGGTGGGCGCCTGAGCAGCTCCGCAAGGTACCTAGGCTCACCAAATTTGAGAACCTTAAAAGTCACTAAACACAACTTAAATTCTATTCTTGCTCTTACTGGTAGCCAGTGCAGTTCTATGTGAAGAGATGTAGTAGGAGTTCTAGGTGGAACACCAAAAATTAGTCTTGCGGCCCTGTTAAGAACAGACTGAACTTTCTTCAAAATATAATTTGGAAGACCCACCAACAGGGCATTGCAATAATCAACACGAGAGAAGACCAATGAGTGAACCAACGTCAGGAGGCAACGTCTGGTTATAAACGGCTTCACCAAATAGAGATTTTTGATGTGCAAGTAACAACTTTTAACTATCTGGTTTACATGCTCTTTGAAATCTAATCGGGAGTTCACATATACACCCAGATTTCGAACAGAGTTGGCCGGTCGCAGCTGAGATCCACCCACATTGATGGAGAGGGCACCTACTATATCATCAGCTCTTCTATTTCCTCGGATGATGAGAATATCAGTTTTACCATCATTTAGTTTAAGTTTTCTCGCTCTCATCCACTTCTTGATATCAGACATCAACAATTCCATCTTACTCCGTATATCAACTATATTTGTGATTCTCACATAAATCTGGGTGTCATCTGCATAAAAGTGAAAGGTGACATTATGTGCACGAAGCAGAAGAGACAAACTGCTAATATAAATTATAAATAGGATAGGACCTAAAACTGATCCCTGCGGAACACCATACTGCAGGGGTGTCGAGTCCGAGACCACTTGATTTACCATCACACTCTGGGATCTACCCGACAAGTACGACCCAAGAAGCAAGAGAGCGGAGTCACGCACACCACAATCATAAAGATCACTCAATAACAACTCGTGATCCACTGTGTCAAAAGCCGCAGAGAGATCAAGCAAGACCAATAGTGAGGCCACACCATTGCAAATGTTCTCAACTAGATCATTATGTACTCTAATCAATGCTGTTTCAGTTGAATGATGCTGTCGGTAAGCAGACTGAAAAATTGGGATAGTTTCATTCTGCTGAAGTAGTGGTTGTAATTGGTCAAGTATTGCACGCTCTAATATCTTTGATATGAAGGACAGGTTGGAGACAGGACGATAGTTCAACATGTTCTCAACATCAAGTCCAGGTTTCTTTAGAGTAGGTCGGAGTAGTGCATGCTTTTCAGAATGTGGGAAGCTACCTTCAGAGAAGCACTTAATAATTATTTTGGAAATAAACTCAACATAAGGCCTCCTCTTCAAACGCTCATTTACCGTAGTTTGAATCTACCGCGCAGAGCATAAAAAAATTGAGGAGCCTTCATCATGAGCGCACGCAACCTCACTCATGGTTCTGTCATTATGAAATTGGGTTCTCACTACGAAAAAACTTCGTAACAAATAATAAATAAAAAGAAAATAAGAATAACTATTCATAAGCTTTCCATATACACGTGGATGTACTTGTGTGGATCTTTGACCAGACGTTGACTCAGGCATCATACTTCCTTCTTCTCTGCTCTGCGCTCAACCTGCCCTGACGTGTCTCCCCACGCTCCGCTGGTTCCGCATTTGCTGCGTCCCTAGTGAGTTTTTTCTCATTTGTTTACTCTGGGATGTATCGAGTAAGGTTAGGATATGCGTAGCAGGAGTGTCATGGGCGGGTTTCCCGCAGTTCAATGTATTTGGGTCGTGTGTTTGGGACACCTATTTCGGGTGTACCCTCGTGGTCCCGTGGTGGACGCGTGTTACATTTTTCGCGGCTAGCTAGCCTAGTTATTTAGTTGGCTTTAACTACGCGTTATCAGGCTTCTTCTTATCTTTCTGATGAAGTTGCCTTATTGTTTGTTTTCTGACGTTCCTAGCGTATTTTTCTTCACTTAGTGAAGTTTTTTCTAGGTCCCGAGTCAGCGCATCCCTCTCCCGGGATTTTTTCTACGATGATGTGATGGCGGCTGTTCCTGTTGTGATATGATACAGTGCTTTTTGTTTATATTACGACGTGATTAAGTGATATTTCCGTCTGCTTAGGCCTAGCCAACCACTCGTAGCTTTTTACATGTACAAACGTTATTGTTTTATTGTATAAATTATAGGTTTGACTCCTGTAAGGAGATAAAGAAAACCTAATATTTAGTAGTGGCCCCGTAATCATTGACGATTATGCCTATTACATAAGGCACCCTCTTCAAACACTCATCCGCCGTAGTTTGAATCTACCGCGCAGAACATAAAAAATTGAGGAGCCTTCATCATGAGCGCACGCAACCTCACTCATGGTTCAGTCATTATGAAATTGGGTTCTCACTACGAAAAAACTTCGTAACAAATAAATAACAAAAAGAAAATAAGAATAACTATTCATAAGCTTTCCATATAATCGTGGATGTACTTGTGTGGATCTTTGACCAGACGCTGACTCAGGCGTCATTCTTCCTTCACTGACATATCAAGTAAACCAAAATCCTTAATACATCAAGGAATGGGAAGGGGAAGGTCGGGAGGGCCCCAGTCGTCAATGATTACGGGGCCACTACTAAATATTAGGTTTTCGTTATCTCCTTACAGGAGTCAAACCTATAATTTATTAGTGGCCCCTCCATTATTGACGATTATGCCTGATATCTAAGACTGGAGGGGGACATTCGTAATCATATCATAACTCTAGCAAAAGCAGATAATCAAACAACCACATAGTATTCTTACTTCGAAAAGATATATATTTTGGCGCAGCACATATATACAAAAAGGGGGTACAAGCAGGAGCGTGCTTCAAAGAAGCCTGCTTGATAAAAAAGGGTTAACTCTGAGATTCTGAGTACAGATCCGCCAGTTAATAAGGCACCCCACTTAAAATAAGTGGTGAAAAAATAAAAACTTATAAGTTTACATGTGCACATATAAACCCCATAAAACTAGTGGATATATCTTGCAAAATATATCCAATGCTTAAAATTAGATTGATTCACAGCCAAAAACTACTTACAACAACACTGTTGTTTGTACTACAATTGTACTAGCACAATTTCCTGTAATGAATAGTACAGAGAAATTTTCATATCACAACACCCATAAACAGTATCACAGCTCACATACTCCGGCGGGGTCTAGGGTGTCCTATGTTACACTGAGTGCACCCCCCCCCCCCTTTTCTTGAATTTAAACAATAAGTGACTTAGGGGCCACCTAGACCCTCTGCCTTAAAGCTATACATGGCAAGGAAGGTTTGTCTAGAGCTACTGAAAGGTGTGGACGTAATATCTTCAACAGAAAATTTGTTAAGGAAACGTAAAGGGGCTGCCCACTTGCGTAAATCGTGGGCCCTACCCACAACGCCGGGATTACTCTCTTTAATGACCTCGACCAAGAGAGAAGCCAGTTTACGTTTCATCAAGCGTTTACCCGTACTTGCTACCCATAAAGCACCCTGGTGATTTAGAGGTGCCACCCTCAAATATTTGGTTAGAGCTTGCACTGGACATAAATTATGGTGCACCTTTCCCCTTTTCAACGCCGGCACTGAGAACTCTGAAAACACGTGTTCACTGTGCTCATTCTTGGCTATGAACCCTGGTGAAGGTGCAATGTGAATACACTCATTAAGCCTACCAAACCTGAGGCAATTAGGTGTGTTGCTCATCGCCGCCAGCTCAGATACTCTGTTCCCGGTAGCCAAAGCCATAAGGAATACTGCCTTTTTTAAAAGTAATGTAAAATCTGCAGTATGTTGGTACAGACGGGAATGAAGTAACGACAATGCTTTGTCCAGAGAACAGGTAGGCATGAGCTGATGGGGAGGTGGGCGGAGTTTAAAACATACCCTCATAAAACCTGTTTCCTCCGCGACTGGTATAGTGAGACCGGTAAGGTTCAAGAATGGCATCCTAATCGCTGTTAAGTGATTTTTTAACGTTACTACAGATAAACGTTTCTGCTCGAACAGATAATTTAAATAATTAAAAACCAAAGCCACCGAGGGCACAGTTTGTTCTGTTCTAAGAATCCAAGAAGTAAAGGCTTGCCAATGCGATTGATACTGTCGCTTTGTAGACTGGGTATATTGATTCATGAATTTATTGGTCACGTCTCTACCATATGGTGCTAGCCACTTGGCCTCCTGAATGTCCATAATGCAAAAGTCAGCGAGGTCTCTAGGTTGCCAATTGTGTCTAAGTGGAAAAACCCGACTGGGAGTGACACCGGGTGCGGGCACCACGTTTTCAATTGCTGGTACCACAACTGCGCCGGCCACAGGGGCGCGATTAGCGAGACTACGCCCCGATAATCCTGTAGTTTGTTTACTACGTGGCACATTAGCGACGCGTCTGGCGGCGGAAACAGATAAATGGAACTCCACCTGTTCCAGTCTGTCACCAGTGCGTCTGGCCCGCCCGCCGGCGTTATCGTCCGGCGGGTGAGGTACAGTGGGAGTTTGTGAGTCTCCTCTGACGCAAACAAATCCACTTGTGGATGGTAAGGCACCGCAATCATTTGGTCGAAAATGGTTTGCATGAGCGCCCATTCTACTGTTGTGCTCTGTCTCCGAGACAGAGCGTCTGCCCAGACGTTTCCTACGCCTGGGAGATAAGATGCGTGAAGATGAATGTCCAGCCTGTTGGCTAGAATAAACATCTTTTCTGACACGTTTAGCAACTTCCGAGATCTCGTTGACCCTTGTTTCTGAATACAGTGAACCGCATTCAGGTTATCCATTCTGAAGGCCACCGACTTGCCCCGTAAAGTAGAGCCGTGAGCCTGAAGGAAATATAAGGGGACTAGTAATTCTTTGACATTGATGTGGGAGATTTCTAAATGGGACCAAAGCCCTTGACCCTGGTGCCCTTGGTTTGACTGAAAGCCCCAACCTATCGTTCCTGACGCAGCCGTGTCTACCCAAACCGTCGGCGGAGGAGAGGTCCATGACATTACTGAGTGCAACGTTTCCCTCTTCGCCCAGACCGCTAGTAAGTTGTGGATTAATTTTGGTATGGGCCATAATTTTTCCGCCGGTAATAGTGGAAAACATTTGTTGCCTTCCAATATTAAACGTTTGACTTTCAACCGGCCCAACTTTACAGTTAGTTGAATCCAGTTGAGAGAGCCGACCAGAGACTCCCAGATTCTCCGTGTCGTAGTCAGACTGTGAAGGAACAAACAATTTCCTGCGAAATCTGTTTCGATTGTCCACACTCTGACTCAGAGTGAGAGTAGCTGTGTCCCAAACCAGCCCTATCCACTGAACTACTCGTGAGGGAACAAGGTTTGACTTTACCAGGTTTACTATGAATCCTAGAGATTTGACATGATTTAATGTTATGTTGACATGATTGATGCATAATTGTTCCGTCTCTGCCACCACTAGCCAGTCGTCTAGATACCACAAAATCCTGATCACTTGCTCTAACAAGAGCATCAGGGCTTGCCGGACTAATTTCGTGAATAAGCGAGGTGCTAGGTTCAATCCAAACGGCATCCTCTGAAAGACATAAGTCTGATGCATTATTCGTAAGGCCAGAAACCGTTGAAATCTTTTGTTTACCGAGACGTGCCAATACGCGTCTGTCAGGTCTAAAGAACACATCCAACCTCCCGGCGGAAGTGTTAGCCTGATTTGATTCACTGTCAGCATCCTGAAGGACACGTGAATATGGAGGTTCAGATAAGACAGGTCTACGACTGGTCTCATCTGAACACTGTCCCTTTTGGGCACTAGAAATAGTTTGGATGTAAAGACTGGGTAATTTTGAGGAACCGGGATGATGACATTCTTGGCGATCATTTCTCGGATCAGTGACTCCACCTCTAATGAAACTAAATTTGCCTTTGTCGGCTGACGTAAACGAGGTCACCGGAGCCACTGCCAGGTGATGCCTTTGCGTGCCACCATCCTCGCCCAAGTATTTAATGGCCATGCGCGGTGACACGTCCGGAACGACCCAGTTAGCAGACAAGGGTTCGCCGGCTGTACTACCCTCTGATCCACCCGCCGTGAGACCGGCCCTGGAAGTGAGAGAGACTTTAGTTTTTTGATGGTGGTGGTGGTGGTGGTGGATGCTTAGCCGACTGGCCGGCGTTGGCAGAAGACGGGCCCTGGCCCGGTCTGTTATACTTTCGTCCTTTATGACCTGCAAACTTTCCTTGTTTATACCTGTACTGACCTTGGGGGGAAGAGGACTTAGGTAGATGAAAGGGCTTTGACCCACCCGGCTGAGCTTTTGCGACTGGCTTGGGTTTGGGAAAGTTAAAAGCAGGTTTCTTAGAAGGGGCAGGACTGTGCTTAAAGGCCTGAGCCATGTTAAATACAGTTCTCAACACATCAGGGGACATTAAAGAGGGAGTTAGCACCGGCGACATGACCACCTGGTTCGCAATTCTATCAGGAAGTTTCCTAACCAGGGACATCCTAAGATCCTGTCTCGCCCGCACCGCCTCGAGCAAGGCTGTACGGATATCCCCCAACGACTGAATAGAAGTCTGAAGGAGTAAACGTCGAGATAGTTCAATTGATCTTCTGACATCCGCGTCCGCGATTGCCTGAGTAGATCTTAGCATAGACTTCGCCACCTGGTGCGTAACAATGTATTGGGAAAAAAGTCTATACGCCTTCCCCCGTAGCCTAAACTCCCGGTCTAGGTGAGCTGGGGAAGGTGTAGTGAAAGGATCTTTAAGTTCGCATAGATTGATTTTGGGGGCAGCTAAAAATGCAAACAAAGCAGATGGAACTCCGCCGGCAGAAAAGACTGGCAGAGAGAACCAAGAATGGCTGTCCTAAGTAATTTGGTGCGAAGATTTTGAGGTGAAGGTGGTCGCAAAGTTCTGAGCCTCTACCTCCCATTCCACCCAAGGTCCTGGACCCAACTGCCCCACCTTCAAAACTGGATTAGCGGCTGTGTCTGTGACCGTTTGTAAATCTAATTCTGGAGTGAGAGCTGACAGTGCTTTTATATCATTAAAACCGTCATGCTTGGTCCAGTCAGAAAACAGTTTTGAAGCTGATGCAGGGGGTAGTGCAGGTGTAGCTGTATACACAAAATAGTCATTGTGATAATAGTTCGGAATGGCCTTAATATTAACATCAAGTACATTACCCATAATATCTAAAGCTCGTAACTTTCTAGATTTATTTCCTTGGATTACCCACTCTCGTGGCACTGGAAGTTCCCCTGACAAAGTGGGCTGTGCTACCTCTGGCTTAGTTGGGACCATTTGTACCCATGAATCATCTGGACCGTATAGAAGGGGCATAGCTACCTTTCTTAACGGTGCTTTATCTAAAGGGGGAGGATTCACATCCGCTACTACCCTTACACTAGAAGTAGTCAGTGCCACCGAAGCAGGCCTAGTGACCATAGTAGGTGATACAGAGGGAGGGTGCGGAATCTGAGTTAAAGCAATGGAAGTAGTCAGAGGCCGAACACTTGAAATGGTCATGGAAGCTCCCAGGTCCACTGTAGGAGTCTCCGGCTGCTGGCCAAAAAAATTTGTTAGAGCAGTAGCTAATAACCCATCTATTTCCTCCGCCGTGACAAATTTAGCAGATGAAGAACTAAGAGGTGAATCATTCCTATCTTGTGAGTCGTCTAAAACTGAACCCGACTCCTGCACCTCCATGTCAGAGATTATAGACACCTCATCCTTGTCATCTGGCCCGTCATGAGAGGATTCCGCCGAAGCCGGGACCCCTTCGGGTTGCCATGTTAAGTCTGGAATGGATGATGGGATCGCAGCGTCCCGGTGGACGTCCGCCATTACCTCCTGAACCAGATGTGGGCCTTCATTCCATGGTTGGGAATACCTCCACACACCCAGGCCTTGGCCTGAACTCCCTTGGGAGTCAGATACCCCATCAACCACTGAGCCCCCACTAGACCCTTCTAGAGGGCGAGAACTGCCCACAGAACTCTCTAATTCTAAGTTTATAATATCCATTGGCAACCTGTCCGCCGGTAACACCCCCACCCCAGTCTCTGACTCCACTCCCGCCCCATCAGATTGGACATTAGATACGTCGGGAGTAGAGGCAGAAAGTGAGGCACGAGGCTCCGGCGAACGCCGGGAGGCCTTTCGTTCATGAGAATCTTTCCTGGAAGATTTGTGGTTTCGGTGTGACTTGGATCTATCACTAGAACTGCTCTTGGACTTCTCAGACCTATCACTAGAACTGCTCTTGGACTTCTCCTCTTTGCTCTTCTTCCTCGCCGGTGAAGAAGAGTGACTAAGCGGCTGTTGTCTGAGGGGCGACCTGGACCTGGACCGCGCCCGTGACGTGGAGGCTGTCACCGGGGGCGTAGGTTCACGAGGTCTCTTAGATGTCCCGGGGGCTGGAGTAAGTGCTGTACCCTGCCCAGTCTCTGCCGACTTTCGTACAACTACTCTAGATTTAGAAGGGGTACGTTTAATAGGGGGGGTGCTCAATAAGTAATTTATCCCAAAGAATTACGTTATCACATTGAAGGGCTTTATGAGCCACTGTGGTAGCATAAGTGGACAACAGCTGCCTGACCTCCCGCAAAGCGACCGCCGCGGGTCTATCATTGTCTCGCAATACTTTATTACTCAATTGAGTAACATTACCCACCCCCACCTCACCCACCCCAACCCCCAGCCCCTCCCTCACCCCCATCCCCCCCACCCCATCCTCGTGCAGCAGCACCCAACATACATCGTGCACATAACATTAACATTCTTCAACTGAACATAGATGGCATCAACACAAAGAAACACGAACTCTCACACTTCATCAAACAACAACATACACATTGCCATCTTACAAGAAACAAAACTCCGCACAACACAAAAAACACCCACATTTCATAATTTCACCACCATCAGACAAGACCGGGCTGTTGGCGGGGGCGGTGGACTCATCACCCTGGTACACAAAGAATATCATACATAGTAACCAGTGTACAAACCAAATCCCTCCTCCCCCCAAATGATAACACAACAGAAATACAGTCAATTAAAATACGCACTGGCAACAACTCCAACATAACCATCATAAACACATACATTCCTCCCCAAACATCCCCTACAGTACCAAATGAATACAGACCACACTTACAACACATCACAAACACCCCACACACCCCACACATCATCCTGGGTGGTGACTTCAACGCCAAGACGTCGGCCTGGTTTGTCGACAACCCGACACAGACAGAGGGCTGGTACTACAAAACCAAACCGATAACCTCATCATCCTTAAAGACATCCATCAACATACCCATATTCCTCACCAAGCCCTCTATAACCCATCATCTCCAGACATCACCTTTTGCTCCCCAGAACTCGCCCCCAACATCCTGGAGGGTGGTCAGAACCTTAGGCTCTGACCACCTCCCGATCATTATCACCACCAAAACCAGACTCACCCCAGCTAGCCACAAACACACATACACCAATTATAAAAGAGCTAACTGGGAAGCATTCACAAATGAGACAGAACAACACTTCACAACTCTAAACAGTACACCCATCACTAACATCAACAATGCTGTACACATACTCAATAAAACTATCCAAAACGCTGACAAGAAACACATTCCAAGAGGTAACAGAAAAAGACACAACCCCAACTTCACACCAGAAATTCAAAACCTCATCAGACAACGCGACATACTGAAACACTCCCCAGCACCCCCACACAACAATTCAAGCACTCAACACCCAAACTAACAACAAAATACAAGAACAACAAAAACTAAATTGGAATAACTTCCTACAAACACTTGATCACAAAACAAACCCCAAAAAACTCTACAAAACACTAAACAGCATCACACTTTCCAACAGCAACACAACACAATCACATGCTGCAATCACAACAACAGACTCTACTCCTTCATGTAAACAACAAGCAAACACTCTCATCAATCACTTCTCACATGTCAGCCACCTAAAACCTCACAAAGACGACCGACGTGTCATCCGACATAAGAGACAATTCCCCACAGACCCTGACTATATACCCTTCACCAATCACCAGACAAAGCATATCATCAACAATCTCAAGCGTGGCCTAGACAACATAAGCAACATACACCTGGGACCACAAGGCATACAAGCACTCACTAACATATCAAACTACAGCTATTCACACAACACAATACCAGACATTTGGAAGCATGGTATCATCATCACATTCCCCAAACACAACAAAGACCCCACGCTACCCTCCTCCCACCGCCCCATCACACTCCTTTGCTCCCCCTCCAAAGTCATGGAACGCCTAGTATTACAACTAATTACACCTGACCTACCCCTAGCTCCAACACAACATGGCTTTAGGCCACTGCACTCCACAAACACTCTTCTCACAGACCTTACACAAAGAGCTTTCGACGGCATCAACTCAGCTAGACCACCACACAGATCACTATTAGCCACACTCGACATTAGTAAAGCCTTCGATGCCATCCCCCGCCACAACCTAACAAACAAAATCTACAACACAAACATGCACAACAACACAAAAAGGTGGCTGGCCAACTTCCTAGCAGGCAGATGTGCACACGTATCTTTTGCCGGTCAGTCATCTAAAATCAGAAACTTTCCAAACGGAGTCCCACAAGGATCCGTCCTATCGCCCGCACTCTTCAATCTGTACATGCACGATATAACTACACCCAATACGCCCCAAATAAACTTAGCCTCCTATGCAGATGACATAACACTCACATGCACACACCATGACCCAAAAAGAGCAACAGATCTCCTTCAACCTTATCTCAACACACTACATGGCTGGTGCACTACAAACAGACTTAATCTAGCCCCAGCCAAATCCACCGCAACCCTGCTCACAAGTTGGACAGGAGAACACGAATACATCCCTCAACTCACCATAAACAACACACCCCTAACACATACACACACACCCAAAATCCTAGGAGTAACATATGATACTCATATGACATTCAAACAGCACACCACAAACATTAAAAAGAAACTGACACCCAGACTTAATGCCCTCAGGTCACTTGCTCACACAAAATTTGGACACAACAAAGAAACTACCACCACAGTATAAACAATACATAAGATCAGTGATGGAATCCGCAAGCCCAGCCTGGGCTTCTAACCTAGCTGAAACACATCATAAGACTTTACAGACTATTCAAAACAAAGCCCTGAGGATCATTACAGGCTGCACAGCTACTGCACCCACAGATCACCTACATCAAGAAACCAAAATCCTCAAAGTCAAAGACCATCTGGACATGAGAGGCACTCAATTCCTGGCAGCAGCCTCCACGAACCAAGACCACCCACTAAACTACATGGCAACACACCCACAGACACCAAGAAATATCAAAACAACACCCAGCACACAGTATCACACACAATTATTGTCCTCTCTCCCTCCCTGCCCACCCCGAACCAACTTCCAGAAGCACATCCATACTCATATCTCACCGATCCATCCACTCACTCACAGACAACACGCAGCTGCATGCACGACCTCCCGAAATCCATCCTTCCGAATCCTCCCTTCCTCGCGAGGACAGAGTCCACCTGGCCAGGCTGAGATGCGGACACCATCCAGCTCTCCTGAACTATCAGAAGAGACTGGATGACTCCGGTGTCGACTCCTGCCCGGGATGTAACACAGCACCCCATACCATTAAACACATCATAGAAGACTGCATTTCACACAACCACTTACGCCAACAACACAATCTACACTCAATGAGAGCTCTGTGGGAAAGCCCGATCGTGGCCATGGCCTTCCTCAGGGACTCGGGGCTGTTCGGCCAGGCAGCTTAGGGAACAACAACAACAACAACAACTCAATTGAGTACAGAAGGTACAGTTCTGCGTCACCCACAAACCCCTTGAGCGATCTAAACATTTAACACATCTAATGCAAAGAGTGTGTGCAAAGATAGGGATACCTGAACAGGAGGGTGTAACACACAAAGCAAAAACAGGGTCTAGGGCAGCCATGACAGAGACTGGTGGAAAACTAACCCACCCCCGGGTTTACTCCAGGTTCTCTAAGGACCCACCGGAACTCTGCCCTGGAAAAAAGAAAATTTCCAGGAATTAATTGTCATAAGGCCACACCAACATGTTCTAACACAAGTGTTAAATTATAGGTTTGACTCCTGTAAGGAGATAAAGAAAACCTAATATTTAGTAGTGGCCCCTCCATCATTGACGAACATGCCTATTACATAAGGCATCCTCTTCAAACACTAATCCGCCGTAGTTTGAATCTACCGCGCAGAGCATTTAAAATCTGAGGAGCCTTCATCATGAGCGCACGCGACCTCACTCATGGCTTCAGTCATTATGAATTGGGTTCTCACTACGAAAAAACTTCGTAAAAAATAAAAAACAAAAAGAAAATAAGAATAACTATCCAATAAGCTTTCCATCATATCGTGGATGTACTTGTGTGGATCTTTGACCAGACGCTGATTCAGGCATCATTCTTCCTTCACTGACATATCAAGTAAACCAAAATCCTTAATACATCAACGAATGGGAAGGGGATGGTCGGGAGGGCCCCAGTCGTCAATGATTACGTGGCCACTACTAAATATTAGGTTTTCTTTATCTCCTTACAGGAGTCAAACCTATAATTTATTAGTGGCCCCTCCATCATTGACGAACATGCCTGATTTCTAAGACTGGAGGGGGACATTCGTAATCATATCATAACTCTTGAAAAGCAGATAATCAAACAACCACATAGTATTCTTACTTTTGTAAAAAAAAAAGAGATATTCGGGTGCATAAACTTTATACAGCCTAAATCTTCAAAAAGGAGGAGCGTGCTTCAAAGAAGCCTGCTTGAAAAAGGGTTAACTCTGAGACTCTGTGCACAGATCTGCTAGTTAAGAAGGCACCCCACTTAACCCTCTCACCACGGAAGGGCTCTTGAACGCCCATAAAAAAGCATATAACAGGTTCCCAGAAGGCCTCTTGAACACCCAGTGGTTGAAAGCCTGTGAGCTTCGTGTGCGAGGCGTCGGTCCGACGCATGTAAACAACAGCCGGCTGGACCGACGCCCCGCATCTCCGGCCACAAGAAGGAGAGCGTCGCTTGTTCGTGTGTGCCTGTATGTTGTTGTTAAGTATCGAAAAGTGGTGTAAAGTGGCTGTTTTGGCCATAAAGTTATCTCCAATGAAATCATCATCACAGCTCAACCAGTTGACTTAGAGAGCTTTACTTAATGCCATTCTACAGGTAAATAACACAGCTACGCTTGGGGAGGCGCGGGAATGCGGGAAGCAGTCTGATTAACGAATATACGGTAGCCTAGCCTAGACGTTTTTCGGCCAAAACACCCGGGTTTCGAGGAATATATATAATACATAGCCGGGGCTGGAGGGTTAAAGTAAGTGGTGAAAACTAAAAACTTATAAGTTTACATGTGCACATATAAACCCCATTAACTAGTGGATATATTCCTAAAAATATAACCAAACATAAATTAATTCTTGTACATTCGTAGAAGTACTGAACTCGTGTACTTATGCAGAAGTAATTACTTCAAAAGTAAAAGTCGTAGTTGCAACTACCGAGATTTCTCAAAAATCTATTGCTCCACAGCCAAAGCTACTTACAACAAGAATTGTTGTAACACTACTATTGGCCTTTAGCACAATTTCCTGCAATGAATACTACAGAGAAATTTTATAATACAATGCCTACAACCAGTATCACAGCTCGTATGTTCCGAACACATACTCCGGAGGGGTCTAGGGTGTCCTATGTCACACTGACTGCACCCTCCCCCCCCTTTTTCTTGAAATTAAACAAAACGTGACTTAAAAGGGCCACCTAGACCCTCTTCCGTAAAGCTATACATGGCAAGGAAGGTTTGTCCAGAGCTACTGAAAGGTATCGAGGCAAAAACTCCTGATTAGAGGCCCACAACCGTGTGGACGTAATAACTTCCACCGAAAGATTATTAAGGAAACGTAAAGAGGCTGTCCCCTTGCGTATATCGTGGGTATTACCCACAACGCCGGGAGTCTTCTCTTTAAAGTCCTCGACCAAGAGAGAAGCCAGTGTACGCTCCATCAAGCGTTCACCCGGACTTGCGACCCATAAAGCACCCTGGTGATTTAGAAGTGCCACTCTTAAATATTTGGTTAGAGCTTGCACTGGGCAAAAAAGATGGTGCACCTTTCCCCTGTTTAACGCCGGCACCGTGAACTCTGAAAACACGTGTTCACTATGCTCAATCTCGGCTATGAATCCTGGGGAAGGTGCAATGTGAATACACTCATGAAGCCTATCAAACCTGAGGCAATTAGGTGCGTTGCTCATCGCCGCCAGCTCAGATACTCTGTTCCCGGTAGCCAAAGCCATAAGGAATACTGCCCTTTTGTAAAATCTGAAGTCTTTGGTACATACGGGAACGAGAATAACGACGATGCTTTGTCCAGAGACCGTGTAGGCCTGAGCTGACGGGGAGGTGGGCGGAGGTTAAAACCTGCCCACATAAATCACTTCCAGATAAATGTTTCTGCATGAACAGATAAATTAAATAATAAACAACCAACGCCACCGAGGGCACAGTTTGTTTTGTTCTAAGAATCCGAGACGGAAAAGCTTGCCAATGCGATTGAAACTGTCGCTTTGTAGACTGGGTATATTGATTCGTGAATATCTTGGTCACGTCCCTACCATATGGTGCTAGCCACTTGGCCTCCTGAATGTCCAAAATGAACAAGTCTGCGAGGTTTCTAGGTTGCCAATTGTGTTCTAAGTGGAACAACCCGACCAGGAGTGACACTGGGTGCGGGCACCACGTGTTCAAATGCTGGTACCACACTGTGCCGGCCACAGGGGCGCGATTAGCGAGACTACGCCTCGCTAATCCTGTAGTTTGTTGACTACGTGGCACATTAGAGACGCGTCTGGCGGCGGAAAATAGATAAATGGAACTCAACCTGTTCCCGTCCGTCATCAGAGCGTCAGGTCCGCCCGCCGGCGTTATCGTCCGGCGGGTGAGGTACGACTGTGAGTATCGCCATACACCTTGGCTGTGGCTGTCCCTCGCTTGCGAGCTCGGTATACCCCCTGAATGGGAGCCCTCGTCCGAGTCCCGTAAAGGTTTATGATAATTAAAAGCTCCCATAGCTCATTAACACATTGAAAGCAGAGCTGGTGAGCAAAATCATAAAGTATACTAATTAATTTAATTTATATTTAATTGTATTAAAATAAATTACTATAAATAAACACAATATTATCATAATATAATCATAGAAAATATATATGTTTATTATGATTCAGCTATTAAATAATTTCATTAACAAATAGAAATAAGATAGGGCTACCTGAGCTTAACGGCGTTGAACATACAGCAATGAGAGGTTCAAGTGACGACACGACAGAGACTGGGGGAAAACTACCCCGCCCCCGGGAACTACTTGGTCACCTGGTGCAACACCGGTACTCCGCCCAGGAAAGAGAAAGTTCCGGGGATTAATGCTCATAGGGTTACACCCAAAAAACGGTACAAAATATGTGCCTCAAAACCGCCGGTCAACGAACCGTAGCACTCCACCACTACTTTTCGTTGTCCTTTAGTTTCATATTAAAGATTTCAGCATATCTTTACCTGTCCAGAAGATTTAAGCATATCTTCTGAATCCTCATAAAGATGAAGCATATCTTTATTAAAGATGAAGTCTTTCAAGTATCCCTTTACACTTGAAACACTAGTAAGATTCCGGCATCTTTTTATCCCATAAAAAGTCTAAGCCTATCTTAATCTCTAATCCGGCTTCTCCCAGAAGCCCTCATAGATCGCCGTCTTGAAGGCCGTGATACCCTATTGTATCAATCAATTGTTTGGCAAATTATCGCGAATTGCAAATCAGTTAACATAACCACCCAAAGGTACAACCGCCGGGTTTTATATACAATGTCAAACCAATTGTACCTGCCCCAGACCTCTTTGTAAAAAGGTCGCCGGGAGGGAAAGACTAAACAAACAAACGGCATTGTTTCAATGGCTTATTAAAGATTTCAGCATATCTTTTACCTGTCCAAAAGAATTAAGCATAACTTCTTAATCCTCATAAAGATGAAGCATATCTTTATTAAAGATGAAGTCTTTCAAGTATCCCTTTACACTTGAAACACTAGTAAGATTCAGGCATCTTTGTATCCCATAAAAAGTCTAAGCCTATCTTAACCCTCTCCGACATATGACGCGATTTTGAGCCGATTAACCCTCCAGCCCCGGCTATGTATTATATATATATTCCTCGAAACCCGGGTGTTTTGGCCGAAAAACGTCTAGGCTAGGCTACCGTATATTCGTTAATCAGACTGCTTCCCGCATTCCCGCGCATCCCCAAGCGTAGCTGTGTTATTTACCTGTAGAATGGCATTAAGTAGAGCTCTCTAAGTCAACTGGTTGAGCTGTGATGATGATTTCATTGGAGATAACTTTATGGCCAAAACAGCCACTTTACACCACTTTTCGATACTTAACAACAACATACAGGCACACACGAACAAGCGACGCTCTCCTTCTTGTGGCCGGAGATGCGGGGCGACGGTCCAGCCGGCTGTTGTTTACATGCGTCGGACCGACGCCTCGCACACGAAGCTCACAGGCTTTCAACCACTGGGCGTTCAAGAGACCATCCGGGTACCTGTTATATGCTTTTTTATGGGCGTTCAAGAGCCCTTCCGTGGTGAGAGGGTTAAGGATACTTTAAAGCCTTTGTTACCATCAGGGGTATTTAGAAACCTTTAGTTTAGTTACTTCAACCTCTGCAGTTGTCTTTGAGTTAGCTGTAGGCAAAAAACTAATTTTGGAGAGGTAATTATAAGAGTGAGAGAACTCCATTTCTTATTGCTAATCTGGCAACCTCTACGTCATATGAGTCTGAAGGGGTTAATCTCTAATCCGGCTTCTCCCAGAAGCCCTCATAGATCGCCGTCTTGAAGGTCGTGATACCCTATTGTATCAATCAATTGTTTGGCAAATTATCTTGAATCGCAAATCCGTTAATATAACCACCCGAAGGTACAACCGCCGGGTTTTATAATTATGCAATGTCAAACCAGTTATACCTGCCCCAGACCTCTTTGTAAAAAGGTCGCCGGGAGGTAAAGACCAAACAAACAGACAGCATTGTTTCAATGGCTTTGAAAAGCAGAGAAAACCAAGTCCAACAGGTGTCAGCCTGATCACCTAGAAAACTGTGTGGAGCCCCCCTCGACGGGAATAACCCAGGAAGCCTGATCCCAGGCTCGACCATAGAAAACGCAGTTTCTTATGAGCCCTCAAGCGACCAAACTCGTCGGGGTAACTTACCTATTTTAGCTATCCTGACTAAAACTCGGTAAACAAAAACGGTGTTCTCGGAGCAACGAGAAAAACGCCGGAAAGGTAACCACACTAAACTATACATTACAGGAGGGCGTAATGCATAAAGCAATGAATAACACAGGAAGCCTGATCCCAGGCTCGACCACAGAAAACGCAGTTTCTTATGAGCCCTCAAGCGACCAAACTCGTCGGGGTAACTTACCTATTTTGAGCCATCCTGACTAAAACTCGGTAAACAAAAACGGTGTTCTCGGAGCAACGAGAAAAAACGCCGGAAAGGTAACCCACACCAAACGAGACATTTTAACACATTTTATACAAAGGGTGTGCGCAAAAATAGGGATACCTGAACAGGAGGGCGTAATGCATAAAGCAAAAACCGGGGCAAAGGTAGCCATGACAGAGACTGGTGGGATACTTACTCCAGGTTCTGCATAGACCCGCCGGGACCCAGCTCTGGAAAAAAAATTTTTTTCCAGGAATTAATGCTCAGAAGGTTAACCCAAACATGTTCGCACACAAGTGTTAAATAACCCGCCGGGTAACGAGACGTAATACTCAACGACTACAGCTCGCTACGCGGTGAGGTTTCCTAAGTAAAAGATTTCAGAATATCTTAATTTGTCCAAAAGATTTATGAATACCCTCTGACATAATAAATTATATAAAGACCAGCATGGCATTTATAACTGATTAAGTCTTTCCGGTGGTGTTTGTTTCAAGATTCAATTTTGGAGAAAAAAAAACTAAAAAAGACGCCGGCCCCCGAATTATCTCGTAGATCAAAAACTGGGTAGCCTGACAAATATACGATATCTAACTTCTCCCGAAGTATCTTTTTAGATCGCCGTATGTTGAAGGCGGCGATACAAAACGTATCCCTCAATTGTCTGGTTAACTAAATGAATTGTAAATTCGTTATTCCCATCCCTCCAAGGAGCACCCGCCGGATGTGAATATTAGTTTAAAAAACGTTAACCCCAATTGTGCCCTAAAGTGCCGTATGTTGAAGGAGGCGATACACAATGCATCCCTCAATTGTCTGGTCAACTAAACTGAATTTTGCAAATTTGGGCATCCCACCCTTCCAGGTTGCACCCGCCGGGTGATGTAAAGTTTAAAAGTTAACCCCAATTGTTCCTAACCCCACTTCTTTGTAAAAGATCGCCGGGGAGGAAATACAAATATCGCGAATTGCAAATCAGTTAATATAACCACCCAAAGGTACAACCGCCGGGTTTTATATGCAATGTCAAACCAATTGTACCTGCCCCAGACCTCTTTGTAAAAAGGTCGCCGGGAGGGAAAGACTAAACAAACAAACGGCATTGTTTCAATGGCTTATTAAAGATTTCAGCATATCTTACCTGTCCAAAAGAATTAAGCATCATTTCTTAATCCTCATAAAGATGAAGCATATCTTTATTAAAGATGAAGTCTTTCAAGTATCCCTTGACACTTGAAACACTAGTAAGATTCAGGCATCTTTTTATCCCATAATAAGTCTAAGCCTATCTTAATCTCTAATCCGGCTTCTCCCAGAAGCCCTCATAGATCGCCGTCTTGAAGGCAGTGATACCCTATTGTATCAATCAATTGTTTGGCAAATTATCTCTAATCGCAAATCCGTTAATATAACCACCCGAAGGTACAACCGCCGGGTTTTATATGCAATGTCAAACCAGTTATACCTGCCTCAGACCTCTTTGTAAAAAGGTCGCCGGGAGGTAAAGACCAAACAAACAGACAGCATTGTTTCAATGGCTTTGAAAAGCAGAGAAAACCAAGTCCAACAGGTGTCAGCCTGATCACCTAGAAAACTGTGTGGAGCCCCCCTCGACGGGAATAACCCAGGAAGCCTGATCCCAGGCTCGACCATAGAAAACGCAGTTTCTGATGAGCCCTCAAGCGACCAAACTCGTCGGGGTAACTTACCTATTTTAGCCATCCTGACTAAAACTCGGTAAACAAAAACGGTGTTCTCGGAGCAACAAGAAAAACGCCGGAAAGGTAACCCACACTAAACTATACATTACAGGAGGGCGTAATGCATAAAGCAATGAATAACACAGGAAGCCTGATCCCAGGCTCGACCACAGAAAACGCAGTTTCTTATGAGCCCTCAAGCGACCAAACTCGTCGGGGTAACTTACCTATTTTGAGCCATCCTGACTAAAACTCGGTAAACAAAAACGGTGTTCTCGGAGCAACGAGAAAAAACGCCGGAAAGGTAACCCACACCAAACGAGACATTTTAACACATTTTATACAAAGGGTGTGCGCAAAAATAGGGATACCTGAACAGGAGGGCGTAATGCATAAAGCAAAAACCGGGGCAAAGGTAGCCATGACAGAGACTGGTGGGATACTTACTCCAGGTTCTGCATAGACCCGCCAGGACCCAGCTCTGGAAAAAATTTTTTTTCCAGGAATTAATGCTCATAAGGTTAACCCAAACATGTTCGCACACAAGTGTTAAATAACCCGCCGGGTAACGAGACGTAATACTCAACGACTACAGCTCGCTACGCGGTGGGGTTTCCTAAGTAAAAGATTTCAGAATATCTTAATTTGTCCAAAAGATTTATGAATACCCTCTGACATAATATATAAAGACCAGCATGGCGTTATTAACTGATTAAGTCTTTCCGGTGGTGTTTGTTTCGAGATTCAATTTTGGAAAAAAAAAACTAAAAAAGACGCCGGCCCCCGAATTATCTCGTAGATCAAAAACTGGGTAGCCTGACAAATATACGAGATCTAACTTCTCCCGAAGTATCTTTTAGATCGCCGTATGTTGAAGGCGGCGATACAAAACGTATCCCTCAATTGTCTGGTTAACTAACTGAATTGTAAATTCGTTATTCCCACCCCTCCAAGGAGCACCCGCCGGGTGTGAATATTAGTTTAAAAAACGTTAACCCCAATTGTGCCCTAAAGCGCCGTATGTTGAAGGAGGCGATACACAATGCATCCCTCAATTGTCTGGTCAACTAAACTGAATTTTGCAAATTCGGGCATCCCACCCTTCCAGGTTGCACCCGCCGGGTGATGTAAAGTTTAAAAGTTAACCCCAATTGTTCCTAACCCCACTTCTTTGTAAAAGATCGCCGGGGAGGAAATACAAATATCGCGAATTGCAAATCAGTCAATATAACCACCCAAAGGTACAACCGCCGGGTTTTATATGCAATGTCAAACCAATTGTACCTGCCCCAGACCTCTTTGTAAAAAGGTCGCCGGGAGGGAAAGACTAAACAAACAAACGGCATTGTTTCAATGGCTTATTAAAGATTTCAGCATATCTTTTACCTGTCCAAAAGAATTAAGCATCATTTCTTAATCCTCATAAAGATGAAGCATATCTTTATTAAAGATGAAGTCTTTCAAGTATCCCTTGACACTTGAAACACTAGTAAGATTCAGGCATCTTTTTATCCCATAATAAGTCTAAGCCTATCTTAATCTCTAATCCGGCTTCTCCCAGAAGCCCTCATAGATCGCCGTCTTGAAGGCAGTGATACCCTATTGTATCAATCAATTGTTTGGCAAATTATCTCTAATCGCAAATCCGTTAATATAACCACCCGAAGGTGCAACAGCCGGGTTTTATATCCTATGTCATACCAGTTATACCTGCCTCAGACCTCTTTGTAAAAAGGTCGCCGGGAGGTATAAACCAAACAAACAGCCAGCATTGGTTCAATGGCTTTGAAAAGCAGAGAAAACCAAGTCCAACAGGTGTCAGCCTGATCACCTAGAAAACTGTGTGGAGCCCCCCTCGACGGGAATAACCCAGGAAGCCTGATCCCAGGCTCGACCATAGAAACGCAGTTTCTGATGAGCCCTCAAGCGACCAAACTCGTCGGGGTAACTTACCTATTTTAGCCATCCTGACTAAAACTCGGTAAACAAAAACGGTGTTCTCGGAGCAACAAGAAAAACGCCGGAAAGGTAACCCACACTAAACTATACATTACAGGAGGGCGTAATGCATAAAGCAATGAATAACACAGGAAGCCTGATCCCAGGCTCGACCACAGAAAACGCAGTTTCTTATGAGCCCTCAAGCGACCAAACTCGTCGGGGTAACTTACCTATTTTGAGCCATCCTGACTAAAACTCGGTAAACAAAAACGGTGTTCTCGGAGCAACGAGAAAAAACGCCGGAAAGGTAACCCACACCAAACGAGACATTTTAACACATTTTATACAAAGGGTGTGCGCAAAAATAGGGATACCTGAACAGGAGGGCGTAATGCATAAAGCAAAAACCGGGGCAAAGGTAGCCATGACAGAGACTGGTGGGATACTTACTCCAGGTTCTGCATAGACCCGCCGGGACCCAGCTCTGGAAAAAAAGACAATTTCCAGGAATTAATGCTCATAAGGTTAACCCCAACATGTTCGCACACAAGTGTTAAATAACCCGCCGGGTAACGAGACGTAATACTCAACGACTACAGCTCGCTACGCGGTGGGGTTTCCTAAGTAAAAGATTTCAGAATATCTTAATATGTCCAAAAGATTTATGAATACCCTCTGACATAATATATAAAGACCAGCATGGCGTTTATAACTGATTAAGTCTTTCCGGTGGTGTTTGTTTCAAGATTCAATTTTGGAAAAAAATAAATAAAAAAGACGCCGGCCCCCGAATGATCTCGTAGATCAAAAACTGGGAAGCCTGACAAATATACGAGATCTAACTTCTCCCGAAGTATCTTTTAAGATCGCCGTATGTTGAAGGCGGCGATACAAAACGTATCCCTCAATTGTCTGGTTAACTAACTGAATTGTAAATTCGTTATTCCCACCCTTCCAAGGAGCACCCGCCGGGTGTGAATATTAGTTTAAAAAACGTTAACCCCAATTGTGCCCTAAAGCGCCGTATGTTGAAGGAGGCGATACACAATGCATCCCTCAATTGTCTGGTCAACTAAACTGAATTTTGCAAATTCAGTCATCCCACCCTTCCAGGTTGCACCCGCCGGGTGATTTAAAGTTTAAAAGTTAACCCCTATCCCCACTTCTTTGTAAAAGATCGCCGGGGAGGAAATACAACAACAGCATAGTTTTATATCGGCTTTGCAAAACCGAAAAAACTACAAACAACACGTGTCCGTATGAACACTGTTAGATGGGTACAGCCAATCCGCCGGGAATCATAAGGAGCCTGAAACAGGCACCCCAGAGACGCAGTCCTGGGGAGCCACAGACACCCACTCGCCGGGGAAACAAGCCTGTTTTAAATCACGCGTGGCCAAAACTCGGCAACCAGCCGGGGTTATCAAGGTGAAACCGAGAAAAACCCGCCGGAAAAAACCCACCCCGTCCAGATACCATCTGAACGCAACACCGGACCGAGGCGTAGCCAAAACACAACTAACGCCGGGCCCAACATAGTCCGTGGAATTAGCCAATACACAACTAACCCAGGACACATAAATAGTCCGTGGAATTAGCCAATACACAACTTAAACAGGACACACATAACACAGTAGTACATATTTAGAAAATAAATCAATAACACTTGTATATGTGGAAAAGCTACGAGAGGCTGGCTAGGCCTAGGCAGACGGATAACAGTAACATGTCGGAATATAAACAAAAAGCACTGAATTATATCACAACAGGAACCACCGCCAACACACCACTGTAGCAAATACTTCCGGCAAAGGGAAGACCTGACTCGGGACCCAGAAAAACTTCACTAAGTGAAGAAAAATACGCTGGGAACGTCAGCAAAAATACGCTACCTCATCAGAAAGATAAAAGGAAGCAATAACGCATAATGAAAGCCGCCTGCATCACAAAGCTAGCTAACTGTGAAAAAGTTCACCTGTCCACAACAGGACCACGAGGGTACATCCGAAATAGATGCCCCAAACACACGACCTAAAATACACTGCACTGTGGGCAACCAGCCCAGGACACTCCTGCTACGCATATCCTAACCTTACTCGATACATCCCGGAGTAAACAAATGAGAAAAAACTCACTAGGGACGCAGCAAATGCGGAACCAGCGGAAAGTGGAGAGACACGTCCGGGCCGGTTGACCGCAGAGCAGAGAAGGAAGAATGATGCCTGAATCAGCGTCTGGTCAAAGATCCACACAAGTACATCCACGATATGATGGAAAGCTTATTGGATAGTTATTCTTATTTTCTTTTTGTTTTTTATTTTTTACGAAGTTTTTTCGTAGTGAGAACCCAATTCATAATGACTGAAGCCATGAGTGAGGTCGCGTGCGCTCATGATGAAGGCTCCTCAGATTTTAAATGCTCTGCGCGGTAGATTCAAACTACGGCGGATTAGTGTTTGAAGAGGATGCCTTATGTAATAGGCATGTTCGTCAATGATGGAGGGGCCACTAATAAATAACCCGCCGGGTAACGAGACATAATACACAACCATTACAGCTCGCTACGCGGGAGGTTCATAAGTAAAGATTTCAGAATATCTTAACCTGTCTAAAAGATTTACGAATATCCTCTGACATGATATAAAGACCAGCATGGCTTTTATAAATGACGCAGTCTTCCCAGTGGTGTTTGTTAAGTTTTTTACTGGAAAAACCCATAAAAAGACGCCGGGCCCCCGTATTATCTCGCAGATCAAAAACTGGGAAGCCTGTCTTAAATGCTAGATCTGACTTCTCCCGAAGCGTCCTAGATCGACGTATGTCGAAGGCGGCGATACTTTAACGTATCCCTCAATTGTCTGGTCAACTATACTGAATTGCAAATCCGTTAGTCCCACTCTCCCAAGGTGCAACCGCCGGGTGTGAATTTTAAGTTTATAACGTTAACCCCAATTGTTCCTATCCCCACTTCTTTGCAAAAGATCGCCGGGGAGGAAAGACCAATCAACAAACAGCCTAGTTTTACTGGCTTTGCAAAACCGGGAAAAACTAAACTCAACAAGTGTCCGCTTGAACACTTAGTTAAATGGGTAAAGCCATCCCGCCGGGAAACACAGTAAGCCTGAACACAGGCTCCACCACAGAGACGCAGTCCTGGAGAGCCTCAAGCCACCACTCGCCGGGGAAAACAAGCCTTTTTTAAACACGCGTGATTAAAACTCGGCAACCAGCCGGGTTTTCATGGTGTAACCGAGAAAACCCGCCGGAAAAGGCAACCCACCCCGCCCAGATTCAATCTGAACGCACCAAATAGACCGTGGAATTAGCCAAAGCACAACTAACCCAGGACACACAATTAGTCCGTGGAATTAGCCAATACACAACTAATCCAGGACACACAAATAGTCCGTGGAATTAGCCAATACACAACTAAACCAGGACACACATGACACAGTAGTACATATTTATAACATAAATCAATAAAACTTGTACATGTGGCAAAGCTACGAGAGGCTGGCTAGGCCTAAGCAGACGGAAATAATATGTAATCATGTCGTAATTAAAACAAAAAGCACTGAATCATATCACAACAAGAACCACCGTCAACACACCAATGTAGCACAAAATTCCCGGCAAAGGGAAGAACTGACTCGGGACCCAGAAAAAACTTCACTAAGTGAAGAAAAATACGCTGGGAACGTCAGAGAAAAGAAAAAGCTACTTCATCAGAAAGATAAGAAGAAGCCTAATAACGCGTAGTGAAAGCCGCCTACATCACAAAGCTAGCTAACCGCGCAAACGTTTCACGCGTCCACCACGGGACCACGAGGGTACACCCGAAATAGATGTCCCAAACACACGACCCAAAATATACTGCACTGCGGGCAACCCGCCCAGGACACTCCTGCTACGCATATCCTAACCTTACTCGATACATCCCAGAGTAAACAAATGAGAAAAAACTCACTAGGGACGCAGCAAATGCGGAACCAGCGGAGCGTGGGGAGGCACGTCCGGGTAAGTTGAGCACAGAGCAGAGAAGGAAGAATGACGCCTGAGTCAGCGTCTGGTCAAAGATCCACACAAGTACATCCACGATTATATGGAAAGCTTATGAATAGTTATTCTTATTTTCTTTTTGTTTTTTATTTGTTACGAAGTTTTTTCGTAGTGAGAACCCAATTTCATAATGACTGAACCATGAGTGAGGTTGCGTGCGCTCATGATGAAGGCTCCTCAATTTTTTATGCTCTGCGCGGTAGATTCAAACTACGGAGGATGAGTGTTTGAAGAGGGTGCCTTATGTAATAGGCATAATCGTCAATGATGGAGGGGCCACTAATAAATATGTAATACTGTGTCATGTGTGTCCTGGATTAGTTGTGTTTTGGCTTAATCCAGGGCCTATTTGTGTATATCAGATTGCGTCTGGTTTGTGTGGGTCGCCTTTTCCGGCGGGTTTTCTCGATTGCACCGAGAAAATCCGGCTGGTTGCCTTTTCCGGCGGGTTTTCTCGATTGCACCGAGAAAATCCGGCTGGTTGCCTTTTCCGGCGGGTTTTCTCGATTGCACCGAGAAAATCCGGCTGGTTGCCGAGTTTTAATCATGCGTGGTTAAAATAGGCTCGTTTCCCCCGGCGAGTGGTGGCTTGAGGGCTCTCCAGGAACTGCGTCTCTGTAGTGGAGCCTGTGTTCAGGCTTACTGTG
>CM064487.1:100047313-100072303 GCA_032716605.1 Paralithodes platypus
GGTGTGTGTTCTTCTAGTGCAGGTAGGCTGCCTTGCTTTCGCCTTGGTTGTCGCTCCCCGTGCTTGGAGAGCCACAAGTCCTGCTTGCGCCACTCGCTCTGTGTGTCCTCTACGGCCTACCTCCCTGCTCTGTGTGGCACGTGTCTGGCCCTGGTGGTTTGTGCTGCTCCATGGCCCTGGTTCCTCGGCGGCGGCTGTGGCCTCCTGCTTCCCTTCCGTCGGTGTGGACGATGGTCTCCCGCCACATTAGGACTGTGGGCCACCGTTCCCCGGCCTTTGTTGGCGACCGGATCCGCGTCGCCCTGGGTATCCCTGACCCGACTGAAGGCCATTTACCTGGCCCTCTCCCTGCTCGGGCCCTCTCCCCTGGGTCCCGCAGCCGGTCGTCCCATCGTCGGGGGGTTCCCCGGCTCTGTCCACGCTCTCGCTCGCCTCGTCGTCCTCCTGATCGCCTTGACGACGCCCATCGCCCTCGTCATGGCTCTCGCCCTGAGGCCGGGGTTAGCGGCTCTGCCCCTGTGCGCCCTCCCCTGGCCTCTACGGATAGGGGTTCTACTCCCTTCCGCCCGCTTCCCCAGCCCAGACGACTTCCTCTTACGTTGTCCTCTCCGCGCGCGGTTGTTCATGCTGTAGCTGGCCCTCTGCTCCCTCCTCCTACACTGTCCAGGAGGGTCCGCCTGGATGTCGTTGCTTCTCCTACTTCACCTGCTTCAGTGCCTATTCTTCCTTCACGGTCTCGTCCCACGGTGGTGGTCCCTCCCTCCTCCGCCTCGGTGTCGGGCCGCCCTGTTATCTCAGCCCCGGGGATCCTTGCTCTGTTTCCCCCCGCGGCTCCTGGCCTCCTTTCACCCGGCCAGCCTTCCCACTCCCGTCGTCCTGCTCCTCCTCATTCTTCTCTTCCTGACCTTCACTTACCGTCTCGCCAGGGGGGTACCCCTCCTCTTGCCTCGGTGGGGTTTCGCGAGGTTTCGGGGTCCCCTTTCTCAGGAGCTGATGTGTCGCTGGAAGAGGGGAATGGTGCCGTTTCCCCCTCGGCCGTTCGTGATCGGGGACGAGTCCCTCAACGGCGACCCAACCGTCGTCGCTCGCCTTCCTTGGGCCGCGACGCTGCTGGTTCGTGTCGTGGGTCTCGCTCCCGCTCACGCTCGCCCCTGCGGGCCGACCAATCTGGGGGGGGCGGGGGGGGAGGGGGGGGTAGCCTCTCTCGGATCAATTGTCGGCTATGCAGGGCTGGGTTGTGTCACGCTTCGACGGGCGCTTGGAGTCGATGGACGACTCCCTCTTCTCGCCCTTCTTGGCGGTGCCTCACCCTCAGCACCTCACCCTACCTACCCCTGCTATGGTCCCCCTCCCTTCTGCAGGCCTACGCTCTGGTCAGACTTCAGCCGCCCTGACATCCTTCCGGCTGTTCAGTCCCTGGCTGTGTTGACGGGTCTGTCCTCCTATGGGACAGGTTTGTGCGACGCCGGTACGCCTGGCTTAGCCATCATGCTCGGTCACCCTCTCCCATTGGAGGCCTGGTTTGCTGAGGCCTTCGACTTCACACACCGATCCGTCGACGGCTCTCCTTCCGTCCCTCCCCCGGAGTCGTCCCTGATTTTGCCTCCTCTTGTGTCTGTCGGCGGGTTGGACGGCGCGTTCTGGTCCTGGATGAGCGCGCCCGTTCTTGAACTTTGTTCTATTGCTACCCCGTTCTTCTCTCACCCGGATCAGCCCTCTGTCGCCACGGTTTTTCCCTTGCGACGGAGGGTGACGGACTTATTGCCTTGTCTTTAGGTTCCCTCCAGACGTCTGTTCACCACCTGCGGCTTTTCGAGGCGTCTGCGCCAGGCGATCTTCGCGAGGGTTTGGACCGCGTTGAGCGGGTCCACCTTCGGCTCGCGGTGTCTTTGGTTCCCGAGCTGAAGGCGGTTTTGTGCGCGGCAACTCGGCACCGCACGACGGTACGGTCTTCGTTCTGCCGGCCGGCCCCCTTGGTTATTCGTCAGGGTTTGTTGTACTCTGCGCTATATACGTCGGGGTTTTTTACGCAGGATGCTTGGGAATGCTCCGCTTCTCTGTCGGCGGCCCCTGCTTCCGCCACACGACGCCGTGCTGTGTCGTTACGGACCCTGCTTACGTCACGCACCGACGCGCTGTGCCGCGCGCGGGGTCTTCTCAGTCCCGTCCTTCTGCCCGTCCTCTTCGGGGTGCTGCTGCAAGTGCTGCCGCCTTGCACGGGCGCAGGACTGGGACGTTGCTGGCCAGTGCTTCGGTTCCGCCTCGCACTTCTGTTCTTGCCCCTTTCATCCCCTCTGTGTCGGGGCTGGCCGGCCTTCCACTTCCGGCCGCCTTTCAAAGGGGTCAGCCCCGCGCCGGCCTGGGGTTGGGGTGGCCCGCCCTTTTCGACGAGGTTGGGGGGGGCGGGGGTAGAGGAGGTCAACGTGGCGCTCATGCCCGCACGGCCCGTACCGGGGGTACCTCCACGTCAACACAATGTGTAGTTCTCTGGGTCGGCCTCCTTGTTCTCCTTCTCGCCTGGGCGTACCGTGTCGCTCCCCTCCTCTCGGGTGCTCCCTCGGGTTGTTTTCGCCCTTGCGCCCCTCGGTAGCCGCGAGGGACGTTGGGGGCGGCGGGTTGCGCGGAGGGGTCTCACCTGGAGGTGGACGTCCGGACCCCCACTCCGCTCTTGTCGCCGACAACGGCCCATCTCTTCAGAGGTGGCCCTCGTGTTCACTTCCATGCCCGAGCTGGGTAGCGTCGAGGGGAGTTGGCCGCCGGTCACCCGGTTTTCCTCTCCCGTGTCTTTCTGGTTCCGTCGCCGACCTGCGACGCGATGCGACCGGTGGTGGATCTGTTGGCCCTCAACGGGCACATCGTGCACACACGGTTTCGGATGCTGCCGGTACCCCTGGTACGCCTGGCCCTGTGCCCTCTGTCGTGGGTAGTGTCGCTGGCCCTCCAGGATTTGTCTTGGCTCGTTCCTCTCCATCCTCGCTTCCAGCGATTCTTGGCCGTTCGGACTTCCGATCGCGTGTTCCTGTTTGACGGCCTTCCCTTCGGTCTCCACATCGCGCCGCAGATCTTCTCCGCACTGGTGGGGCAGGCTCTGGGTCCTCTCCTCAGGAGCGGGCTCCAGCTCCTGTTTTCCTTGGCCGTTTGGTTGGTAGTTTCCGACGCCCTAGGCCTGTGCATTGGCGACGCCCTCACAGTCGTTCGCGACATCGCACGGTTAGGGTTCCCCTTCGATGTTCCCAAGTCACGCTTGACCCCGTCGCGTGTCGTGCCATGGGTCGGTCTCGCATGGGTTTTGTCCAGCGCTACGGTGACCCGGGGTCTGCCGGCCGCGGTGCACCTTCGGTGGACGGTCCTCACCGTGTTGCACTCGGTCTCCCTCCCGGGGTGGCTCTGGGACTCGTTCGTGGGTTCGCTGCATTGGGCCGCTCTGCCCCTTCCCTTAGGGAGCCTCTGGCTACGCCGCCTCCTCCTCATGGGCACCGCGGTGTTTCCGTTGCCCCTATGGATCGGCTCCTGCCGCTCCCGCGTACCGTTCGCCGACGCTTCGGTCGCTGGTTTGCTCGGGGCTCGCTCTCTGCGGCTGTGCCCTGGACCGACCCCCCCGCCGACGGTCTGGTAACCACAGATACGTCGAGCGAGGTTGGGTGAGGTTCCCAATCGAACCTGGGACGTCCACTTCCCGGCAGATGGGTGGGTCTCCCTCCTCTTACCTGTCTATGCCCTCGGATTGTTGGTTCCTTTGTTCTTCCTGCGGGACCACGCGCTGGCCCTTCGGTGTGAGTCGGTGGCCTTCGGGTTGGACACTCAGACAAGCTGTCCCCTGTTTCCTTATGCGGGGGTCCTCCAGGTCGTTGACTCTATTAGGGGTCTCGGTGGAGTTGTTCTTCCTCGCGGACCGACACCCCTTCTCCTTGCATGCCTCCTCCCTGCCCGGGCCTGCCACCCTTTGGGCGGCCGCCCTGTCGAGAGGGCAGGGCGTTCTTGTAGAATGGGCGTTGAAACGGACTGTGTTCGCCGACCTCGCGGCTTCCTGAGGTGTTCCGGAGGTCGCCTTGTTCGCATCGGGGGTGCCGCGCCAGTTGCCTCTGGACCTCTCCCTCCGGCCTCGCGCTCCGGGGGGGGGTCCGGACGCTTTCATGGTCGCCTGGTACAGGTGGCGGTCGATATCCATCTTTCCGCCACCAGACGCGCTGTTGATGTGCCCAGTCTTCGCGAAGCTGCGGCTGTACCACGGCTGCGTCTGGCTCCTCGCGCCTCTGTGGCCGGCACGGACTTGGTCCGCCCGGTTGCCGCGGTGGTGCCCGGGTCCGGTCCCTCTACCTGTCTCCGGCTTCCACTTGGGCTAGGTTGGGGTCCTGCGGACCTCTTTGGCCTTCGCATCGTGCTTGTTCATGAGGCACGGTGGACGGGCCCTGACTGACTTCCTGCAGCGTTCCTGGCCGTCTTCTCCTTGGGGGCCTTACGGGTCCCGCTGGAGGTTTTTTACTAGGTGGCTACAGGCCACTCGCCTGCCAGTTGGCTCTCCTTCCCTCGTCCTACGCTCCTTGTTTCACCTCTTCCGTACACGTCGCTTTCCAGTCGACGCTATACGTACCCACTTGTCTGCCGTCTGGGGGGTTATTTGGGTCCGTCGCTGGGCTGGTCGTTCCGCCACGGGAGCTGGATTCCTTCCTGACGGCTGCCTTCCGGGATCGACCGCCTCCGCGCCAGGTCCCTCCGCAGTGGGATCTGGGGCGGGCTCTGGTCCTTCTGGCTTCCCCCACGTATACAAGGGCCGCTACGCCGGTTCCGTTGCTCGGGCGTCCACTCTTCCTTGTCGCTCTGCCCACTGGGGATCGGGTGTCTGCACTAGCGGCATTGTCACGGCCCCGGGACTGGGTGCGATTCTCCCCGTCCTTGCATGGCGTCTCGTTCGCCTCCTCCCCTCCTTTTGTTACCACGCATGGGAGGGAGGCCCCCGTTTTCCAGCCTTTCGCCGTCCAGGCTTTACGGCGTGGGCATCCTCGCCATGTGTTGTGCCCGGTGTCAGCCTTGCACTCCTCTGTTGCGTCTGTGGCGCCGCCTTCGGGTACTGCTGTGTGGGTGTCTCCTCGGACAGGTGGGAGGCTCTCGCAGGTGCAGATTGGCCGCCACGTTTGTCGGACCGTTCGTGCCCGTCACCCTGTTTGTAGGGGTTCTGCGCACGATGTCAGATCCTTTGCTGCCTCCTTCCGGTTCCTGCCACGTCGATCCTTCCCTGCCATCGCCTCAGCGGTTTTGTGGTCTTCTATCAATTCCTTCATCTCCTCCTACCTCTCCGTGTCCAGTGTTCGACCCCCTCGGCCGGTGATTGCTCTCGGGGGTCGTGTTTCCTGGTGCTCTGGCGAAGATCCCTGGTCTTCCCCCCTTGTCCCTCGTTCTTTTCCTTTGTTTTATTTGACAAAGGGGGGGGGGGGGGGTGTATGGGTTTGCAACACTGGATTGCAAGTTTGGGATTATGTATTGTTCCAGTACATACGTGTTTTTGCCACATTGAAAATTGTGTTTTGTTCTTGTGTTCAGTGTTTTTGTTGGTTTTTGAAGAAAGGGATTTTGGGTACAGTACCTTTTTGGTTTCAGACAAGTCTATGTTTTTGCATTACTATGAATGACGGGCATGTGTTAAAACTGTTCTTTTTAGCTACTCCTCAGTTTTTCACTCTTTTATTAAACTCTCTTGTTTACAGTGTGTCTTTGTCATTCGTAATTTTGTTTTATGCATTGTTTTTTTTTGGTAGGTTGGGCTTGGATGTCCTCCTCCTATTTGTTATGCAGCCTTGACGTTGGATTTGCCAAGACTACTAACAAATTGGGAGGTTTGACGTACCTCCCAACCTACCAAATAGGAAAACCTACTATTTGGTAGTAGTCTTGGAAAATCCAACGTACATAATACCCTCCCTCACGCCGGACCCCTGCCCATCCGCTTCTTCTGCTGACGTGAGATGTGATGACAAGAGAGGGTCGCTCATGCGCACGTTCGACAGGGATCTGCACATGACGGAACACAGGATGGGCCTTAAGCGGTAACTAAGGTAAACCCCTTTTTCTTCTCTTCTATGCTTTTTTCACCTTCGGTGGTAGTTTGGTTAATGTACAACGTCTCCTAGAGCAAGATAAGGAGTAGGCCCTAGCCTTTTTCTTTTTAAGCGCGGTTGGAATGACGACATAGCAGTCAAAATAGACAAGTCGTCATTGCAATTAGGTTAATAGCCTTGACTTTGGATTTTCCAAGACTACTACCAAATAGTAGGTTTTCCTATTTGGTAGTTTGGGAGGTACGTCCAACCTCCCAATGTACTGAATGAGTATGAACAAATAGTAAATTTTTATACCAATGCAAGCAAAAAATGCTCTTGCTAATTTTTGAACAGCTTCAGGAGCATTATAGTATGGAAATGTTTTGACATTAACCCCTCAGACCCGGTTGGGCTCTGAGGCACCCATAACAAACACCCCCCGCGGAACCCGGTAGGGCTCTGAGGCTCCGGGTGCTTGCGTATATGCTTTCGAATGGCGCGCGTCAAATTTTGTTGTTGTTGGATGGTAGACAGCGCCACCACACGTGAACTATGCCACGGCAACAGTCTCTACCCCGACGCCATCATGGATAGTACGCCAAACAGTGATTCCGTTGTGTCTGATACCGTGCTCCCTACGACGCCCGCCCAAGCTCGTAGCGTCTTACGCAGACGACACCGCCTAAATGTGTTATCTCCAGGAGGTATTGAGGAGACATTGAGAGTTTATGAGCGTGCTGAAGGAGACCATATTGTTGATGATGAAGACAGTGATAAATCGTCTAATTATAAGTCTAGTGATTATGGCAATGACAGTGACAATGGTACTCAAGTTAGGGGATTTTGCGAGTGATGAAGGTGATGTAACAGCCTTTTCGACGGAAGCTGTTTTAGCTGAAGAAAGTGAAGTGGGGAAAGTGAGTGAGTGGGAGAGTTCAAGGTCAATCTCCAAGTTTCACCCTTGATTGGACAACGGACCTCCAAAAGCCCTTCGCCAGGCTAAAATCGCCTTTCCAAACTAGCGCTTTTATATAGAAGCAGGTACAGTACTTCAGAAGGCGGCCGCGGTAGCCAGGGAAGAAGCCCAAAAGGACTTGGTGAGGATCGGAGGTCTGTGGAGTGAGGGTGGAGCGTTGGTGGAGATCATATCGCCCGCCTTGTCTCCCTTATCTTACCAAAGCCACCCAAGATGCACCCGGGTTGCCCTCCATTTATTCCCCCAACCACCCCCACCACTGCCAAGGGGTTGAGGACCCCCCCCCCCCACTTTCGGCCTATTTGCCCCTCCTAGGTCCCCCGGGACAGGATACATACTGCTGCCGAAAAGGGGGAAAGGCAGGAAATATGTGAAAACAAGGACAGCAAAACTAGGCGGGCTTTGTCGAGGCTCGCCGCGGCATCCCACACCCCTGGCCCGGCCCCAGCCATACCGCCCCCGCAAAATCGTTCCCCGACGGTCCTCCCCACCTCTCCAGCCATCAACATGTGTTCCTGAACGCTGAACGAAGTTTTTGAGCTACGCCATCACCAATACCTGGGCCCCGTAGTGGGGACAGTGGAAATTTGCTTTTTCCTGCCACTCGTCGCAGTGCAAAGGAGCCCAGAACCTCGGGGCCTCACCTTCCACTCCTTCCCCACCTCGCCCCAATCCCGGCACGCCGCCACACGCATCACTCGTTCCCCGACAGATTATGTGAGTTTTTTGGGACACTGGGACGATGAAGGGCACCTCACAGATGGACTATGGGCCATGACTAATAGGCTCCACCGTCAGGGCAAGATGACCAACTCCCTGACGACGACTACGTGGGACATGGTACGCACCCTCAACCCATCCGCATCCGCCCAGGGGGCGTCGTTTTGCTGTGGCCCGCCCTGAGATGCCCTAGGGCGCCAACGGATCCCGAGGTTTTGCCCGTGGGCGTGCTGGGGCCACCAACTGGAGCTTCCTCCCTGTGGGCGTCGCCAAAGGACTCATTCTACGTTTTTTCCAGGTGGGAAGGACCTGTGGCTGACTGGGGAAGATTACAACCCTGATGGTGGCCAGCTTTTGATGAGGTCACTGGAGGGTTCAAGGAATTACCCAATTCCCCAATTTTCCCGCAGGGACCCCAATGCTCCACCACAATGAGCTTTTTGAAGGCCCTGTTTTTTTTGTAATGAAGAGGTTACCGGATTTGTCATCAAGGAGACCAACAAGCAGCACCAAATTCCAGGTACCACATGTTTGGGACAAGGTTGACCAAGGGCCATGTATGAGGCAGGTGGAACCCCAGTGACTCATCACGATGTTCATGGTCTTCCTGGCACTCACCATGCTAAATGCCTCATGTCAAGAAAGCATAGTGTTGCCTGACTATTGGATCACCAATGATCTCATATTCCAACGCCACCCCTGCCTTCTGGGAAATATATGTCTCGCGACCGGTACCTTGACATCCTCGCAGCGCTCCATCTTGTCACCAACACCGACGTCCACTTGCCCCAGACAAGCTGTGGAGATTAGGACGTTGTACGAGATGATGCGAAAAACCGCTTCTCCTCCTACTTCAAGCCCCTTCCGCAAAGGTTCGTCATTGACGAGGTCCTCTTGTGGCTGTTACCAGTTGGAAAGCTCAGCTTCCCGGCAGTAAATCCGCCTCAAAGAAACATCGGGCTTTGGCCATAAAATTCTTTGTGCTGTACGACTGCCGAACTGGCCTATCCTGGGACTTCCTGGTCTACAAGCGGGAAGGCAAGGGGACGTGCTTGTGGACCCCCTCATTGGCTTTGGCGGAGCAGTAGTGCAAGCCCATGATGGACCGCTATTTTCCATAAGAATCACGTATCTACATCTGACAACTACTACAACGTCCCCCACTTCTCTCAAAGTACCTCCATGAGCGCAAGACGGGGGACTGTAGGCACAGTATGAAGGAGAAGGCAAGGGGCCATGCCACCTTTCCCTCCAAAGACCAAGAAAGGCAATGTAATTCCGGAAGAAGTCGGGGCCCATTTATGGCTATCCACTGGCACAACCAGCGGAAGGTTCAACCTCCTGACCAACCGCTCCACAAGGGGGAAATGGTGGAGGACTGGCAAGGTGGATCACCGCACCCAGGCCCCTCAGGGGTGACCAATGGCCGTGCCTGTCAGTGGACTATAGTAACAAACATCACACATTGAGCCTGGTGGACAATGCAAGTCCGACATGCAGATGGTACAAAAAAGTTCTTTCTGCACATGGTGGGGCATGTCAATTCTGAATGCTTACAACATCTACGACAAGCTTCGGAATGAGAACAACAACCCAGGCCGTTCAAATAGCCTGCGGAGAGTTCCAAAAAGCAGGTATTGATAAAGGAGCTCCTGGAGAAGTATCTATGCCACAGAGGGCAGTGGGCACATGCTGGGCCCGCCCGCTACTGACCGCTTGGCACTGTGCAGAGTACATGAATATGCACAGGCCTCATTTCCCCTGCCTCTGACAACCAAGCAGGAAGAAAGCAGCAGAAAGCGGTGCTATGTCTGCTACAAACATAAGGCTGACGGGCGAGGTCAGAGAAAAAGTCCACCATGGAGTGGGTGGAGTGCAAAGGTGGCCACTAACACACCTACGAGTGCTGAAGGGTTGCGCTTCTTTGAATTACCCCAACTCCAAAGCAGGAGTGCTAATCAAGGTGAAAAGTACCAAAGACAGTGACACTAGGTATACTATTATATATAGGCAATAAGTGCGGAAGTAAAAACAATTTATTGTAATATCCAAAAGTTCAATGGATTATGATTTTTTTTTTTTTTTATACAAATACAAATAACCACAGAATAATATGTGGGAAAGTGGACACATTAAATGTATATAACTAAGTGACATTCAATATGATTAGAAACTAATTAGAAATAATAGAAATCAGTGGAAAAAAAAACACAATAAATTGTATATAAAAACGTTTACAAAGCATATAACTAAGGGTGAAAGTGACACAAGACCTAATATTGGCTGGCAAAAGTATAATAAACCACCTGTGATAACGATAATTCAGTGCCTAATATAAAACAATAACCTCCCTCAATTTATAATAAAACGTACGGTATCGAGTGAAATTTCGCCACTTATCAGTGACAGTGGGACACTCTCTAAAAAGCATATTTACCAAAGTTGAAAGTGAACACAAGACCTAAATATTTGATGGCCCAAAGTATAATAAAAACAACTAGTGATAACGAATAATCAGTGCCTAATATAACAATAAAACCTACATCAATTTACTAATAAAACGTATCGGTATAGTGAAAATGAGCATTATCAGTGACAGTGACACTCTCTAAAGCATATTTAACCCAAAGTGAAAAGTGACACAAGACCTAATATTTGATGGCCAAAGTATAATAAACCAACCTGTGATAACGAATAATCAGTGGCCTAATATAACAAATAACCTACCTCCATTACTAATGAAACGTATTTCCCCCACCCCCCAAGTCCCCTGCTCCCCCTATGGTTTATCGAGTGAAAATGAGCATTATCAGTGACAGTTGAACACTCTCTAAAGCATTAACTTACCAAAGTGAAAGTGACACAAGACCTAAAAGTTGATGGGCCCAAAGTATAATAAACACCTGTGATAAAGAATAATCATGTGGGGCCGAAGATAACAAGAACATACCGTCAATTACTAAGAAAACGTTATGGTATCGAAGTGAAAATGGAGCACTAGTACGTGACAATGATCTCCTAATACACATACTTTATATAATTGGCCTCCAAATAAACTATAAAGATATCAAATAAACATCACATTGTCAATATCAACCCAATAAAGTCGTCTATGGGAGGCAAACACTCTGGCGTGAACGACGCGGCTAGGTGCGTGGTAGACGGGGCCGGGGCGGAGCCATCCGAACGCGGGGGCGAAGAATTTGCCACCGAAAATCACTCTACTTTCCCGCGCTCGCCATTATGCAACCACTGGGGCCAAAGACCTCTACTCAACGGCCAATTCTACAGAGGAAGGTTTGTGGCACATTTTATTTTTTATATTCATAACAATACATACCCGAGTGAAGGAGTTTTCAGGTGACGTAACAAACAGGCCCAATAATCGGAAAAAAACCAACGGGACCACAGTAACAGCTCTGAGAGAGAAAGGCCCGGGTCCTGGAGGGTTTGTTAACAGCATCATTTCAGATATATTTTTAACTATTGTTCTCCTCAACACATTTCAAGTTATGACTATTCTTCCACTTTCTTTCCTTCCGATGAGGCTTCCCAGGTACCCGCATCTTATTTTCCTAATCATTTTAATTTTACCGGTGTCAGCCTATTCTGTTCTAATTGGTTCTTCTCTGTATACGGTTGAGCATCTGATGTTCCACCTCCCCCCCCCCCGGTAGTGATATTCTAGGCTTCTTAGTCACTTGACGCAGAGAGAACCAATACTAAATTATGGGTTGGACAAAAACGAAGGTAAGGTAAGGAAAACCTTCTATTTAGTAGTGGTTCCGTAGTCAATGATGCCAAAGGTTCCCACCCACCTTTCCCCTTCCCATTGAACATGCCCAACGTGATATAAACATTTGAGGCAGATAAAACCGCTGAGAAAGCTGGCAATCACGTGGCAGGGAAGCATTTACGGACCGCAACAGCTGGAGGGCTGAGGCACCGGGAGATTTTAAAATTATATAGATTCTTCTTTTAAATTTTATTTCTAGTGGTATCCAGTTTTTTCAGGAGGAGCCCTTGTAAAGATTTAATGGGTATTAACCAAGATTTTTTTTAGTTTTTTTTTTTTGTTTTTTATTGCAATAGACGCAAACGGTTGTGATAAAGAAAACTCCGGGTATTCCCGAAGAGGGGTTCCCGGAATCTCAAACTATTATATAGTATAGGCTCTTCGTCATTGACTACGGAACCATACTAAATAGACAGTTTTCCTTCCTTCCCTTCGGGTTGTCAACCCCATAATGATGCTTGGAAAATGGCGCATGCGATCAGGTTCGACCAGGGTGTCAAAACATGGGACCGAAGAAGGGATAGGTGGTCAGCTGTATCTTCAGGTAAATCCCTTTTTCTTCTCTTCTATGCATTTTTCACCTTCGGTGGTAGTTTTTGGTTTAATGTAACAACGTCTCCTAGGAGCAAGTTAAAAGGAGTAGACTCTAGAAGTTTAGTTCTTCTTTTAACCGCGGTTGGGATGACGGATAGCAGTCAAAATTATAGGTGTGACTCCTGTAAGGAGATAAAGAAAAACCTAAATATTCAGTAGTGGCCCAGTAATCATCCACGCAAACCATGGCCGATTAACATAAGGCATCCTCTTCAAACAACTAATCCGCCGTAGTTTGAATATGACCGCGCAGAGCATTTAAACAATCTGAGGAGCCTTCATCATGAGCGCACAGAGACCTCACTAATGGCTTCAGTCATTATGCATTGGGTTCTCAATAAGAAAAAACTTCAGAAAAACTAAAAAATTAAAAAGAAAATTATGAAATCAACTATCCAATAAGCTTTCAATCATATCCGGGGAGGTAACTGGTGGGGATCTTTGGACCAGAAGCTGATTCAGGCGTCATTCTTCCTTCACTGACATATAAAAGTAAACCCAAAAATCCTTAATACATCAAAACGAATGGGAAGGGGCAGGGTGTCGGGAGGGCCCCAGTCGTCAAATGATTAGGGGGGACTACTAAAATATTAGGTTTTCTTTATCGTCCTTACAGGAGTCAACACCTAGAATTTATTAGTGGCCACGCCATTCATTGACGGAACATGCCTGATTTCTAAGGATGGAGGGGGGGACATTCCGCTAATCATATCATAACTCTAGAAAAAGCAGATAATCAAACAAACCACATAGTATTCTTACTTTGAAAATATATTTAAATACCGGAGCAGCCAATAATATATACAAGAAAGCGGGTTCAGGGCAAGGTAGCGTGCTTCAAAGAAAGGCTGCTTGACCCCAAAAAAAGGGAAACTAGCTGAAGGTCTGGGAACAGATCTTTTGTTTTTGTAGTTACAAAGGCACCCCCACTCAACGAGTGGTGACAAAAAATAACAAGTTATAAGTTTACATGTTGCACATAATAAAACCCCCAAAAAATCATCGTGGATATAAAAATTTGCAAAAAAGATATCCACTGTTTAAATATTAAATTTCCTGTCACAGCTAAAACTACTATAAACATAAACACCGTTGTTTTGTACTAAACATCTGTACTAGCACAATTTCTTCGCAGAGGAAATTTTCCATATCACATTAAAACCCATAAAAATTGTATACACAGCTCTTACCACTCCTTCGGGGTCTAGGGGGTCTCTATGTTACAATGACTGCAACCCCCCCCCCCCCCCCTTTTCTTGAAAGTAAACAAAAGTGATTGGAAGGGGCCCCACCTAGACACTCTGCCTTAAAGCGATACATGGTTTAAGGGAAGGTTTGTCTAGAGCAACTGACAACAGTATCTAGTCAAAAACGTATGATTAGACGCCCACCCAAAACTGTGTGGACGAAAATCTCTTCTACTGAAAAATTCTTCAGGCAAAACATCAAGAGGCTGACCATTTGGCGTAAATCGTGGGCACTACCCCCAAACGCCGGGATTACTCTCTTGAATGACTGCGACCAGAAGAGAAGCTAATCTCCGTTTCAGTAAGCGTTTACCCGTACTCGCTACCCCTAAAAAGCACCCTGGGGGTTTAGGAGGAGCCACTCTCAAATATTGTGGTTAGAGCTTGCACTGGGAATAGATTATGATGCACCTTTCCCCTTTTTAACGCCGGTTACGTGACATCAGAAAAAATGTGTGCCAAACTGTGCTCATTCTTGGCTACAAATCCTGGGGAAGGGGGCATCGTGAATACATTCATAAAGTCTACCAAACCTAAGGCAATTAGGTGTGTTGCTTCCATCGACGACAGACTCAGACACTCTGTTCCCGGTGGCCAAAAGCCAAAAGGAATACAGCCTTTTTTAAGAGTAATGCAAAATCTGCAGTATTTTGGTCCAGACGAGGAGTGGACGAGTGAAGTAAAGAAAATGCCTTGTCCAGAGGCCCAAGTAGGCATGAGCGAACGGGGAGCGGGGCGGAGTTTAAAACTATGCCCTCATAAAACATGTTTCCTCCGCCACCGGTATGGCAGTGAGACCTGTAAGGTCTAAAAAGGGCACGTCTAATTGCAGTTAAGTGATGTTTTTAAACGTGACCACAGATAAATGTTTCTGCTCAAACAGATAATTTAAAATAATTAAAAACTAATGCTACTGAGGGCACAGTTATGTTCTGTTCTAATGATCCAAGAAGTAAAAGGACTTGCCAATGGGGAGTTTGGATACTGTCGTTTCGCTATGACTGAGGTATACGTGATTTAATAATTTAGTGGTCACATCTCTACCGTATGGTGCTAGACACTTGGCCGCCTGGAATGTCCATAATGCAAAAGTCAGCGGGAGGTCGCTAGGTTGCCAATCGTGGCTAAGTGGAAATACCCGACTGACGCGAAACGGGGTGCGGGCACCACGTCTTTAATTGCTCGGTAACCACCACTGCCGCCGGCCACAGGGGCGCGGACTTAGCGAGGACTAAGCCTCGATCATTTCGCCTAGTTTGTTCACTAGCGGGGCACATTAGTGACGAGTCTTCTGGCGGCGGAAAAAACAGATGGATGGAGCTCCATCTTGTTCCAGGTCTGTGCACTAGGGCGTCCGGGCCCCCCAGGCCGGCGTTTTCGTCCGGAGGGTGAGGTATAGGATATAGAGGGAGTTTGTGAGTCTCCTCGGACGCAAAACAGATCCACTTGTGGATGGGAGAGCTCTGCAATCATTTGGTTGAACAAATGGGTTGCTTGAGCTCCCATTCTACGGTCGTGCTCTGTACTCCGGGACAGAGGCGTCTGTCCAGACGTTTGCTACGCCTGGGAGATAAAGATGCGTGAAGATAAATGTCTAGTCTGGATGGCTAGAGTAAAAAAAAAATCTCTTCCGGGACACGTTTAGCAACTTCCTTGACCTCGTTGACCCATGTTTCTGAATAAGGTGAACTGCGTTCAGATTGTATATTATGAAGGCCCCACCGAATTGGCCCGTAAAGCAGGGGCCGTGAGACTGAAGGAAATACAAGGGGACTAGAAAATTCTTGGACATTGATGTGGGAGATTTTACTAAGGGGGACCCCAAAGCCCCTGACCATGGTGCACCTGAGTGTGACTGAAATCCCCAACCTATTGTGCCTGACGTATCCGTGTCTACCCATACCGTGGGCGGAGGAGAGGGGCCATGACATTATTGGGTGCAACGTTTCCCTCTTCGCCCCGGACCGCTAGTAAGGTGTGGATTAATGTCGGGATGGGCCATAATTTTCCCGACGATAAGAGTGGGAAAATATTTTGTTGCCCTTCCAATATTAAACGTTTTTACTTTCAACCGGCCCAACAGTTTTAACAGATATTTGTAGTTGAATCCAGTTGAGAGAGCCTGACCAGAGGGGACTCCCAGACCCTCTGCGTCGTAGTCAGGACTGTGGAGAAATAACATGAAACCGTTTCCTGCGACACCTGTTGCGATTGTTCACACTCTGGATTCAGGAGAGCAGCTGTTTCCCAGACCAGCCCCTATCCCCTGAAGTACTCGTGAGGATACAAGGTTTGACGTTACAAGATTTACCTTGAACCCTAGAGTTTTGACATGAATTTAAAATTAGGTTGAACATGTTTGATGCATAATTGTTCTGTCTCTGCCACCACCAGCCAGTCGTCTAGGTACCACAAAACTCTGATTCCTTGCCTTTACAACGGCATCAGGGCCTTGCCGGACTAATTTCGTGGAATAATCGACGGTGCAAGGTTCAAACGGAATGGCATCCGTTGAAAAACAAAACTTTGGTGCCTGATCCGTAAAAGGCCAGGAAACCTTTTGACAATCTTTGTTTGACCGATACGATGCCAATAGGCGTCTGTCAGGTATAGGGAACACATCCAACCTCCCGGGCGGAAGTGGGAGCCTGATTTGGTGTACTGGTAACATGCGGAATGGACGCGTGTGTGAATGGGAAGGGTTCAGATAAAGACAGGTATACGACCCGGTTCTAATCTGAACACTGTCCCCGTTTGGGAAAACCAAAAATAGCGTGGACGTGAAATACAGGGGAATTGGGGAGGACCGGGAGGATTGACATTCTTGGCGAGTTCCTGGACCAGTGATTCCACCTCTAAAGAAATACAAAATTCGCCGTAGTCGGCTGACGTAAGCGCGGGTTCGCCGGAGCCATTGCCAAAAGTGATGCCTTTGCGTGGCCACCATCCGTGCCCAAGTGTTTAACGGCCTTGCTGGGTGACACGGTTCGGAACGAACCAGTTAGCAGGCCAAGGGTTCGTCCCGGCTGTTACTACCCTCGGATCGTCCGCCGGCCTTAAGATTGGCATCCGGGAGTGAGAGGAGACTTTAGTTTTTTGATGCGTGGGTGGAGTTGGTGGTGGGGGACGCTTCGACGGGCTGCCTGGCGGTTGGCCGAAGAGGGGGCCCTTGGGACTTGGCTTATTGAGGGCCGCGTCCTCTCTGACCTGAAAACCCTACTCTGTCTATGCCTGTACTGACCTTGAGGGGGCGGGGGAGGACTTCGGAGGTGGAAGAAAGGGCTTAGATCCCCCCGGCTGAGCCTTAGCGGGCGGGCCTGGATTTGGGGAAGTTAAAGGCAGGTTTCTTAGAAGGGCGTGGGGACTGTGTTTAAAGGCCTGCGCCATAGTAAACACCGTTCGCCACACGTCAGGGGAACATTAAAGAGGGAGTGAGGCCATGGTGACCATGACCACCTGATTCGCCAATGCGATCAGGCAGTTTGCGGACTAAAAGACATTCTGAGGGTCTTGTCTCGCTCGTACTTCCTCAAGCAAGGGCGGTGCGGATGGTAACCCAGAGATTGGATTGGAGAATGAAGAAGAGGTCGCCGGGACAATTCAAACGATAGTCTGGGCAATCCGCGTGTGCGATCCCTGCCTGGAGTGGACCGGAGGCAAAGACCTTGGCACCTGTTGAGAACACTATGTATTGAGAGAAACACGGGCGAAAAGCTTTCCCCCTTAGCCTAAATTCTCGGTCTAGGTGGAGTTGGGGTTTAGGGGTGGTGGAGGTGACAAGGGTCTTTTAGCTCCCAAAGATTTTAATTTTAGGGGCAGCTAAGAAAGCAAACAAAAGCTGAAGGGACTCCGCCGGGCAGAGCAACACTGGCAGGGAGAACCAAACGAATGAGTAGTGGAGGGATCTGGGGTGGGAAAGTTTTGGAAGTAAAAATGTGGATCATCAAAGTTTTGAAGCCTCGGTTTTCCCATTGCAAACCCAGGGTCCTGGACCCAAACTTGCCCCACCATCAAGACTGGATTAGCTGCTGCATCTGTGACGGTTTGCGAAATCAAGTTCTGGAGTGAGAGCTGACAGGAGTCTTAATGTCATTAAACACATTTCCAGCTTAGACCCAGGTCTGTACAAAACAATTTTGAAGAGAGGCAGGGGGTAAAGCCGGCTTAGTAGCATAAAAAAAATAGTCCTGGTGATTACTAACTAGGTATAGCCCTTTATATTGACGGTCTAGTACATTTCCCAAAGTATTCAAGGCCCTTAATTTCTTAGATTTATTGCCCTGGATGACCCAATCACGGCTGTACTGGGAGTTCCTCTTCCCCCCCCCGGGACAAGGTGGGTTGGGCGAAGGCTCTGGTTTAGTGGGGGTCAAAAGGGACCACATGGACTCGTCTGGTCCGTAAAGCAAGGGCTTTAGGTACCCTTTCTGAGAGGTGCCTTGTCTAGAGGGGGGTGGATTGACATCCTTTATAACCCTGACCATTCGAAGTGGTCAATGCAGACGTTGACGGCAGGCCTAGTAACCACTGATGGTGGACAGAGGTGGGAGGGTGGAAGGGATCTGAGTTTAAAGGCAATAGAAGTCATCAGAGGCCGGACCGTAGAGATTGTCGTGGGAGCTCCCAAGTCCACTGTGGGAGGTGTCCTGTTGTTGGCCCAAATTTTTTAGATTACAAGCATTACTAAGTAGCCCATCAATTTCCTGTGGCAGGGACAAATTGACTTGATGATGTACTCACTGGTGGGAAATCAGTAATATCCTGCGCGCGGTATAAAGCAGAACCTGGACTTCTTGCCCTTCCATATACTGAACATCATTGAAACCTAGTATTTTATCATCCTGTTCCTCCTGAGAAGATCCCGGCCGAAGCTGGGGTACCATGGTGCCAAGATACGTCAGGGGAATTGAGGATGGGATCGCCGCGTCCCGTGGGGTGCTTGACCGTCCAGCCCACTGTCGGGAATAGTTTGAGCCGGACTTCAGGGGGTGGTCCAGACCCCGGCCGAGCAAAATCGCCAAACAACGAGGCCTTGGCCGACACTCCCTTGGGAGTCTGAAAACACTCTCAATCACTGATAACCTGGAACTCTCCAATTCCGGGGTTTAAAAGTTAAGGGGTAAAATTCAGCTTGTAGGTAACAGGCACTATAACGGACCCTTGAGACCGAACACAAAACTCTGGTCTGGGGTAGAGGTACGATGAGAAGCACACTAGAAAATGGGCGAATGTCGGGGGGCCTTTCTATACATGGGAATCCTTTTTTGGAAGATTTATGGCTGCACCCCCCGGTGTGACCGTGAACTACTCTTCGATTTGGGAGGATTTATCGCCGTGAAACCACTGGTGGAACTTTCCGTCTTACTCTTCTTACTCGATGGTGAAGGGGCAAGACTAGGTGGGCTGGTTGTCTGAGAGGTGACCGAGGACCGAGATCTCTCCCGAGACGGAGGAGGGTGCCACCCCCCCGGGGGGGGGGGGGGGGGCCGGGGGATGTAGGCTCTATTGGGACGTTTCGTAGTAAAGCAGCAGGAAGACACAGAACCTGGACCAGTCAGCCACCGGCTTACGACATGTTACTCGAGAGGAATGTTTAGGAGGAGGGTGCTCGAAAAGAAGCCTGATCCACAAGAGGGACGTTGTCACATTGAAGGGGACTTATGAGCCACAATCGTAGTATACGCTGGGACATTCTGTTGCCTAAAATCTCGTAAGGCGGACCGCCTGACGTCTTATCATTGTCGCGGAAGGACCTTGACCACTTAATGGGGAGCAAAAAGGGAAACAGTTGCGCATTCACCCACAGACCCCTTGAACGGTCTAGACATTTAACACACTTGATGCAAAAGCGTGTGCGGCCAAAAACTAGGGGATACAGGCACAGGTAGGGGTAATGCATTAAAAGCAAAAACTGGGGCAAAGGCGTAGCCATGACCTGGAGACTGGTGGGGAAAAAACTACTGCAGGGGTCTGTATTTGGTCCGACGGAGCCCAGATCTGGAAAAAAGAAAATTTCCAGGAATAATTGCTCATAAGGTTAACCCAAACATGTTCGCAAAACACATGTGTTAATTACCGGCCGGGGGGTGAAACGAGACGTAATGACACAAAAAACGATCACAGCTCGCTACGCGGCGGGGTTCTATAAAAGATTTCAGAAATATCTAAAACTCGAGGTTTGACTCCTGTAAGGAGGATAAAGAAAAAACCTAATATTAAGTTAGTGGCCCCGTAATCATTGACGAAACCATGCCTATTACATAAAGGCATCCTCTTTCAAACACACTACCTCGCCGTAGTTTTTGAATTCACCGCGCAGAGCATTTTAAAAAAAACTGAGGAGCCTTCAGCATGAGCGCACGCGACCTCACTCATGGCTGCAGTTCATTATGAACTTGGGTTATCACTACCCGAAAAAAACTTCGTAAAAATAAAAAACAAAAAACGAAAATAACAGAATAACTATCCAATCAAGCCTTTCCATCATACTGGATGTAACTTGTGGGATTTCTGACCAGGGACGCTGATTCAGGCGTCATTCTTCCTTCACTGACATATCAAGTAAACCAAAATCCTTAATACATCAACCGAATGGGGAAGGGGGGGACGGTTCGGGAGGGGCCCAGTCGTCAATGAGTACCGGGGCACTACTAATTAATAGGGTGATTTTATCTCCTTACAGGCGTCAAACCTATAATTTATTAGTGGCCCCTCCATCAGTGACGAAAAAACTGCATGATTTCTAAGGATGGAGGGGGGGACATTCGTATTCATATCCTAACTCTAGCAAAAGCAGATAATAAAAACAACCACATAGTATTTTACTTTGAAAAGATATTTAATAACGGCGTAGCCGAACAAATACAGAAAAAAGAGGGTTCAAAGGCAGGTGCGTGCTTCAAAGAAGCCTGCCTGACAAAAAAAATGGGTAAAAACCCTGAAGATTCTGAACAACGGATCTGTAGTTACAAAGGCACCCCACTCAACGAGTGGGGCAAAAAATAAACAAGTTATAAGTTTACATGTGCACATAATAAACCCCAACTAAAACTTGGAGGATAAAGTGCTAAAAGGATCCAGTATTCTAAAATTAAAAATTGCTTTCGCAGTTAAAACATCTAAAACAAACACCGTTGTTTTGTACTTAACAATTGTAATAGCACAATTTCTCACTGAGAAATTTCATAACACATTTTCACCTTAAATGGTATCACCGCGCTCATACTGCCGGCGCGGGGTCTAGGGTGTCTGTGTCAAAATGACTGCACCCCCCCCCCACCCCCCCCCCCCCCCATTCCGGGTAACTGTCTTCGTGGTTCGATGCATAAGGTGTGATTTTCGGTGTGAGCACTCCTGCGATTCGAATCCACGGACGGCCCACATGTGTTTTGTAAAATTTTCTGAATCGATTTTAGGGTATAGGTGGTTGTGGAAGGAACCATAAAATGTAACCCAAAAAGTGACTGCAGGGCCACCTAGACCCTCTGCATTAAAGCGTTCTACATGTATAAGACCGGTTTGTCTAGGAGCAACGGGAACAAGTTATTTATTAGTGGCCCCTCCTCCATTGACCGAAACATGGCTATTACATAAGGCATCCTCTTCCAAACACTAATCCGCCGTAGTTTGGAATATACCGCGCAGGAGCATTTAAAAAAAATGAGGAGCCTGCATTCATGAGCGCACGCGACCTCACTCATGGCTTCAGGTTCATTTATGGAATTGGGTTCTCACTACGAAAAAACTTAGTAAAAAATAAAAACAAAAAGAAAAATAAAGAATAAACTATCCAATAAGCTTTGATCCAGTCAATATCGTGGATGTACTTGTTGGTGGATTTCGGGACCAGACGCTGGGATCCGGCGTCATTCCTCCTTCTTTGCTCTGCGCTCAGGACTGCCACCGGACGTTTTCCTTTCCGGCTCGCGGGGTTCCGCATTCGTGGCGTCCCTAGTGAGTTTTTTCTCATTTGTTTACTCTGGGATGTATCTAGTAAGGTCGGTATAGGGCGTAGCCAGGAGGTGTCCTGGGGCGGTTGCCCGCAGTGCAATGATTTTTGGGGCGTGGTATGGGGCATCTATTTTCGGATGTACACTGCGTGGGTACGCTGGTTGTGGACACGTTGAACTTTTCACAGTTTGGTTTAGTTGGTGATGGCAGGCGGCTTTCATTAAGCGTTTAATTATTGCTGCCGTTTATCCTTCTGATGAGGTAAGCTGTATGTTTGCTGACGTTCCCAGCGTATTTTTTTCTCACGTAGTGAAGTTTTTTCTGGGTCCGTGTCAGGCTTCCCGGGGTTGGGAAAGTTATCGCTTCGGTGGTGTGGTGGCGGTGGTTTCCTGTTTGTGATATTCCAGTGTGTGTTTATATTTAAAAATATGTATTGCCCTTTAACTAGGCCTAGCCAGACGCTTCGTCAGCTTTGCCACAGTTCTAGTGGGTATTAAGTACTTTGATTAAATATGCCCTACTGTGTCATGTGTAGTCGGGTTTTTAGTTGGGTAGTGGCTAATTCCTACGGGGACTATATTTGTTTCCTGGTTTAGTTGTGTATTGGCTAATTCCACGGATACTGTGGGGTGTGACCTTGGTTAGTCGTGCGTGTTCTCTCCTCGGGGTCGGAGTGTTCTAGATGGTGTATGTTCAGGGTGGGGTTTGCCTTCCGGCGGGGTTCGCGGTTTTCCACCGGGAAAAAAAAACCTGGAACCGATGGAGCAGTGTTAGGGCCCACGTGGTTGTTAACACTGGAGGGTTCCCCACGGCGGGGGGAGGTTTGTCTGTGGCTCTCCAGGGACTGCGTATCTGTGGATGCATGGTTTAGGGCCTCCTTTATGTTCCGGGCGGGATGGCTGTTACCCATCCTTACATATATATGTGAGGTAGATATAAAGTCTTTGAAACGATGGTCGGGAGAACACTTGTTTTTTATAGGTTTTTTTACCTGGTTTACGGGGGACAAACCACGGGGAATAAACCTAGCTGGTGTTTAGGCGTTCCTCCCCGGCGGACTTTTACAAATTAGTGGGGTCAGGAACTTGTGGGGTTAACATTTTTAGACTTCTCACCCCCCAGGGAGGGTGCACCTTAAGGCAGGGTGGGCATCAAACGGACTTAGGTCTCTTATAGTTAACCAATCCAATGTGAGTGAATTACTTCTGTGTGATCGCGGGCCTTTACTCACTCGGCCATTTGGAAGGATCAGTGAGGGTTAACCAAATCGATTTCCACACCCCCGGCGGGTGTCCCTAAGGATAGGAACTAAGAAGGTTATAAACAAAGTCAATTTCGATTAAACCCTAATCTGGGTGATACTTTCAGTAACGCCGCCTTCGAGTTTTTACGACGATCGTTTGGGACAATTCGTTAAAAAAAATCAGATCTCGTAGTTCCTGCCCCGGGGCTATCCTACGTAAATATTTATTTCAAGGGCCCGGGTCTTTATGAGAGGGGGCGGCTTGGTTACAAAATTGAATTCTTGAGGAACAGGGCACCACCTCCGCAGACTATAAGTGCCATACTGGACCATTATATCAGAGGGTTATTCTTCATGTTTCTTAGCTAAGAAAGACTTGTTTTAAGCCTCTGTTTACCAGGCCGCGTGGCGAGATTGTGAAAAGCTGGGTCTTTGCATCACGTTACCCGGCGGGTTATGTAACACTTGTAGGCGAACACTTGGAGTTAAAACCTTATGAGCATTAATTACTGGAAATTTTCGTTATTTTTCCAGAAGCTGAGCCTCCGGCGGACCAATACAAGACCAGTCGGTAGTTCCTTTCACAAGTCTATGTCATGGATAATGTCACCCCAAGTTTTTGCCCTGTGCATTACCCCTACTTGCGCGGGTATCCCAATTTTTGCACATACCCTTTGCATAAGGGGTGTTAGATGTCTAGACCGATCCAAGGGGTCTCTGGGTTACAAGTCATTGTTCTTTGTGCTCCCAATTAAACCAATAACGTCCTGTGTGACAATGACAAGACCGCGGGCGGTCGCGTTGAGAGAGGTTCAGACAACAACTTGTCGGCCTTACACTACCATTGTCGCACATTAAGTCACTTCAATGTGACAAACGGTCCACTTTGGGATAAGTTGCTGTCAGAGCACCCTCCCCCTAAACGTACCTCTAGAGTAAGGGGTTGTATCGACAGAGGACTAGCCAGGATTTCTGTATTCGTCTGTGGAGAACGTTTTAAAAACGGCGCCGAGCGGAGCCTACTCCCACGGCAGGCCACCTCATCGTCGCCAGGCGAGATCGAGGTCAAAGGTCTCCCCTCAGACAAACCGGTCTTCAAGTCGGGCATCTTCCCCGGCTTAGTAAGGAAGTGCAAGGACTCTGAAGCTTCCCCCAGGAGCCATGGTGGTGATCCGTCCAAACCTAGGGTCCAGTTCGCGGTCACAACCGTAGCCATAAATACTCCAAAAAGGATTCCCATAAGAAGTCCTCTCGACATTCTTTCTAAGTCTAGTGCATTCCATCGTACCTCGACACCTGACCAAGCTTTCTGTTACAGCCTCAGCGTTTATAGTGAAGCGCCTGGCCCCTAAACAAGATTTACCTACTGATATTTTAACCCTAGAAATGGGGAGTTCAGGATTTTCAATAATTGAGAATGTTTCAGAATCTCAAAGAAGAGCGTAGGCCAGAGCCTTCGGGCGTTGGCGTTTGTGCTCAGCCAGGGTCTGTCCATTCCACGTCCGAATCATACGAGTTCACCACCAGTACGCCGATGTACACAGGGACGCGGCGGCCCCATCACTTAATCCCTGATTTATCTTGGAAACAAGGTTGCACTGCCCTCGGCGGGGGGTTCTTCTCAGGAGGATCGGGAGGGAACAAGATGAAGTGTCATTAATTGCAGATAGGGAAGGAAAAGGGCGTCAGGCTCAGGCCATGGACGGGCCGCCCATGATAATACTAATTCACCTGACAAGTTCTGCACCTAACCAGTTTTTGTACAGCACAAGAATAATTGAATGGGGACTTACTCATGCTCTCTCAAAATTCTTTAATCAAACAACGAGAACAAACACCACAATGGACTTGGGGGCTCCCCTTTGGACAGGTTTCTGCGGGAAGGCCTATGGATAACTGGTCAATCGATTTAGGCTAAGGGATTCCTAACCCTCCTACTGTTGTCACCGGGCAGGGAGGCTCTAGGCCAGCTACGGCGGCGCATTTCACTACGGTTAAGGAAGTCAGGGTCATTAGGGATGTTAAATCCACCCCCTCTAGACATAAGCGGCCTCTTAGAACAGGTAGCGTATGCCCCTGCTTTATGGGCCAGGACGAAGTGCCATGGAGTCCCTTTGAACCCCTCTAAGCCAGAGGCTGGCCCAAGGCCTACCTTGTTCAGGGGAAAAACTCCCGGTACCACGTGAGTGGTTTAATCCAGGGAAAATAAGTCTAAGAAATTAAGGGCATTGGATGCCTTGGGTATAAGGTTTGGATGTAAATTGGATCAAAGGCTATTACCTAGTTATTATTATCCAGGGATTATTGTGGTTTATGCATCTAAGCCTGCTTAACCCCCTGCCTCAGCTTCTCAAAAAACTTTTGTCAGACTGGTATAAGATGGAATGCGGTTTAATGATAGTAAGGCTCTGTTGGGCTATTAAACCTTG
>CM064487.1:100072403-100111735 GCA_032716605.1 Paralithodes platypus
GATAAATTACTCCTGAACCAATATCAATTATTATGTTCCTTCCAACAACCAACCATACTCCTAAAATCGATTAATGAAATTTACAAACACATGTGGCAGTCCGTGGACTCGAACCCAGGATGCTCACACCGAAAATCAACACCTTATACATCGCACCACGAAGACAGTTAAAGGTTGGTGGACACTGCCTACGATTTATTATGCAACTTCGAATCCTGCATATCAATCTAAGCATGTACACACATCCCAACTGCAACTCACGTAGGCTATGCATATGTGAATGGAAAGAGCAATTAATGGGGCCTTAACCACTTAAGGAAGTCCTCTCGATAAATTACTCCTGAACCAATATCAATTATTATGTTCCTTCCAACAACCAACCATACTCCTAAAATCGATTAATGAAATTTACAAACACATGTGGCAGTCCGTGGACTCGAACCCAGGATGCTCACACCGAAAATCAACACCTTATACATCGCACCACGAAGACAGTTAAAGGTTGGTGGACACTGCCTACGATTTATTATGCAACTTCGAATCCTGCATATCAATCTAAGCATGTACACACATCCCAACTGCAACTCACGTAGGCTATGCATATGTGAATGGAAAGAGCAATTAATGGGGCCTTAACCACTTAGGAAGTCCTCTCGATAAATTACTCCTGAACCAATATCAATTATTATGTTCCTTCCAACAACCAACCATACTCCTAAAATCGATTAATGAAATTTACAAACACATGTGGCAGTCCGTGGACTCGAACCCAGGATGCTCACACCGAAAATCAACACCTTATACATCGCACCACGAAGACAGTTAAAGGTTGGTGGACACTGCCTACGATTTATTATGCAACTTCGAATCCTGCATATCAATCTAAGCATGTACACACATCCCAACTGCAACTCACGTAGGCTATGCATATGTGAATGGAAAGAGCAATTAATGGGGCCTTAACCACTTAGGAAGTCCTCTCGATAAATTACTCCTGAACCAATATCAATTATTATGTTCCTTCCAACAACCAACCATACTCCTAAAATCGATTAATGAAATTTACAAACACATGTGGCAGTCCGTGGACTCGAACCCAGGATGCTCACACCGAAAATCAACACCTTATACATCGCACCACGAAGACAGTTAAAGGTTGGTGGACACTGCCTACGATTTATTATGCAACTTCGAATCCTGCATATCAATCTAAGCATGTACACACATCCCAACTGCAACTCACGTAGGCTATGCATATGTGAATGGAAAGAGCAATTAATGGGGCCTTAACCACTTAGGGAAGTCCTCTCGATAAATTACTCCTGAACCAATATCAATTATTATGTTCCTTCCAACAACCAACCATACTCCTAAAATCGATTAATGAAATTTACAAACACATGTGGCAGTCCGTGGACTCGAACCCAGGATGCTCACACCGAAAATCAACACCTTATACATCGCACCACGAAGACAGTTAAAGGTTGGTGGACACTGCCTACGATTTATTATGCAACTTCGAATCCTGCATATCAATCTAAGCATGTACACACATCCCAACTGCAACTCACGTAGGCTATGCATATGTGAATGGAAAGAGCAATTAATGGGGCCTTAACCACTTAGGGAAGTCCTCTCGATAAATTACTCCTGAACCAATATCAATTATTATGTTCCTTCCAACAACCAACCATACTCCTAAAATCGATTAATGAAATTTACAAACACATGTGGCAGTCCGTGGACTCGAACCCAGGATGCTCACACCGAAAATCAACACCTTATACATCGCACCACGAAGACAGTTAAAGGTTGGTGGACACTGCCTACGATTTATTATGCAACTTCGAATCCTGCATATCAATCTAAGCATGTACACACATCCCAACTGCAACTCACGTAGGCTATGCATATGTGAATGGAAAGAGCAATTAATGGGGCCTTAACCACTTAGGGAAGTCCTCTCGATAAATTACTCCTGAACCAATATCAATTATTATGTTCCTTCCAACAACCAACCATACTCCTAAAATCGATTAATGAAATTTACAAACACATGTGGCAGTCCGTGGACTCGAACCCAGGATGCTCACACCGAAAATCAACACCTTATACATCGCACCACGAAGACAGTTAAAGGTTGGTGGACACTGCCTACGATTTATTATGCAACTTCGAATCCTGCATATCAATCTAAGCATGTACACACATCCCAACTGCAACTCACGTAGGCTATGCATATGTGAATGGAAAGAGCAATTAATGGGGCCTTAACCACTTAAGGGAGTCCTCTCGATAAATTACTCCTGAACCAATATCAATTATTATGTTCCTTCCAACAACCAACCATACTCCTAAAATCGATTAATGAAATTTACAAACACATGTGGCAGTCCGTGGACTCGAACCCAGGATGCTCACACCGAAAATCAACACCTTATACATCGCACCACGAAGACAGTTAAAGGTTGGTGGACACTGCCTACGATTTATTATGCAACTTCGAATCCTGCATATCAATCTAAGCATGTACACACATCCCAACTGCAACTCAGGGCTATGCATATGTGAATGGAAAGAGCAATTAATGGGGCCTTAACCACTTAGGGAAGTCCTCTCGATAAATTACTCCTGAACCAATATCAATTATTATGTTCCTTCCAACAACCAACCATACTCCTAAAATCGATTAATGAAATTTACAAACACATGTGGCAGTCCGTGGACTCGAACCCAGGATGCTCACACCGAAAATCAACACCTTATACATCGCACCACGAAGACAGTTAAAGGTTGGTGGACACTGCCTACGATTTATTATGCAACTTCGAATCCTGCATATCAATCTAAGCATGTACACACATCCCAACTGCAACTCACGTAGGCTATGCATATGTGAATGGAAAGAGCAATTAATGGGGCCTTAACCACTTAGGGAAGTCCTCTCGATAAATTACTCCTGAACCAATATCAATTATTATGTTCCTTCCAACAACCAACCATACTCCTAAAATCGATTAATGAAATTTACAAACACATGTGGCAGTCCGTGGACTCGAACCCAGGATGCTCACACCGAAAATCAACACCTTATACATCGCACCACGAAGACAGTTAAAGGTTGGTGGACACTGCCTACGATTTATTATGCAACTTCGAATCCTGCATATCAATCTAAGCATGTACACACATCCCAACTGCAACTCACGTAGGCTATGCATATGTGAATGGAAAGAGCAATTAATGGGGCCTTAACCACTTAGGGAAGTCCTCTCGATAAATTACTCCTGAACCAATATCAATTATTATGTTCCTTCCAACAACCAACCATACTCCTAAAATCGATTAATGAAATTTACAAACACATGTGGCAGTCCGTGGACTCGAACCCAGGATGCTCACACCGAAAATCAACACCTTATACATCGCACCACGAAGACAGTTAAAGGTTGGTGGACACTGCCTACGATTTATTATGCAACTTCGAATCCTGCATATCAATCTAAGCATGTACACACATCCCAACTGCAACTCACGTAGGCTATGCATATGTGAATGGAAAGAGCAATTAATGGGGCCTTAACCACTTAGGGAAGTCCTCTCGATAAATTACTCCTGAACCAATATCAATTATTATGTTCCTTCCAACAACCAACCATACTCCTAAAATCGATTAATGAAATTTACAAACACATGTGGCAGTCCGTGGACTCGAACCCAGGATGCTCACACCGAAAATCAACACCTTATACATCGCACCACGAAGACAGTTAAAGGTTGGTGGACACTGCCTACGATTTATTATGCAACTTCGAATCCTGCATATCAATCTAAGCATGTACACACATCCCAACTGCAACTCACGTAGGCTATGCATATGTGAATGGAAAGAGCAATTAATGGGGCCTTAACCACTTAGGGAAGTCCTCTCGATAAATTACTCCTGAACCAATATCAATTATTATGTTCCTTCCAACAACCAACCATACTCCTAAAATCGATTAATGAAATTTACAAACACATGTGGCAGTCCGTGGACTCGAACCCAGGATGCTCACACCGAAAATCAACACCTTATACATCGCACCACGAAGACAGTTAAAGGTTGGTGGACACTGCCTACGATTTATTATGCAACTTCGAATCCTGCATATCAATCTAAGCATGTACACACATCCCAACTGCAACTCACGTAGGCTATGCATATGTGAATGGAAAGAGCAATTAATGGGGCCTTAACCACTTAGGGAAGTCCTCTCGATAAATTACTCCTGAACCAATATCAATTATTATGTTCCTTCCAACAACCAACCATACTCCTAAAATCGATTAATGAAATTTACAAACACATGTGGCAGTCCGTGGACTCGAACCCAGGATGCTCACACCGAAAATCAACACCTTATACATCGCACCACGAAGACAGTTAAAGGTTGGTGGACACTGCCTACGATTTATTATGCAACTTCGAATCCTGCATATCAATCTAAGCATGTACACACATCCCAACTGCAACTCACGTAGGCTATGCATATGTGAATGGAAAGAGCAATTAATGGGGCCTTAACCACTTAAGGAAGTCCTCTCGATAAATTACTCCTGAACCAATATCAATTATTATGTTCCTTCCAACAACCAACCATACTCCTAAAATCGATTAATGAAATTTACAAACACATGTGGCAGTCCGTGGACTCGAACCCAGGATGCTCACACCGAAAATCAACACCTTATACATCGCACCACGAAGACAGTTAAAGGTTGGTGGACACTGCCTACGATTTATTATGCAACTTCGAATCCTGCATATCAATCTAAGCATGTACACACATCCCAACTGCAACTCACGTAGGCTATGCATATGTGAATGGAAAGAGCAATTAATGGGGCCTTAACCACTTAGGGAAGTCCTCTCGATAAATTACTCCTGAACCAATATCAATTATTATGTTCCTTCCAACAACCAACCATACTCCTAAAATCGATTAATGAAATTTACAAACACATGTGGCAGTCCGTGGACTCGAACCCAGGATGCTCACACCGAAAATCAACACCTTATACATCGCACCACGAAGACAGTTAAAGGTTGGTGGACACTGCCTACGATTTATTATGCAACTTCGAATCCTGCATATCAATCTAAGCATGTACACACATCCCAACTGCAACTCACGTAGGCTATGCATATGTGAATGGAAAGAGCAATTAATGGGGCCTTAACCACTTAAGGGAAGTCCTCTCGATAAATTACTCCTGAACCAATATCAATTATTATGTTCCTTCCAACAACCAACCATACTCCTAAAATCGATTAATGAAATTTACAAACACATGTGGCAGTCCGTGGACTCGAACCCAGGATGCTCACACCGAAAATCAACACCTTATACATCGCACCACGAAGACAGTTAAAGGTTGGTGGACACTGCCTACGATTTATTATGCAACTTCGAATCCTGCATATCAATCTAAGCATGTACACACATCCCAACTGCAACTCACGTAGGCTATGCATATGTGAATGGAAAGAGCAATTAATGGGGCCTTAACCACTTAGGAAGTCCTCTCGATAAATTACTCCTGAACCAATATCAATTATTATGTTCCTTCCAACAACCAACCATACTCCTAAAATCGATTAATGAAATTTACAAACACATGTGGCAGTCCGTGGACTCGAACCCAGGATGCTCACACCGAAAATCAACACCTTATACATCGCACCACGAAGACAGTTAAAGGTTGGTGGACACTGCCTACGATTTATTATGCAACTTCGAATCCTGCATATCAATCTAAGCATGTACACACATCCCAACTGCAACTCACGTAGGCTATGCATATGTGAATGGAAAGAGCAATTAATGGGGCCTTAACCACTTAGGGAAGTCCTCTCGATAAATTACTCCTGAACCAATATCAATTATTATGTTCCTTCCAACAACCAACCATACTCCTAAAATCGATTAATGAAATTTACAAACACATGTGGCAGTCCGTGGACTCGAACCCAGGATGCTCACACCGAAAATCAACACCTTATACATCGCACCACGAAGACAGTTAAAGGTTGGTGGACACTGCCTACGATTTATTATGCAACTTCGAATCCTGCATATCAATCTAAGCATGTACACACATCCCAACTGCAACTCACGTAGGCTATGCATATGTGAATGGAAAGAGCAATTAATGGGGCCTTAACCACTTAGGGAAGTCCTCTCGATAAATTACTCCTGAACCAATATCAATTATTATGTTCCTTCCAACAACCAACCATACTCCTAAAATCGATTAATGAAATTTACAAACACATGTGGCAGTCCGTGGACTCGAACCCAGGATGCTCACACCGAAAATCAACACCTTATACATCGCACCACGAAGACAGTTAAAGGTTGGTGGACACTGCCTACGATTTATTATGCAACTTCGAATCCTGCATATCAATCTAAGCATGTACACACATCCCAACTGCAACTCACGTAGGCTATGCATATGTGAATGGAAAGAGCAATTAATGGGGCCTTAACCACTTAGGGAAGTCCTCTCGATAAATTACTCCTGAACCAATATCAATTATTATGTTCCTTCCAACAACCAACCATACTCCTAAAATCGATTAATGAAATTTACAAACACATGTGGCAGTCCGTGGACTCGAACCCAGGATGCTCACACCGAAAATCAACACCTTATACATCGCACCACGAAGACAGTTAAAGGTTGGTGGACACTGCCTACGATTTATTATGCAACTTCGAATCCTGCATATCAATCTAAGCATGTACACACATCCCAACTGCAACTCACGTAGGCTATGCATATGTGAATGGAAAGAGCAATTAATGGGGCCTTAACCACTTAGGGAAGTCCTCTCGATAAATTACTCCTGAACCAATATCAATTATTATGTTCCTTCCAACAACCAACCATACTCCTAAAATCGATTAATGAAATTTACAAACACATGTGGCAGTCCGTGGACTCGAACCCAGGATGCTCACACCGAAAATCAACACCTTATACATCGCACCACGAAGACAGTTAAAGGTTGGTGGACACTGCCTACGATTTATTATGCAACTTCGAATCCTGCATATCAATCTAAGCATGTACACACATCCCAACTGCAACTCACGTAGGCTATGCATATGTGAATGGAAAGAGCAATTAATGGGGCCTTAACCACTTAGGGAAGTCCTCTCGATAAATTACTCCTGAACCAATATCAATTATTATGTTCCTTCCAACAACCAACCATACTCCTAAAATCGATTAATGAAATTTACAAACACATGTGGCAGTCCGTGGACTCGAACCCAGGATGCTCACACCGAAAATCAACACCTTATACATCGCACCACGAAGACAGTTAAAGGTTGGTGGACACTGCCTACGATTTATTATGCAACTTCGAATCCTGCATATCAATCTAAGCATGTACACACATCCCAACTGCAACTCACGTAGGCTATGCATATGTGAATGGAAAGAGCAATTAATGGGGCCTTAACCACTTAGGAAGTCCTCTCGATAAATTACTCCTGAACCAATATCAATTATTATGTTCCTTCCAACAACCAACCATACTCCTAAAATCGATTAATGAAATTTACAAACACATGTGGCAGTCCGTGGACTCGAACCCAGGATGCTCACACCGAAAATCAACACCTTATACATCGCACCACGAAGACAGTTAAAGGTTGGTGGACACTGCCTACGATTTATTATGCAACTTCGAATCCTGCATATCAATCTAAGCATGTACACACATCCCAACTGCAACTCACGTAGGCTATGCATATGTGAATGGAAAGAGCAATTAATGGGGCCTTAACCACTTAGGGAAGTCCTCTCGATAAATTACTCCTGAACCAATATCAATTATTATGTTCCTTCCAACAACCAACCATACTCCTAAAATCGATTAATGAAATTTACAAACACATGTGGCAGTCCGTGGACTCGAACCCAGGATGCTCACACCGAAAATCAACACCTTATACATCGCACCACGAAGACAGTTAAAGGTTGGTGGACACTGCCTACGATTTATTATGCAACTTCGAATCCTGCATATCAATCTAAGCATGTACACACATCCCAACTGCAACTCACGTAGGCTATGCATATGTGAATGGAAAGAGCAATTAATGGGGCCTTAACCACTTAGGAAGTCCTCTCGATAAATTACTCCTGAACCAATATCAATTATTATGTTCCTTCCAACAACCAACCATACTCCTAAAATCGATTAATGAAATTTACAAACACATGTGGCAGTCCGTGGACTCGAACCCAGGATGCTCACACCGAAAATCAACACCTTATACATCGCACCACGAAGACAGTTAAAGGTTGGTGGACACTGCCTACGATTTATTATGCAACTTCGAATCCTGCATATCAATCTAAGCATGTACACACATCCCAACTGCAACTCACGTAGGCTATGCATATGTGAATGGAAAGAGCAATTAATGGGGCCTTAACCACTTAAGGGAAGTCCTCTCGATAAATTACTCCTGAACCAATATCAATTATTATGTTCCTTCCAACAACCAACCATACTCCTAAAATCGATTAATGAAATTTACAAACACATGTGGCAGTCCGTGGACTCGAACCCAGGATGCTCACACCGAAAATCAACACCTTATACATCGCACCACGAAGACAGTTAAAGGTTGGTGGACACTGCCTACGATTTATTATGCAACTTCGAATCCTGCATATCAATCTAAGCATGTACACACATCCCAACTGCAACTCACGTAGGCTATGCATATGTGAATGGAAAGAGCAATTAATGGGGCCTTAACCACTTAGGGAAGTCCTCTCGATAAATTACTCCTGAACCAATATCAATTATTATGTTCCTTCCAACAACCAACCATACTCCTAAAATCGATTAATGAAATTTACAAACACATGTGGCAGTCCGTGGACTCGAACCCAGGATGCTCACACCGAAAATCAACACCTTATACATCGCACCACGAAGACAGTTAAAGGTTGGTGGACACTGCCTACGATTTATTATGCAACTTCGAATCCTGCATATCAATCTAAGCATGTACACACATCCCAACTGCAACTCACGTAGGCTATGCATATGTGAATGGAAAGAGCAATTAATGGGGCCTTAACCACTTAAGGAAGTCCTCTCGATAAATTACTCCTGAACCAATATCAATTATTATGTTCCTTCCAACAACCAACCATACTCCTAAAATCGATTAATGAAATTTACAAACACATGTGGCAGTCCGTGGACTCGAACCCAGGATGCTCACACCGAAAATCAACACCTTATACATCGCACCACGAAGACAGTTAAAGGTTGGTGGACACTGCCTACGATTTATTATGCAACTTCGAATCCTGCATATCAATCTAAGCATGTACACACATCCCAACTGCAACTCACGTAGGCTATGCATATGTGAATGGAAAGAGCAATTAATGGGGCCTTAATCACTTAGGGAAGTCCTCTCGATAAATTACTCCTGAACCAATATCAATTATTATGTTTCTTCCAACAACCAACCATACTCCTAAAATCGATTAATGAAATTTACAAACACATGTGGCAGTCCGTGGACTCGAACCCAGGATGCTCACACCGAAAATCAAAACCTTATACATCGCACCACAAAGACAGTTAAAGGTTGGTGGACACTGCCTACAATTTATTATGCAACTTCGAATCCTGCATATCAATCTAAGCATGTACACACATCCCAACTGCAACTCACGTAGGCTATGCATATGTGCATGGAAAGAGCAATTAATGGGGCCTTAACCACTTAGGGAAGTCCTCTCGATAAATTACTCCTGAACCAATATCAATTATTATGTTCCTTCCAACAACCAACCATACTCCTAAAATCGATTAATGAAATTTACAAACACATGTGGCAGTCCGTGGACTCGAACCCAGGATGCTCACACCGAAAATCAACACCTTATACATCGCACCACGAAGACAGTTAAAGGTTGGTGGACACTGCCTACGATTTATTATGCAACTTCGAATCCTGCATATCAATCTAAGCATGTACACACATCCCAACTGCAACTCACGTAGGCTATGCATATGTGAATGGAAAGAGCAATTAATGGGGCCTTAACCACTTAGGGAAGTCCTCTCGATAAATTACTCCTGAACCAATATCAATTATTATGTTCCTTCCAACAACCAACCATACTCCTAAAATCGATTAATGAAATTTACAAACACATGTGGCAGTCCGTGGACTCGAACCCAGGATGCTCACACCGAAAATCAACACCTTATACATCGCACCACGAAGACAGTTAAAGGTTGGTGGACACTGCCTACGATTTATTATGCAACTTCGAATCCTGCATATCAATCTAAGCATGTACACACATCCCAACTGCAACTCACGTAGGCTATGCATATGTGAATGGAAAGAGCAATTAATGGGGCCTTAACCACTTAGGGGAAGTCCTCTCGATAAATTACTCCTGAACCAATATCAATTATTATGTTCCTTCCAACAACCAACCATACTCCTAAAATCGATTAATGAAATTTACAAACACATGTGGCAGTCCGTGGACTCGAAACCAGGATGCTCACACCGAAAATCACAACCTTATACATCACACCACGAAGACAGTTAAAGGTTGGTGGACACTGCCTACGATTTATTATGCAGCTTCGAATCCTGCATATCAATCTAAGCACGTACACACATCCCAACTGCAACTCACGTAGGCTATGCATATGTGAATGGAAAGAGCAATTAATGGGGCCTTAACCACTTAGGGAAGTCCTCTCGATAAATTACTCCTGAACCAATATCAATTATTATGTTCCTTCCAACAACCAACCATACTCCTAAAATCGATTAATGAAATTTACAAACACATGTGGCAGTCCGTAGACTCGAACCCAGGATGCTCACACCGAAAATCAACACCTTATACATCGCACCACGAAGACAGTTAAAGGTTGGTGGGCACTGCCTACGATTTATTATGCAGCTTCGAATCCTGCATATCAATCTAAGCATGTACACACATCCCAACTGCAACTCACGTAGGCTATGCATAGTGAATGGAAGAGCAATTAATGGGGCATTAACCACTTAGGGAAGGCCTCTCGATAAATTATCCTGAACCAATATCAATTATTATGTTCCTTCCAACAACCAACCATACTCCTAAAATCGATTAATGAAATTTACAAACACATGTGGCAGTCCGTGGACTCGAACCCAGGATGCTCACACCGAAAATCAACACCTTATACATCGCACCACGAAGACAGTTAAAGGTTGGTGGACACTGCCTACGATTTATTATGCAGCTTCGAATCCTGCATATCAATCTAAGCATGTACACACATCCCAACTGCAACTCACGTAGGCTATGCATATGTGAATGGAAAGAGCAATTAATGGGGCCGTAACCACTTAGGGAAGTCCTCTCGATAAATTACTCCTGAACCAATATCAATTATTATGTTCCTTCCAACAACCAACCATACTCCTAAAATCGATTAATGAAATTTACAAACACATGTGGCAGTCCGTGGACTCGAACCCAGGATGCTCACACCAAAAATCAACACCTTATTCATCGCACCACGAAGACAGTTAAAGGTTGGTGGACACTGCCTACGATTTATTATGCAGCTTCGAATCCTGCATATCAATCTAAGCATGTACACACATCCCAACTGCAACTCACGTAGGCTATGCATATGTGAATGGAAAGAGCAATTAATGGGGCCTTAACCACTTAGGGAAGTCCTCTCGATAAATTACTCCTGAACCAATATCAATTATTATGTTCCTTCCAACAACCAACCATACTCCTAAAATCGATTAATGAAATTTACAAACACATGTGGCGGTCCGTGGACTCGAACCCAGGATGCTCACACCGAAAATCAACACCTTAAACATCGCACCACGAAGACAGTTAAAGGTTGGTGGACACTGCCTACGATTTATTATGCAACTTCGAATCCTGCATATCAATCTAAGCATGTACACACATCCCAACTGCAACTCACGTAGGCTATGCATATGTGAATGGAAAGAGCAATTAATGGGGCCTTAACCACTTAGGGAAGTCCTCTCGATAAATTACTCCTGAACCAATATCAATTATTATGTTCCTTCCAACAACCAACCATACTCCTAAAATCGATTAATGAAATTTACAAACACATGTGGCAGTCCGTGGACTCGAACCCAGGATGCTCACACCGAAAATCAACACCTTATACATCGCACCACGAAGACAGTTAAAGGTTGGTGGACACTGCCTACGATTTATTATGCAGCTTCGAATCCTGCATATCAATCTAAGCATGTACACACATCTCAACTGCAACTCACGTAGGCTATGCATATGTGAATGGAAAGAGCAATTAATGGGGCCTTAACCACTTAGGGAAGTCCTCTCGATAAATTACTCCTGAACCAATATCAATTATTATGTTCCTTCCAACAACCAACCATACTCCTAAAATCGATTAATGAAATTTACAAACACATGTGGCAGTCCGTGGACTCGAACCCAGGATGCTCACACCGAAAATCAACACCTTATACATCGCACCACGAAGACAGTTAAAGGTTGGTGGACACTGCCTACGATTTATTATGCAGCTTCGAATCCTGCATATCAATCTAAGCATGTACACACATCCCAACTGCAACTCACGTAGGCTATGCATATGTGAATGGAAAGAGCAATTAATGGGGCCTTAACCACTTAGAGAAGTCCTCTCGATAAATTACTCCTGAACCAATATCAATTATTATGTTCCTTCCAACAACCAACCATACTCCTAAAATCGATTAATGAAATTTACAAACACATGTGGCAGTCCGTGGAGTCGAACCCAGGATGCTCACACCGAAAATCAACACCTTATACATCGCACCACGAAGACAGTTAAAGGTTGGTGGACACTGCCTACGATTTATTATGCAGCTTCGAATCCTGCATATCAATCTAAGCATGTACACACATCCCAACTGCAACTCACGTAGGCTATGCATATGTGAATGGAAAGAGCAATTAATGGGGCCTTAACCACTTAGGGAAGTCCTCTCGATAAATTACTCCTGAACCAATATCAATTATTATATTCCTTCCAACAACCAACCATACTCCTAAAATCGATTAATGAAATTTACAAACACATGTGGCAGTCCGTGGACTCGAACCCAGGATGCTCACACCGAAAATCAACACCTTATACATCGCACCACGAAGACAGTTAAAGGTTGGTGGACACTGCCTACGATTTATTATGCAGCTTCGAATCCTGCATATCAATCTAAGCATGTACACACATCCCAACTGCAACTCACGTAGGCTATGCATATGTGAATGGAAAGAGCAATTAATGGGGCCTTAACCACTTAGGGAAGTCCTCTCGATAAATTACTCCTGAACCAATATCAATTATTATGATCCTTCCAATAACCAAACATACTCCTAAAATCGATTAATGAAATTTACAAACACATGTGGCAGTCCGTGGACTCGAACCCAGGATGCTCACACCGAAAATCAACACCTTATACATCGCACCACGAAGACAGTTAAAGGTTGGTGGACACTGCCTACGATTTATTATGCAGCTTCGAATCCTGCATATCAATCTAAGCATGTACACACATCCCAACTGCAACTCACGTAGGCTATGCTAATGTGAATGGAAAGAGCAATTAATGGGGCCTTACCCACTTAGGGAAGTCCTCTCGATAAATTACTCCTGAACCAATATCAATTATTATGTTCCTTCCAACAACCAACCATACTCCTAAAATCGATTAATGAAATTTACAAACACATGTGGCAGTCCGTGGACTCGAACCCAGGATGCTCACACCGAAAATCAACACCTTATACATCGCACCACGAAGACAGTTAAAGGTTGGTGGACACTGCCTACGATTTATTATGCAGCTTCGAATCCTGCATATCAATCTAAGCATGTACACACATCCCAACTGCAACTCACGTAGGCTATGCATATGTGAATGGAAAGAGCAATTAATGGGGCCTTAACCACTTAGGGAAGTCCTCTCGATAAATTACTCCTGAACCAATATCAATTATTATGTTCCTTCCAACAACCAACCATACTCCTAAAATCGATTCATGAAATTTACAAACACATGTGGCAGTCCGTGGACTCGAACCCAGGATGCTCACACCGAAAATCAACACCTTATACATCGCACCGCGAAGACAGTTAAAGGTTGGTGGACACTGCCTACGATTTATTATGCAGCTTCGAATCCTGCATATCAATCTAAGCATGTACACACATCCCAACTGCATCTCACGTAGGCTATGCATATGTGAATGGAAAGAGCAATTAATGGGGCCTTAACCACTTAGGGAAGTCCTCTCGATAAATTACTCCTGAACCAATATCAATTATTATGTTCCTTCCAACAACCAACCATACTCCTAAAATCGATTAATGAAATTTACAAACACATGTGGCAGTCCGTGGACTCGAACCCAGGATGCTCACACCGAAAATCAATACCTTATACATCGCACCACGAAGACAGTTAAAGGTTGGTGGACACTGCCTACGATTTATTATGCAGCTTCGTATCCTGCATATCAATCTAAGCATGTACACACATCCCAACTGCAACTCACGTAGGCTATGCATATGTGAATGGAAAGAGCAATTAATGGGGCCTTAACCACTTAGGGAAGTCCTCTCGATAAATTACTCCTGAACCAATATCAATTATTATGTTCCTTCCAACAACCAACCATACTCCTAAAATCGATTAATGAAATTTACAAACACATGTGGCAGTCCGTGGACTCGAACCCAGGATGCTCACACCGAAAATCAACACCTTATACGTCGCACCACGAAGACAGTTAAAGGTTGGTGGACACTGCCTACGATTTATTATGCAGCTTCGAATCCTGTATATCAATCTAAGCATGTACACACATCCCAACTGCAACTCACGTAGGCTATGCATATGTGAATGGAAAGAGCAATTAATGGGGCCTTAACCACTTAGGGAAGTCCTCTCGATAAATTACTCCTGAACCAATATCAATTATTATGTTCCTTCCAACAACCAACCATACTCCTAAAATCGATTAATGAAATTTACAAACACATGTAGCAGTCCGTGGACTCGAACCCAGGATGCTCACACCGAAAATCAACACCTTATACATCGCACCACGAAGACAGTTAAAGGTTGGTGGACACTGCCTACGATTTATTATGCAGCTTCGAATCCTGCATATCAATCTAAGCATGTACACACATCCCAACTGCAACTCACGTAGGCTATGCATATGTGAATGGAAAGAGCAATTAATGGGCCTTAACCACTTAGGGAAGTCCTCTCGATAAATTACTCCTGAACCAATATCAATTATTATGTTCCTTCCAACAACCAACCATACTCCTAAAATCGATTAATGAAATTTACAAACACATGTGGCAGTCCGTGGACTCGAACCCAGGATGCTCAAAACATAAAAATCAAATAAAAACTCTTTCTTTGATAGTTGAATTTTTTCAGTATGATATAGCAGTAATTCTGAGTTGCACTCCTCTCAGAATGCTGGGCTAGAGAAGCTCGCTCTTGAGGAGCATAACTACATATGATTTAACCTATTGTGTTGGGGAGGGTTATAATTTTGTAAAATGTTTTGTTGAGAACTGTGCCAGATATTTTACTGCCGCTGGGTGATGGGAAGTAGAGATATAGCATGGGTTCTAACAATCAGATTTTTGTGAGCCTTGGGCCTCTGAGAAAAATCTTGGGGGGGGGTGTGACGTTAACCACTCCGTTAGAACCGCATGGCTTGTCCTACAGTGACTCGCTAGGATCGCCAGGGCAGTGGATGTGGCTACAGTTGGTGTATTGTTGTGTGCTTTATTTCATATGAAAGCTCGAGTCATGGGTAGTCCAGAAAGGCTCTTTGTTTTCACCCATGTCAAGGCTTTATATATTTAATTGCAAAGTATATGTTTTATCATTAAGTAGCAATGATAGGAGTTGAGAGAGAGAGAGAGAGAGAGAGAGTAGAACAGAGTGTGGGGAGGCGCGCAGTGTTTTGCTATACTCGATGACGTCATAGCTGGCTGGCCTCGGAGATTGGTTAGAGGAGTTTTTTACCATGCTTGATGACGTCATGTTTAGCTAGCTTCTTTAGCATTGGCTAGAGGACTTGTTACCGCTATTCTACGCGGTTCGAGCTATTGCTAGTATATATACCGCTTCCTCGCCACTCTCTCCCTCAGATCTGGTTTCTAGAACGCATCCCTCTTATCCCTTTGATACCTGTTCCCCTCTCTGCACCTGAGAACCTTTTCCTCTGCCTATCTCTCTCATTTTCCATATCTTTCACCACCTTTTATTAATATTATACCCCCTCTGGTTAACTCTGCAAAATCAGCTTCATGCTGGCCAGTTGTATTGTGCGTTAAGGTCTGATATAACCCATGTATGTTTGTTGTTAAGATAAGTTGATCACGAAGCATTGGTTGGCATTCATATTGTTCAGTACCGCCTTCCTATAATTATTAGTGTTCTGCTGGATTAGATAATGCTAGACTAGGAGTCTGATATTATAAGGTATTGTTTCCGATGAGTGCTGGCTTTAGTTAAAAGCTGCACAACATAGCTGAGAACTGGAGTTGATTGGGTAAATTCTAGTCTGTGTGCCATTGAGAGTAGAGCCTGCACGAATGAGGGCTTTTTGCCTATACCATTCTGCACTGTTCTAGGCTCGGTTGTTTTATCTTTGAGGTACGCCAGGAGAACGCTTAATACTTCGGTATTAAGGTTTCTCAAGAGAGCTACCCTTCCCTATAACGTAATATTTGACGCACAGCCTTAAGATTTGCACTAGGCTATGCGGCATGCCATGCGCACCAGTATCTCGTATCATTGACTCTAGCTAGACTTTATCAGTCACAGTAGTCTTTAAGTATATTAAACCAATTACTCTTTTTATGCATACCCGTTTATGATTACACAAGCATTTCGCAGCCTAGTTTGATGTATTGAGACACAACCGACTTGGGCTCTTTTTGTTGATAGGAATACTGCATGGTCGTGGCGATTATTATTGTTGTGGCGTTTAGGATATTCTTGGCTCCGACTGCATTATATCTCCTGCCTTTTTGTGTGCATAGCCTGCACGAGCATTGTTCCGCTGCCTGCCTTTTTGGGTTCCATTTCCGATTCGAGCATCTTGATAGCATCTAACATTTAAAGAAGATTCCTTGTTGGTGTTGAAGGACTTTAGTGCACTTTCTTTCATGCAGGAGTGCCTGACATTTATTGATTAAAGTAACGTAAGCTGTAACTTCTCTTACCACCTTACTTTGCATACCATAACCAAGCACCTTCGGTTATAGGTAGTAATAGGCTGTTTTCACATAATATTAAGCCTAGAGTAGACGCCATTTATTGAGAGTTTGATAACCTATTATTGCATATAGAACTCTGGAGAGTATTTGTGTTCTTCGTTCACAATTTTTGAAACTACTGCCTCTAATCTCTCAACTTTGTTCACATTTGATTCCCCTACACTCCCAATCTTCCCTGATCCTGTTTGTTCACCAGGACATTCTGAACTTGGTTCATTTTTGTCCCTGAGGGTAGGTGCCGATTTATATCCCCCAGCACCCTCCATACTGGATGATTGCCCCCCTGATATACTTTCTTGCCCAGTACTAGTGATACTAGACGAGCCGGATGCCTCCGGAAACCCATCAAAAGAAAAATTATCCATCTTTTTTAAAACACTCCCATAAATCATCACAATTAATTTCCCGAGCAGAAATACAATTGGAAATATATAAAAATTTAGTTGGACACCGAATGATAGTCTAAAATAATATACTTGATAAAAACTCATAAATCCCAAGGACCTTAACCCTCTCCGACATATGACGCGATTTTGAGCCGATTAGGGATACTTTAAAGCCTTTGTTACCATCAGGGGTATTTAGAAACCTTTAGTTTAGTTACTTCAACCTCTGCAGTTGTCTTTGAGTTAGCTGTGGGCAGAAAACTAATTTTGGAGAGGTAATTATAAGAGTGAGAGAACTCTATTTCTTATTGCCAATCTGGCAACCTCTGCATCATATGAGTCTGAAGGGGTTAATTGAATCGCAACCAAAATCAACAGCTGCTCCCCTAAAACAAGAAATCTAAAACACAAGCAGGAGTACTTTCCCCAAATCCAATAACTATAAGCCTATAGGCCTACCACCGTATTACCTAAACCACTGAATGAACACACCAGCAGACCAGCTGTCTATCAAACTACCCATGACTCATCAGAAACCCCTCCTAATTTTCATTTAATTTATATAAAACAAATTATCAAAATTGTGCAACGGAATCCTGGCGAGGTCGCCACTGTTACCACTGTCTTTTTTGGTTGTTATTATATGATGGTATGGCACTCGTAAATTATAGACAAGCAGTAAACAAAATCAGGAAACCAGTTCCACAATATGTTAGCCAAATGAGGTCGCCAGTTTCAATAAAGAAACACCATAAACATTATACTAAGTTTAAAGAAATAAGAGTGTACAAATCTTTAAACATAGAAACAAATATATCAGAAGGGGTTCATCAAAAGTTAGGGTCACACCTTAAGGGTAACAAATACTGTATGTCCAGCCCTGGTTATATCACCTGTCACTTACTCCATTCACCCACCTGTGTCCAAGTCTATACTAGGACAAACACCAAAGACCAACCCACTGAGAGAAGTCCACTCAACACACGCAGCTAGCCTCGTCCTGCTCTTACTATATCCGGTGCCCAACTGCCGACTCAACCAGCCTCACCTACTACCTCTCCTCGCCCACCCCATACCCCCCGCCCCAAGCCTCTCCGCACACACACACCCGCCCGCAAACAACCCAATTCTCCCTCCCTTGCCCCCTTCTCCCATTCAATAGTTAGCCTCATTTAACCCACGGTTACAACTGTTAGTGCTAAATTTAAATTGCATCTAAAATATATTGCCTGCAAAACAAACTAAGGGTTTAAGAAGTACGGGTGGATGGGACTCGTTAGCCTTGGTCGGCAACCCATCTAGGGGAGACAACCTTATAAAAATCCGGGTGGATAAGACTCGTCAGCCTTGGTCGGCAACCTTTCTTGGGGAGTAAACCTGATACAAATCCATACTGCTTACCTAAGGGTAAGGCAGGTTAGTGGATGAACTAGCCGAACACCACTGTAGAACAATAGTGCTAAAAAGATACACAGAGGGCCTCGAAGTCGGACGGATCCTAAATTGAGTGATCAATCCTGTAAGTCCTTCAGTAAACTGGCTCGGGTTGTCCTCTTACAGGGAATAGGTCCGCTTGGGGGCATTCTGTGTATGGTCACCCTCATTAAGGGGAGTAAGGCATCCGGCAATAGATAGATAGATAGAAGAAGTACATCCGAGTATCTGTTGCATTTATATTAAAAATAAGTTTATGTTATAAAAGTTTTAAAATTCATTGCTCTACTTTCGTACTGTAGAGCTTCAGTTATTAACAATTTTGCAAGAGAGGCTGGCTCCAGAGTCAGGTAGTTGGTCTGCACTCTTCTGCGGATTACCAGGCACTGGTTTTGACAGTAATATTTTGGCTTAAGGTTATGGCAGTTAAAAAAAAAATCGTATTTATTTCAATATTGTTTTTCGTTCAGAGTATATTTATAATTACTTATTCAAATGAGGCTTGAATTGACTTATGAAATTACTTTCTTTACTCTTCCTCAAAACATCGTCATCTTTCTTAACTTTGTAAAAAGGCATTTTATTTAAATTAGGAGATTTATCTTTAGCACATTTTGATATGTGAGTATTAACATATAACCCTGTATTATGTCTTGTATGGTCCCTGTGCAGGTTTGTTCGAAGTCTGAGATTCGAAGCCTCGCCAATATAGATGGAATTACAGCCATTACAACGAATCACGTAGATTCAATTGAGCGTGGAGCATTTCATAATATGATTAATTTCATATTAATATCCGGGTGGATGGGACTCGTCAGCCTTGGTCGGCAACTCATCTAGGGGAGACAACCTTATACAAATCCGGGTGGATGGGACTCGTCAGCCTTGGTTGGCAACCTGTCTAGGGGAGTAAACCTGATACAAATCCGTACTGCTTACCTAAGGGTAAGGCAGGTTAGTGGATGGATTAGCCGAAAACCACTGTAGAAAAATAGTGCTAACAAGATACACAGAGGGCCTCGGAGTCGAACGGATCCTAAATTGAGTGGTCAATCCTGTAAGTCCTTCACTAAACTGGCTCGGGTTGTCCCTCTCACAGGGAATAGGTCCGCTTGGGGGCATTCTGTGTATGGCCACCCTCGTAAGGGGAGTAAGGCGTCCGGCAATATATAGATAGATAGATTAATTTCAAATGTGTAATTAGTATCTACAAATTTGAATTGATTACCCATTTATTATTTGTGTGCATAATTTGCATCTTGGTTTACCACATTTTGTCACTCCTTGGTTTTGTACCGTATTGAATCTTGTCTTGGTTAGCAAATTCTTTAGATTACTGGGTTGTTTCTTCGATGTTATTAATGAAACCTCTTTAAATATAATGCTTAGTTCCCTGGGAGGTTTGTAATAGGGTAATTGCGGATTTTGAAGACTGTTGGGGGTTCAAGCCCGGCTGAGAGTATAACACATTTAGAATCTCACGTGTATTTGTGAGATATATATTGAGATATATATATATATATATATATATATATACTGTATATATATATATAGTGATGGACTGAATACTCGCTGTTTTTCAATATTCGCATTCGTATTCGCATCTGCCATTTCCATAAAATAAAAATATATAAAATATAAAATTCTAAAGTTAACACACACGAATAAATAAAAGTGTAGATGTGCATTGGGGCCGCTAGAGTGGAATGAAGGAGGACTGAGCAGTGTTGCCACTTAATTGTATTTAATAGTACCAGATCGAACCAGTGAAAAGTACCAAATTATTCTAAAATGGCATCACTGCCCGGTAAACAAACGTGTGCTGGACCTGGACAGTTGAACCGTCACAATATTGCCATTTCAGACATATCCAATGTAATAGCATGTCAATAAAGAATATTCCATCATATTTCCTCACTGATTTCATATTCAATGCCAGATATTGACTATTTGATTTAAAGATCTACCAAATGTACTTGAGAGATTCAAATGTATCAAATCTGGTACTTTAGTACCAAAAAAGGCAACACTGGGACTGAGTTAGTGTAGCGGTGTTGGTAAGGGTACATACAAAATTGAATGGATTTAATTTTAACTATTCAATTTTCTATGGCCGAACTCTTACAATATATAAAAAAATAATTCATACAGTTAATTTATGATATTTAAAAAATTACAAATTAACATATCATCATTAACTTCCAGTAATTAATTTCATAGTCATTTAATTAATGTGTGTTGGTGATATACAAATAATTAACAGCCAGTTCGTGAAGAATGGAATAAGGATTGAAATATTCGCAATTCGCATTCACAAATATGGAAAATTTATATTCGTTCCATCTCTAAATTATATACTGTATATATATATATATATATATATATATATATATATATATATATATATATATATAGAGAGAGAGAGAGAGAGAGAGAGAGAGAGTAATGGAAGGAAGTAAAATCGAGAAAAGAAAGTGAAGGTCCGTGTGAAATATTGGGAGGGACTGAATGCACCACAGGGGAGAAGTTATCTCCCCTCTAAATCCCACGAGATAGGGAAGACTCATTCTACGGGGAAAAAAAAAAATAAAAAAAATGGTGAGGCAGTGGCAACGGAAAGTGAGATAATACAACGCAAACTAAAAAGAAGATAGCACTTTCTGGAAGAAAGGGGAGGTCACGTGACACCAGAAATAAATAAGGAAAGAAATATTTATATAACATAATTAAAACGTAATCAATAAAATACGGGATGAAAATCTAAATGGATAAGAAAACAATAATGGAACGTCACTAGAGAATGTACTAAATGCAGTTTTAATAATATATATACTGTAGATATATACAGTATATACTGTATACAGTATATATATATATATATATACTGTACATATATATATATATATATATACTGTACATATATATATATATATATATATATATATATATATATATATATATATATACAAATATATATGTACACAAATATATATATATATACAATATATATACTGTATATGTTGTATATAATATATACAGTATATATATAGTTAGGAGTACTTCAGCAGTAGATTTTGGGCACTTAAACCTCCATATCAAAAGGAAAAGAATTGACAGGGCGCCAGGCAACATCTTTATTTTTCAAATTTTCGGCTAACCTTAAGCCATCATCAGGAACAACATTCTCTAAAAATAAGTAATATACTATTAGAACAACGCAATTTGTAAAAAAATAGGGTAATGATTATCGAATATATAAAAGGGTAAACTTACTAAATACAAACAATCTTATATTAATGTCTTACTATATATAAAATTAAAATTCCGTACACTAACCATGTAAAACCAGTGAAGGTACCGAAAAGCAAAATAAAGACCATCACAATTGAACTATAACAAATATTCTAACCTTTGAATACAAAAATTGTTTCCATAAATTCAAAACAAAGTCACAACACAGGCTAATACCATACAACGGGTCAAGAAACGATCTCCCAATTTATCTAACACCATTGATTTATCAGTAAGGAAACTATATAATAATATTTCGATAACTAGCATTAACTTATATAACCCCTGACCAAAAATCCAAACACAAATGATACTCTTAGCCAAAAACATGAAAACATATTAATAAACTAAGCCTAAATCAATCTTATATATCATAGCAAAATGAGACTGAAATTCAACCCAATCTAAAGATTTAACACAAAAAAACACATCATTCCCAATGACTAAAGCAAAAATATTCATGTTTAAAACCATCATTATACTTGACTTACCCAGAAAAGAGTTTTCATCAGCACCAGGAACAAGAGAGAACTGAGGAACCTGAACCGAGAAGCGGCTAAAATACACTCCCAAGAAACAATTTCCCAAACAAATGAACCACTAACCATGTTGAACAAACCCTTGAAATTTGACCAAACATATATCTATGAACCACTATTTGCAAGATTGATTTCAGGATTTAGTTTACTAATTAACAACTTCTCACCAATCAATGCATCAGACTGGCTACCCAAGCTAGAGACTATCTCAAAATCACCCACACTAAAGAGTTTATCCTCTTCACGCGAATGATTTCGAATAGCCGAAAACGCCATAGCCTGTAAAAACTTTCCCGATCGGTAGCTCCTACCCAGGTGTTCAAATATCCTAATTTTGAAGGAACGACTAGTGCATCCCAAATACCTAGCCTCACAGCTAGGACAAGTAAATTTGTATACAATATTTGAACACAGAAAGTCAGGCACGCGATCTTTGAAGCTAAAAAATTACCCAATTCTAAACTTATTGGTGAAAACAAATCTAAAGCTCACAGCAGGAAAAATATTTTTCAGAACATTTAGTGCAATTTTACGAAATTTATTACTGATAGATCCATAGTAACGCATTTTAACATAAATTATCTTCTTTTTTACATCAAAATTTGATTGAACACCCTGAGCTTGTTTTACATACAAAAAATGTCTAAGTATACCATTGAATATATCTTCCTTATAGTTATTAAGCATAAAATATTTCCTTAATTTTTCAATTTCAACATGTAGCGAAACATAGCTGGAGCAAACAGCATAGGCTCTTTCTAATAGCGTCTTTATTGAATTAATCTTAAAAATCTTAGGGCAGTAGCTAAGCCAGTTTAAACCTAATCCTGTATGAGTGGGCTTTCTATAAACCTCAGTAGCTAATCCCTGATCTGTCTTTATCACTTTAACGTCCAAAAATGCTAGTGACCCATTCTCTTCATTATCACATGTAAATTTAATATTTTGATGTTGCTTGTTCATATATTCAAAAAAACTTATATTATCTTCTACATCTCGAAATATTAAATATGTATCATCCACATATCTCCTATTAAATATAAGTTTGAATGATAGGGGACACTCATCAAGCCACTGAACCTCTTTATTGCATAAAAATGAACCCGCAAATAATGGACCTAGACTTGACCCCATTGAAACTCCATCAATTTGACTATACAATACTTTGTTAAATAAAAAACAAGATTCTGTAGTTACAAACAAGAACAATTTCTTAACTATATCCTTACTAATATTGAAAAAGTTGTTAGAATCATATTCATCCAAAATAATCTCTAAAGTCTCACTCAGAGGAACGTTTGTGAAAAGCGACTCTACATCATAACTGGCAAGAACAAAATGTTTAGGCAACACAAGATTTGAAATTTCCCTCACAAAATTACTAGAATTGAGTACTGTATATTCATTAGTTGTAAGAGGAGCAACTATGGGTTGAAGAAATTTTGCTAAATTATACCCCGCTGTCTTTATAGATGAAACAATTGGCCTGAGAGGAATTCCTGGTTTATGCACCTTTGGTAACCCATTATACTACTCCCGGAGCTGAGCCAGACGCATATAAGAAGTTGAAGCTGTCAATACCTATCCTGTCCTTAATAGATCGTAGAATCCTATTTAATTTATCCTCACCTCTGATAATTACATCAAACAATTCACCTTTTATTAGTTTAAATCTGTTTCGGTCACTCAGAATTGTTTCCATTTTTTGCAAATAATCAACTTTATCCATAATAACAACTCCCTTACCCTTATCCGGTTTGACAATGACAATTGAACTATCCTTACCCAACTCCCTAAGCAAATCCAAGTCCTCTTTCCTAAACACAGATGATTCCACATTTTTATATTCCCGTACTGCCAATCTATAGGTATTATTACCAAATTCCCTAAGTTTGTTAATTACACCATCACCGTCCATTCCATTTCTCAACAACCCCGTTTTGACACACTCTTGAACTGTATTACACAATTTTTCCACTGAAACAAAATGACTCAACCAATCCTTCTTATAAAAAGGAATACAAAAACCCAGACCCAGCATTAAAACTTTCTTTTCTCTTTATGAAAGTCGTCTGCTCGACTCATTGAACATACAGCCCTCATTGTATTTAGTTTGCTGAATACCAAGACACTAAAGCTTATTATCATGACGGATCTTTACCTTTTCAGAGATTGCCTTCGAATGTTCAATGATTTTATATAAGAATGTCCAATAATCGAAAAAGGAGACTTGAGACTTAAATAATGACTTATAGTTGGCTAGTTTTTTCTAAGGAAGATTTAAATTTCTGTTTCTGTTGTTTAATCTCGCGATCCAAAAGGACAAACTGCCATTCTTTATAGGTATTGCATCTAAGAAACTCTTTACTGTAAACCTTAAACTGAACAAACTTAGGAACGGTTTCATGCTCCTTACAAAATTGCAAAAAAGTTAAATCTAGTTTTAGTTTTTCTACATTCAGGTGTAGTTTTTCCACATTCCTGTAGGCCGAGAGCGTCGTTCGTCCATATCTAGTTATGAGTACTTCAGCAGTAGATTTTGGGCACTTAAACCTCCATATCAAAAGGAAAAGAATTGACAGGGCGCCAGGCAAATTTTCGGCTAACCTTAAGCCATCATCAGGAACAACATTCCCTAAAAATAAGTAATATACTATTAGAACAACGCAATTTGTAAAAAATAGGGTAATGATTATCGAATCTATAAAAGGTTAAACTTACTAAATACAAACAATCTTATATTAATGTCTCACTATATATAAAATTAAAATTCCGTACACTAACCATGTAAAACCAGTGAAGGTACCGAAAAGCAAAATAAAGACCATCACAATTGAACTATAACAAATATTCTAACCTTTGAATACAAAAATTGTTTCCATAAATTCAAAACAAAGTCACAACACAGGCTAATACCATACAACGGGTCAAGAAACGATCTCCCAATTTATCTAACACCATTGATTTATCAGTAAGGAAACTATATAATAATATTTCGATAACTAGCATTAACTTATATAACCCCTGACCAAAAATCCAAACACAAATGATACTCTTAGCCAAAAACATGAAAACATATTAATAAACTAAGCCTAAATCAATCTTATATATCATAGCAAAATGAGACTGAAATTCAACCCAATCTAGAGATTTAACACAAAAAACACATCACTCCCAATGACTAAAGCAAAAATATTTATGTTTAAACCCATCATTATACTTGACTTACCCAGAAAAGAGTTCTTATCAGCACCAGGAACAAGAGAGAACTGAGGAACCTGAACCGAGAAGCGTTTATATACTACTCCCGGAGCTGAGCCAGACGTATATAAGAAGTTGAAGCTGTCAATACCTATCCTGTCCTTAATAGATCGTAGAATCCTATTTAATATGGGTTACCAAAGGTGCATAAACCAGGAATTCCACTCAGGCCAATTGTTTCATCTATAAAGACAGCGGGGTATAATTTAGCAAAATTTCTTCAACCCATAGTTGCTCCTCTTACAACTAATGAATATACAGTACTCAATTCTAGTAATTTTGTGAGGGAAATTTCAAATCTTGTGTTGCCTAAACATTTTGTTCTTGCCAGTTATGATGTAGAGTCGCTTTTCACAAACGTTCCTCTGAGTAAGACTTTAGAGATTATTTTGGATGAATATGATTCTAACAACTTTTTCAATATTAGTAAGGATATAGTTAAGAAATTGTTCTTGTTTGTAACTACAGAATCTTGTTTTTTATTTAACAAAGTATTGTATAGTCAAATTGATGGAGTTTCAATGGGGTCAAGTCTAGGTCCATTGTTTGCGGGTTCATTTTTATGCAATAAAGAGGTACAGTGGCTTGATGAGTGTCCCCTATCATTCAAACCTATATTTATAGGAGATATGTGGATGATACATTTTTAATATTCGAGATGTAGAAGATAATATAAGTTTTTTGAATATATGAACAAGCAACATCAAAATATTAAATTTACATGTGATAATGAAGATAATGGGTCACTAGCATTTTTGGACGTTAAAGTGATAAAGACAGATCAGGGATTAGCTACTGAGGTTTATAGAAAGCCCACTCATACAGGATTAGGTTTAAACTGGCTTAGCTACTGCCCTAAGATTTTTAAGATTAATTCAATAAAGACGCTATTAGAAAGAGCCTATGCTGTTTGCTCCAGCTATGTTTCGCTACATGTTGAAATTGAAAAATTAAGGAAATATTTTATGCTTAATAACTATAAGGAAGATATATTCAATGGTATACTTAGACATTTTTGTATGTAAAACAAGCTCAGGGTGTTCAGTCAAATTTGTATGTAAAAAAGAAGATAATTTATGTTAAAATACCTAACTATGGATCTATCAGTAATGAATTTCGTAAAATTGCACTAAATGTTCTGAACAATAGTTTTCCTGTTGTGAGCTTTAGATTTGTTTTCACCAGTAAGTTTAGAATTGGGTAATTTTTTAGCTTCAAAGATCGCGTGCCTGACTTTCTATGTTCAAATATTGTATACAAATTACTTGTCCTAGCTGTGAGGCTAGGTATTTGGGATGCACTAGTCGTTCCTTCAAAATTAGGATATTTGAACACCTGGGTAGGACCTACCGATCGGGAAAGTTTTTACAGGCTATGGCGTTTTCGGCTATTCGAAATCATTCGCGTGAAGAGGATCATCTCTTTAGTGTGGGTGATTTTGAGATAGTCTCTAGGTTGGGTAGCCAGTCTGATGCATTGATCGGTGAGAAGTTGTTAATTAGTAAAACTAAATCCTGAAATCAATCTTGCAAATAGTGGTTCATAGATAAGTTTGGTCAAATTTCAAGGGTTTGTTCAACATGGTTAGTGGTTCATTTGTTTGGGAAATTGTTTCTTGGGAGTTTATTTTAGCCGCTTCTCGGTTCAGGTTCCTCAGTTCTCTCTTGTTCCTGGTGCTGATGAGAACTCTTTTCTGGGTAAGTCAAGTATAATGATGGGTTTAAACATAAATATTTTAGCTTTAGTCATTGGGAGTGATGTGTTTTTTGTGTTAAATCTCTAGATTGGGTTGAATTTCAGTCTCATTTTGCTATGATATATAAGATTGATTTAGGCTTAGTTTATTAATGTTTTCATGTTTTGGGCTAAGAGTATCATTTGTGTTTGGATTTTTGGTCAGGGGTTATGTAAGTTATCGCTAAGTTATGCTAGTTATCGAAATATTATTATATAGTTTCCTTACTGATAAATCAATGGTGTTAGATAAATTGGGAGATCGTTTCTTGACCCGTTGTATGGTATTAGCCTGAATTTATGGAAACAATTTTTGTATTCAAAGGTTAGAATATTTGTTATAGTTCAATTGTGATGGTCTTTATTTTGCTTTTCGGTATCTTCACTGGTTTTACATGGTTAGTGTACGGAATTTTAATTTTATATATAGTGAGACATTAATATAAGATTGTTTGTATTTAGTAAGTTTAACCTTTTATAGATTCGATAATCATTACCCTATTTTTTACAAATTGCGTTGTTCTAATAGTATATTACTTATTTTTAGGGAATGTTGTTCCTGATGATGGCTTAAGGTTAGCCGAAAATTTGAAAAATAAAGATGCCTGGCGGCCTGTCAATTCTTTTCCTTTTGATATGGAGGTTTAAGTGCCCAAAATCTACTGCTGAAGTACTCCTAACTATATATATACTGTATATATATACAACATATACAGTATATATATATATATATATATATATATATATATATATATATATATATATATATATATATATATATATATGTGTGTACAGTATATATATATATATACTGTATATATATCTACAGTATATATATTATTAAATCTGCATTTAGTACATTCTCTAGTGACGTTCCATTATTGTTTTCCTATCCATTTAGATTTTCATCCCGTATTTTATTGTTTACGTTTTAATTATGTTATATAAATATTTCTTTCCTTATTTATTTCTGGTGTCACGTGACCTCCCCTTTCTTCCAGAAAGTGCTATCTTCTTTTTAGTTTTCGTTGTATTATCTCACTTTCCGTTGCCACTGCCTCACCATTTGTTTTGTTTTGTTTTTGTTTTTTCCCGTAGAATGAGTCTCCCCTATCTCGTGGGATTTAGAGGAGGGGAGATAACTACTCCCCTGTGGTGCATTCAGTCCCTCCCAATATTTCACACGGACCTTCACTTTCTTTTCTCGCTTTTACTTCCTTCCATTACTCTCTCTCTCTCTCTCTATATATATATATATATATATATATATATACAGTATATAATTTAGAGATGGAACGAATATAAATTTTCCATATTTGTGAATGCGAATTGCGAATATTTCAATCCTTATTCCATTCTTCACGAACTGGCTGTTAATTATTTTTATATCACCAACACATTAATTAAATGACTATGAAATTAATTACTGGAAGTTAATGATGATATGTTAATATATAATTTTTTAAATATCATAAATTAACTGTATGAATTATTTTTTTATATATTGTAAGAGTTCGGCCATAGAAAATTGAATAGTTAAAATTAAAATCCATTCAATTTTGTATGTACCCTTACCAACACCACTACACTAACTCAGTCCCAGTGTTGCCGTTTTTGGTACTAACGTACCAGGTTTGATACATTTGACTCTCTCAAGTACATTTGGTAGATCTTTCAATAAAATAGTCAATATCTGGCATTGAATACGAAATCAGTGAGGAAATATGATGGAATATTCTTTATTGACATGCTATTACATTGGATATGTCTGAAATGGCAATATTGTGACGGTTCAACTGTCCAGGTCCAGCACACGTTTGTTTACCGGGCAGTGATGCCATTTTAGAATAATTTGGTACTTTTCACTGGTTCGATCTGGTACTATTAAATAAAATTAAGTGGCACCACTGCTCAGTCCTCCTTCATTCCACTCTAGCGGCCCCAATGCACATCTACACTTTTATTTATTCGTGTGTGTTAACTTTAGAATTTTATATTTTATATATTTTTTTATTTTATGGAAATGCAGATGCGAATAAGAATGCGAATATTGAAAAACAGAGCGAATATTCGGTCCATCTCTTCTATATATATATATACAGTACAGTATATATATATATATATATATATATATATATATATATATATATATATATATATATATATATATACCGTTATATATATATATATATATATGTGTATACTACATATATATGTACAGTATATACATATATATATATATATATATATATATATATATATATATAAAGTATATCTCGCAAATACACGTGAGATTCTAAATGTGTTATACTCTCAGCCGGGCTTGAACCCCCAACAGTCTTCAAAATCCGCAATTACCCTATTACAAACCTCCCAGGGAACTATGCATTATATTTAAAGAGGTTTCATTAATAACATCGAAGAAACAACCCAGTAATCTAAAGAATTTGCTAACCAAGACAAGATTCAATACGGTACAAAACCAAGGAGTGACAAAATGTGGTAAACCAAGATGCAAATTATGCACACAAATAATAAATGGGAATCAATTCAAATTTGTAGATACTAATTACACATTTGAAATTAATCTATCTATCTATATATTGCCGGACGCCTTACTCCCCTTACAAGGGTGGCCATACACAGAATGCCCCCAAGCGGACCTATTCCCTGTGAGAGGGACAACCCGAGCCAGTTTAGTGAAGGACTTACAGGATTGACCACTCAATTTAGGATCCGTCCGACTCCGAGGCCCTCTGTGTATCTTGTTAGCACTATTTTTTCTACAGTGGTGTTCGGCTAATCCATCACTAACCTGCCTTACCCTTAGGTAAGCAGTACGGATTTGTATCAGGTTTACTCCCCTAGACAGGTTGCCAACCAAGGCTGACGAGTCCCATCCACCCGGATTTGTATAAGGTTGTCTCCCCTAGATGAATTGCCGACCAAGGCTGACGAGTCCCATCCACCCGGATATTAATATGAAATTAATCATATTATGAAATGCTCTTTGAAACTACGTGATTCGTTGTAATGACTGTAATTCCATCTACATTGGCGAGGCTTCGAATCTCAGACTTCGAACAAACCTGCACAGGGACCATACAAGACATAATACAGGGTTATATGTTAATACTCACATATCAAAATGTGCTAAAGATAAATCTCCTAATTTAAATAAAATGCCTTTTTACACAGTTAAGAAAGATGACGATGTTTTGAGGAAGAGTAAAGAAAGTAATTTCATAAATCAATTCAAGCCTCATTTGAATAAGGAATTATAAATATACTCTGAAACGAAAAACAATATTGAAATAAATACGAAGTTTTTTTTTAACTGCCATAACCTTAAGCCAAAATATTACTGTCAACACCAGTGCCTGGTAATCTGCAGAAGACTGCAGACCAACTACCTGACTCTGGAGCCAGTCACTCTTGCAAAATTGTTAATAACTGAAGCTCTACAGTACGAAAGTAGAGCAATGAATTTTAACACTTTTATAACATAAACTTATTTTTAATATAAACGCAACAGATACTCGGATGTACTTCTTCTATCTATCTATCTATTGCCGGACGCCTTACTCCCCCTTAATGAGGGTGACCATACACAGAATGCCCCCAAGTGGACCTATTCCCTGTAAGAGGGACAACCCGAGCCAGTTTACTGAAGGACTTACAGGATTGATCACTCAATTTAGGATCCGTCCGACTTCGAGGCCCTCTGTGTATCTTTTTAGCACTATTGTACTACAGTGGTGTTCGGCTAGTTCATCCACTAACCTGCCTTACCATTAGGTAAGCAGTACGGATTTGTATCAGGTTTACTCCCCTAGAAAGGTTGCCGCCCAAGGCTGACGAGTCTTATCCACGGATTTTTATAAGGTTGTCTCCCCTAGATTGGTTGCCGACCAAGGCTAACGAGTCCCATCCACCCGTACTTCTTAAATCCTTATTTTGTTTTGCAGGCAATATATTTTAGATGCAATTTAAATTTAGCACTAACAGTTGTAACTGTGGGTAAATGAGGCTAACTATTGAATGGGAGAAGGGGGCAAGGGAGGGAGAATTGGGCTGACTGCGGGCGGGTGTGTGTGTGCGGAGGGGGTTGGGGGGGGGGCGAGGGGGTGGGTGAGGAGAGGTAGTAGGTGCAGCTGGTTGAGCTGGCAGTTGGGCACCGGATATAGTAAGAGCAGGACGAGGCTAGCTACGTGTGTTGAGTGGACTTCTCTCAGTGGGTTGGTCTTTGGTGTTTGTCCTAATTTAGACTTGGACACAGGTGGGTGAATGGAGTAAGTGACAGGTGATATAACCAGGGCTGGACATACAGTATTTGTTATCCTTAAGGTGTGCCTCTAACTTTTGATGAAACCCCTTCTGATAGATTTTTTTCTATGTTTTAAGATTTGTACACTCTTATTTCATTAAACTTAGTATAATGTTTATGGTGTTTCTTTATTGAAACTGGCAACCTCATTTGGCTAACATATTGTGGAACTGGTTTCCTCATTTTGTTTACTGCTTATCTATAATTTACGAGTGCCATACCATCATATAATAACAACCAAAAAAGACAGCGGTAACAGTGGCGACCTCGCCTGGATTCCGTTGCGCAATTTTGATAATTTGTTTTATATAAATGAAATGAAAATTAGGAGGGTTTCTGATGAGTCACGGGTAGTTTGATAGACAGCTGGTCTGCTGGTGTGTTCATTCAGTGGTTTAGGTAATACGGTGGTAGGCCTATAGGCTTATAGTTATTGGATTTGGGGAAAGTACTCCTGCTTGTGTTTTAGATTTCTTGTTTTAGGGGAGCAGCTGTTGATTTTGGTTGCAATTCAATTTACCCCTTCAGACTCATATGATGCAGAGGTTGCCAGATTGGCAATAAGAAATAGAGTTTCTCTCACTCTTATAATTACCTCTCCAAAATTCATTTTCTGCCCACAGCTAACTCAAAGACAATTGCAGAGGTTGAAGTAACTAAACTAAAGGTTCTAAATACCCCTGATGGTAACAAAGGCTTTTAAAGTATCCCTAATCGGGCTCAAATCGCGTCATATGTCGGAGAGGGTTAAGGTGCTTGGGATTTATGAGTTTTTATCAAGTATATTATTTTAGACTATCATTCGGAGTCCAACTCAATTTTTAAATAATTTCCAATTGTATTTCTGTCGGGAATTTAATTGTGATGATTTATGGGAGTGTTTTAAAATTAGATGGATAATTTTTCTTTTGGATGGGTTTCCGGAGGCGTCTAGTATGACTAGTACTGGGCAAGAAAGTATATCAGGGGGGCAATCATCCAGTATGGAGGGTGCTGGGGGAGATAAATCGGCACCTACCCTCAGGGACAAAAATGAACCAAGTCCAGAATGTCCTGGTGAACAAACAGGATCAGTGAAGATTGGGAGTGTAGGGGAATCAAATGTGAACAAAGTTGAGAGATTAGAGGCAGTAGTTCAGAAATTGACTGAAGTGTAACGGAGATTGTGAAAGTAATTAATGATAGAGGGAGGGTGAAAACAGAAAATCCCACAGCCCACGTGGTTCGGTCTGAACCGGGGTGGTTATTAAAGAGTAAGGATAAAGTACCAGAGTTTGATGGAACTAAACCTTTGTCTTTTGTAAAGTGGAGAAAGGCCTTAACTCGCTATTTCACAAGAAATCCCTGGATGAAAGATAATGACAAGGTGTCTGTGGTTAAAGCGAGTTTGAAAGGAATTGCAAGGGAAAAGATGATGATAAATTGTTAGATAATGAAAAGACTACTGCTGAAGTATTTTTGCATAACTTGGGAAGGCTTTATCAATTCCCAGATGAAAGGGAACGCCACCTAGAGGAGTTCAGGAAAATAAAGTTTATACCAGAAAGAGGTATACGGCTATACAGTAATGATCTGAGAGCCTCTTTTATATATGCATATCCCCTTCAGGACTACCGGGTTAGTGAGGTGTTGAAGGATGCCTTTATAGCCGGGGTGCCTGAGGAGGTGGCTAGAGAATTAAGAAAATTGCCCCTCGATACAAACTTTGAGAATTGGGTAGATGTAGCTAACAAAGCCTACAAGGCTATGGGTATAATGGGAGGTGGAAGGATGTTTGGGAGGTCTAGGCAAGAGCTGGGGTTTGCCGGGACCTCTGAATCCTGGGAGAATGGGAAAAAGAAGTCGGGAAATGGCCAGGGGAGGTGGTAATGCAGGATACTACGTCCCTGGTGGGGTCAGACTATCTGCTCCTACCTGCACGTGACAGTGAAGTTCGAGCATATTATTTGCCGGTGTTCCTTAATAGGATAGAGATCCTGGCATTGATTGATGCGGGTGCTGACGCACAGCTTGGTATTTTCTGAAGAGTTAATAAAGAGGCAGGTTTAGATGAGAAGGATTAACCATAGTCACTTGTAAGGTGAGAGGTTTGGGGCCTGGTATTGTTGGAAAAAATTGCCGGCGTTTGTGAGATGGAAGTAGTCCGCGCCGAGAATCGTCTGGGTCACTTTGTGCGAGGCTCAGGTGGTGAAGACGAGCTAGATAGTCCATTTCAACTAATTCTGGATCGACCCATTCCTGGACCAATATTTCATTATATATAGATACTGAACTAAGACAACTTGTTAGGACATTCGTCTGAAGTGGGAGTACTCAGGTGGGATCTCCAGGTTGGGGTTGGGAGTCCTCCTCGTTGTGTAGCCCGGGTTGCGCAGTGCCATAGCCACTTTTGCCTCAATACCTTGACTAGACTAGACGTAGAGTTGGTGGATAGTTCAGGAAAGAGGGTTTGCCACATGGGTGGGCGAGGATGTATGGTGACTGGGCCCAATCGGATCGTCTTAAGCTTAGAGATGAACTGGTGTTGGGTGTGTTGGGTCGCTCACGAGTGATGATGGGAGGGTGGAGTGTGATGGGAGTGTTGAATTTGTCAAATCTTAAGGTTTGTCTGATGCAAGGGGGATGCCGTGGTTTCTGTCTCGATTCGGTTTTGGAAGGTGGGGAGAGCTGAGGATTGACTTGGAGGTACAGCGAGGATTGAATGGGAATCAATTATTAAAAATCAGTCCCTGGTCACAGGAGGTTCACGAGGAAACTACGGTGGTGTTGGAGGATAATCGTGGCTTATTTTCCAGGAACGACCTACATGTAGATATGGGGCGCACAGGAAGCCTCCCCTTAGAACATGGAATAAATACAGGTGAAGCTGAACCTATAAAACAAACCGTGTCCCGAGAGGATTCGGACAGATTTATATCATAAAATCACATATGAGAAGTTAATGGGTGGCTGGTCCTCATGTTTGATTGGCATTCTAATAGTGCATGTAGTAGTCCGGTGGTTCCAGTCATGAAGAGAGGTGGAGCACTCAGGAATTTGTGTAGATTATAAGAAAATTGAATGATGTGACGAAGAAGGATAGGTCACCCTCTACCTACTATAGAGGAGGCTTTTGAATTATTTGCAGGGAGGTCCCAGTATTTTACGACTCTTGAAATTGAAGTCTGGATACCATCAGGTTTTCGGTATCTCCCCAAGATCGGGAGAAAACTGCCTTTTCAGTTTCAGTGGGGCCAAATTTATACCAGTTCAATGTATTGCCCTTTGGGCTAGTTATGCACCTGCAACTTTTCAAGCGCTTGATGCAGATGGTACTGACGGATATCTCCCCATACATATATTTGTGCATCGGCCTACCCTGGATGACATCATTATTTTTTCTAAAGATGTGCAGACAACATTTTGATCATGTTTTGCAGGTATTTGACAGATTGAGGGACCATGAGGTTATAAAGTGAATGCATCCAAGTGTAGTTTCCGTTGACATCATCTGTAAATTATTCTGTTGGTTTGTGGTTTCTAGCAGGGGGTATAAGGTCATATCCCCGAAATGTTGTAAAGTGGTGGCGGAAATTCCCGGTACCTACTAATTCCTAGGGAGGTTTTTAAATCCTTCTTGCGGTTTAGGTAAACTTTTACAGAAAGTACATCCCACAACTGTAGTGTAATTATGAGACCTTTATATGAATTGGCTAACGGGGCAACTAGAAGATTTCAGTTGGACGAACAGAGGCGGAGGACGGTTTTTGTGAAACTTAAATCTGCTCTTGCTACAGCACCAGGTTTGGCCTATTCAGATTTTCTCTCTTGCAGAAACATTAATTCGGCAGACAGATGCGAGTAGAGATGGTGTTGGGTCCTGCGTGTCCCAGATTCAGGATGGCCATGCCAGGGTTATTTGCCACAGTTCAAAGGCCTTTTAATAAGGCCCAGAGACACTATTCTGCTAGAGATCAAAGAGCTGGAGGCTAGTAGAATTGCTATTATGACAGTTTCATCCATAGTTATATGGAAGGAAATTTGTTTTGAGGAGCTGATCACCATGGAGTTTGACCTTATCTAAATGACAAATAAGAATGCTGATCCTAGATTGGCTCCAATCCTGTATGGACTACAAGGATATGCATTTTAAAATTGAACATAAGGACCCTGGGGTTCACAATGAGTAATGTGGATGTTCTAAGCAGGGTGCGGTGGACCATTTGGATCCGGCAGAAGACAGCCATTACAGATTATAGCCTGGCTGGCCAATTGGAGGAGTTAAAATTGAGAGAAGTAGCTGTTATATGGAGGAAGAGATAATTTAATTTTTGGCCCTGTCTAAGGGAGTAAAGTATGAGGTGGTTGTAGAAGATGTGAGAAAATAGATTGGTTCAACCGGATAGTCGATCTAATCCTAACACAATATGGTGAATTTTGCAGATGTTGCCCAGGGCGGAGGCAATTACCGGAGACTACAAGAGAGAAGGCGAACCGCCCCTAGAGGGAGGATTGCAGACTGGCATGTCCCTTGATTTAGGCCCTGTCCACTCTTTCAACTATGGGGGAGGCACTCGCTATAGGCAGTTATGCCTTTTGCCTCCCTCACTCACATCGACAAAAAACAAAAAAAAAAAATTTGATGCTTTGGAAGTTTAATTTTGTGGATTTTTCATGAACGGAGTGCCACCATGTGTGTCTAAAGCTACAGGGGAGGTGGATGCTAACATCTATTTAATTTACAGAGGAAATAATCATGTTTGATCTGGCGGTGGAAGTTTGAGCGAAACGTGTTTCAGGTGGCAGCCACAAGGCACTACGAGGACAGAGTTTGGAGGAAGTGGCAGCAGGGGTTGCCCTTCGATCCAACGCGTAATATCTTTTCTGGAGGACGGGTCTAAGGGGGGGGAGAGTTACAGGTTCTCTGGACGGGTAATAGGTACGTGGATCACCTTGGTAATCGGCTAAAAAACTTACATGGGTGGGGGAACGCAATTGGGAAGGAATAATTTATTTCAATGAAAGGTGGAAAGTATTTAGTCTCTTGCACCCAGAACGGGGTATAGACAGATACTATTGTTGAAGGCTCCACCGCGTAATTTGTCATCCTGGTATTGATAAGACTTATTATATGTTGAGTAGGCCAGATTTGTATTACCCATCCCTATTACAGAGGATATAAAGGATGGTTATTAAAGAATGTGTTCACTGTCAAGGAGTTTAAGCATTCAACTCGTGAAACAGAAGTTCCAGCTTTGATAAGGTCATTAATACTTCATAGACATTTTGCATTGTGGTGTGTAGATAGTGCTATATGCCCAAAGAAATAATGGATCCTGTTATCTCTTGGTTTTGCCAGTGAGACCATTGTTTCTAAATTTGTCAGCTGCCGAGCCTTTGCGAAATACGTCCCTCCCAGGTTGTATCTAAGGGCGGTTTGGTAATGTAATGTACCTTGTTTGCCATCTCGTGTGCTGTCAGACAACTGGTAAAGAGTTTGTGGGTAAACCATTTCAGGATCTGTTGAGGGATTTTGGGATTTTTACTCACTCTACAACTTCGCCCTATCACCCCCAAGGGAATGGATTGTGTGAAAGGACTAATAAGACATTAAAAGCTTTGTTGAAGCCGGTGAGGGATAATTGGGTCAGAGGTTTGGTAAGAGCGTTGCAGGTGTACAACAATACGTTACACTCTGCCATTGCAATGGCACCCAGTGAATTGCTTACAGGTTTAAAGGCAACTGTTCCATGGAACATTGTTGACATGGCAAAAGATAATACAATTAGGAGAAAAGATGGTGTAGCTAAAGTGGCAGTGGATAAGGCCAGAGCAAAAATGATGAGGAATAATCTGGACACAAATGTTCAGTTGTTCAAGGAGGGTAACAGGGTTCTCATTAAGTACTTTGGCCCTGATGTGGGGGTGGAGTATAAGCTTCATCCGGTGTATAGGGAGAGGGGTACTATAGTGGATGTACATTGTAATAGTTACACTGTCCAAGTGGATGACGATGTGTGTAAAGTTGTCCATCGGTCTCATTTGAGGAAATTGGTGGAACCGATCAAGGACGTTAATGCCATGAAGGGGATAAATTGTGAAGAGAGCGATAAAGAAGCAAATGTCCCTGATGTTCTGGAACAGACCTCAGGAGATATGGATAAGACGGTACAAGGTACTCCAGGTGGGACACGGAAGAGTACGAGGAGGGGACGTGCTGTGAAACTCCCGTCAAGGTATATTTCTCACGTGAATGCTTTTCCCCAAACAAAGATGATGTACGAGGGCGTGGTGCTGGTTGGGGACAGCAGATTGAAGACACTCCCTAAGGGCCTTGGTGCAAGGATACTGGCTCAGGGGGGGCTGGTGCTGGAGAATGTGGTGCAATTTATGGAAGAAAAGTTGGGAGATGAAAAGTTGCAAAATCAGCTAGTGGTGCTATGTGTGGGCGTTAACAATATGCTCAGGTCTCCGCACCCAGAATGTGTTAAAAGGGGATGTGAAAAGCCATTTATAGTCTCCTTGCCTGCTGTACATGAGGGATGCGAGAGACAGTTGTTGAAGGATTTGAGACAAACAGCCTCTAACATAGAGGATAGGGTGTGTGGTGAAGGGTCCAGTGTGTTAATTACGTGCCCAGGTCATGTTTATGTGCCCATGATGATGGACTATGTGAAGATGCAGGATCACTCTCATTTTCTGCCTAATTTCCTGAACAGGCAGACTGAGCACGAGATGAACAGAGAGGTTATGAAGGGGCTTGCTTATATCTATGATGAGTTGAAGTTAGAGAGGACACATCAGAGTTTGGGGTTGAGTGGCATACTTGACTTTAGTTTTTTTCAGTGGACATCGAGGGGGTATCATATGCCTGGAGCAAGGAGGGACAAGATGGGTATATTAAGGGAAGGTCTTCATTAGTCTGCATCCTTTATGGA
>CM064487.1:100111835-100194508 GCA_032716605.1 Paralithodes platypus
GCCGGAAGGAAACCCCACCTGAACAGATACACATCTGAAACAACACACGACACGAGGATAGCCACGCACGGCCTAACCCAAGTCATCACAGCATAATCCGTGGCAGAGCCCAATACACAAACTAAACCAGGAAACAATTATAGTACGAGGAATTAGCCCAATACACAACTAAAACACGGATACACATGACACAGTAGGGCATATTTAATAACAATAATAAATAATCACACTAGTACATGTGGCAAAGCTACGAGCGGCTGGCTAGGGCCTAGGCAGACGGCCCCCATTCATAAAAAAAAACAGTTGGAAATATACACACACACTGGAAATCGCACAACAGGAAACACCGCCAATCCACACCACCGAGCAACAACTTCCAAACCCAGGGAAGACTGACTCGGGGACCCAGAAAAAACTTCACTAAGTTGACAGAAAAATACGCTGGGAACGTGCAGAAAACACAGCTTACCTCATCAGAAAGATAAAAGGCAGCAATATTAACGCGTAGTGATGAAAGCCGCCTGCATCACCAAACTAACTCAACTGTGAAAAAGTTTCACATGTCCACAAACAGTGACCACATGAGGGTACATCCGAAATAGATGCCCCATACACTCGACCCAAAATACACTGCACTGCGGGCAACCAGCCCAGGACACTCCTGCTACGCCTATCCTAACCTTACTCGATACATCTTGGAGTAAACAATGAGAAAAAACTCACTAGGGAACGCAACGATATGCGGAACCAGCGGAGCGTGGGGAAGGCACGTCCGGGCGGGCTGAGCGCAGAGCAGAGAAGAAGGAAGAATGACGCCTGAATCAGCGTCTGGTCAGAAATCCACACAAGTACATCCACGATATGATGGAAAGCTTATTGGATAGTTATTCTTATTTTCTTTTTGTTTTTATTTTTTACGAAGTTTTTTTCGTAGTGAGAACCCAATTCATAATGACTGAAGCCATGAGTGAGGTCGCGTGCGCTCATGATGAAGGCTCCTCAGTTTTTTAAATGCTCTGCGCGGTAGATTCAAAACTACGCAGATTAGTGTTTGAAGCGGATGCCTTATGTAATAGGCATGTTCGTCAATGATGGAGGGGCCACTAATAAATTCTCACACTTCATCAAACAACACAACATACACCTGCCATCTTACAAGAAACAAAACTCCGCACATCACAAAAAACACCCACATTTCATAATTTCACCACCATCAGACAAGACCGGGCTGTCGCGGGGGCGGTGGACTCATCACCCTGGTACACAATGAAATATCATACATAGTAACCAGTGTACAAACCAAATCCCTCCTCCCCCCAAATGATAACACAACAGAAATACAATCAATTAAAATACATACTGGCAACAAATCCAACATAACCATCATAAACACATACATCCCTCCCCAAACATCCCCTACAGTACCAAATGAATACAGACCACACTTACAACACATCACAAACACCCCACACATCATCCTGGGTGGTGACTTCAACGCCAAGACGTCGGCCTGGTTTGTCGACAACCCCGCCACAGACAGAGGGCTGGTACTACAAAACCAAACAGATAACCTCATCATCCTTAACGACATCCATCAACATACCCATATTCCTCACCAAGCCCTCTATAACCCATCATCTCCAGACATCACCTTTTGCCCCCCAGAACTCGCCCCCACATCATCCTGGAGGGTGGTCAGAACCTTAGGCTCTGACCACCTCCCGATCATTATCAACCACCAAAACCAGACTCACCCCAGCTAGCCACAAACACACATACACCAATTATAAAAGAGCTAACTGGAAGCATTTACAAATGAGACAGAACAACACTTCACAACTCTAAACAGTACACCCATCACTAACATCAACAATGCTGTACACATACTCAATAAAACTATCCAAAACGCTGTCAAGAAACACATTCCAGAGGTAACAGAAAAAGACACAACCCCAACTTCACACCAGAAATTCAAAACCTCATCAGACAACGCGACACACTGAACCACTCCCCAGCACCCCACACAGACATCACACAACAAATTCAAGCACTCAACACCCAAACTAACAACAAAATACAAGAACAACAAAAACTAAATTGGAATAACTTCCTACCAACACTTGATCACAAAACAAACCCCAAAAAACTCTACAAACACTAAACAGCATCACACTTTCCAACAGCAACACAACACAATCACATGCTGCAATCACAACAACAGACTCTACTCCTTCATGTAAACAACAAGCAAACACTCTCATCCATCACTTCTCACATGTCAGCCACCTAAAACCTCACAAAGACGACCGACGTGTCATCCGACGTAAGAGACAATTCCCCACAGACCCTGACTATACACCCTTCACCAATCACCAGACAAAGCATATCATCAACAATCTCAAGCACTCACCCGCCTGTGGCCTAGACAACATACACCTCAGACACCTGGGACCACAAGGCATACAACACTCACTAACATATCAAACTACAGCTATTCACACAACACAATACCAGACATTTGGAAGCATGGTATCATCATCACATTCCCCACACCCAACAAAGACCCCACGCTACCCTCCTCGCACCGCCCCATCACACTCCTTTGCTCCCCCTCCAAAGTCATGGAACGCCTAGTATTACAACTAATTACACCCGACCTACCCCTAGCTCCAACACAACATGGCTTTAGGCCACTGCACTCCACAAACACTCTTCTCACAGACCTTACACAAAGAGCTTTTGACTGCATCAACTCAGCTAGACCACCACACAGATCACTATTAGCCACACTCGACATTAGTAAAGCCTTCGATGCCATCCCACCCCACAACCTACAAACAAATCTACAACACAAACATGCACAACAACACAAAAAGGTGGCTGGCAACTTCCTAGCAGGCAGATGTGCACACGTATCTTTTGCCGTTCAGTCATCTAAAATCAGAAACTTTCCAAACGGAGTCCCACAAGGATCCGTCCTATCGCCCGCACTCTTCAATCTGTACATGCACGATATAACTACACCCAATACTCCCCAAATAAACTTAGCCTCCTATGCAGATGACATAACACTCACATGCACACACCATGACCCAAGAAGAGCAACAGATCTCCTTCAACCCTATCTCAACACACTACATGGCTGGTGCACTACAAACAGACTTAATCTAGCCCCAGCCAAATCCACCGCAACCCTGCTCACAAGCTGGACAGGTGAACACGAATACATCCCTCAACTCACCATAAACAACACACCCCTACCACATACACACACACCCAAAATCCTAGGAGTAACATATGATACTCATATGACATTCAAACAGCACCACAAACATTAAAAAGAAACTGACACCCAGACTTAACGCCCTCAGGTCACTTGCTCACACAAAATTTGGACACAACAAAGACACTACCACCACAGTATATAAACAATACATAAGATCAGTAATGGAATACGCAAGCCCAGCCTGGGCTTCTAACCTAGCTGAAACACATCATAAGACCTTACAGACTATTCAAACAAGCCCTGAAGATCATTACAGGCTGCACAGCTACTACACCCACAGATCATCTACATCAAGAGCACTAAATCCTCAAAGTCAAAGACCATCTGGACATGAGAGGCACTCAATTCCTGGCAGCAGCCTCCACGAACCAAGACCACCCCCTAAACTACATGGCAACACACCCACAGACACCAAGAAATATCAAAACAACATCAGCACACGGTATCACACACAATTATTGTCCTCTCTCCCTCCCTGCCCACCCCGAACCAACTTCCAGAAGCACATCCATACTCATATCTCTCGCCAATCCATCCACTCACCTCACAGACAAACACGCAGCTGCATGCACGACCTCCCGAAATCCATCCTTCCGAATCCTCCCTCCCTCGCGAGGACAGAGTTCACCTGGCCAGGCGAGATGCGGACACCATCCAGCTCTCCTGAGCTATCAGAAGAGACTGGATGACTCCGTTGTCGACGCCTGCCCGGGATGTAACACAGCACCCCGTTCCATTAAACACATCATAGAAGACTTGCATTTCACACAACCACTTACGCCAACAACACAACCTACACTCAATGAGAGCTCTGTGGGAAAGCCCGATCGTGGCCATGGCCTTCCTCAGGGACTCGGGGCTGTTCGGCCAGGCAGCTTAGGGAACAACAACAACAACAACCCATCCCCTTGCTCGTGGGAAATGGTAACCGCCGGCTATATCCCTGAAAACTTTTCAATCTGAGAGGGGATTGAACGCGAGACCTGCAAGACGGGTATCAGGCACGCTATCATCTAAGTCAGCCGGATGGCTAAATTATTAATCCTCCTAACCTATATGGCTATGCATGAATGAACAGGTTAACCATGGTATTGAAGTTTTACTCGGGACTTTGTTAAAATTGAGTTATATCTAGTACTATGCTAAGCATATACTGTACAGTTGGTCCTTCGGTAACGCGTGTTTTGGAAACGCGGTTTTGGTGGCACGCGGTACACCCCAAATATCCAAAATGTTACTAACGCGGTCAAAACTTACAATGACGCGGGGTCCAGCTGGGCAGTTTTCTCTCTTCTGGGCCGGGCGAGGCTGTTCCGTCTCCCTCCCTGGTCCAGTGACGTCACTTGCGGCTCGTCCGGGCATGTCATTCCCTCCCCAGCGTCCCTCTCCAGTTCCACCATTGTTCGCCTCGCGTACCGACAAATACAAAATGGCTATAACTCGGATTAATTCATACTGACGGTAAATTGAATCCCTTGGCAACTGATTTTTCAATAACTAGGGGAAAATGAGAAACTACAATGTTTCTGCTTCATAATAGTGACAAGTTTTCATAATTAACTCGAAATTTCGCTACAAAACCTGCATAATAGCGGAGTAATCAAGATGAAAACATAGCAATATACCGTCAGCTGGGAAAAACAAAGTATAGCGTGCATGTGCAATTGTGAAATTAGGCATCTATTCTTGTATATACAGTCCTTAGGACAAATTGATCCATAGACTACAGTAGATCTGGACTGGACACGGAAATGGAACTTTGCAGTATGGGACCCAAAATCGGAGAACGAACCCCCAAGTTCGAACCTCGAAACCGCGAAAATGTGATACTTTCGCGGTTTCAAGGTTTGATCTCCGATTTGGGTCCCATACTGCAAAGTTCCATTTTTCGTGTCCAGTCCAGATCTACTGTAGTCTATGATGAACACTTGCCATTTTTAGGCTATAAGGAAAGGGTGTCAAACTGGAGCAATTTTGTTTGACGACTTGAATGAATTATATTATGATAAGGAATACAAGAAAACTAACATTAAATAGCATTGTTTTGGTCCATGTATCACTTCCAGAGACAATATGAGAAGGAATACAAGAAAAATATAATTAAATCACATTGTTTTTGGTAATTTTATCATTTCCAAAGATATAATTTAAACTATAGACCACAATATTAAGTTTACATATACAATAATACAGACAAAGAAAGGATTTTGCTTTTTTTGATACCCTGTCAGGAAATTGTCATAAGCATTAATATTTATCAGAAACCCAGAGACCAAGGATCATTATACAGTACCCTGTTTTGTTTTCAACTGACGGTAAATTGCAAAGCACTCGTCAAGATTTCTCAGTAATTTTGAAGATTTTGGAGTGAAATATGGTGCTAATTATTGAAACTTGGTCTTAATTATAATGTAAAACTTGTAAAATAAACAAACTAAAGCTTAGACGAACACAGCAAAAAGACAAAAGAACTTATCAAAATCGCTATGTGGAAACAACGCTTTAGCAAAATAATATTATAAATAAAAGAACACAATCCACTACATAGGGTGTACATTACTACATGAGCAAGTTAATCTGTTTCCCAAGCAAACTAATATCACATAGCAACGCACTATCGTCACATTCAAGGAACTATTCAATTTGTGAAGTTAATCTGTTTCCCAAGCAAACTAATCGCACATAGCAACGCACTATCGTCACATTCAAGGAACTCTTCAATTTGTGAAGTCATATGATGAAGAGACATAGTAATTTCATATTTTTCCATTATCGAGAAATTAGCTGTTGTTGTTGTTCCCTAAGCTGCCTGGCCGAACAGCCCCGAGTCCCTAAGGAAGGCCATGGCCACGGTCGGGCTTTCCCACAGAGCTCTCAAGGAGTGTTGATTGTGTTGTTGGCATAAGTGGTTGTGTGAAATGCAGTCTTCTATGATGTGTTTAATAGTATGTGCTGTGTTACAACCCGGGCAGGAGTCAATTGCTGGATGCCCCTATAGGTAGTGCCAACGAACTTGACAATGATCTTGACCCCTTAACTTCTTATAACTCAAAATTAATCAAAGCAATCAGGCTGACATTTCTATCATTTGGGAAGAGTCCACCAGGAAATAGGTGTGGATATTTACAGCCAGTTTGCTCATGGTAATTTTGAGTTACGAAGAGGTCAGGGGTCGAAAATGTTGTCCAGTTCGTTGGCGCTACCTATAGTCATCCTTGGTCTTTGGGTCTTCTCCAGGGCGACCTTGATGTGTGCGAGTTTTATATTATTTATATATTTATACATATATTTCTCTGTTAGGTCTGTCGGCCACCTCCAGATATGGGGTATGTGTCTGAGTATAATGCATACATACATTCATATTTCTCTGTTAGGTCTGTCGGCCACCTCCAGATATGGGGTATGTGTCTGAGTATAATGCATACATACATTCATATTTCTCTGTTAGGTCTGTCGGCCACCTCCAGATATGGGGTATGTGTCTGAGTATAATGCATACATACATTCATATTTCTCTGTTTGGTCTGTCGGCTACCTCCAGATATGGGGTATGTGTCTGAGTATAATGCATACATACATTCATATTTCTCTGTTAGGTCTGTCGGCCACCTCCAGATATGGGGTATGTGTCTGAGTATAATGCATACATACATTCATATTTCTCTGTTAGGTCTGTCGGCCACCTCCAGATATGGGGTATGTGTCTGAGTATAATGCATACATACATCCATATTTCTCTGTTAGGTCTGTCGGCCACCTCCAGATATGGGGTATGTGTCTGAGTATAATGCATACATACATTCATATTTCTCTGTTAGGTCTGTCGGCCACCTCCAGATATGGGGTATGTGTCTGAGTATAATGCATACATACATTCATATTTTTTCACCCACCAACTTTACTTCTAAACTTAATTAATGAAATCAACAAATACATGTGACACTCCAAGGACTCGAACCTAGGATACTCACATCGAAATTCCGCGTATTTATGCATTACGCTATCAAGACAGCTAAAATTTGGTTGCAGTATATTCATAAATAATAATAATTTATTACAGTACTGTACAGCATTGGGAGGTTTGACGTACCTCCCAACCTACCAAATAGGAAAACCTACTATTTGGTAGTAGTCTTGGAAAATCCAACGTCAAGGCTATTAACCTAATTGCAATGACGACTTGTCTATTTTGACTGCTATGTCGTCATTCCAACCGCGGTTAAAAAGAAAACGTCTAGAGTCTACTCCTTATCTTGCTCTAGGAGACGTTGTACATTAACCAAAACTACCACCGAAGGTGAAAAAAGTATAGAAGAGAAGAAAAAGGGGTTTACCTTAGTTACCGCTCAAGGCCCATCCCGTGTTCCGTCATGCGCCGATCCCTGTCGAACGTGCGCATGAGCGACCCTCTCTTGTTATCACATCTCACGTCAGCAGAAGAACGCGGATGGGCAGGGGTCCGGCGTGAGGGAGGGTATTATGTACGTTGGATTTTCCAAGACTACTACCAAATAGTAGGTTTTCCTATTTGGTAGGTTGGGAGGTACGTCAAACCTCCCAATTTGTTAGTAGTCTTGGCAAATCCAACGTCAAGGCTGCATAACAAATAGGAGGAGGACATCCAAGCCCAACATACCAAAAAACCAATGCATAAGACAAAATTATGAATGACAAAGAAACACAATTTAATCAAGAGAGTTTAATAAAAGAGTGAAAAACTGAGGAGTAGCTAAAAAGAGCAGTTTTAACACGTGCCCGTCATTCATAGTAATGCAAAATCATAGACTTGTCTTAAACCAAAAAGTACTGTACACAAAATCCCTTTTCTTCCAAAACGAACAAAAACATGGATCACATAAACAAAACACAATTTTCAATGAGGCAAAAACACTTATGTACTGTATACATATAACATAATCCCAAACTTGCAATCCAGTGTTGCAAACCCGTACTTCCCTCCCCCCCTTTTCTAAAGAAAACAAAGTAAAAGAAAGAGTGACTAGGGGGGAAGACCAGGCAACGTCGCGAGAGCCCTAGGAAACACGACTCCCGAGAGCTATCACAGGCCGAGGGGGTCTAACAATGGACATGGAGAGGTAGGAGGAGACGAAGGTATGGACAGAAGACCACAAACCCGCCGAGGCGACGTCAGGCAACGAACGAGTCTGCAGGAACCGTAAGGAGGCAGCAAAGGATCGCCCATCGTGCGCAGAACCCCGACAAGCAGGGTTACTGGCACGAATGACCCGACAAATGTGGCGTCCTATCTGCACCTTCGAGAGCCTCCTACCAGTCCGAGGAGACACCCACACAGCAGTACCCGAAGTCGGAGCCACAGACTCAACATAGGAGTGCAAGGCCTGCACCGGGCACAACACATGGTGAGTATGCCCACGCTTTAAAGCCTGGATGGTGAAAGGCTTGAAAACGTGGGTCTCTCTCTCATTCTTGGCAACAAAATGAGGGGAGGGGGCTAACGTGACGACATTCAAGGACGGGGAGAAGCGCATGCATTCCTGGGACCGCGACATGGCAGCTAGTTCAGACACCCTATCCCCAGTGGCCAGAGCGACAAGGAAGAGTGTACGCTCCAGCAACTGAACCGGTGTAGTATCCCGTGTATATGTGTGTGAAGCCAGAAGGTCCAGAGCACGCCCCAGATCCCACTGAGGAGGGATCTGGCGCGGAGGCGGTCGCTCCCTGATGGCAGCCTTCATGAAGGAATCCAGCTCCTGCGGTGGAACGACCAGCCCACTGACGGACTCAAAGACCTCCCGGATGGCAGACAAGTGGTTACGTATAGTGTTGACTTGAAAGCGACGTGTACGGAAGAGGTGAAACAAGTAGTGTAGGACGAGGGAAGGAGAGCTAAGAGTCTGGCGAGTGTCCTGTATCCACCTAGTAAAAGACCTCCAGTGGGACTCGTAAGTCCCCCAAGTCGAAGACGTCCATGAACGCTTCAGGAAGTCAGTCAGGTCCCGTCCGTGGACTGGGAGCCACCGTGCCTCACGAACATCCACGATGCGAAGGCCAACGAGGTCCGCAGGTCGCCAACCTGGCTCAAGTGGAAGTTTGAGAGAGGGAGAGGGACCGGACTCGGGCACCACCGCTTCAACTGGGAGTACCAAGCCTGGGCTGGCCACAGAGGCGCTATTAGCCAGACTCTGCCGCGGTACAGCCGCAGCCTCGCGAGGACTTTGCACATCAACAGTGCGTCTGGTGGCGGAAATATGTATATCGACTGCCACCTGTTCCAGTCTTCCATGAAAGCGTCCGGACCCCCCTCCCGAGTGCGAGTCCGGAGGGATAGGTACTGAGGCAACTTGCGCGTCTCCTTCGATGCGAACAAGTCGACCTCCGGAACACCCCAGGAAGCTGCGAGGTCGTCGAATACAGTCTGTTTCATTGCCCATTCTACAAGAACGCCCTGTCCTCTCGACAGGGCGTCCGCCCACAGGTTGGCAGTCCCGGGCAGGTAGGAGGCGTGCAGGGAGATGTTGTGTCGGTTCGCGAGGAAGAACAACTTCTCTGAGATCCCCAACAGAGTCAAAGACCTGGAGGACCCCTGCTTTTGGATACAGTGGACAGCTGTCTGATTGTCCATCCTGAAGGCCACCGACTTTCCCCGAAGGGCCAGCGCGTGGTCCCTCAGGAAGAACAAGGGAACCAACAGTTCGAGGGCATTGATGTGTAGGTGTGTGTCCCACCCATCTGCCGTGATGTTGATGTCCCAGGTTGGATTGGTAACCCCACCCTACCTCGCTCGACGCATCTGTATCTACCCAGATCGTCGGATGGGGGGCGGTCCAGGGCACAGCCGCAGAGAGCGTGCCCCGAGCAACCCAGTGTCCTAAGTGTCTGTGAATGGTACGCGGGATCGGCATGAGCCGATCCATAGGGGCCAACGGAAACACCTTGTTGCCCATGAGTATTAGGCGGCGCAGCCTGAGCCTCCCTAAGGGAATGGTCAGAGCGGCCCAATTCAGTGAACCCACTAACGAGTCCCAGATCCTCCTCGTGAGGGAGACCGAGTGCAACACGGCGAAGACCTTCCTGCGAAGTTTCACCGCGTTTGGCTGACTCTGGTCACTGTAGCGCTGGTCAGATCCCATTCGAGACCTACCCACGTCACGACACGCGACGGGGTCAGGCGTGACTTGGGAATATTGATTTTGAACCCTAACTGTGTGATGTGTTGAACTACTGTGAGGGTGTCGTGGACGCACTGTTCTAGGGTGTCTGAAACTATCAACCAGTCGTCCAAGTAAAACAGGATCTGGAGGCCGCCCCTGAGGAGAGGATCCAGAGCCTGCTTTACCAGTTTCGAGAAGATCCGCGGCGCGATGTTGAGACCGAAAGGAAGTCTGTCGAACATGAACACACGATCGGAAGTCTGAACGGCCAAGAATCGCTGGAAACGAGGATGGATAGGAACGTGCCAATACGCATCCTTGAGGTCCAGCGACACTACCCACGACAGAGGTCGCAGGGCCAGTCGTACCTGGTGCACCGTCAGCATCCGAAACCGTGTGTTCACGATGTGCCCGTTGAGGGCCGACAGATCCACCACCGGTCGCATCGCGTCGCAGTCCTTCTTCGGTACCAGAAAAACACGGGAGAGGAAAACCGGGTGACCGGCTTTCACCTCCTTGACGATTCCCTGCTCGTGCATGGATGTAATCACGTCGGCCACCTCCGAAGAGACAGGCCGGCTTCGTTGACAAGAGCTGAGTGGGGGTCTGGACTTCCATCTCCAGGTTAGACCCCTCCGTGCAATCTTCCGCCCCCACGTCCCTCGTGGCCACCGAAGGGCGCAAGGGCGAAAATAACCTGTGGGAGCCCCCGAGATGAGGTGAGCGACCCTTTCTGCGAGGCGAGAAGGAGAACAAGGAGGAGACCGACCTGGAGAACCTACACATTTTTTGACGTGGAGGGTCCCCCGGTACGGTCCCTGCGGTCATAAGAGCCACGTTGACCACCCCTACCCCCCCCACCTCGCCGAAAAGGGCGGGTCACCCCATCCCCTGTCCGTCGTGTGTCTGACCCCGTCGAAGTGCGGCCGGAAGTGGAAGGCTGGCCAGCCCCTTCTCGGCGGGGATGAAAGGGAGCAGGAGCAGAAGTGCGAGGCGGAACCGACGCTCTGGCCGGCAACTTCCCTTTCCTGCGCCCTTTCTTGGCGGCAGCAGTGGCGGCAGCACCCCGAAGGGGACCGGCAGAAGGACGGGACTGCGAAGACCCTGGTCGCGACACAGCGCGTCTTTGCGTGTCGTAAGCAGGGTCCGCTGACAGAGAAGCGTAGCGTTCCCAAGCATCCTGCGCAAAAAGCCCCGATGTATATAGCTCAGAGTATAACAGACCCTGACGAATATCCAAAGGGGCCTTCCGGCAGAACGAGGACCTTACCGTCTGGCGTTGTCGAGTTGCCTCGCACAAAACCGCCTTCAGCTCGGGAACCAAAGACACCGCGAGCTGAAGGTGGATCCGCCGAACGTGGTCCAAGCCCTCGCGAAGATCGCCAGGTGCAGTCGCCTCGATAAGTCGCAGGTGGTGAACAGGCGTCTGGAGGGAACCTAGAAGACAAGACAATAAGTGCGCCACCCTCTGCCGCAAGGTAAAATCCCTGTCGACAGAGGACTTATCTGGGTGGGAGAAGAACGGGTTAGCAATAGCACAAATTTCAAGTTTGGGAGCTCTAATCCAGGACCAGAACTTGCCATCCAATCCGCCGACAGATACCAGAGGAGGCAAAAGCAGTGACGACTCTGGGGGAGGGACTGAAATAGATCTGTCGACGGAACGGTTGGCAAAGTCTAAGGCCTCAGCAAACCAGGCCTCCAATGGGAGAGGATTATCGAGCACGACGGCTAAGCCAGGCTTACCGTCGTCGCACAAACCCGTCCCATAGGAGGACAGTCCCGTTAACACAGCCAGGGACTGAACATCCTGAAGGATGTCCTGGCGGCTGAAGTCTGACCAGAGCTGAGTTCGAGGAGCAGACGGGGGCTTGGGCTTCACTGAAAAGTACTGAAGGTCAGTCCTTGTCGGGTACGCCCGCACCTCCACATCGGCCACCTGACCATCCACCCTGATCGCCCTGAACTGCATCTTGTCATTAATTTGGACCGACCAGTCCGAAGGTAGGGCCCTCTCACCTGACGGGAAGTCGGTAGCACGCTCCGGGTGGGAGGCCTGCACCCCCTTCCAAACAGCCAAGGAGCCATAGAGGAGCGGCATAGTCCGCGACGGGACCTTGGCCTTCTGGATGGGGGGCAAGCGCGGACCCTGCCCTAGCAGACGGAGGACCCCCGCATGGGAGACAGCAGGGGCAACCACCTAAGCCAGGGCAGGAGCAGTACTAGCCGACGACCGGGCAGGCGGAGAAGCAGGGCGAGAAGGAATGTGGTCCACCGCAGAGGGGAGGGGGACCAAAGCAGGGGTAGGTTGGGTGAGGCGCTGAGGTTGTGTCACCGCCAAGAAGCGCGATAAGAGGGATTCTTGCATCGCCTCCAAGCGCGCATCGAAGTGTGACACAACCCACCCCTGCATAGCCGAAAATCGATCCGAGAGAGGCGACCCCCCCGAAGATAGTTCGGCCCGCAGGGGCGAGCGTGAGCGAGAGCGAGACCCACGACATGAAACAGCAGCGTCGCGGCCCAAAGAAGGCGAGCGACGACGGCTGTGGCGGTCCTGAGGGTCTCGTCCCCGATCACTAACGCCCGAGGGGGAAACATCACCATCCCCCTCTTCCAGCGACACGTCAGCCCCCGAGAAAAACCTCGCTATACTCTACCGAGTCAAGCGGCGGGGTACCCTCACGGGGAGCCGGCAAGCGAAGATCAGGAATAGAAGAAGGAAGAGGAGCAGGATGACGGGAGGGGGAAGGCTGGCCGGGTGAAAGGAGGTCAGAAGGAGCCGCGGGGGGAAACAGAGCAAGGATCCCCGGGGCTGAGAGAACAGGGCGGCCCGACACCGAGGCGGAGGAGGGAGGAACCTCCACCTTGGGACGAGACCTAGAAGGAAGAAGAGGCACCGAAGCAGGAGAAGTAGGAGGAGAAGCAACTACATCCTGGCGGACCCTCCTGGACAGAGTAGAAGGAGGGAGCAGAGGGCCAGCTACAGCATGAACATCCGCGCGCGTAGAGGACAAATGAAGAGGACGTCTTTTGTGCAGGGGAAGCGGGCGGAAGGTAGTAGAGCCCCTATCCGGAGAGGCCAGGGGAGGGCGTACAGGGGCAGAGACGCTAACCCCGGCCTCAGGGCGAGAACCATGACGAGGGCGAACGGCGGAGTCAAGGTGAGCAGGAGGACGAGGAGGGGCAGTAGAGGACGAGCGACGAGGAGAGCGAGAGCGTGGACGGAGCTGGGGATCCACCCGACGATGTGACGACCGACCACGGGACTCAGGGAGGAGGGCCCGAGCAGGGAGAGGGCCAGGTAAACGGCCCCCAGACGGGTCAGGGATGCCAGGGCGACGCGGATCCGGTCGTCAACAAAGGCCGGGGAACGGTGGCCCACAGTCCTGATGTGGTGGGAGACCACCGCCCACACAGACTGAAGGGATGCAGAGGCCACTGCCGCGTCAGAGGAACCAGGGTGATGGTCCACCACATCCACCAGGTCCATACACGGGCCACACAAAGCCGGGAGGTAGGCCGTAGAGGACACACATTGAGAATGCCGTAAGCAGGACCTGTGGCAGTCCAAGCACGGGGAGCCACAGCCCTGGCGAAAGCAAGGCATCCCACCTGCAATGGAAGAACACACACCATAAGCAGCACGTCGACGGAGTAAGTGAAGATAATGTCCAATAAAAACCAGGGAATGAGCATGGGTAAACAGGAACACACATGCAAACCGGAAGTCGTACTCACTCTAAACCGGGAGCACCGATGGAGGTGAGGAGGGCGGGTGAGGCGGAAGAGCACAAGCAGAACCTGCAAAGATGGAGAAAGTGTTAACCACCACTCAACACCTCACATGCAGGGTCCATAACACCAGGCAAGTGCATACACCAATATAGTACCAGGCAACAAGATGACACAAAAAAAGGTCACCGGGAAAGCCAACTATAACCGCAAATTTGCGGGCCAATGGAGGCATAACCGTACCGACACAACCCTCCCGCCTCACCGCGAGACCCCCCAGCGATCTCCGCAAATTTGCGGGGAGCCGAATCGTCCGTGGACCGAATCGAGCACTCCGCAAATTTGCGGGACCGGCCGAGATGGTCCGGCGCCGAAAAAGCGAGAGGAGCGTCTAGGGATACCAACACAGGCCCAGAAAAAAGCGTCAACTCCTTATGACTCCAAGCGACGATGGCCATCAAGCTGAGCAGTGTCTTCCTTGATAATATCCTGACTCAACCGGTCAAGGGAGAGGCAAGGAAGACACACCAGGGGAGAGGAGGCACATCCCCCAGGAACTACCCCACCCACAGAGATAGAGCAAAGCCCATGAGGAGAAGTGGCAGGAAGGGTGGTTCGGCACAAACAGGGGCCCCCGTAGGGTACCCCAGGATTGGGCAAAAGGGAATGAAAGGATGGAGGTGAAAACAGTAAGGGAACACAAAAACCAGTAAATGAAACTGGCGAGAAAAAGGGTGGCCTAGCCGTGAGGAGAGAATGTGTCAGGGGCGAAAAACCCTGTGGTGTGAGGGAGAGGCCCCCGTGGGGTACCCCTGGATATCACGAACCACCAAGCGCCCAGGCCCTTGAGACACAGTGAAGGCTCGAAAGGGGGGACTCGGGAATAACGCTAATAATGCGGCCGACACAAACCCTACAAACAGCACCGCCACCACGAAATCTCAGATTGTGAACCAACTGTACACCTAGGCTATGAAAATATGAAAACTCATAGGGCATAGCAATTCCTGAATGAGAAACAAGCTAGGCTAAAATAAGCTAAACTATGCCCAGACTAACAGGAAAAAAGAATATGAAAAGAGAAATGAATGAAAAACACATACGAGGAACGCCAGGCGCCCCCGTACCTTCGGTAGCTATTTCCACACGCGTCTCCATTAAACACACTGAGGAGCCCATTTACGTGTGTCCTAGATCACGTAACATCTGTCTAACAAAAAGAAGGCCAGAAAAGCCGAAACGAACCTAAAACAGGGTGAATTGAAGGAGCACAACAAAAGCGGACTCAACAATGGCGACGCGTGAAAAAATGATAACAAGAGAGGGTCGCTCATGCGCACGTTCGACAGGGATCGGCGCATGACGGAACACGGGATGGGCCTTGAGCGGTAACTAAGGTAAACCCCTTTTTCTTCTCTTCTATACTTTTTTCACCTTCGGTGGTAGTTTTGGTTAATGTACAACGTCTCCTAGAGCAAGATAAGGAGTAGACTCTAGACGTTTTCTTTTTAACCGCGGTTGGAATGACGACATAGCAGTCAAAATAGACAAGTCGTCATTGCAATTAGGTTAATAGCCTTGACGTTGGATTTTCCAAGACTACTAACAAATATAGTTTTGTAGTTGGTTTATAGAACATTATATTCATAAGTTGGTTTACAGATATAATAATTCCATAATTTGATATAGGTGAAGTCCACGAATATTTATTAGTGAGCTGGAGACTATGGTATCCGAGTGTACAATTGTTACAGTGTACTGTAAGTATTATTTATTGAAAAGCCAGCTCTATGCTAAAATCATTCCAGATAGACATAATTGCATAAAGAAAAACATATGGGGTTCTACGAATTCTTATGAGTGGGCTAGAAACTATGGCATCCGAGTGTACACTGCTTTTGATAAACTTGAGACAGTGAACGTTGATAAAGGGAAAACTCACTTGGTTTAAGGGTATATTTCAAAACAGATCATCAGTGTGTCAGAATCGTTCACTAAAATATGCATTACTTACCACTGCATGCGATTGTACACCCGGATCCCATAGTGTCTAGCCCACTCATAATAATTCCTGCACTCCCTATGTTTTTCTTTATGCAATTATAACCATCTGAATTGATCTTTGAATATACCTTCCTTTTTAATACATAATATACATAGGTTTGTCATTGATGTATAGACAGTTATATTCATAAATTAGTTTCCAGAGATATAGGTGTAGTCCACGAATATTTACGAGTGGACCAGAGACTATGGCATCCGAGTGCACATGGGGCATAGGGAAAGTCAGGGGACCGACCCGCTTTTTATTTTATTTTTATTTTTATTTCATTTTTTGTTTTTGGGGGGGGGGGTAGTAGCCATTCGACCCCATTCAGCCTACTATTTTAAGACTTTTATCCTTATCAAGGTGTCGACTTACATCTGGCGAGCGATAGCAAGTGAGCATATTTTGGATTATGTTTTAGACAGCTGACTTAATGTGTAAATATTTCGTAGAAAAATTTCTCCGTAAAAGCCGGAATTCTCCAAACAATGATGGCTCGTTGTCGCTCACCAGGAAAAAATCGATGCCTAAATGGGGAGAAACGTCTTAAAGCAGTAGGCTGAATGGGGCCGAATGGACTAAATCCAGAGAGAAAAAGCAGGTCGGTCCCCTTAAGATTACAATCATACCCTAGATGGATGGATTGTTTTTGACATGCTTTATCGAGGCAATAACTTTATTTAACGTTTATCTATACCCTTTCGTACCCAATTATTAGAGTTTGGGCAAAATATACAGTATGTTCCTTTACATTACACTCTACATTCTAGGACATAAATATACAGTATGTTCCTTTACATTACACTCTACATTCTAGGACATAAATACACAGTATGTTCCTTTACATTACACTCTACATTCTAGGACATAAATATACAGTATGTTCCTTTACATTACACTCTACATTCTAGGACATAAATACACAGTATGTTCCTTTACATTACACTCTACATTCTAGGACATAAATATACAGTATGTTCCTTTACATTACACTCTACATTCTAGGACATAAATACACAGTATGTTCCTTTACATTACACTCTACATTCTAGGACATAAATATACAGTATGTTCCTTTACATTACACTCTACATTCTAGGACATAAATCGAGGTCTTAAGTTTTCGAAGCTATCCCTAACTGACTCGAAACTTCTCATTATTTTATTTATCTAATATCAACTTAGAGAAGGCTCGTTTTGTTCCTCGAGGATTAACACTGAGCAAGGATTTATATCTTAGAGTATACCGATTCACATAGACCGGAATAAGGCCCATTTACTAAAGCGTGCGTGAGGCGAACAGGCTTTGAAACGAGCGGACTAAGGGACAAACTGGTCATGAGGCGAAGTGACATGATCCCGGGCGGTGGTGACTAACAAGCGCTGGCGAACGACGAGGGCAAATAACGAGGACCGACCGACGAAACAAACAATACAGCCGAACACTGGAACACACGGCTGGGAGAGGTCAACATTGGAACGGCCTGACTATTGGAAGGTTGTACACGTGTAACCTAGATGATATAATATTCTAGCTGTGTCGCGGGGGAACGGTTGGAAAGTTATTGGTAAATCTTTTAACTCACACGAATCTAAGGATGTCTTCTTCAATCGAGTTGTCAACTTGTGGAATGGACTTCCCCGAGATGTCATAGACTGCAACACCGTTGGTTCTTTTAAACTTTGCATCGACAAACACTTTACCTTAAATCCACGACTGACTGAATTTGTAAATAAATACACTGTTTGTTTTTTGTTTTTGTGTTTTTGGTTTTTTTCCCCTCTATTATATTACTAACAACTGTCCCTTACTAACATATCCTAATCCTGCCACGGACATTTGTCCCAGGGCAGTCTTCCATTTCCATTTTTTCCTTACCCACTCTAAACTACTGTTTGGAGACTTAACCATCAGTGTTTTGGAGGGCAATCAGGCTTGAGGGGTCGCTGGACCTGTACTTCTTTGTACTCTCACGGCCGTATATATACACATGTGGGAGGAATATTGACTATCATATTAATGGAAAATGAAGAAGCTGGGGGATAATAATATTGAGAAGTTATATCAATAAAGATAATATATAAGACAATATTATAAGATATGTTGTATAATTATGTCACCCATGTTCTTACAATTAAGTGCAACATAATATATAGTATTCTAGTTCAAAATAACCTAAGGTGTTACTGTAGTAAGATTTCAGAATATAGAAAAAATAGTATTTGTAGGATTCAACCCTGGACATTTTTTGCTAATGGAAGGCTATGCATAAAGCATCATTATTTCAAATAGTTAATTCTTGGCCAGGATTGATTAGTAAGATTAATTCAATACCAGCCCACCTATAAAAACCGAGTAACTTGTATTTAATTAAGAAGATAATATATATTGTAAGTTTCTAATGACAGAAATTAGGTCTTCCACTTAACAGTATATTTATTGATGTATCTAATTATATTATTATATTTATGTATGCATTTTTTATTTATTAACTTATTTTATCTATGTGTTATTACTAGTATTATTTGCTTTATCTTAAATATATATTATTTTTTTGTGAGGTCCTTAGCGATACAGTATCACCAAAATCGATCGAAATATTTCTTAGAGCCATTTCGGGGAGGTTTATTTTTGGAGATACAGAGATATGTGGGAGGGGGGGAGGGGGGAGTCATTAATTTAGGCCATAATTTTATCGGAGTCGTATGAGGGAAGTATATGTTGGGGGTGGGGAGGGGGGGGGGCGTGTGCCATCCAATTTGAGCCAAAGGTTAATCGTTTATATTTCTTGTAAAGCAGTACATTAGATTTCGTGAACTCTTGCTGACAAACAAATACACATATAACGACGATCACATAATGCATGTAAACAAAATGCGGATAAACATACAACTTTGAGCTAAAAGGATATTCTCAATTTCAGAGTTTGTAACCATCATATCCACATACAAGCATTTTATGTTTTATATATATATATATATATACAGTATATATATATATATATATACCGGTATATATATTTATTTTTTTTTATTTTTATGGAAGATACACTATGGTACATATTTACCGGCTATATATATTTACCGGATATATATATATTATATATATATATATATATATATATATATATATATATATATTTCATTTTTACTACAGTTCTAGGAAATCCATATGCTTTCATTAATTTCATTTGCGGGTTACTGGTGTTAACCTCTGAAGTGCGCATGGGGGTAATTGGAAACGTCCCCCTGTGCTGACGTATTTGAGCTGTTTCCGTCACTAAAATATTCATTGTGCCATTAATAGCATTAATACTTATCCATATGCGCCTATTATGGGTTGATTATAAAGGTATTAACCTGAAACAACAATAAAACGAGTGAAAACAGCGTTTGGATGGTCAAAATCGGAGATATAGCCCGCGAGTTGTATAATGTATGGGTGAGGCAAGCTGCTTTCCCGCCAATTTCCCCCAAGGCCACTGAGACACAGTCGATCGATACTCTCTCTCTCTCTCTTGCACTCGCTTGCCATCAGTGATGACAACACCCTGCTTGCAACTCGCTAATGTTAGCACGAAAATATACCTCAGAATAAGGGAATAACAGGGAAAATAGGTGATAACTGAAGGAGAGGAGGAAAGTGGGGAAGGAGGGGAGGTAGAGGACTGAGATTTTGCATGGCCCAGGGGCCAAAAAAAAAACAAAAAACAAAAAAATTCGATGTCAAAAGTTGATTTTTTTTTTCACTCACTCATAAGAGTCTCCCCGCAGTCCGCCGGGGGAACTTTTAAGAGTCTCCCCGCAGTTCCAGGGTTAAGAACGATGTTAAAAATAAAAAGTAATACAAATAATATGATATAATATAAATTTTATTTTATTATGCGTTATTTCCACAGCGATTTTGATTAGTTCCTTTGCGTTTATCTTGTAACGTCCCAGAATTGGTTTGTTTATTTTGCAAGTTTTACATTATAATTGTTGTGTATGTGACTATTGAGCTGGATTGGGGCAGGAGTTCGGCTATGTCTTACCACCGCCAACACCATCCACTCGGCCAACAAAAAATTTACAAATTTACATCGAATGGGGGTCTTGTGGGTGTTTTTTAAAGTTTGATAGAGGTTTAGAGAGCAAACTAAACCCCTTCCTTAAAAAAACATTGAGCCGAACCAGTAAATTATGCTGCACAATACCGTCTGGGCTCCCTTAAACAGAAACAAAAATAATAATAAAATACTATAACTACAGCACAGTAATTGTTGTGTGTATATTTAGGTCCATGAGTGAAGTGACCATTGAGCAGGACTGGGGCAGGAGTTCGGCCATGTCTTACCATGAAAAAAAAAAAAAAAAAAAAAAAAACGCCAACACCATCCCCTCGGACAACAGGAACTGGAGCTACAGATAGGGCTACATATGGTCATGCCACTGGACGACGGACAGACTATCACCTACCAATACTACCTCTATCTTTCACAGGTATCGGTTCTAAGTTCGTTGATTCTTATATTTACCGCTATATTTATTTATTTATTCTCTTTTTTTTCTCTCTCTCTTTTCAGTACTGTCTTTTATATGGCTTTCTCTTGTTTTTTCTCATTTTCTGTTTATGTTTTCTGTCCTTGTCATTCACCTCACAATTTTGATGTCATCCTACCTCCTGTAAATATTTTACTGAAGGCGGCCTATATTTATTTTGCTTTCTCATATATTTTTCTATCACTAAGTCTTTCACCCACCGTATTAAGCGTTATTTCCACATAACGATTTTGATTAGTTCTTTTGCATTTATCTTGTGTCGTCCCAGTTTTGGTTTGCTTACTTTGCAAGTTTTACATTATAATTAGCACAAGTTTGCATCACCACCACTAAAGCCAAATATGTGAAACGAAGGCTCGCAAAGCATGGTAGTATACTAATATCAATAATATATTTTTAAAGGCCCAGTTACATGCATGCATAATCTTATTTATTTATTTCACTCCCAACACCAAACACCTCCCAATGTAATTAATAAAAGCATGTGACTTACCCGGGATTGGAACCTGGGTTACCACATACAGATCTTAAACACTCAAACCGTTACACCATCAAGACAGTTACCAGGGTACAACCGTACAATACTGGGAAGTGTTTGTACTACAGTAGTTCACTTTCTGCAGAGCTGCAATGTTGCACAGGGCAGGCTGGTGAGGTGCCAATACTGCATGTGCAAGTGCTTTGGGGGGACTGTTGAGTCTTGCTGAGACACTGTTAGCACTGTACCAACATCGGCCACTGTGATGACATGATGTGGCTATGTTGTGGCAAGTCTTTATTGTACTGTACTACAGTAAAGACTAAAACCACGCTCGCTGTGGATGACTGGCCTTTAAACTTATGAACGTGTCGATAGTGCATTGTTATGTGTGCTATTAGTTTGCTTGGGAAACAGATTAACTTGCTCATGTAGTAATGTACACCCTATGTGGTGGATTGTGTTCTTTTATTTCATAAAGTTTATTTTAGTAAGCGTTGTTTCCACATAGCGATTTTGATAAGTTGTTTTGACTTTACAGTATATTGTCTTTGTCCCAGTTTTGGTTTGCTTTGTTTGCAAGTTTTACATTTTAATTTTACTGTACTGAAGTACTGAAACCACGCTCTCTGTGGATGAAGCAGTCTTTAAACTTGTATGTGTGTATATGTATGTTCACAAACTTTTCTGAGTGACTGTGTACTTGTGTATTGTTTAGGTTCACCAAGCCATGGCAGTAAAGGCGGAGACAGAGTTCTACCGGCGCTGGAGGAGTTCAGTGACGGAAGAGGGTGAAGGGTACACCATTGGAGCGCTATACTGGCAACTCAACGATATATGCCAAGGAGCATCATGGGTCAGTTCAACATTTGTACAGAATTTACCAGAATGTCCTGAACTTCTCAAATTGACTAACTCCTTGAGTATGATGAGAGTACGTTAATATATGCGGGATTAATTTGATTGGGATCCAAATTCACTTACTCATATAGTGATGTACACTCGACCAAAAACAATCTTTACACTAACGCTCAAAACATTCTGGAAGTGGGTGGAAATCTTATGATAATACCTCACAGACTTATGTTTCACCCGATTAATTCCGTTCACACTAGATTATTTACAGCTCACTAGTGTAAAGATTGTTTTTTGGTCGATCGTACATTCTATGTGGTGGTTTTGTGTTCTTTTATTTCAAATGTGTATTTTGCTAAATCGTTATTTCCACATAGTGATTTTGATAAGTTATTTTGTCTTTATATTGTGTAGTTCCTGTTTTTGGTTTGTTTGTTTTGCAAGTTTTACATTTTTATCTAACCTGGAGCTGTGGTTTTGTCATCCAAGCTGGAGCTTGAGCAGTCTTAGACCTCCCAAGACATGCTTGGTGCTATTGGTGATCAGTCTGCCAAATCCAGTGTCAATTTGATGAGCCACAAAGCTCTGATAGCGTAATGCATAAGTGCGCATAATTTCAATGTGAGTATCCTAGGTTCGAGTCCTTGGAGTGCCACATTTCTTACAGTTTCTTACAGTAGATCCTCTGGAAAAAGGCAAACTATGCCTGTGTATCCAGCTCAGTACCAGTACTTGCACTGCTGCGGTCGTTCACGGTGTTGGCGGCGGCGGTAGCAGACGCAACATTTTTACTATTCTGTATTTTTGTTTTATAATCAAACTTCAAATCTTGAGAGAATGGGAATGTGGAATGGGTGTGTGTGCTGGAGTGAGTGAAGGAACAGCGAGAGAAGGTGCATGTTTGTTTGTAAGTAGCAAATGGAAGGAATGTGTAAGAGAGTATGGGTCTGTGGGTTCAAGGATTGTGTGGGTGAGAATGAAAGTAGGAATACAAACGTGGGTGATTGTATGCGTGTATGCCCCGACAGAGGATATACTTGAAAGAAAGAAAGAGGAGTTCTGGATGAATGTGGAGGCGTGCCTGGAGAAGTTTGACAAGAACGAAAGAATATTTCTGATTGGGGATATGAATGGTAAGATGGGTGATAGGAAAGTTGAGGGAGTGGTGGGAGGGTGGGGGGTACCATCAGAGGTGAATGGGAATGGTAGTGCACTTGTGGACGTATGTGTGGGGAGGAGGCTGTGGATAGCCAACACCTTCTTCCGGCACAGAATGATCCACAGGTACACGTGGAAACGGATGTTGACGATGAAAGATAAGACAGTGGTGGAACGAAAGTCATTGATTGATTATGTATGTGTGGATGAACGAATGAAGAAATCTGTGATGGATGCTAGGGTGTATAGGGGTATTGGAGGGGGTCTGTCTGATCATTATGTAGTGGTAGCTAAGGTTAGGATACAAAAGAAGTGGGTGAGGAGAGCGGGAGGGAGGCGAGAGGAGGGTGGAATGGTGAGGAGGGTGGAGAGGGTGCAGGAGGAGGAAGTCAGGGAGGAGTACAGGAGAGCAGTGGAAAGACGACTAGGTGGGTTCGACCTGGAAGTTATGGAGGAAGTGGAGGAGATGAGCAAGGTGTTTAAGGATGAGATCTGTGCAGCATGTGAGGAGGTGTGTGTGGAGTGAGGAGAAGAGGGAGGGGAGTGAAAGGTACAGCATGGTGGACAGAAGAGGTAAGAATAGCTGTGGAAGAAAAGAAGAAAGCATATAGAGAGTGGTTGGGTAGTAGAGGGAATGAAGATTCCGAGAGACAGAAACGAGCGAGGTACGTGGAGAGTAAGAGGGTGGTGAAGAGAGTAGTGAAGGAAAGTAAGAGAAGAGTAGATGAGGAATTTGGAAGGAATCTGAGTGTAAAATGGAGGGAGAGTAAGAAACTGTTCTGGAAAGAAGTCAAGAAAGTTAGGGAAGGTAGCAAGGGAAACAGTAAGGGTGTGAAAGATAAGAATGGGAGAATGCTAGCCGAGAAGCAAGAGAGAGTCGAAAGATGGAGGGAGTACTTCAGTGAGTTGCTAAATGAAAGGAATGAAGAGCCAGCAAACATAGCTGGATATGGTATGGGAGGGAGAAGAAGAGAAGTAGTGGAGGAGGAGGTGGGGATCAGGAGGTCAGAAGTGTGGGAAGCCATGAAAAGAGTGAAGTTGGGGAAAGCACCAGGAACAGATGGAGTGTGTGGGGAAATGTTGAGGTATGGTGGTGAGATAGTGATAGAATGGGTATGGAAAATGTGCAAACTAGCATGGGAGAAGGGGAGTGCACCCGATGACTGGAAGACTGGCATAATAGTCCCCCAAAAGGGGAAAGAGGAGTGTGTGGTAACCACCGAGGAATATGTCTTCTAAGCGTAGTAGGGAAGGTATACAGTAGGGTAGTGATTGAGAGAGTGAGAGTGAGAACGGAGAAATGGATAGGCGACGAGCAGGGAGGTTTTAGGAAGGGAAGAGGATGTGTAGATCAGAGTTTTACCCTGAATTGTGTTGTGGAGAAGTATCTGGAGAAGAAACAAAAGGTGTATGTTGCCTTTATGGACTTGGAGAAGGCCTATGACAGAGTGGATAGAGAAGGTTTGTGGAAAGTACTTAGAATATACGGAGTAGAGGGCAAGTTGCTGAAAGCAGTGAAGAGCATGTATGAGGGTGCAAAGGCGGCAGTACGTGTGGAGAGTGAGCAGAGCGAGTTCTTTGACCTGAATGTTGGTTTGAAACAGGGGTGTGTGATGTCCCCGTGGTTGTTTACTGTATATATGGATGGAGTCATGAAAGAAATACTATCAAGAGCAGTGGATGTTGGTGTATCGCTGAAAAGGGAGGGAATTGAGTGGAAGCTACCTATACTGCTGTTTGCGGATGATACAGTTCTGATGAGTGATAATGAATGGGAGTTGCAGGGTCTGGTAAATGAGTTTGGAACAGTGTGCGAAAAACGGAATTTGAAGGTAAATACGGGGAAGAGCAAGGTTATGGTCTTCGAAAGGGGTGAAGTCACAGAGTGTGAGGTGAAGCTGAACGGTCAGGCTATGGAGATCGTCAACTCTTTTAAGTATCTGGGCAGTGTGTTGAGTAAAGATGGGACTATGGATGAAGAGGTGCGGGAGAGGGTACAACAGGGGAAGAGGGTTGTAGGAACGCTAAAAGCAGTAACAAGAAATAGGGTGGTCAGTATGGAAGTGAAGAAGTCCTTGCATGACAGTGTGGTAATCCCGACACTGACTTACGGAAGCGAAGCATGGACGTTGGTTGAGAGACTCAGACCAAGAGTGAGAGCAGTGGAAATGAATTACTTAAGGAGTGCGTGCGGAGTTACATGGAGGGATAGACAGACTAATGAGGAAGTAAGAAGGAGGTGTGGTGTGGAGGTAGATGTGCTGGAAAGTGTGAAAAGGAACAACTTGAGATGGTTCGGCCATATGGAACGTATGGAAAGCGAGAGAATGACTAAGAGGGTGTACGAGAGCGAGGTGGAGGGACAGAGGGGGAGAGGTAGACCGAATATGAGGTGGAAGGATGGAGTGAGGAACTACATGAACGAAGGCGGTGCTGGTTGGGGGGAGGGGCGTCGACTGACTGGGGACAGAGGTGCATGGGGGCGGTTCGTTCGTGGCCACCCCTTCGGGGATCGCGGCGTCAGGCAATAGATAGATAGAAATCTTGTCTTCCCCATGCTTTATCAAGATTACTTTCAAACTCCCTTATTGATTCGGAATCTACTACATACTTGATTTCATTAATTAAGTTTAGAGGTGAAGTTGGTTGGTGGAAAAAACATAATAATAATAATCTGATTTGTATACTGCTGTTCATGTTCACACTTGGGAATCTCAACATAAATAACACATAAAGATGTTACATGGCACTGGCTGCCAGGAAAACTTTGATTATAGAAAATTAACTGTAAAATTTCCTGTATGATAACCCCTAATACATAATTGATCTTACAGAGTACAAAGGGCGGTGGAAGATGCTTCACTACTACGTCAAGAACTTCTTTGCTCCGATTATAACGTCAGTGTACATGGATGTAGAAAATGTAAGTCCAGCATTAATTTTATTTTGGATACTATATACTCAATTCTATTCTACATACTCAGGCCCAATCCCCACTTTTCCTATTTTTTTTATTTTTTTCCCTCTTTTCCTTTATTTTTATTTGTTTGGAGGGTGGCCGACTCAAGACAGAGCCAGAATAGGGACAACACAACAGAAACAAATTAACACACAAAAACAAACTACAAATTGACACACATATTGGATACACTAAATTTAGTCTATTTATTTCCAGCTGACGGTGATTTAACCCCTTGAGGATCATGACACGTTCTAACAGTTTATTCTGGCTATCATGAGACGATTTTGTACAGCTTAAGAAGGATCTGTAGGAGGTAAAAGGGTAAAGAAGGTATCAATCAACCCTCTAACTGCCACATACCCTTCCTAATCTGAATAAAATAGTCTAATAATAGCCAAAAATATGAAATGTATTGCGTCATAAGATCCTGAGAGGGTTAAAAGTACAAATTATATTTTGAAAGATACTGTATTATTCACTGTATTGTTTATGGTATTTGGTACTACTGTACATAGAAGCAATTTGTTAGAACCTACTCTTTTGGAATTTGATTTTTTTCTTAATCCTCTCGCTATCCTGTGGACTCGGGGGTTGCCGTTTAGCATTCAGAAATAGAGTTCTCTCAATCTCATAATTACCTCTCCGAAATAGTTTTCTGCCCACAGCTAACTCAAAGACAACTGCAGAGGTTGAAGTAACTAAACTAAAGGTGTCTAAACACCCCTGATGGTCACAAAGACTTTTAAATATTCATATTTTTTCACCAACCAACTTACTTCTAAACTCAATTAATGAAATCACAAATACATGTGGCACTCCAAGGACTCGAACCTAGGATACTCACAGTGAAATTCCGCGCATTTATGCATTACGCTATCAAATTGTGTCCTGTGCTTGAAAGGGTTAAATCACAAAGTAAAGAGAGTTAGTTTGGAAGGTATTATACGTTAGATAAATGTGTGTTCTATTCTAACTTCTGTTGTTGTTGTTCCCTAAGCTGCCTGGCCGAACAGCCCCGAGTCAAACTTCTGCCCCCTCCCTGGGGGCACGGGTCCTTGGAGCGGCTTCGGTCGCGCCGGGAATTTCCACATCTAACTTCTGTAAAATCCTATAGCAGTAACAAAAACATCAACCCTAGTCTAGCGGGTCCTCTGTGGCCGTTTTGGGCCTTTTCAGGCCATTCTGACTGCTATATCAACCATCAGTATGAAAGGAACTGTATTGCGCCAAAAACTAGGTGGAAATCGCTACACAATGACACCACATACAGCTACGTAGCACTCGTGGAGCACTGACAGTGTTACCTCGAAGATGGAAGTTTAGCTGATTTTGCTACCTTGCTCACTTTTAGCGAACTATTGGTTACACTGTCATCCTCCCGCGCGGTGGGGGAACTGGAGTTAGTGTGGGCCGGGAGGCCACAGATGTCGGACGTATGGATCATTACTATCCCACCCATTTTCACTCGATTTCCACCCTTTTTTCACCCGTTTTTTGCCAGTTTTTTCAACTCGACTTATGTGGTGAGCCTCTTTTTAAGGGTTAAGTCTTCATTATACTGTACAAGTTAATTATTTTATCCATCAGGTGAAAGTGTACGTAGTGAGTGACCTGATGGATCAACCTCTATCGCTACGACCAATTGGTTCCTGTGTCATCATCCAACACTACTATCACTGTGGTTAGTATATTCATTGGTCACTTGCGAGTTTCGTTCTATAAGGAAGTTAGAGCTGTAGACATTGATATTTAACAGAAATACAATAATAATGTAGGTTTCCAGTGGATAGAAATTATGATCAATTTGGTTTTATGTATTTCTATATGTATTATGACCGTATTTTAGCTGATAATTCTGCTAAATATTGACGGCCACAGCTCAAACTTCCTGGTGGATCATATAATATTATATGCTTTCATTAATTTCATTGGAGGTGTTTGGTGTTGTGGTGAAATTAATAAAAAATTGATTATAGCCTGAAACTCGCAAGTGGTCAATTGCTTTACCAACACTACTCTTATGTGTCATAAAAAACAAAACAGTCACTGTGGTTAGTACATAAATAACTGTAATAATGCTGCCTCTTCTCTATCACTTCCCTAAAACTATGGATGAACAAAGTTGGGTGAAAAGATGCAAATCCATGAAAGTGGAGAGAGCTGCATCAAGGGGCGGACCAAAAAAGACGTGGGATCGGAAAATGCGGTCTGATAAAGCACCTGACAAATGGCTTTGTATTCTATGTACTGTATATATGTTTTTTGTATTCCAGAGTGAGCAAGCAGCAAATGAAGCGTTGAGCCTGAATATCTAGTCGGACCTTGAACTAGACACCCACTGTCAGGACGGACTGTTAGATGCTGTAGACGTCTGTTTCCTCACCTCACACCTCACACTACCCGAGGGTAACACACACCAAGTCCCTCGTAACTTCTACCTCATGGGCAGACCAAAGGATGCACCCCTCGTACATGCTCAGCTACAGGTGGGTCATTCATTAACCAAATTTTTCCTTTAATTCTGACTTGCATTAGAACTATATTTTAACCCCTTCTATACTGGCGACGTCTTTTAAATTTTACTCTAGCTATATTTAGACGATTTTGTGCAGTTTAAGAAGGATCTGTGGTAGTAAAAAGGGTTAATTGTGATAGTTCGAAGGCTGTTAATTGCTGGAGGCCCTTTTTTAACTGAATATAATTTTGTATTAGTTAGCCAGAATAAAATGAAAAAGACGTTGCCGGTTCAGAAGGGGTTAAGGAGGTAGGGTATATTTATTAGTTTATCTATTACTATATTTAATTTGTTTAACATCCTCTCCTACATTATAATACTCCATAGGTAGCATATGTACACTCGGTCAAAAAAGTATCTGGTGTGTACAGTTTGGTAGTACTGTATACTGTAGGTTGTAGGTCGTAGGTCTTAGGTAGTATAGGTAGGTAGTATTATAGATGGATATAGCTGTAGGTAGAAATGCCAATCCTACCAAGCTGTACACACCAGATTAGCAAGGTAGGGGTGCAGATACTTTTTTGACCAAGTGTACCTTGGAAATGCATTGTAATGGTTTTAATAAGGTGCTATAAATCAAATATGCGAATAAGCAGATCTTTAAGGAACCAGATTAACTTACTCATGTAATGATGTACACCCTATGTGGTGGATTGTGTTCTTTTATTTCTAAACTTTATCTTATTAAGCGTTATTTCCACATAGCCATTTTTATTGGTTCTTTTGCATTTATCTTGTGTCGTCCCAGTTTTGATTTGTTTATTTTGCAAGTTTTACAATTTAATGTGTTTATGTGGGCCAACCTCACAACTTCTTGCCACTGCCACGGGAAAACCAGATTGTCTGGGTAGTCTAGGGTGGTAAATTTTACAAGGTAGATTCGGACTTCCATTTCAAAGAAGTTTAGGGTATTTCCACTCAATTCAGTTATCCCTACCAAAATCATCAATCTCACGCTCAGGGCATATCCCTTTCCATGCCATTAAGCGCAGTTTAAAAGTTAAGCAAAGGTGAGAATCAATATTGGCATTTGAATGTTCATTAACCCTTGGAATCCGGGAGGCCTCATATGAGGCAAAATGCCCGGCTAAAAAGTTGCCGATATAATCATCAGAACTCGGCAACCACGCAACGTAGCGATGTCATCTCAACGGCAGTCTACAGACAAGAAAACGTTCTACAATTTGCAAAAAATTGAATGCTCTAGGTGGTCTCAATCAGTAGCTACTGAATTATGAAGTTTGAAAATACCAAACTTCATATGAGGCCCCCCGGATCCCAAGGGTTACCTTACCTTTTGATACCTTTTGATGTGTTCGCCACTCTTCTAGCGGCACCAAGGAGCGCGACGCCCCTCGTTATGGGTGGTTAATAATGCATCTATATTTTCTAAGTGCTCAACCCTTATCTACCCCCAGGTGAGTGGTGTATCGGAGCCGGTAGTATCCAGCGGCAGCAACTGGACCTTTACCGTGACCGTGACCAGTGATGCTGTGGCGCTCTTCGTGTGGCTTCAGACGGACGTGGCGGGCATCTTCTCCGACAACGGCTTCATCATGACCCAAGCTTCAGTGGACGTTCTCTTCTACGCCTACAAAGAAACCACCAAGAGCGAACTGGTCGGTCACTAACGGTCATCTCCCTCACTGACACGTACACCACACAGGCTCAGAGGGACCAGGAGGGACTTAGAGATCGAGGCTTCCACCCCAACGACCTCAATAATGTAATTTACTTAGACTAGGAGTTCAACCAAAACAAGACCAGGGCAGACTTAGAGATCGAGCCTTCCACCCCAACGACCTCAATAATGTAATTTATTTAGACTAGGATTGAAATTGAAAGGTAAAACTTGCAAAATAAACAAACCAAATCAGGGACGACACAATGATTGAACTTTGAAACAAACAAACCAAAACGAGATCCACCCTAACGACCTCAATAATGTCATTTACTTAAACTAGGAATTCACTTAAAAAGTAAAGCTTGCAAAACAATCAAATCAACACAGGAAGCGCACAATATAAAGACAAGAAACTACCAAAATAACTATTTGGAAGTGATAGATTATATACAATTCTCATCCCAGTTGCCTTGGCAGCTTAGATGTAATCAAAACAGGTGTAAGAAGGTAAAAATTGGTTGAATATTAACAGGAAACATTATTGATAATGAATATGGGTTTAATCTGATACGAACGATAACATGCGTTGATCGGATAGACATACAGTAACTGACAATTGTCGATATTTACTTACTATGTGGAAGTAACGCATTGAAGATTTAGCAAAACAATACTATGAAATACGAGGGGATATCGTAAAGTTTTAATTATCACCCGGAAGTTATTGAGCTGTGTCGATGACATTTTGTCAGTGTAATGACTGGTCCATATGTGAGTGATGGGGCAAAAATGTTCTCCTAAGTTCGTTTACTTTCTTTACAGGTGGCGCTAGATGTCAGTAACCTGCAAGATGGAGAAGATTGAGGATCGCAGCGTGATTAAGTTCCTGCATTTGAAAGGTTGCACTGCCCGAAAAATCCATGATGAAATGAAGGCTTTCTATGGTGATGATTGCCCGTCATATGACACTGTTGTGAGGTGACAGCCATAAACAGCCTTCATTTCATCATGGATTTTCCGGGCACTGTAACCCTTCAAATGCAGGAACTTAATCACGCTGCGAGCCTCAATCTTTTCCATCTTGCAGGTTACTGACATCTAGCGCCACCTGTAAAGAAAGTAAACAAACTTAGGAGAACATTTTTGCACCATCATTCGCATAAGGACCAGTCATTACACTGACAAAATTTCATCAACATAGCTCAATAACTTCCGGGTGATAATTAAAACTTTACGATATCCCCTCGTGTATGAAATTCAAAACTACCATAATGTATTCGTTTCACATTAAGGTTGTATGGCATTTACTCTGTGATAATAGTATAAATATTGTGGGCAAAGCTATGATCATTTAATTATTATAAATGTTATCAATTCCAAGTGCAATTAATACTTGTGCAATGGGCACAGCTTGCTCTACAGTATTCTGATAAAGTAGTACATAATTGTGAAGATTTGTAGCTGCATTTTATAGGAAATTGTTATATATTTATAACATATAGCTTGAATGTTATTATGTATATTGAAATTTGATATAAAACAATACATTTTATTGGATTTAATATGGAGTTATCTTTATTCCCTTGAATTGTGTCTTATTACAGTATGTTAAGAAATTGTCTGCCACAGTAGCTACAAAAATAATGTACAAACAAAATATTTTCTAATTTGAAGAGGTTTTTACAAGAATAATTATTATTTATACAAGTCAACAAGTAGCTAAACTGGATCCGTCGTTTCATGGCATAACAATCAACTATCAGAAATCCGAAAACATATACTGTATATATTTAAATATATATATATATTTTGATACAAAATATCCCCCCTGGTACTACTCTCCTTATCGCGGTTGGGGGGCATGGGGGGCTTCGGGGCCGGCGACTGGGGCTTGATGGGAGAGGGATGTGGTTGTTTCCCTCCCTCTCCCCTCAAGCTTTCGTCCTCAGTTTGACTAATTTTGAGTAGTTTTTCTTTCCTCATATTATGTTTTTCCCCTTCTATTCTTATTCTGTCCTATTCGGCTATCCTCAGGCAGCCTATATCTCATGTCTCCTTGGCCTGGCTAGGTAGCAGACTCCTGACCTGATTTGCCTCTTCGGTTGCTGATGTGGCCGGAATGACTTGATTCCCTTTGGTAATGCATTGTGTGCTTCTCGATGTGATTTTTTCTACCTTCGACCTGATCTCTCATTCTTCGCCCTGATCACTTCTTGGTTGGTGTTGCGGTGTAGCAGTTCTTGCCTCCTCCTTCTGCCCTGCCCTATAAGAGCTCTGATGTGGAGCTCAAGTGGTCCGGCTGAAATGGCGAGAAATGTCTGCGTGTCTTTACCTTCCTCGATTTGTTCCCCTACGTCCTTCCCTCTCTATCTTGACTCGTTTAGTTATATATCTTGATCGAATCCTTCGAGCCAGCCCTATGAGAGTTCTTTTTATGGAGCTCAGTGGTCTGGTTCAACTAATATAAAAAAAAATAAAAAATATGCTTAACCCTTTCAGCACAAGAGGAAACATTTATTTATCAAACTTATGGATATAATTAGACGATTATTGGGAGGTTTGACGTACCTCCCAACCTACCAAATAGGAAAACCTACTATTTGGTAGTAGTCTTGGAGGCAACTTGCGCGTCTCCTTCGATGCGAACAAGTCGACCTCCGGAACACCCCAGGAAGCTGCGAGGTCGTCGAATACAGTCTGTTTCATTGCCCATTCTACAAGAACGCCCCGTTCTCGCGACAGGGCGTCCGCCCACAGGTTGGCAGTCCCGGGCAGGTAGGAGGCGTGCAGGGAGATGTTGTGTCGGTTCGCGAGGAAGAACAACTTCTCTGAGATCCCCAACAGAGTCAAAGACCTGGAGGACCCCTGCTTTTGGATACAGTGGACAGCTGTCTGATTGTCCATCCTGAAGGCCACCGACTTTCCCCGAAGGGCCAGCGCGTGGTCCCTCAGGAAGAACAAGGGAACCAACAGTTCGAGGGCATTGATGTGTAGGTGTGTGTGTCCCACCCATCTGCCGTGATGTTGATGTCCCAGGTTGGATTGGTAACCCCACCCTACCTCGCTCGACGCATCTGTATCTACCCAGATCGTCGGCGGGGGGGCGGTCCAGGGCACAGCCGCAGAGAGCGTGCCCCGAGCAACCCAGTGTCCTAAGTGTCTGTGAATGGTACGCGGGATCGGCATGAGCCGATCCATAGGGGCCAACGGAAACACCTTGTTGCCCATGAGTATTAGGCGGCGCAGCCTGAGCCTCCCTAAGGGAATGGTCAGAGCGGCCCAATTCAGCGAACCCACTAACGAGTCCCAGATCCTCCTCGTGAGGGAGACCGAGTGCAACACGGCGAAGACCTTCCTGCGAAGTTTCACCGCGTTTGGCTGACTCTGGGTCACTGTAGCGTTGGTCAGATCCCATTCGAGACCTATCCACGTCACGACACACGACGGGGTCAGGCGCGACTTGGGAATATTGATTTTGAACCCTAACTGTGTGATGTGTTGAACTACTGTGAGGGTGTCGTGGATGCACTGTTCTAGGGTGTCTGAAACTATCAACCAGTCGTCCAAGTAAAACAGGATCTGGAGGCCGCCCCTGAGGAGAGGATCCAGAGCCTGCTTTACCAGTTTCGAGAAGATCCGCGGCGCGATGTTGAGACCGAAGGGAAGTCTGTCGAACACGAACACACGATCGGAAATCTGAACGGCCAAGAACCGCTGGAAACGAGGATGGATCGGAACGTGCCAATACGCATCCTTGAGGTCCAGCGACACTACCCACGACAGAGGTCGCAGGGCCAGTCGTACCTGGTGCACCGTCAGCATCCGAAACCGTGTGTTCACGATGTGCCCGTTGAGGGCCGACAGATCCACCACCGGTCGTATCGCGTCGCAGTCCTTCTTTGGTACCAGAAAAACACGGGAGAGGAAAACCGGTAGACCGGCTTTCACCTCCTTGACGATTCCCTGCTCGTGCATGGATGTAATCACGTCGGCCACCTCCGAAGAGACAGGCCGGCTTCGTTGACAAGAGCTGAGTGGGGGTCTGGACTTCCATCTCCAGGTTAGACCCCTCCGTGCAATCTTCCGCCCCCACGTCCCTCGTGGCCACCGAAGGGCGCAAGGGCGAAAATAACCTGTGGGAGCCCCCGAGATGAGGTGAGCGACCCTTTCTGCGAGGCGAGAAGGAGAACAAGGAGGAGACCGACCTGGAGAACCTACACATTTTTTGACGTGGAGGGTCCCCCGGTATGGTCCCTGCGGTCATAAGAGCCACGTTGACCACCCCTACCCCCCCCACCTCGCCGAAAAGGGCGGGTCACCCCATCCCCTGTCCGTCGTGTGTCTGACCCCGTCGAAGTGCGGCCGGAAGTGGAAGGCTGGCCAGCCCCTTCTCGGCGGGGATGAAAGGGAGCAGGAGCAGAAGTGCGAGGCGGAACCGACGCTCTGGCCGGCAACTTCCCTTTCCTGCGCCCTTTCTTGGCGGCAGCAGTGGCGGCAGCACCCCGAAGGGGACCGGCAGAAGGACGGGACTGCGAAGACCCTGGTCGCGACACAGCGCGTCTTTGCGTGTCGTAAGCAGGGTCCGCTGACAGAGAAGCGTAGCGTTCCCAAGCATCCTGCGCAAAAAGCCCCGATGTATATAGCTCAGAGTATAAGAGACCCTGACGAATATCCAAAGGGGCCTTCCGGCAGAACGAGGACCTTACCGTCTGGCGTTGTCGAGTTGCCTCGCACAAAACCGCCTTCAGCTCGGGAACCAAAGACACCGCGAGCTGAAGGTGGATCCGCCGAACGTGGTCCAAGCCCTCGCGAAGATCGCCAGGTGCAGTCGCCTCGATAAGTCGCAGGTGGTGAACAGACGTCTGGAGGGAACCTAGAAGACAAGACAATAAGTTCGCCACCCTCTGCCGCAAGGTAAAATCCCTGTCGACAGAGGACTTATCTGGGTGGGAGAAGAACGGGTTAGCAATAGCACAAATTTCAAGTTTGGGAGCGCTAATCCAGGACCAGAACTTGCCATCCAATCCGCCGACAGATACCAGAGGAGGCAAAAGCAGTGACGACTCTGGGGGAGGGACTGAAATAGATCTGTCGACGGAACGGTTGGCAAAGTCTAAGGCCTCAGCAAACCAGGCCTCCAATGGGAGAGGGTTATCGAGCACGACGGCCAAGCCAGGCTTACCGTCGTCGCACAAACCCGTCCCATAGGAGGACAGTCCCGTTAACACAGCCAGGGACTGAACATCCTGAAGGATGTCCTGGCGGCTGAAGTCTGACCAGAGCTTAGTCCGAGGAGCAGACGGGGGCTTGGGCTTCACCGAGAAGTACTGAAGGTCAGTCCTTGTCGGGTACGCCCGCACCTCCACGTCGGCCACCTGACCATCCACCCTGATCGCCCTGAACTGCATTTTATCATTTATTTGGACCGACCAGTCCAAAGGTAGGGCCCTCTCACCTGACGGGAAGTCGGTAGCACGCTCCGGGTGGGAGGCCTGCACCCCCTTCCAAACAGCCAAGGAGCCATAGAGGAGCGGCATAGTCCGCGACGGGACCTTGGCCTTTTGGATGGGGGGCAAGCGCGGACCCTGCCCTAGCAGACGGAGGACCCCCGCATGTGAGACAGTAGGGGCAACCACCTGAGCCAGGGCAGGAGCAGTACTAGCCGACGACCGGGCAGGCGGAGAAGCAGGGCGAGAAGGAATGTGGTCCACCGCAGAGGGGAGGGGGACCAAAGCAGGGGCAGGTTGGGTGAGGCGCTGAGGTTGTGTCACCGCCAAGAAGCGCGATAAGAGGGATTCTTGCATCGCCTCCAAGCGCGCGTCGAAGTGTGACACAACCCACCCCTGCATAGCCGAAAATCGATCCGAGAGAGGCGACCCCCCCGAAGATAGTTCGGCCCGCAGGGGCGAGCGTGAGCGAGAGCGAGACCCATGACACGAAACAGCAGCGTCGCGGCCCAAAGAAGGCGAGCGACGACGGCCGTGACGGTCCTGAGGGTCTCGGTCCCGATCACTAACGCCCGAGGGGGAAACATCACCATCCCCCTCTTCCAGCGACACGTCAGCCCCCGAGAAAGGGGACCCCGAAACCTCGCTATACTCTACCGAGTCAAGCGGCAGGGGTACCCTCACGGGGAGCCGGCAAGCGAAGATCAGGAATAGAAGAAGGAAGAGGAGCAGGATGACGGGAGGGGGAAGGCTGGCCGGGTGAAAGGAGGTCAGAAGGAGCCGCGGGGGGAAACAGAGCAAGGATCCCCGGGGCTGAGAGAACAGGGCGGCCCGACACCGAGGCGGAGGAGGGAGGAACCTCCACCTTGGGACGAGACCTAGAAGGAAGAAGAGGCACCGAAGCAGGAGAAGTAGGAGGAGAAGCAACTACATCCTGGCGGACCCTCCTGGACAGAGTAGAAGGAGGGAGCAGTGGGCCAGCTACAGCATGAACATCCGCGCGCGTAGAGGACAAATGAAGAGGACGTCTTTTGTGCAGGGGAAGCGGGCGGAAGGTAGTAGAGCCCCTATCCGGAGAGGCCAGGGGAGGGCGTACAGGGGCAGAGACGCTAACCCCGGCCTCAGGGCGAGAACCATGACGAGGGCGAACGGCGGAGTCAAGGTGAGCAGGAGGACGAGGAGGGGCAGTAGAGGACGAGCGACGAGGAGAGCGAGAGCGTGGACGGAGCTGGGGATCCACCCGACGAAGCCAAGACCGACCACGGGACCCAGGGAGGAGGGCCCGAGCACGGAGAGGGCCAGGTAAACGGCCCCCAGACGGGTCAGGGATGCCCAGGGCGACGCGGATCCGGTCGTCAACAAAGGCCGGGGAACGGTGGCCCACAGTCCTGATGTGGTGGGAGACCACCGCCCACACAGACTGAAGGGATGCAGAGGCCACTGCCGCGTCAGAGGAACCAGGGTGATGGTCCACCACATCCACCAGGTCCATACACGGGCCACACAAAGCCGGGAGGTAGGCCGTAGAGGACACACATTGCGAATGCCGCAAGCAGGACCTGTGGCAGTCCAAGCACGGGGAGCCACAGCCCTGGCGAAAGCAAGGCATCCCACCTGCAATGGAAGAACACACCATAAGCAGCACGTTGACGGAGTAAGTGAAGATAATGTCCAATAAAAACCAGGGAATGAGCATGGGTAAACAGGAACACACATGCAAACTGGAAGTCGTACTCACTCTAAACCGGGAGCACCGATGGAGGTGAGGAGGGCGGGTGAGGCGGAAGAGCACAAGCAGAACCTGCAAAGATGGAGAAAGTGTTAACCACCACTCAACACCTCACATGCAGGGTCCATAACACCAGGCAAGTGCATACACCAATATAGTACCAGGCAACAAGATGACACAAAAAAGGGTCACCGGGAAAGCCAACTATAACCGCAAATTTGCGGGCCAATGGAGGCATAACCGTACCGACACAACCCTCCCGCCTCACCGCGAGACCTCCCAGCGATCTCCGCAAATTTGCGGGGAGCCGAATCGTCCGTGGACCGAATCGAGCACTCCGCAAATTTGCGGGACCGGCCGAGATGGTCCGGCGCCGAAAAAGCGAGAGGAGCGTCTAGGGAATACCAACACAGGCCCAGAAAAAAGCGTCAACTCCTTATGACTCCAAGCGACGATGGCCATCAAGCTGAGCAGTGTCTTCCTTGAATATCCTGACTCAACCGGTCAAGGGAGAGGTAAGGAAGACACACCAGGGGAGAGGAGGCACATCCCCTAGGAACCACCCCACCCACAGAGATAGAGCAAAGCCCATGAGGAGAAGTGGCAGGAAGGGTGGTTCGGCACAAACAGGGGCCCCCGTAGGGTACCCCAGGATTGGGCAAAAGGGAATGAAAGGATGGAGGTGAAAACAGTAAGGGAACACAAAAACCAGCAAATGAAACTGGCGAGAAAAAGGGTGGCCTAGCCGTGAGGAGAGAATGTGTCAGGGGCGAAAAACCCTGTGGTGTGAGGGAGAGGCCCCCGTAGGGTACCCCTGGATATCACGAACCACCAAGCGCCCAGGCCCTTGAGACACAGTGAAGGCTCGTAAGGGGGGACTCGGGAATAACGCTAATAATGCGGCCGACACAAACCCTACAAACAGCACCGCCACCACGAAATCTCAGATTGTGAACCAACTGTACACCTAGGCTATGAAAAATGAAAACTCATAGGGCATAGCAATTCCTGAATGAGAAACAAGCTAGGCTAAAATAAGCTAAACTATGCCCAGACTAACAGGAAAAAAGAATATGAAAAGAGAAAGGAATGAAAAAGATACGAGGAACGCCAGGCGCCCCCGTACCTTCGGTAGCTATTTCCACACGCGTCTCCATTAAACACACTGAGGAGCCCATTTACGTGTGTCCTAGATCACGTAACATCTGTCTAACAAAAAGAAGGCCAGAAAAGCCGAAACGAACCTAAAACAGGGTGAATTGAAGGAGCACAACAAAAGCGGACTCAACAATGGCGACGCGTGAAAAAATTATAACAAGAGAGGGTCGCTCATGCGCACGTTCGACAGGGATCGGCGCATGACGGAACACGGGATGGGCCTTGAGCGGTAACTAAGGTAAACCCCTTTTTCTTCTCTTCTATACTTTTTTCACCTTCGGTGATAGTTTTGGTTAATGTACAACGTCTCCTAGAGCAAGATAAGGAGTAGACTCTAGACGTTTTCTTTTTAACCGCGGTTGGAATGACGACATAGCAGTCAAAATAGACAAGTCGTCATTGCAATTAGGTTAATAGCCTTGACGTTGGATTTGCCAAGACTACTAACAAATATTTAGATTAAGAAGTACCTCTTGGAATCTGAGGGGTCCAAAGCAACTCAATTATGCCTCTGACTCCCACAGCTCCTTCTTAAGCTGAATGAAGTCTAATGATAGTCTGAATAAACTTTAAAAGACGTCGTAATTCTTGGGTGTTTATTGCCAAGTAATAGACGAGACAGAGTAAGGCACGAGGGAACGTGAAAGTGGTCCCGGACCCTAAGAATTGGAACTTTAAATGTCTGTTTGGGCTCTGTCTTGAGTTGACCAACCCCAGCTATGGGGTATGTGTCTGAGTATATACAATTATACATACGTACATACAATACAAAAGGGAAAGAAACCATGGCCGCCAGCCAAAATGAAAAGATGTGTGATTTTGTGTTTTGTTTTGTTTTTCTGATGTGTTGTGATGTCTCTGTTCGGGCTCTGTCTCGAGTCGGCCACCCCTATAAAAAAAAAAAAAAAAAAAAAAAAAAAAAAAAAGGAAAAGTGGGGAAGGTGCCAGAGTAGGCTACATACATACGTACATACATACTTATATGAATAATTGTATGTACAGTAGCCTATATACACAGGCACATAACCCATAGCTAAGGATGGCCGACTCGAGACAGAGCCCGAATAGGGACAAAATAAAAAAATAAAATAAATACAAAAATAAAAAATAATACTAATAATACTAATAATAATAACAAATAATAATATATAAATAAATCACACATATCTAGGACGCCCAGGAGAAGACTCCGAGACCTAGGACTAGCCTTCTATGAGGGTCAAAATAAGATATACAAGTTGTTTACAGTAAGGTATACATAATGGAGTCTAAAAGAATAGCCTGTCATTCCCCCGATAGAGGGCCCTACTTATCAACCACTGTTATCAACACTGCAGCAGACGACGAACCCAGAACAAGTAAGTTATACCAATTTACTCAACCATTGGACCACACCAAGGACATTCAGGTTTAATATAAGGTATAATATAACCTTAGATCATCATGGACAGCAGTGATATAGATGGTGGGCTTATATAGCATCTATAATAAGCATTTACAACTCTAAGCAAATCCAAAACTCTCTCTGACGCATGCGCAGTAGTATTTTCAGCCAGATACCATTTTGGGGACAGATGTGTACAGTTGTCCATGGGTCCAGCTATTATGTAGCTACTTGTTATGTTATTACTTTAATTATACGTGTTGTCCCTGTTCGGGCTCTGTCTCGAGTCGTCCACCCCAAGCTATGGGGTATCTGCCTAAGTATATAGATAGATAGCTAGATTCTAGATATGTATATGTGTAGAAATAATTACAAATATACCTAAAATAGACTTGACAGATAATGTCATATAGGCCTACCTGTAAATAGCAAAAATTAAACATGATTAGCGAGGGCAATTCGCACCAAAATGGCATGAAATGGGGCGAAAGGTCTTAAAATTACCAAACTAATTAGGCGAACCTCTTGATATGTCAAAACCGATGGGGCTAAACATGAGGGAGAAGGGGGTCCCGAAAAAGAACCCTGAAGTGAAAATCTCCCCTTAAGGGGTTAATGGGAAGGATGAGGATAAGGAGAAGAATGTTCAGTGATCCTAGCTTTAAAACTATCAAGAGTGGGACTGTTAACTATATGAGAATGAAGGTGATTCCATATTAATTTCCACTCTTGGATGCTGCGGGGGAAAAATTAGTACCCAAATATGTCGGTGCTTGCCTGGTATGTTAGGTATTTTCGGTTGTGGCTGCTTCCTGTGGATCGTATGTTTGTAGGGTGGTGCCTTTGTCTATGTCTACTACTGTAGATTGTTTGTGATTTTGTATAGTCTGTGTTTGTGTCTTCTTGTTGCAAGTATATCTAATTTAATGTCTTGTTGTAGTGTGTCTAATCCATCTTGTCGCATTATTTTGAATGGCTTATAATTTATTGATTAATTATAAGTGTGTGGATTCCAGACAGAGTCGCAGTGTGAGACATTTATAGACATCATTTGCCAGATTATCCGGCGTCTTATTTTTCTACAGACATCATTTGCCAGTTGAGCCGGCGTCCTATTTTGTCCAGATATCATTTTTGCCAGTTGAGCCGGCGTCCTACGTTTTCCAGATTCCAGACATCATTTACCAGTTGAGCCGGCGTCGTTTTTTAATTGCCTTCAAAATAATTTCAAGAGCCCAGCCGCCCAAGCCCGTAAAGTTTGTCTCTGTGGACGAAACCATCCTCCACTTTTTCCTCAGCTGTCCCCGTTACGATAATCTTCAAGGACACTACATCCGCCGGTATATATCAAGGAAACCGACCACCTTTTATTTCGTGATTTTGTTTTTTTGTTTTAGCCTAGCCTAGCTAGGCTAGTTTTCATCATTAAGCCTAGCCTATAGGCTACAGTGGTTGTCATTAATTAGAATCTCCGGAAAAGTCGCACCACAGCTGGGATCTCATTTCTAATAGTAGTTTTGGGTTCCTATCATTCTATGATTCATTGCTAGGCCTAGCCTATATACTTTTTATCCACGGGAATATATTTTTTTTTTTTCTTTTTTTTTTTCTTTTTTTTTTTTGCATTAGGCTAGCCTAGGCTAGTTTAGTTTAGTTTAGTTTAGTTTTGTAGATCATAGATGTTTAGGTGACAATCACCACGGTCGATCTGGGGATCCGCCGCTAATGAGCTCGTCCTGGAATCTTTATGACTCTGAATCTTACGATTCTTTACAGGACTGAACATGCCATTCTTATCGGCAATAGCTCAGAGAAGAGTGTTGACAGGGGAGAAGGGGTGTTGGAGAGAGAGGAAGGTGTTGGAGTGGCTTTGTTATATGTGTTTTGTCTGTATACGTCGTCAGGATGTCCCCTGACTGGGTGCAAGCATGTGAAACATGCTAGGACGTACTACCGCACCCACTAAATGTCCGGCTTAGGAACCTAACCTAAATGTATTTGGGGGCTATTAGGTTAGCCTAAGTTAGGTTTTTTGGTTAGGTAATGCTAAAAAAAAAAATTAGGGCCTAGGCCTAGGCCTAAGCCAAGAAAAAAAAAATCCCGTGGATAAAAAGTATAGGTATATTCCTGCAAAACGGCATGCATTAGCCTATATCTCAAGAACTGGGCAGTGTTATAGCATATTTGTTGTTTGTACATATATATGTATTATGTATGTTGCTTCGTAGTATACTATAAATGGAAAATATACTTGGTAAATGAATAGCCTAATTAGAGGGCATCTGTGGACTCACTTTTACAATTTCCCAGCTCAGCTGGTGGGCGACGATTGGAGGTGAGTCGAGTTGTATACTGATATTCTATTGGTCAATAAACTGGGTGTGACGTCACGAGCGATGATGGTATATGAATGGTTGTTGTGGGAGTACGTCACTGTCTAGACGGTGACGTCACAAATTCTCGCAACATTTTAACGGGTGTAGAAATACACGTCAGTCCATACAATGAGCCTCTTTTGTTTCTCAATCCCTCTACGACGTCACATTGATTCATTTATTATCCTTGGTGTTTATAATCTCTCGGATTCGGGCCAGTCGGCCATATTTGAAATGGTGGAACTGTTGTTCAATGAATAGTGAAGTGTTTTTGCTTTATGAAAACACCTACAACATCTTCTATTTAACGGGATTACCAACGGAGCTTCCAGCGGCATTGTGTTAATTTGGCTGCAGACCATTATTGTCCAGTACACCAAGGGTAAGGGTTTTATACCGTCGTTATTTGGGTCCAAGCCTAGGCTACGATTACCACAGAATCTTTAATGAATATCCTCAATACAGATTTATTTCCTTCACTTACCTCGTCAATAATAACCCATATAGGTGGAGAGGGCCTGAATTATATCAAAGAAAAAGCGATGTTGAAACATTATCTGCAATTTAGCCATGTTGATTAACTCTTAGCCCACTTAACCCCTTCAGACTCATATGACGCAGAGCTTGGCAGATTAGCAATAAGAAATAGAGTTCTCTCACTCGTATAATTACCTCTTTTGGCGACCGTCAATCTTTTATGAATTAAATACCAAACCAGCGGGGGTGTGGGGGCGGCAGCCCCCACCTAATATACTAGGTTAGGTTAGGTAAGGTTGTTAGGTTACGCTAATATTACCCCTTATTTTCGTCTTTTACCCCTCAATTTCCCTGTACTTCATAGCCCTCCCCACTATCGGGGGCCGTATCTTAAGATCGTAATTGTTTAATCGAAGTTCTCTTTTTCTAGTTATTAAAAACGTATTCTATGGTGTATTATATGATATATAGAAGCAATAGAACTGTTCAAATTACCTGGGAAGTGTATATTAAACAAAATACAAAACTTTGAATAATGAGGTACGGTAAGAGATATTGTAGGCTACGTGTTTTTTATCACTTTTCAACCCAAGACCACCGGGGGTCTGGGGGCAGCAGCCCCCAGGATGCCCAGGTTACCTTAGGTTAGGTTAGGTTAGGTTAGGTTAATGACCAGCTATGTAAATACAGTAGTGAACATTTGGTTCAGTCTGTGCTCAAAAATCCATTTTCTTTAGGAGGAGGCCATACACTGAACAATTATCGTGATGTTGAAACATTATCTGCAATTTAGCCATGTTGATTAACTCTTAGCCCACTTAACCCCTTCAGACTCAAATGATGCAGAGGTTGGCAGATTAGGAATAAGAAATAGAGTTCTCTCACTCTTATAATTAACTCTTTTGCCGACCGTCAATCTTTTATGAATTAGGCTAAATACCAAACCAGCGGGGGTGTGGGGGCTGCAGCCCCCACCTAATATACTAGGTTAGGTTAGGTAAGGTTGTTAGGTTACGCTAATATTACCCCTTATTTTCGTCTTTTACCCCTCAATTTCCCTGTACTTCATAGCCATCCCCACTATCGGGGGCCGTATCTTAAGATTGTTGGATAATGGGGACAACTTTTTTTCCGGAGATTCTAATTAATGACAACCACTGTATAATGATGAAAACTAGCTAAAACCCCCCAAAAAAACTCACGAAATAAAAGTTGGCCAGGTTCCTGGATATGTTCCTTAATTTGCATGAACAAATTGTAATAGGCCTATAGAAACCTAATAAATCATATAAATAACAAATCCACAAAAATACAATCATTGAAAATAGCTGTGGTCCGTCTCCTTAATATTGACCGAAAAAACGCCCATTCTAATAAATCTCAGAGCTCTTTCGGACAGTCACAGTTTACAAACGCCTTCTTTATGCAGTGTAATCAATATTTACCCCCTGCTGGCAACATAGATGACGATTTCAATAATTCATGGGGGGGTGAGGGGGGGGGGGGCAAAGCCCCCCCTCAACCGATCGTGTATCCAACATTGGCATTATAACTAAGACCATGAATACACTCATTTCTCAAAATCTGGAGGAAAAAACATAACAAATAAGGGTGCGAGCCTATTCCCTATAATTACAAATATATCACTTCATCTTGGATTCTTGGGACGATACCGCTCTCGCAAATTAACCTTACCGTTCTCGAGGCAAATACGGGGGTGGGGGATACTAGTATTGATAAATAGAAACGGTTTGAATATCAAGACGCAAATTACACAGTGCACTAATGACATTATAATACACGTTGTGTGAAACATATACACCGCTGATGTTAAATTAACCGGGTGTAAGATTAAGCGGGTGTAAAAATAAGCGGGTGTAATGACGACATGTTGGCCGAGGGCTGGAATGACGTCATCGCTGAGGCCCGCCTTGGCTGATGACGTCACGATAATCAACAACCAATCACAAACAAGGATACACAACGTCTGGGCTCGGTTAATCAAGATGGCTATATTCTAGTTAATCTCCGTGTTTCAACCCCTCTCTTTCCCTGATATATTTCATACCCTCCCCAGCTATCGGGGTTTAGTATTGTTGAGGTAAGTGAAGAAAATAACTAAGAGATATGAGGATATAAATAAGGATCCTTAGTTAATGGGCAAACAAAATACGGTGACTACCGCTACATAGGATCTTACCAAAGTATAGCCTAGCCTAGCCTATAGCAATGAAGCATAGAATGATAGGAACCCAAAACTACCATTAGAAATGAGATCCCAGCTGTGGTGCGACTCGTAAATATTGACCGAAATTAGTATTTACCCATTAGCCTAGGGCCCTAGGCCTATCCATTCCAACAATCTGAAAACACGCCTCCCCACTAGTGGGGAGGCATATAGTATAGTATAACTATAGTATATAGTATAGTACATGTATATAGTATAGTACATGTATATAGTATAGTATAACTATAGTATATAGTATAGTACATGTATATAGTATAGTATAACTATAGTATATAGTATAGTACATGTATATAGTATAGTATAACTATAGTATATAGTATAGTACATGTATATAGTATAGTATAACTATAGTATATAGTATAGTACATGTATATAGTATAGTATAACTATAGTATATAGTATAGTACATGTATATAGTATAGTATAACTATAGTATATAGTATAGTACATGTATATAGTATAGTATAACTATAGTATATAGTATAGTACATGTATATAGTATAGTATAACTATAGTATATAGTATAGTACATGTATATAGTATAGTATAACTATAGTATATAGTATAGTTCATGTATCTAGCATTGTTTAACTATAGTATATAGTATAGTACATGTATATAGTATAGTATAACTATAGTATATAGTATAGTACATGTATATAGTATAGTATAACTATAGTATTTGTTAGTAGTCTTGGCAAATCCAACGTCAAGGCTATTAACCTAATTGCAATGACGACTTGTCTATTTTGACTGCTATGTCGTCATTCCAACCGCGGTTAAAAAGAAAACGTCTAGAGTCTACTCCTTATCTTGCTCTAGGAGACGTTGTACATTAACCAAAACTACCACCGAAGGTGAAAAAAGTATAGAAGAGAAGAAAAAGGGGTTTAGGTTCGTTTCGGCTTTTCTGGCCTTCTTTTTGTTAGACAGATGTTACGTGATCTAGGACACACGTAAATGGGCTCCTCAGTGTGTTTAATGGAGACGCGTGTGGAAATAGCTACCGAAGGTACGGGGGCGCCTGGCGTTCCTCGTATGTGTTTTTCATTCCTTTCTCTTTTCATATTCTTTTTTCCTGTTAGTCTGGGCATAGTTTAGCTTATTTTAGCCTAGCTTGTTTCTCATTCAGGAATTGCTATGCCCTATGAGTTTTCATATTTTCATAGCCTAGGTGTACAGTTGGTTCACAATCTGAGATTTCGTGGTGGCGGTGCTGTTTGTAGGGTTTGTGTCGGCCGCATTATTAGCGTTATTTCCGAGTCCCCCCTTTCGAGCCTTCATTGTGTCTCAAGGGCCTGGGCGCTTGGTGGTTCGTGATATCCAGGGGTACCCCACGGGGGCCTCTCCCTCACACCACAGGGTTTTTCGCCCCTGACACATTCTCTCCTCACGGCTAGGCCACCCTTTTTCTCGCCAGTTTCATTTACTGGTTTTTGTGTTCCCTTACTGTTTTCACCTCCATCCTTTCATTCCCTTTTGCCCAATCCTGGGGTACCCTACGGGGGCCCCTGTTTGTGCCAAACCACCCTTCCTGCCACTTCTCCTCATGGGCTTTGCTCTATCTCTGTGGGTGGGGTGGTTCCTGGGGGATGTGCCTCCTCTCCCCTGGTGTGTCTTCCTTGCCTCTCCCTTGACCGGTTGAGTCAGGATATTATCAAGGAAGACACTGCTCAGCTTGATGGCCATCGTCGCTTGGAGTCATAAGGAGTTGACGCTTTTTTCTGGGCCTGTGTTGGTATTCCCTAGACGCTCCTCTCGCTTTTTCGGCGCCGGACCATCTCGGCCGGTCCCGCAAATTTGCGGAGTGCTCGATTCGGTCCACGGACGTTTCGGCTCCCCGCAAATTTGCGGAGATCGCTGGGGGGTCTCGCGGTGAGGCGGGAGGGTTGTGTCGGTACGGTTATGCCTCCATTGGCCCGCAAATTTGCGGTTATAGTTGGCTTTCCCGGTGACCCTTTTTTGTGTCATCTTGTTGCCTGGTACTATATTGGTGTATGCACTTTCCTGGTGTTATGGACCCTGCATGTGAGGTGTTGAGTGGTGGTTAACACTTTCTCCATCTTTGCAGGTTCTGCTTGTGCTCTTCCGCCTCACCCGCCCTCCTCACCTCCATCGGTGCTCCCGGTTTAGAGTGAGTACGACTTCCGGTTTGCATGTGTGTTCCTGTTTACCCATGCTCATTCCCTGGTTTTTATTTGACATTATCTTCACTTACTCCGTCAACGTGCTGCTTATGGTGTGTGTTCTTCCGTTGTAGGTGGGATGCCTTGCTTTCGCCAGGGCTGTGGCTCCCCGTGCTTGGACTGCCACAGGTCCTGCTTACGCCACTCTCAATGTGTGTCCTCTACGGCCTACCTCCCTGCTTTGTGTGGCCCGTGTATGGACCTGGTGGATGTGGTGGATCATCACCCTGGTTCCTCTGACGCGGCAGTGGCCTCTGCATCCCTTCAGTCTGTGTGGGCGGTGGTCTCCCACCACATCAGGACTGTGGGCCACCGTTCCCCGGCCTTTGTTGACGACCGGATCCGCATCGCCCTGGGCATCCCTGACCCGTCTGGGGGCCGTTTACCTGGCCCTCTCCCTGCTCGGGCCCTCCTCCCTGAGTCCCGTGGTCGGTCGTCACATCGTCGGGTGGATCCCCAGCTCCGTCCACGCTCTCGCTCTCCTCGTCGCTCGTCCTCTACTGCCCCTCCTCGTCCTCCTGCTCACCTTGACTCCGCCGTTCACCCTCGTCATGGTTCTCGCCCTGCGGCCGGGGTTAGCGTCTCTGCCCCTGTACGCCCTCCCCTGGCCTCTCCGGATAGGGGCTCTACTACCTTCCGCCCGCTTCCCCTGCACAAAAGACGTCCTCTTCATTTGTCCTCTACGCGCGCGGATGTTCATTCTGTAGCTGGCCCTCTGCTCCCTCCTTCTACTCTGTCCAGGAGGGTCCGCCAGGATGTAGTTGCTTCTCCTCCTACTTCTCCTGCTTCGGTGCCTCTTCTTCCTTCTAGGTCTCGTCCCAAGGTGGAGGTTCCTCCCTCCTCCGCCTCGGTGTCGGGCCGCCCTGTTCTCTCAGCCCCGGGGATCCTTGCTCTGTTTCCCCCCGCGGCTCCTTCTGACCTCCTTTCACCCGGCCAGCCTTCCCCCTCCCGTCATCCTGCTCCTCTTCCTTCTTCTATTCCTGATCTTCGCTTGCCGGCTCCTCGTGAGGGTACCCCGCCGCTTGCCTCGGTAGAGTATAGCGAGGTTTCGGGGTCCCCTTTCTCGGGGGCTGACGTGTCGCTGGAAGAGGGGGATGGTGATGTTTCCCCCTCGGGCGTTAGTGATCGGGAACGAGACCCTCAGGACCGCCACGGCCGTCGTCGCTCGCCTTCTTTGGGCCGCGACGCTGCTGTTTCGTGTCATGGGTCTCGCTCTCGCTCACGCTCGCCCCTGCGGGCCGAACTATCTTCGGGGGGGTCGCCTCTCTCGGATCGATTTTCGGCTATGCAGGGGTGGGTTGTGTCACACTTCGACGCGCGCTTGGAGGCGATGCAAGAATCCCTCTTATCGCGCTTCTTGGCGGTGACACAACCTCAGCGCCTCACCCAACCTACCCCTGCTTTGGTCCCCCTCCCCTCTGCGGTGGACCACATTCCTTCTCGCCCTGCTTCTCCGCCTGCCCGGTCGTTGGCTAGTACTGCTCCTGCCCTGGCTCAGGTGGTTGCCCCTGCTGTCTCACATGCGGGGGTCCTCCGTCTGCTAGGGCAGGGTCCGCGCTTGCCCCCCATCCAAAAGGCCAAGGTCCCGTCGCGGACTATGCCGCTCCTCTATGGCTCCTTGGCTGTTTGGAAGGGGGTGCAGGCCTCCCACCCGGAGCGTGCTACCGACTTCCCGTCAGGTGAGAGGGCCCTACCTTTGGACTGGTCGGTCCAAATAAATGATAAAATGCAGTTCAGGGCGATCAGGGTGGATGGTCAGGTGGCCGACGTGGAGGTGCGGGCGTACCCGACAAGGACTGACCTTCAGTACTTTTCGGTGAAGCCCAAGCCCCCGTCTGCTCCTCGAACTAAAGCTCTGGTCAGACTTCAGCCGCCAGGACATCCTTCAGCATGTTCAGTCCCTGGCTGTGGTAACGGGACTGTCCTCCTATGGGACGGGTTTGTGCGACGACGGTAAGCCTGGCTTAGCCGTCGTGCTCGATAACCCTCTCCCATTGGAGGCCTGGTTTGCTGAGGCCTTAGACTTTGCCAACCGTTCCGTCGACAGATCTATTTCAGTCCCTCCCCCAGAGTCGTCACTGCTTTGCCTCCTCTGGTATCTGTCGGCGGATTGGATGGCAAGTTCTGGTCCTGGATTAGCGCTCCCAAACTTGAAATTTGTGCTATTGCTAACCCGTTCTTCTCCCACCCAGATAAGTCCTCTGTCGACAGGGATTTTACCTTGCGGCAGAGGGTGGCGAACTTATTGTCTTGTCTTCTAGGTTCCCTCCAGACGTCTGTTCACCACCTGCGACTTATCGAGGCGACTGCACCTGGCGATCTTTGCGAGGGCTTGGACCACGTTCGGCGGATCCACCTTCAGCTCGCGGTGTCTTTGGTTCCCGAGCTGAAGGCGGTTTTGTGCGAGGCAACTCGACAACGCCAGACGGTAAGGTCCTCGTTCTGCCGGAAGGCCCCTTTGGATATTCGTCAGGGTCTGTTATACTCTGAGCTATATACATCGGGGCTTTTTGCGCAGGATGCTTGGGAACGCTACGCTTCTCTGTCAGCGGACCCTGCTTACGACACGCAAAGACGCGCTGTGTCGCGACCAGGGTCTTCGCAGTCCCGTCCTTCTGCCGGTCCCCTTCGGGGTGCTGCCGCCACTGCTGCCGCCAAGAAAGGGCGCAGGAAAGGGAAGTTGCCGGCCAGAGCGTCGGTTCCGCCTCGCACTTCTGCTCCTGCTCCCTTTCATCCCCGCCGAGAAGGGGCTGGCCACCCTTCCACTTCCGGCCGCACTTCGACGGGGTCCGACGCACGACGGACAGGGGATGGGGTGACCCGCCCTTTTCGGCGAGGTGGGGGGGGTAGGGGTGGTCAACGTGGCTCTTATGACCGTAGGGACCGTCCCGGGGGACCCTCCACGTCAAAAAATGTGTAGGTTCTCCAGGTCGGTCTCCTCCTTGTTCTCCTTCTCGCCTCGCAGAAAGGGTCGCTCACCTCATCTCGGGGGCTCCCACAGGTTATTTTCGCCCTTGCGCCCTTCGGTGGCCACGAGGGACGTGGGGGCGGAAGATTGCACGGAGGGGTCTAACCTGGAGATGGAAGTCCAGACCCCCACTCAGCTCTTGTCAACGAAGCCGGCCTGTCTCTTCGGAGGTGGCCGACGTGATTACGTCCATGCACGGGCAGGGAATCGTCAAGGAGGTGAAAGCCGGTCACCCGGTTTTCCTCTCCCGTGTTTTTCTGGTACCGAAGAAGGACTGCGACGCGATGCGACCAGTGGTGGATCTGTCGGCCCTCAACGGGCACATCGTGAACACACGGTTTCGGATGCTGACGGTGCACCAGGTACGACTGGCCCTGCGACCTCTGTCGTGGGTAGTGTCGCTGGACCTCAAGGATGCGTATTGGCACGTTCCTATCCATCCTCGTTTCCAGCGATTCTTGGCCGTTCAGACTTCCGATCGTGTGTTCATGTTCGACAGACTTCCCTTCGGTCTCAACATCGCGCCGCGGATCTTCTCGAAACTGGTAAAGCAGGCTCTGGATCCTCTCCTCAGGGGCGGCCTCCAGATCCTGTTTTACTTGGACGACTGGTTGATAGTTTCAGACACCCTAGAACAGTGCGTCCACGACACCCTCACAGTAGTTCAACACATCACACAGTTAGGGTTCAAAATCAATATTCCCAAGTCACGCCTGACCCCGTCGCGTGTCGTGACGTGGGTAGGTCTCGAATGGGATCTGACCAACGCTACAGTGACCCAGAGTCAGCCAAACGCGGTGAAACTTCGCAGGAAGGTCTTCGCCGTGTTGCACTCGGTCTCCCTCACGAGGAGGATCTGGGACTCGTTAGTGGGTTCGCTGAAATGGGCCGCTCTGACCATTCTCCTTAGGGAGGCTCAGGCTGCGCCGCCTAATACTCATGGGCAACAAGGTGTTTCCGTTGGCCCCTATGGATCGGCTCATGCCGATCCCGCGTACCATTCACAGACACTTAGGACACTGGGTTGCTCGGGGCACGCTCTCTGCGGCTGTGCCCTGGACCGCCCCCCCGCCGACGATCTGGGTAGATACAGATGCGTCGAGCGAGGTAGGGTGGGGTTACTAATCCAACCTGGGACATCAACATCACGGCAGATGGGTGGGACACACACCTACACATCAATGCCCTCGAACTGTTGGTTCCCTTGTTCTTCCTGAGGGACCACGCGCTGGCCCTTCGGGGTAAGTCGGTGGCCTTCAGGATGGACAATCAGACAGCTGTCCACTGTATCCAAAAGCAGGGGTCCTCCAGGTCTTTGACTCTGTTGGGGATCTCAGAGAAGTTGTTCTTCCTCGCGAACCGACACAACATCTCCCTGCACGCCTCCTACCTGCCCGGGACTGCCAACCTGTGGGCGGACGCCCTGTCGCGAGGACAGGGCGTTCTTGTAGAATGGGCGATGAAACAGACTGTATTCGACGACCTCGCAGCTTCCTGGGGTGTTCCGGAGGTCGACTTGTTCGCATCGAAGGAGACGCGCAAGTTGCCTCAGTACCTATCCCTCCGGACTCGCACTCCGGAGGGGGGTCCGGACGCTTTCATGGAAGACTGGAACAGGTGGCAGTCGATATACATATTTCCGCCACCAGACGCACTGTTGATGTGCAAAGTCCTCGCGCGGCTGCGGCTGTACCGCGGCAGAGTCTGGCTAATAGCGCCTCTGTGGCCAGCCCAGGCTTGGTACTCCCAGTTGAAGCGGTGGTGCCCGAGTCCGGTACCTCTCCCTCTCTCAAACTTCCACTTGAGCCAGGTTGGCGACCTGCGGACCTCGTTGGCCTTCGCATCGTGGATGTTCGTGAGGCACGGTGGCTCCCAGTCCACGGACGGGACCTGACTGACTTCCTGAAGCGTTCATGGACGTCTTCGACTTGGGGGACTTACGAGTCCCACTGGAGGTCTTTTGCTAGGTGGATGCAGGACACTCGCCAGATTGTTAGCTCTCCTTCCCTCGTCCTACACTACTTGTTTCACCTCTTCCGTACACGTCGCTTTCAAGTCAACACTATACGTAACCACTTGTCTGCCATCCGGGAGGTCTTTGAGTCCGTCACTGGGCTGGTCGTTCCTCCGAAGGAGCTGGATTCCTTCATGAAGGCTGCCTTCAGGGAGCGACCGCCTCCGCGCCAGATCCCTCCTCAGTGGGATCTGGGGCGTGCTCTGGACCTTCTGGCTTCACACACATATACACGGGAACTACACCGGTTCAGTTGCTGGAGCGTACACTCTTCCTTGTCGCTCTGGCCACTGGGGATAGGGTGTCTGAACTCGCTGCCATGTCGCGGTCCCAGGAATGCATGCGCTTCTCCCCGTCCTTGAATGTCGTCACGTTAGCCCCCTCCCCTCATTTTGTTGCCAAGAACGAGAGAGAGACCCACGTTTTCAAGCCTTTCACCATCCAGGCTTTAAAGCGTGGGCATACTCACCATGTGTTGTGCCCGGTGCAGGCCTTGCACTCCTATGTTGAGTCTGTGGCTCCGACTTCGGGTACTGCTGTGTGGGTGTCTCCTCGGACTGGTAGGAGGCTCTCGAAGGTACAGATAGGACGCCACATTTGTCGGGTCATTCGTGCCAGTAACCCTGCTTGTCAGGGTTCTGCGCACGATGTGCGATCCTTTGCTGCCTCCTTACGGTTCCTGCAGACTCGTTCGTTGCCTGACGTCGCCTCGGCGGGTTTGTGGTCTTCTGTCCATACCTTCGTCTCCTCCTACCTCTCCATGTCCATTGTTAGACCCCCTCGGCCTGTGATAGCTCTCGGGAGTCGTGTTTCCTAGGGCTCTCGCGAAGTTGCCTGGTCTTCCCCCCTAGTCACTCTTTCTTTTACTTTGTTTTCTTTAGAAAAGGGGGGGAGGGAAGTACGGGTTTGCAACACTGGATTGCAAGTTTGGGATTATGTTATATGTATACAGTACATAAGTGTTTTTGCCTCATTGAAAATTGTGTTTTGTTTCTGTGATCCATGTTTTTGTTCGTTTTGGAAGAAAAGGGATTTTGTGTACAGTACTTTTTGGTTTAAGACAAGTCTATGATTTTGCATTACTATGAATGACGGGCACGTGTTAAAACTGCTCTTTTTAGCTACTCCTCAGTTTTTCACTCTTTTATTAAACTCTCTTGTTTAAATTGTGTTTCTTTGTCATTCATAATTTTGTCTTATGCATTGGTTTTTTTTGGTATGTTGGGCTTGGATGTCCTCCTCCTATTTGTTATGCAGCCTTGACGTTGGATTTGCCAAGACTACTAACAAATTGGGAGGTTTGACGTACCTCCCAACCTACCAAATAGGAAAACCTACTATTTGGTAGTAGTCTTGGAAAATCCAACGTACATAATACCCTCCCTCACGCCGGACCCCTGCCCATCCGCGTTCTTCTGCTGACGTGAGATGTGATAACAAGAGAGGGTCGCTCATGCGCACGTTCGACAGGGATCGGCGCATGACGGAACACGGGATGGGCCTTGAGCGGTAACTAAGGTAAACCCCTTTTTCTTCTCTTCTATACTTTTTTCACCTTCGGTGGTAGTTTTGGTTAATGTACAACGTCTCCTAGAGCAAGATAAGGAGTAGACTCTAGACGTTTTCTTTTTAACCGCGGTTGGAATGACGACATAGCAGTCAAAATAGACAAGTCGTCATTGCAATTAGGTTAATAGCCTTGACGTTGGATTTTCCAAGACTACTACCAAATAGTAGGTTTTCCTATTTGGTAGGTTGGGAGGTACGTCAAACCTCCCAATATAGTATATAGGCTAGTATAGTCCATGTATATAGTATAGTATAACTATAGTATATAGTATAGTACATGTATATAGTATAGTACATGTATATAGTATAGTATAACTATAGTATATAGTATAGTACATGTATATAGTATAGTATAACTATAGTATATAGTATAGTACATGTATATAGTATAGTATAACTATAGTATATAGTAGTACAATTATAGTATAGTATAACTATAGTATATAGTATAGTACATGTATATAGTATAGTATAACTATAGTAAATAGTATAGTACTATAGTATAGTATAACTATAGTATATAGTATAGTACATGTATATAGTATAGTATATAGGCTAGTATAGTACATGTATATAGTATAGTATAACTATAGTATATAGTATAGTACATGTATATAGTATAGTATATAGTATAGTACATGTATATAGTATAGTATATAGGCTAGTATAGTACATGTATATAGTATAGTATAACCTAATATACTAGGTTAGGTTAGGCTAATATTACCCCTTCTTTTAGTCTTTTTACCCCTCAATTTCCCTGTACTTCATAGCCCTCCCCAGAGTCCCCACTATCGGGGTCCGTTGTTGTTCCCCAAGCTGCCTGGCCGAACAGCCCCAAGGCCCCGAGCAATTCCAAGGCCATAACCGAGCGCCCCCACAGGGCCACAGAACCCTCCCTGCCGACCACAATAAAGCCTGGGTGACCGAAGCCACTCCATGGCGGGGAGCTGAGGAGGGCGTGGAAACGCCCGGGAAACCAAAGCCCCACCCAGGGCCCTGTGCCCCTCAGCAATTATGAAGAGCAAGTTGAGGGGCAAGGTAAAAATGTGACGCTTTGGCTTCCAATCTTGGTAGATTGGGACGTCAATCCACGGAAAAGACGCCGTCACTTGAGATCTAGAAAATATATAAGTTAAAGGAACAGTCAGAGTAAGCTATGGGTATGGCAGAGATCGCTCAGTTCTCACTCTGATAGACCAGCCCATCACCACATGACTAGAACCCAATCCTCTCAGCATCAGCTAGGAAAGGCCCTAGAAAGCCGCCTTTGGCGGGGGGATAGCTCCCCTATTTCAACCCCTTTCGGGGTCGGGCACCCGCCGTATCTTAAGATTGTAGGATAATAGGGAAAACGATTTTTCCGGAGATTCTAATTAATGGCAACCACTGTATAATTATGAAAACTAGCTAGCCTAAAACCAAAAAATCACGAAATAAAAGGTGGTCGGTTTCCTTGATATTTTCCCATTAGCCTAACCTAACAACCATACCTAACCTATCCTAGTATTATGGGTGGGGGCTGCCGCCCCCACACCCCCGCTAATTGCGTAACAGTGCAAACAACACAGTATTATGGGACATATAGTGGTGATGGGCTGGTCTATCAGAGTGAGAACTGAGCGATCTCTGCCTGTTCCTTTTACTTATATATTTTCTAGATCTCAAGTGACGGCGTCTTTTCCGTGGATTGACCTCCCAATCTACCAAGATTGGAAGCCAAAGCGTCACATTTTTCCTTTGCCCCTCAACTTTCTCTTCATAATTGCTGAGGGGCACAGGGCCCTGGGTGGGTCTTTGGTTTCCCGGGCGTTTCCGCACCCTCCTCAGCTCCCCGCCATGGAGTGGCTTCGGTTACCCAGGCTTTATTGTGGTCGGCAGGGAGGGTTCTGTTGGGGCGCTCGGTCTTGCTCGGGGCCTTGGGGCTGTTCGGCCAGGCAGCTTGGGGAACAACAACAACAACATGGGACATATCTTACTCCGGCAACGATTGGCAGTGAGAGGGCAGAGAGGTTCACAACAATAACTGTACATGAGTGTTGCGGCAGACGTAAGTTAAAATAAGAAATCATCGTATTTAGGCTATTACCAAGCGTTACATCAGCGTTACTCATAGCGATAACAGCTCAAAACCGCTAATTTTTAGTGATTATGGCCGACCTTTGCAAGATTGTTGCAAGACAACCAGACGTCATACAGAGATGATTCTAGTGTCAATGGAAAGCTCTAATACTGTACTTTCACAGACATATCATACTGTACAGTACACAGTATCTTACTCAAGTCAACAACTGCAGTAGCTCTTAAATTTAAAACTGTACTGTACTGTATATACAATCAGAGTTATGATAGCTAAACAATAAATTAATCAAAATAAATCATGTAAATTCATATCACCAAAAACACCAATTAACTAACAAAAGCCTAATTAATGAAATTAATGAAGCAATTAATCCATCTGGTACTCCCCCTAGGATCCTCACACCAAAATTCCGCACTAACCATTACGCTAATATCCACTAATATGCTGTACCATGCCTCCTATGGGGTCCTCTGTTTCAACTGGTGTGAGTTCTGTAACCTCCCCCTTGTACACCTCCTTGACTTCCCTGATGCGAAGACCAATAGCACGTCAAGCCCGACGAAAGTTTTCCATCAGCACTTCTGTCTTCTTCACCTCAGAACTGTAGACTTCAGATCCAACCATTGGGCAGAAGGGTACTTAATATGTTTGTAATTGTAATGTACTGATAATATATTACAGTACGGTAGCTAAACTAATTATTAAATTTATCTTGACATAAATCACTGATATCGTATTTATCAGCTTAACTCCTAGTCATATATAATCCCCTCACTTATATACACAACATAATATATAAGCTAAATACTAGATTTGAACCTCGCTTTTAAAATAATACATAGCCTACCCAAACCTTTTTCGACTCGGCTCTTTTCCAACTAGGACTAGACTAGGACTACCTATTTTAGTGACCACCTTTTTTTCGTAGCCTAGGACTAGGCTACACCAAAAAAGGGTGTAGGCCTAGGCAGCTAGCTTTGTGGGTAAGAGTTGTGTTATCGGGCGTACCACTACCGACATACAGCATAACTCGACCTCTCTAAAACATTAGCCTAACCAAACAACCTAACCTAACCTAGTATTCATGTAGTAATTAGAATACTAGGTTAGGTTAGGCTTTTTAGTTAGGTTAAGCATTGGGTAGTAGAGGGAATGAAGATTCCGAGAGACAGAAACGAGCGAGGTACGTGGAGAGTAAGAGAGTAGTGAAGGAAAGTAAGAGAAGAGTAGATGAGGAATTTGGAAGGAATCTGAGTGTAAAATGGAGGGAGAGTAAGAAAAACTGTTCTGGAAAGAAGTGAAGAAAGTTAGGGAAGGTAGCAAGGGAAACAGTAAGGGTGTGAAAGATAAGAATGGGAGAATGCTAGCCGAGAAGCAAGAGAGAGTCGAAAGATGGAGGGAGTACTTCAGTGAGTTGCTAAATGTAAGGAATGAAGAGCCAGCAAACATAGCTGGATATGGTATGGGAGGGAGAAGAAGAGAAGTAGTGGAGGAGGAGGTGGGGATCAGGAGGTCAGAAGTGTGGGAAGCCATGAAAAGAGTGAAGTTGGGGAAAGCACCAGGAACAGATGGAGTGTGTGGGGAAATGTTGAGGTATGGTGGTGAGATAGTGATAGAATGGGTATGAAAAATGTGCAAACTAGCATGGGAGAAGGGGAGTGCACCCGATGACTGGAAGACTGGCATAATAGTCCCCCTATATAAGGGCAAAGGGGAAAGAGGAGTGTGTGGTAACCACCGAGGAATTGTCTTCTAAGCGTAGTAGGGAAGGTATACAGTAGGGTAGTGATTGAGAGAGTGAGAGTGAGAACGGAGAAATGGATAGGCGACGAGCAGGGAGTTTTAGGAAGGGAAGAGGATGTGTAGATCAGATTTTTACCCTGAATTGTGTTGTGGAGAAGTATCTGGAGAAGAAACAAAAGGTGTAGTTGCCTTTATGGACTTGGAGAAGGCCTATGACAGAGTGGATAGAGAAGGTTTGTGGAAAGTACTAAGAATATACGGAGTAGAGGGCAAGTTGCTGAAAGCAGTAAAGAGCATGTATGAGGGTGCAAAGGCGGCAGTACGTGTGGAGAGTGAGCAGAGCGAGTTCTTTGACCTGAATGTTGGTTTGAAACAGGGGTGTGTGATGTCCCCGTGGTTGTTTACTGTATATATGGATGGAGTCATGAAAGAAATACTATCAAGAGCAGTGGATGTTGGTGTATCGCTGAAAAGGGAGGGAATTGAGTGGAAGCTACCTATACTGCTGTTTGCAGATGATACAGTTCTGATGAGTGATAATGAATGGGAGTTGCAGGGTCTGGTAAATGAGTTTGGAACAGTGTGCGAAAAACGGAATTTGAAGGTAAATACGGGGAAGAGCAAGGTTATGGTCTTCGAAAGGGGTGAAGTCACAGAGTGTGAGGTGAAGCTGAACGGTCAGGCTATGGAGATCGTCAACTCTTTTAACCCGGGAACTGCGGGGAGACTCTTAAGAGTTCCCCCGGCGGACTGCGGGGAAACTCTTATGAGTGAGTGAAAAAAAAAATCAACTTTTGACATCGAAAAAAAACAAAAAAAAAAACAACATTTTTGGCCCCTGGGCCATGCAAAATCTCAGTCCTCTACCTCCCCTCCTTCCCCACTTTCCTCCTCTCCTTCAGTTATCACCTATTTTCCCTGTTATTCCCTTATTCTGAGGTATATTTTCGTGCTAACATTAGCGAGTTGCAAGCAGGGTGTTGTCATCACTGATGGCAAGGGAGTGCAAGAGAGAGAGAGAGAGTATCGATCGACTGTGTCTCAGTGGCCTTGGGGGAAATTGGCGGGAAAGTAGCTTGCCTCACCCATACATTATACAACTCGCGGGCTATATCTCCGATTTTGACCATCCAAACGCTGTTTTCACTTGTTTTATTGTTGTTTCAGGTTAATACCTTTATAATCAACCCATAATAGGCGCATATGGATAAGTATTAATGCTATTAATGGCACAATGAATATTTTAGTGACGGAAACACCTCAAATACGTCAGCACAGGGGGACGTTTCCAATTACCCCCATGCACACTTCAGAGGTTAAGTATCTGGGCAGTGTGTTGAGTAAAGATGGGACTATGGATGAAGAAGTACGGGAGAGGGTACAACAGGGGAAGAGGGTTGTAGGAACGCTAAAAGCAGTAACAAGAAATAGGGTGGTCAGTATGGAAGTGAAGAAGTCCTTGCATGACAGTGTGGTAATCCCGACACTGACTTACGGAAGCGAAGCATGGACGTTGGTTGAGAGACTCAGACCAAGAGTGAGAGCAGTGGAAATGAATTACTTAAGGAGTGCGTGCGGAGTTACATGGAGGGATAGACAGACTAATGAGGAAGTAAGAATGAGGTGTGGTGTGGAGGTAGATGTGCTGGAAAGTGTGAAAAAGAACAACTTGAGATGGTTCGGCCATATGGAACGTATGGACAGCGAGAGAATGACTAAGAGGGTGTACGAGAGCGAGGTGGAGGGACAGAGAGGGAGAGGTAGACCGAATATGAGGTGGAAGGATGGAGTGAGGAAGTACATGAACGAGGGTGGTGCTGGTTGAGGGGAGGGGCGTCGACTGACTGGGGACAGAGGTGCATGGGGGCGGTTCGTTCGTGGCCACCCCTTCGGGGATCACGGCGTCAGGCAATAGATAGATAGAAGCATTTATAGATGATTTATGTTGTATGTCGGTAATGGTACGCACCGTATGCCCGATAACACAACTCTTACTGCTTCGTGTTGGATGCGTGGAAACCGAAAACAAATCTGTATTAAAATCCTTGGTGGTACCTGTCAAATGTGTGGGGATGGATGTAGATTCCGGGCGTACGGTAGTCATGTTTACATAGGGGTATCGCCGCGGTAACTTCGCGTCTATTTTGACGGCGATTTTGTTGGTAATTTGCCCCCTGCTGGCAATATATAGGATATGATAATGACAATATGTCATGGGGGGGGGTGAAGCCCCCTCTCAAAATATTGTATCCAAAGGCAGTCAAAATAGACGGGAACATGATAGCAAAGGTCCGACGCCACTACGTGTAGTGTAAACAAGGCTGGCGGTACGCTAGCACTTAACATTCTTGCCAATGCGTGCTCCTAGGCCTAGTGAAATCGGACCAAAGAGACAAATTCGGAATAGGCTAGGCCTAGGCTATGGATAAAAATGTAATTCAATCTCTCTGAAAATTAGGCCTAGCCTAATCAAAAATTATGACTGTGTAGTCTAGATCGGCCTAGACAAATTGGTAAAAATTGAAGAGACCCCGGACAGCCTTTTTACTAGTTAATTTTTTTTTTTTTTTTTTTTTTTTTATATACAGTGTTGTTTAACCCTCCAGCCCCGGCTATGTATTATATATATATTCCTCGAAACCCGGGTGTTTTGGCCGAAAAACGTCTAGGCTAGGGTACCGTATATGTGTTAATCTGACTGCTTCCCGCATTCCCGCGCATCCCCAAGCGTAGCTGTGTTATTTACCTGTAGAATGGCATTAAGTAGAGCTCTCTAAGTCAACTGGTTGAGTTGTGATGATGATTTCATTGGAGATAACTTTATGGCCAAAACAGCCACTTTACACTACTTTTCGATACTGAACAACAACATACAGGCACACACGAACAAGCGACGCTCTCCTTGTGGCCGGAGATGCGGGGCGTCGGTCCAGCCGGCTGTTGTTTACATGCGTCGGACCGACGCCTCGCACACGAAGCTCACAGGCTTTCAACCACTGGGCGTTCAAGAGCCCTTCCGGGCAGCTGTTATAATGTTTAGTAAAATTTGCCAGAACGTCCCGGACTTCCCAAACTTGACTACTTCCTTTAACGTGACGATAGTGCGTTGTTATATGTGCGATTAGTTTGCTTGGGAAACAGATTAACTTGCTCATGTAGTAATGTACACCCTATGTGGTGGATTGTGTTCTTTTATTTAATAATTTTCATTTTAGTAAACGTTGTTTCCACATAGCGATTTTGATAATTTAATTTGACTTTATATTGTCCTTGTCCCAATTTTGGTTTGTTTAGTTTGCAAGTTTTACATTTTAATATGCTTTTTTATGGGCGTTCAAGAGCCCTTCCGTGGTGAGAGGGTTAATACCGAGGACCGTCGCATTTTAGTATTTTCAACATTAGCCTAACCTAACCGACGGTCTAAACCCAGCTCACGTTCCCTGTTTGTGGGTATGCGACGGTCTAAAACCAGCTCACGTTCCCTGTTTATGGGTGAACAATCCAACAGGTACTCGTATTTCACTTATAGTGAATTTGCGACGGTAGGCTAATTTCGGTTATAGGGCCTACTGATGATTTGGACCGACAGTTAGCCCATCGATCTTTTTAGGCCTAATAGGTCCGGTGGAGCATATACATCATTGCTATATATGTCATTAGGAGCTGAAATGTATTATAAGGGAGAACAAAAATAAAACGCTAAAATACGCACCACAGCTAGCAGTGCAATCTTAACCCATTGGCTGCGGCTATGTTTGGGCTATTTAGGGCATATTCAGGCACTCCTGAATGATAAATCAAGCATCATCTCTACCTTCACACATTTCACCTAATTGATTCCTCACAAGCCTTAACTTGTATGAAATGAAATATTTTGTTCGTTAGACCCAATAAATGTATCCAAGATAAATACAGCTTATGAGACAGCATCACCTTTCATTGCTGCAGTCGTCAATCGTATCTTTGAAGAAAATTATTTGTTAGTAGTCTTGGCAAATCCAACGTCAAGGCTATTAACCTAATTGCAATGACGACTTGTCTATTTTGACTGCTATGTCGTCATTCCAACCGCGGTTAAAAAGAAAACGTCTAGAGTCTACTCCTTATCTTGCTCTAGGAGACGTTGTACATTAACCAAAACTACCACCGAAGGTGAAAAAAGCATAGAAGAGAAGAAAAAGGGGTTTACCTTAGTTACCGCTTAAGGCCCATCCCGTATTCCGTCATGTGCAGATCCCTGTCGAACGTGCGCATGAGCGACCCTCTCTTGTCATCATTTTTTCACGCGCTCCATTGAATGAAGTCGCTTTTGTTGTGCTCCTTTAATTCACCCTGTTTAGGTTCGTTTCGGCTTATCTGGCCTTCTTTTTTGTTAGACAGATGTTACGTGATCTAGGGCACACGTAAATGGGCTCCTAAGTGTGTTTAATGGAGACGCGTGTGGAAATAGCTACCGAAGGTACGGGGGCGCCTGGCGTTCCTCGTGTGTGTTTTTCATTCCTTTCTCTTTTCATATTCTTTTTTCCTGTTAGTCTGGGCATAGTTTAGCTTTTAGCTTATTTTAGCCTAGCTTGTTTCTCATTCAGGAATTGCTATGCCCCTATGAGTTTTCATATTTTCATAGCCTAGGTGTACAGTTGGTTCACGATCTGAGATTTCGTGGTGGCGGTGCTGTTTGTAGGGTTTGTGTCGGCCGCATTATTAACGTTATTCCCGAGTCCCCCCTTTCGAGCCTTCACTGTGTCTCAAGGGCCTGGGCGCTTGGTGGTTCGTGATATCCTGGGGTACCCCACGGGGGCCCCACCCTCACACCACAGGGTTTTTCGCCCCTGACACATTCTCTCTCCTCACGGCTAGGCCACCCTTTTTTTCGCCAGTTTCATTTACTGGTTTTTGTGTTCCCTTACTGTTTTCACCTCCATCCTTTCATACCCTTTTGCCCAATCCTGGGGTACCCTACGGGGGCCCCTGTTTGTGCCAAACCACCCTTCCTGCCACTTCTCCTCATGGGCTTTGCTCTATCTCTGTGGGTTGGGTGGTTCCTGGGGGATGTGCCTCCTCTCCCCTGGTGTGTCTTCCTTGCCTCTCCCTTGACCGGTTGAGTCAGGATATTATCAAGGAAGACACTGCTCAGCTTGATGGCCATCGTCGCTTGGAGTTCATAAGGAGATGACGCTTTTTTCTGGGCCTCTTTTGGTATTCCCTAGACGCTCCTCTCGCTTTTTCGGCGCCGGACCATCTCGGCCGGTCCCGCAAATTTGCGGGGTGCTCGATTCGGTCCTCTGGGACTTTTCGGCTCCCCGCAAATTTGCGGAGATCGTTGGGGGGTCCCCCGAAATTGCAGGAGGGTGGTGTCGGTACGGTTATGCCTCCATTGGCCCGCAAATTTGCGGTAATAGTTGGCTTTCACTATTGATTTTTTTTTTTATGTCATCTTGTTGCCTGATACTATATTGGTGTATGCACTTTACTGGTGTTATAGGCCCTGCATGTAAGATGTTGAGTGGTGGTTAACACTTTCTCCATCTTTGCAGGTTCTGCTCGTGCTCTTCCGCCTCGGCCGCCCTCCTCACCTACCTCTGTGCTCCCAGTTTAGGGTGAGTACGGATACCTGTTTGCATGTGTGTTCCTGTTTCCCCATGCTCCTTCCCTGGTTCTTCTTGGACATTCTCTCCACTTACTCCTTCGACGTGCTGATTATGGTGTGTGTTCTTCTAGTGCAGGTAGGCTGCCTTGCTTTCGCCTTGGTTGTCGCTCCCCGTGCTTGGAGAGCCACAAGTCCTGCTTGCGCCACTCGCTCTGTGTGTCCTCTACGGCCTACCTCCCTGCTCTGTGTGGCACGTGTCTGGCCCTGGTGGTTGTGCTGCTCCATGGCCCTGGTTCCTCGGCGGCGGCTGTGGCCTCCTGCTTCCCTTCCGTCGGTGTGGACGATGGTCTCCCGCCACATTAGGACTGTGGGCCACCGTTCCCCGGCCTTTGTTGCCGACCGGATCCGCGTCGCCCTGGGTATCCCTGACCCGACTGCCGGCCGTTCACCTGGCCCTCTCCCTGCTCGGGCCCTCTCCCCTGGGTCCCGCAGCCGGTCGTCCCATCGTCGGGGGGTTCCCCGGCTCCGTCCACGCTCTCGCTCGCCTCGTCGTCCTCCTGATCGCCTTGACGACGCCCATCGCCCTCGTCATGGTTCTTGCCCGGAGGCCGGGGTTAGCGGCTCTGCCCCTGTGCACCCTCCCCTGGCCTCTACGGATAGGGGCTCTACTCCCTTCCGCCCGCTTCCCCAGCCCAGACGACTTCCTCTTACGTTGTCCTCTCCGCGCGCGGTTGTTCATGCTGTAGCTGGCCCTCTGCTCCCTCCTCCTACACTGTCCAGGAGGGTCCGCCTGGATGTCGTTGCTTCTCCTACTTCAGCTGCTTCAGTGCCTATTCTTCCTTCACGGTCTCGTCCCACGGTGGTGGTCCCTCCCTCCTCCGCCTCGGTGTCGGGCCGCCCTGTTATCTCAGCCCCGGGGATCCTTGCTCTGTTTCCCCCCGCGGCTCCTGGCCTCCTTTCACCCGGCCAGCCTTCCCACTCCCGTCGTCCTGCTCCTCCTCATTCTTCTCTTCCTGACCTTCACTTACCGTCTCGCCAGGGGGGTACCCCTCCTCTTGCCTCGGTGGGGTTTCGCGAGGTTTCGGGGTCCCCTTTCTCAGGTGCTGATGTGTCGCTGGAAGAGGGGAATGGTGCTGTTTCCCCCTCGGCCGTTCGTGATCGGGGACGAGTCCCTCAACGGCGACACAACCGTCGTCGCTCGCCTTCCTTGGGCCGCGCCGCTGCTGGTTCGTGTCGTGGGTCTCGCTCCCGCTCACGCTCGCCCCTGCGGGCCGACCAATCTGGGGGGGGGGTAGCCTCTCTCGGATCAATTGTCGGCTATGCAGGGCTGGGTTGTGTCACGCTTCGACGGGCGCTTGGAGTCGATGGAAGACTCCCTCTTCTCGCCCTTCTTGGCGGTGACTCACCCTCAGCACCTCACCCTACTTACCCCTGCTACGGTCCCCCTCCCTTCTGCAGGCCTACGCTCTGGTCAGACTTCAGCCGCCCTGACATCCTTCCGGCTGTTCAGTCCCTGGCTGTGTTGACGGGTCTGTCCTCCTATGGGACAGGTTTGTGCGACGCCGGTACGCCTGGCTTAGCCATCATGCTCGGTCACCCTCTCCCATTGGAGGCCTGGTTTGCTGAGGCCTTCGACTTCACACACCGATCCGTCGACGGCTCTCCTGCCGTCCCTCCCCCGGAGTCGTCCCTGATTTTGCCTCCTCTTGTGTCTGTCGGCGGGTTGGACGGCGCGTTCTGGTCCTGGATGAGCGCGCCCGTTCTTGAACTTTGTTCTATTGCTACCCCGTTCTTCTCTCACCCGGATCAGCCCTCTGTCGCCAAGGTTTTTCCCTTGCGACAGAGGGTGACGGACTTCTTGTCTTGTCTTTAGGTTCCCTCCAGACGTCTGTTCACCACCTGCGGCTTTTCGTGGCGTCTGCGCCAGGCGATCTTCGCGAGGGTTTGGACCGCGTTCAGCGGGTCCACCTTCGGCTCGCGGTGTCTTTGGTTCCCGAGCTGAAGGCGGTTTTGTGCGCGGCGACTCGGCACCGCACGACGGTACGGTCTTCGTTCTGCCGGCCGGCCCCCTTGGTTATTCGTCAGGGTTTGTTGTACTCTGCGCTATATACGTCGGGGTTTTTTTATGCGGGATGCTTGGGAATGCTACGCTTCTCTGTCGGCGGCCCCTGCTTCCGACACGCGACGCCGCGCTGTGTCGTTCCGGCCCCTGCTTACGTCACGCACCGACGCGCTGTGCCGCGCGCGGGGTCTTCTCAGTCCCATCCTTCTGCCGGTCCTCTCTTCGGGGTGCTGCTGCAAGTGCTGCCGCCTTGCACGGGCGCAGGACTGGGACGTTGCTGGCCTGTGCGTCGGTTCCGCCTCGCACTTCTGTTCTTGCCCCTTTCATCCCCTCTGTGTCGGGGCTGGCCGCCCTTCGAAGGGGTCAGCCCCGCGCCAGCCTGGGGTTGGGGTGGCCCGCCCTTTTCGACGAGGTTGGGGGGGGCGGGGGTAGAGGAGGTCAACGTGGCGCTCATGCCCGCACGGCCCGTACCGGGGGTACCTCCACGTCAACACAATGTGTAGTTCTCTGGGTCGGCCTCCTTGTTCTCCTTCTCGCCTGGGCGTACCGGGTCGCTCCCCTCCTCTCGGGTGCTCCCTCGGGTTGTTTTCGCCCTTGCGCCCCTCGGTAGCCGCGAGGGACGTTGGGGGCGGCGGGTTGCGCGGAGGGGTCTCACCTGGAGGTGGACGTCCAGACCCCCACTCCGCTCTTGTCACCGATGCCGGCCCATCTCTTCAGAGGTGGCCCACGTGTTCACTTCCATGCCCGAGCTGGGTAGCGTCGAGGGAGTTGACCGCCGGTCACCCGGTTTTCCTCTCCCGTGTCTTTCTGGTACCGTCGACGAACTGCGACGCGATGCGACCGGTGGTGGTTCTGTCGGCCCTCAACGGGCACATCGTGCACACACGGTTTCGGATGCTGCCGGTACCCCTGGTACGCCTGGCCCTGTGCCCTCTGTCGTGGGTAGTGTCGCTGGCCCTCCAGGATGCGTCTTGGCTCGTTCCTCTCCATCCTCGCTTCCAGCGCTTCTTGGCCGTTCGGACTTCCGATCGTGTGTTCCTGTTCGACGGCCTTCCCTTCGGTCTCCGCATCGCGCCGCAGATCTTCTCCGCACTGGTGGGGCAGGCTCTGGGTCCTCTCCTCAGGAGCGGGCTCCTGATCCTGTTTTCCTTGGCCGATTGGTTGGTAGTTTCCGACGCCCTTGGACTGTGCATTGGCGACGCCCTCACAGTCGTTCGCAACAACGCACGGTTAGGGTTCCCCTTCGCTGTTCCAACGTCACGCTTGACCCCGTCGCGTGTCGTGCCATGGGTCGGTCTCGCATGGGTTTTGTCCGGCGCTACGGTGACCCGGGGTCTGCCGACCACGGTGCACCTTCGGTGGACGGTCTTCGCCGTGTTGCACTCGGTCTCGCTCCCGGGGTGGCTCTGGGACTCGTTCGTGGGTTCGCTGCATTGGGCCGCTCTGCCCCTTCCCTTAGGGAGCCTCTGGCTACGCCGCCTCCTCCTCATGGGCACCGCGGTGTTTCCGTTGCCCTTATGGATCGGCTCCTGCCGTTCCCGCGTACCGTTCGCCGACGCTTCGGTCGCTGGGTTGCTCGGGGCTCGCTCTCTGCGGATGTGCCCTGGACTGCCCCCCCTGCCGACGGTCTGGGTAACCACAGATACGTCGAGCGAGGTTGGGTGAGGTTCCCAATCGAACCTGGGACGTCCACTTCCCGGCAGATGGGTGGGTCTCCCTCGTCTTACCCGTCTATGCCCTCGGACTGTTGGTTCCTTTGTTCTTCCTGCGGGACCACGCGCTGGCCCTTCGGGGTACGTCGGTGGCCTTCGGGTTGGACACTCAGACAGGCTGTCCCCTGTTTCCTTATGCGGGGGTCCTCCAGGTCGTTGACTCTATTGGGGGTCTCGGTGGAGTTGTTCTTCCTCGCGGACCGACACCCCTTCTCCTTGCATGCCTCCTCCCTGCCCGGGCCTGCCACCCTTTGGGCGGCCGCCCTGTCGAGAGGGCAGGGCGTTCTTGTAGAATGGGCGATGAAACGGACTGTGTTCGCCGACCTCGCGGCTTCCTGAGGTGTTCCGGAGGTCGCCTTGTTCGCATCGGGGGTGCCGCGCCAGTTGCCTCTGGACCTCTCCCTCCGGCCTCGCGCTCCGGGGGGGGTCCGGACGCTTTCATGGTCGCCTGGTACAGGTGGCGGTCGATATTCATCTTTCCGCCCCCAGACGCGCTGTTGATGTGCCCAGTCCTCGCGGAGCTGCGGCTGTACCACGGCTGCGTCTGGCTCCTCGCGTCTCTGTGGCCGGCACGGACTTGGTCCGCCCGGTTGCCGCGGTGGTGCCCGTGTCCGGTCCCTCTCCCTGTCTCCGGCTTCCACTTGGGCTAGGTTGGGGCCCTGCGGACCTCTTTGGCCTTCGCATCGTGCTTGTTCATGAGGCACGGTGGCTCCCGGTCCCCGGCCGGGCCCTGCCTGACTTCCTGCAGCGTTCCAGGCCGTCTTCTCCTTGGGGGACTTACGGGTCCCGCTGGAGGTCTTTTACTAGGTGGCTACAGGCCACTCGCCTGCCAGTTGGCTCTCCTTCCCTCGTCCTACGCTCCTTGTTTCACCTCTTCCGTCCACGTCGCTTTCCAGTCGACGCTATACGTACCCACTTGTCTGCCGTCTGGGGGGTTCTTTGGGTCCGTCGCTGGGCTGGTCGTTCCGCCACAGGAGCTGGATTCCTTCCTGACGGCTGCCTTCCGGGATCGACCGCCTCCGCGCCAGGTTCCTCCGCAGTGGGATCTGGGGCGGGCTCTGGTCCTTCTGGCTTCCCCCGCGTATACAAGGGCCGCTACGCCGGTTCCGTTGCTCGGGCGTCCACTCTTCCTTGTCGCTCTGGCCACTGGGGATCGGGTGTCTGCACTAGCGGCATTGTCACGGCCCCGGGACTGCGTGCGCTTCTCCCCGTCCTTGCATGGCGTCTCGTTCGCCTCCTCCCCTCCTTTTGTTACCACGCATGGGAGGGAGGCCCCCGTTTTCCAGCCTTTCGCCGTCCAGGCTTTACGGCGTGGGCATCCTCGCCATGTGTTGTGCCCGGTGTCAGCCTTGCACTCCTCTGTTGCGTCTGTGGCGCCGCCTTCGGGTACTGCTGTGTGGGTGTCTCCTCGGACAGGTGGGAGGCTCTCGCGGGTGCAGATGGGCCGCCACGTTTTTTGGCCCGTTCGTGCCCGTCACCCTGTTTGTAGGGGTTCTGCGCACAATGTCAGATCCTTTGCTGCCTCCTTCCGGTTCCTGCCAGTCGATCCTTCCCTGCCATCGCCTCAGCGGTTTTGTGGTCTTCTATCAATTCCTTCATCTCCTCCTACCTCTCCGTGTCCAGTGTTCGACCCCCTCGGCCGGTGATTGCTCTCGGGGGTCGTGTTTCCTGGTGCTCTGGCGAAGATCCCTGGTCTTCCCCCCTTGTCCCTCGTTCTTTTCCTTTGTTTTGTTTTGACAAAGGGGGGGGGGGGGGGTACGGGTTTGCAACACTGGATTGCAAGTTTGGGATTATGTATTGTTCCAGTACATAAGTGTTTTTGCCACATTGAAAATTGTGTTTTGTTCTTGTGTTCAGTGTTTTTGTTGGTTTTTGAAGAAAAGGGATTTTGGGTACAGTACCTTTTTGGTTTCAGACAAGTCTATGTTTTTGCATTACTATGAATGACGGGCATGTGTTAAAACTGTTCTTTTTAGCTACTCCTCAGTTTTTCACTCTTTTATTAAACTCTCTTGTTTAAATTGTGTCTTTGTCATTCGTAATTTTGTTTTATGCATTGGTTTTTTTGGTAGGTTGGGCTTGGATGTCCTCCTCCTATTTGTTATGCAGCCTTGACGTTGGATTTGCCAAGACTACTAACAAATTGGGAGGTTTGACATACCTCCCAACCTACCAAATAGGAAAACCTACTATTTGGTAGTAGTCTTGGAAAATCCAACGTACATAATACCCTCCCTCACGCCGGACCCCTGCCCATCCGCGTTCTTCTGCTGACGTGAGATGTGATGACAAGAGAGGGTCGCTCATGCGCACGTTCGACAGGGATCTGCACATGACGGAACACGGGATGGGCCTTAAGCGGTAACTAAGGTAAACCCCTTTTTCTTCTCTTCTATGCTTTTTTCACCTTCGGTGGTAGTTTTGGTTAATGTACAACGTCTCCTAGAGCAAGATAAGGAGTAGACTCTAGACGTTTTCTTTTTAACCGCGGTTGGAATGACGACATAGCAGTCAAAATAGACAAGTCGTCATTGCAATTAGGTTAATAGCCTTGACGTTGGATTTTCCAAGACTACTACCAAATAGTAGGTTTTCCTATTTGGTAGGTTGGGAGGTACGTCAAACCTCCCAATTTTCCAATTTCAGAGAAACATGCCCTAATTTTGCCTTTACTGAAGAGAACAGGCCTAGATTATGATAACTTGGCAAATTATCGTCCTGTTTCCAACTTGTCATTTCTATCAGGTACTCCGGTCCGATCTCAAAATATAGAACTTGACAAGAAAGGCCTGGAAAGACGCCATTTAGGACGTGAGACTGTAACCACATTCCCTGTGGACAAAACGGTCTATAAACTTGTACAGTATGTATGTTGTATGTATGTATAGTGAAGCATGCAATACTGGATCAGTTATTACCTTTTCTTGAACAAAACAGAGTTGTTTCCTTTTAGTCCTGTTAGATCACTCTGCAGCATTTGATACTGTTGACCATCAGTTGCTCCTGAGGGACCTTTCTAGTTTCGGTGTCCAATGAGATTCATTGCTGCTTCTTCAGTCATATATTTCCGTTCACAGTCAACGTGTTATCATTGGCGGTTCTATAAGTAACACCCCGTTCTTAACATTAATCATCCATTACAAACCCTAATGTACTTGAATAAACTAATGAAAGCATATGGTCCTCCCGGGATTCGAACTCGGGACACCACACACCCAGAACATAAGCATCTAAACCATTACACCACCAGAAACATCATTGCTAAACTTTGGGGTGTCTCAGGGATCAGTTCTTGGCGCTGTGTTGTTCATAATTTATACCATATTTCATCCCTACTGAAAGAGATAAAAGAGGACTTCTGGAATGACACCGTCAGTGTCATTTCAGGCCTCTCGGAGAATGAAATAACTATCGTGGGGGGGGACCTCAATGGTCACGTGGGAGCATCTGCAGATGGATACGAGGGGGTACATGGAGGAATTGGTTACGGAAGGAGAAATCTAGAAGGCGAATATATATTGGAGTCCTGCGTTGCACTCAACATGGTTGTGTGTAACACAAAGTTCAAGAAAAGACAGAGCCACCTGATCACATATAACTCTGGGGTCTCCAGTAGCCAGATAGATTACTTCTTGGTTAACAGGAAAGACTGGAAACTAGTTCGAGATGTAAAGGTCATCCCGAGCGAAGAATGTATCCCCCAGCATAAGCTACTTGTGTGTGACATGAGCTTATACAGAGATCCTAAGCGCAAGAAGGTTTACATACCCAAAAGGAAAGTGTGGCTGCTGAAGGACAAGGAAGTTAGGGATAGGTTTCATAATGAACTGGAGGAAATGAATAGAAATAAGGAAGCTAGGCCTAACGATGTAAATAGCCAATGGAACTTTCTTAAGCATAGCCTTATCGCTGCCACTGACAAAGTCTGTGTGAAAACAAAGGGTCACCCCAGGAATAAGACCTCTTGGTGGTGGAACGATGAGGTAGAACATGCTGTGAAAGAGAAAAGGAGATGCTTCAAAGCATGGAAGAAAGGAGGCAGCAGGGAGGAATGCCAGGCAGCTAAACGAACTGCCAAAAGAGTTATTTACAATGCTAAAAATCGCATTAAGGACCTGGTCCTCGAACAAGTGTGTAACACTGACAATCCCAATGGGATCTTCAACCTAGCTAGGCGAGTTAAAAATGACAGTAGGGATATTATAGGTGAACAGTGTGTTAGAGATGATAATGGGAAGATTGTGTATGCAGAAAATGAAATCAGAGAAGCATGGAAGGTACACTATGAACGATTGCTAAATGTAGAGTTTGAATGGGATAAGGAACAGCTTAGTATCGAAAAACCAATATCTGGGCCCCCTCCTTTGATAGCACCAGCTGTAGTGAGCGACGCAATCAATAAAATGAAGGACGGTAAAGCTCCAGGTTGCTCCGACATTGTCGCTGAGATGATAAAAGCCTCAGGGGAGATTGGTGTAAACTTAGTCACTGAGTTGATAAACACCATTATTAAAGATGAGAAAATCCCAGAGGATTGGCTCAAAAGTGTAATAGTAAATATATACAAAGGAAAAGGGGATGCGCTAGATAGAGGAAATTATAGGGGCCTGAAAATGCTTGACCAAATCATGAAGGTCTGTGAGAGAGTCCTTGAGGGTTTGATCAGGCAAAGCATCTCTATTGATGATATGCAGTTTGGTTTTATGCCAGGACGTGGTACAACCGATGCTATCTTCATAGTCAGGCAGATACAGGAAAGATACTTACTAAAAGGCAGGGATCTTTACTTTGTGTTTGTGGACCTGGAGAAGGCCTTTGATAGGGTACCTAGAGATGTTGTACAGTGGGCTATGAGGAAACTTGGTGTGGAAGAGTGGCTGGTGCGTGTGATAATGAAGATGTATGAGGATTCTCGAAGTTCGGTGAGGGTGAAGGGTGTACTGAGTGATGAGTTCGCAGTCCGTGTTGGAGTCCATCAGGGTTCAGTGTTAAGCCCCCTCCTCTTTATTATGGTCTTGGAGGCGCTGTCTAGAATTTTTAGAGGCGGACTCCCGTTGGAACTGTTTTATGCAGACGATTTAGTCCTAATAGCTGACAGTATGCAGGATGCTGAGGCCAAATTCAGAGAGTGGAGAGAGGGCATGGCGAGCAAGGGTTTAAGAGTCAATATTAACAAAACCAAGGTTATGCATTGTAGTTTGAGACGAGGCAATGTGGAAAAGAGCGGTGCATACCCATGTGCAGTGTGTGGAAAGGGATTGGGCGTTAACTCAATTCAATGTAGCATCTGTCGATGTTGGGTACACCATGGGAGTAAGCGCTGTAGTAGAATAAAGGGGCCCCTGCCGAAGGATAAGTCAGAAATAGAGAAATTTGAGTGCGTAGTGTGCAAAGGCGAGCTTGTGTTAAGTGATGATCCTGTGGCTGTGAATTTTGGAAATGAGTCTTTGGAGCTGGTGAACAAGTTTTGTTACCTAGGAGATACCATCTCTGCCGGTGGTGGGGCTGAGGCTGCCACTGTTACTAGAATTAGGTGTGGCTGGGGGAAGTTCAGAGAATTGATGCCAATCCTGACCATGAAAAGAATGCCTCTCCCCCTGAAGGGAAAGGTGTATGCCTCATGTGTTAGAAGTGCAATGACGTATGCCTCAGAAACATGGGCCGTTAAAGTAGAGGATGTCAACAGAATGGAGCGTAATGAGATGAGAATGGTGAGATGGATGTGTGGGGCCAGGCTACAGGATAGAATAACAAATGTTGAGCTGAGGAGACGTTTAGGTATAAAGAGTATTAGCGAGGTGATGCGTACAAGTAGACTGGGATGGTATGGACATGTGGAGAGAATGGATGAACAAAATTGGGTGAAAAAATGCAGGTCTGTGATTGTGGAGGGAGCTGCACCAAGGGGTGGACCGAGGAAGACCTGGGATCGGACTACTGGATGCACATAATGTTAGTTAATGTTAGTATCATTTTTATGCTGTTGATTCAGAGTTGTATTGAAATTAACAATATTGATGAGGTGTCGAGCACATTTTCATCGCTCTTGTCTGACTTAAAGATCTGAATGACCAAAAGGAAGCTTAAATTGAATGACAACAAGACAGATTATTGTCATAAATGGTAGTCTGAGGAATAGTGTCTGAAGAATTTTGGATCTCTAAAACATGGTGAAAAACAGTTCCAACCTTGGAAATTAGTGAAAAACTTAGGTGTTGTGTTTGACAATAATCTGAACTTTTGGTTCGGTGTGTTAACCCCTTCAGCACCATGACATCTCTTTACATTTGAGGCTGGCTATAATTAGATCGATTTTATGCAGTTTAAGAAGGACCTATGTTATTAAAGGGTTTCTTGAGATCATATTTACCCATTTGAGTCATATATGTACATGTAAGTTGATTACAAACTAAAGCAAATCGACTTATGGTAACCAGAATATGATGAAAATTACGTATCGGTGGTGAAGGGGTTAAGAGGCCAGCCGAATTTAAAGGGGTAATTTGTGTTCTTTTATTTAAATTATTATTTTGCTTAAGCGATTTTGATCAAGTTTTGTCTTTTTTACTGTGTTCGTTCAAGTTTTTGTTTGTTTATTTTGAAAGTTTTACATTATATTACACAGAATTATTTGTTGTTTGATGTTTTTTAATCACTATTTAGTTTCTAATGCCATGGAATTGAAAAGAATAATATCTCACCATTACAATAATATTTAATACGACAAACGAATACAATAATTTTTTTGACCTCATCTTGTCTGTACATTTTACATTTTAATGTGCATGTACCGAGATCTGACTATTCATAGCTTTGAATATCACCAGGCGGAGGAGTATGTACCACTGCCGAAGGGTGACGTACACAAAAGAAGGAGGTGATACAAGATGTGACCCTACACGACCTGGATGTTGCCAATGCTCAGCCTCAAGAGGGCCAGGATATTCTCTCCATGATGTCACAGCTCATCAAACCCAGGAAAACTCAGATTACAGGTTTGACTTTTTTTCTTTTTTTTCACTGAACCTTTATCTTTACTCCTTCAATACAATAGCCGAATATAAGTATTTTTTCAGTAAACCAGCACAGTTACTCAGTATGATAGCTTTATTGTTATTTTATTGCGACTAACCTTTAGAAGATTTTGATAGTTCAGAAGAGAACTCGGTATAATCCTGTGTAGCGGGCAGACCTGTACTTATATCTCAATAATTTGGTAATGTTACAATATATTTTTACATTTTACATTCATAAATAGTCCACCAATATACTAGACTAGGTTAGGTTAGGTTTTGGTTTGGTAATGTTAAAGATATTGTTCAATGTTTGTTAGTAAATAGGCATCTGAAAAACAGTTCTCCCCGCTACACAGGATCTTACCGAGAACTCTTTGAAACCTTAGAAGATTTTGATAGTTCAAAAGAGAACTCTTTTTAAAGTATGTACAGTATGTATATACTCAGGCGCATACCCCATAGCTGGTGGTGGCCGACGTGAAACAGAGCCCGAATAGAAACAACAAACAAAATAAATACTGTATATGTAAAATACACACACAACAATGTCACCCAGAAGACCCAGAGACCAAGGACCATGAGGGGTCCCCAGCAAAAGATTCCCAGGACCCAGATATCCTGGATAGGATCCGGTCACAGCAGGCAGACACGCAGCGGAACTAAACCATAATGCCCGCCCACCTACTTCCAGGCAAAACCCTTTATATATAAACCAGCTCCCCGTGCCGGGCGCCTGCCGGACTATTATCAATCCAACTGGCCCCCGACCCCCGCTCCCTACGACCGCTTTATCACTCGTCTATTCACAAGTATTCTCCACTCGTTCCTATTCATCACCTCTTTGCTTGCCTGTTCTTCAGTCATCTCTCTAACTTCCAACGCTTTTTTCACACCATCTCTCCATCTCCTCCGAGGTATTAGTATATTCTCTTTGTAAGCCTTTCAACTTCCATTCTTTCAACATGTCCATACCAGCATAGCACCCTTCTTTCCACTCTGGCCAATAAGGGCTCCTGTTGTCCCACTGTCCTGCGTACCTCTTCATTCCTTAATCTGTCTCTATGTGTCACTCCACACATTGTTCTCAAGCAGCTCATCTCCATCACATCCAACCTTCTTTTCTCTTGCACATTCAAACCCCATGTCTCAGGCCCATACATCACTGTTGGTACAACTATCTCTTGATACATTGCACTTTTAGCTTTCATTCCAAGATTTCTCATCTTCCACATACTTCCCATTGCTCTGAAAACATTCCCTCCCTCACTCACTCTCTGTCTTATCTCGATTCCCACACTTGCATCCCTGCTTATCACTCCTCCTAGATATTTAAAACACTCCACTTGTTCCAGCATTTCCCCATTCAGTCGTACATTTAGATTCATCCTACGAGCATCTCTATTTCACACCATCAGTTTACTTTTATTTACATTCACCCTCTGCTTCCTCCTCTCACATACCACATGAAACTCGTTTACTACTCGCTGCAGCTTCTCAGAATCCGCCACCATTGCTGTGTCATCGGCAAACAGCAGCTGATTCAACTCCCAATCACCACCATTATTGTCCTACTAAACCCAGTCCTCTACTCATAGATCTTTTTTTTACCTCCCTCACCACGCCATCCATATATATATTAAACAACCGCGGTGACAATACACATCCCTGTCGCAGACCTACATTTACCTCAAACCATTCACTCAACTCATTCCTTGCTCTAACACACACTTTACTCTCTACATATAAACTCTTGACTGCTCCTAAGAAATGTCCTCCAATTTTGTAAATCCTTAGCACCTACCACATTGCTTCTGTATCCACACAATCATATGCTTTTTCCAAATCCATAAAAGCTAAAAAAACATACTTTTCTCTAAATACTTCTCGCACAGCTGTCTTACTGCAAAAATCTGGTCCACACACCCTCTTCCCCTCCTAAAACCGCACTGCTCTTCTCCTATTGCACCTTCTGTACCCTTTATTACCGTCTCTATCAACACCCTACCGTACAGCATTCCAATAACTGATAATAAACTAATACAGTACTTCTATAACTTGCCAGTCTCCCTTCCCCTTGTACAAAGGCATAATACATGCACTCCTGTATTATGCCTTTCGATAGAAAAATTTCTCCGGCGAAGCCGGATTTTCCATCGACACCTGGATGGGGATAAACGTATTGTCTTTGTCCCAGTTTTGGTTTGTTTAGTTTACAAGTTTTACATTTTAATTTAATAATAATTCACCTTACAAAAGCTCTCCATATGTCACAATCTGAGCCATCTCCCTATTGAGTCCCCTGGCCTTGAGATCATTCTGCAATACCTGCCTCCAATTCTTTGTACCTTCCACATTCATGCTATACCCTCTTCCAAATAAGTAGGCCAAAACTCTTCAACATTAACCTCTATAACTCACAAACAACTAGAGTAATCAAGCTAATATTTTTACCAGTTGGGAAGGGTCAGCCAGGGAGTAGGGGACATTTACAGCTCATATGCACTAGCCCTTTTTTAATAATAGAGGTTGGGGTTCACAACTTCTGGCTTACCTACTACGAACAGGGTATTGTAAAATTCCTTACCAAATTAGAATTGATGTAAAAGTTGCTCATCTGATTGAAAAGGAAAAAACAGCTTGTACAGTCGAGGTTGATGAGTGTTGTCAGATATTTCACAAAGTTTCGGACACTGACTAATACTCTGAGGGATAAGCACTTTTCCCAGTAACTGTAAAGATACCAATAACACTTTTTGAGCGAAAACCACTGGAATCTATGACAACACTTAATACCCCCGATTGTACTACTGTACTTCCGCTCTGGTTTCAGCCTGTTTTTGTGTACATATTTTGCAATGGGGTATGTGCCTGAGTATATACATACAGAGAGTGAGAGTGAGAACGGAGAAATGGATAGGCGACGAGCAGGGAGGTTTTAGGAAGATAAGAGGATGTGTAGATCAGATTTTTACCCTGAATTGTGTTGTGGAGAAATATTTGGAGAAGAAACGAAAGGTGTATGTTGCCTTTATGGACTTGGAGAAGGCCTATGACAGAGTGGATAGAGAAGGTTTGTGGAAAGTACTTAGAATATACGGAGTAGATGGCAAGTTGCTGAAAGCAGTGAAGAGCATGTATGAGGGTGCAAAGGTGGCAGTACATGTGGAGAGTGAGCAGAGCGAGTTCTTTGACCTGAATGTTGGTTTGAAACAGGGGTGTGTGATGTCCCCGTGGTTGTTTACTGTATATGGATGGAGTCATGAAAGAAATACTATCAAGAGCAGTGGATGTTGGTGTATCGCTGAAAAGGGAGGGAAATGAGTGGAAGCTACCTATACTGCTGTTTGCGGATGATACAGTTCTGATGAGTGATAATGAATGGGAGTTGCAGGGTCTGGTAAATGAGTTTGGAACAGTGTGCGTAAAACGGAATTTGAAGGTAAATGCGGGGAAGAACAAGGTTATGGTCTTCGAAAGGGGTGAAGTCACAGAGTGTGAGGTGAAGCTGAACGGTCAGGCTATGGAGATTGTCAGCTCTTTTAAGTACTGTATTTGGGCAGTGTGTTTAGTAAAGATGGGACTATGGATGAAGAAGTGCGGGAGAGGGTACAACAGGGGAAGAGGGTTGTAGGAACGCTGAAAGCAGTAACAAGAAATAGGGTGGTCAGTATGGAAGTGAAGAAGTTCTTGCATGACAGTGTGGTAATCCCGACACTGACTTACGGAAGTAAAGCATGGACGTTGGTTGAGAGACTCAGACCAAGAGTGAGAGCAGTGGAAATTAATTGCTTAAGCAGTGCGTGCAGAGTTACATGGAGGGATAGACAGACTAATGAAGAAATAAGAAGGAGGTGTGGTGTGGAGGTAGATGTGCTGGAAAGTGTGAAAAGGAACATCTTGAGATGGTTCGGCCATATGAAACGTATGGAAAGCGAGAGAATGACTAGGAGGGTGTACGAGAGTGAGGTGGAGGGACAGAGAGGGAGAGGTAGACTGAAGGAGAGGTGGAAGGGTGGAGTGAGGAAGTATATGAACGAAGGCGGTGCTGGTTGGGGGGAGGGGCGTCGACTGACTGGGGACAGAGGTGGATGGAGGCGGTTCGTTCGTGGCCACCCCTTCGGGGATCACGGCGTCGGGCAATAGATAGATAGACAGTACAGTACATACATAATTCCTTGAATGTGACGATAGTGCGTTGTTATGTGTGCGATTAGTTTGCTTGGGAACCAGATTAACTTGCTCATGTAGTAATGTACACCCTCTGTGGTGGATTGTGTTCTTTATTTATAAATTATTATTTTGCTTAAGCGATGTTTTCACATAGCGATTTTGATTAGTTGTTTTGTCTTTTTACTGTGTTCGTATAAGTTTTGGTTTGTTTATTTTGCAAGTTTTACATTATAATACATTATAATAATAGTAGTTTTGTGCTTAATCTTCAATGCATTACTTCCACATAGTGATTAGGATAAGTTCTTTTGTCTTTATATTGTCTAATTTTTTTTTTTTTTTTTGCAAGTTTTACATAATAATTAATAGATAGCTAGAAAAGTTGCCTCCTTGATAAGAAAGGATTGAATTTGACTATTTTGTACCCTTTCCAGCCCTGGTGTTTGGCAGTTACCTGATCCGAGAACCGAGCACCTCCCCCAACACCACCAAGCCACCGAGAGGAAGAAACAGACCTTCGTGCACCATTTCCTCGTCAACGATTACGATTTGTCTGTTTGTGGGTTCGTCATCATCTGCAGGTACAGGTTTCCCTCTATTTACGATTGGGTTATGTTCCTGAAAAGCCGATCTTAAATTAAAATGTAAAACATGCAAAATAAACAAACCAAAACTTATACGAACACAGTAAAAAGACAAAACAACTAATAAAAATCGCTATGTGGAAACAACGCTTAAGTAAAATAATAATTTATAAATAAAAGAACACAATCCACCACATAGTGTGTACATTATTACATGAGCAAGTTAATCACATAGCAAACCCAAAAATTAATGGGGTAAATGGGGATGTATTCTGGGACCAGCCAAAACCCAAACCTAAAAACCTATAATAATATCGTAAATCGTGGCATCGGATAGTGAGGGAGGCCTGTACCCTTCTTTACCGACGACGTCTTTTCAATTTTATTGTAGCTATGTTGAGACAATTTTGTGCAGTTTAAGAAGGATCTGTGGTAGTAAAAAGGGTTAAGAGAGATACTTCGAGCACGTTAATTGCTGGAGGACCTTTTTAAACTACACAAAAATTGTCTAATAGTAGCCAGAATAAAGTTAAAAAGATGGGAGCCAGTACAAAAGGGGTCAACTTGTTCAGTACCAGTTCTGTCCTTTTAGCATTCTTCTGGGTACTATTAGATGATTCTATTCAGTTTAAAAGGGGTTTCCAGGCTGCGAACTATCTTATTCAATCTTTCGGAGTGTTTCATCCGATTCACCTACAGTATTGCTCCATAAAATTTGCAAATATTATCAAGATCCATTGATTTTTGTGGACGCTAATTATCTTCATTATTCTGAAAACTGGCTCGTAACATTTTTATAATATTTATATATTTGTGTATTTATATCTTGTACTAATTGGACTCTTGCGTACATTTTGGCTCGTCTATCCCATACGTGTGCTTTCAAAAATCTGCCGAGATAAAAGAGAGTGTGAAGGGGAAATATACTGTAGATGTCATAACAAAATTATGAGAGAGAGGTTTAATATTATGATCACTTATATTCTAGTGCAATTATTCAGGTAAATTAGTCTGTTTGTAGGTGGTGTTCCAAAATAGTATGCAATGTAAATATACCAATACCAACAAAATAGTATGCAATGTAAATATACCAATACCAACAAAATAGTATGCAATGTAAATATACCAATTTGTTAGTAGTCTTGGCAAATCCAACGTCAAGGCTATTAACCTAATTGCAATGACGACTTGTCTATTTTGACTGCTATGTCGTCATTCCAACCGCGGTTAAAAAGAAAACGTCTAGAGTCTACTCCTTATCTTGCTCTAGGAGATGTTGTACATTAACCAAAACTACCACCGAAGGTGAAAAAAGTATAGAAGAGAAGAAAAAGGGGTTTACCTTAGTTACCGCTCAAGGCCCATCCCGTGTTCCGTCATGCGCCGATCCCTGTCGAACGTGCGCATGAGCGACCCTCTCTTGTTATCATTTTTTCACGCGTCGCCATTGTTGAGTCCGCTTTTGTTGTGCTCCTTCAATTCTAGGTTCGTTTCGGCTTTTCTGGCCTTCTTTTTGTTAGACAGATGTTACGTGATCTAGGGCACACGTAAATGGGCTCCTCAGTGTGTTTAATGGAGACGCGTGTGGAAATAGCTACCGAAGGTACGGGGGCGCCTGGCGTTCCTCGTATGTGTTTTTCATTCCTTTCTCTTTTCATATTCTTTTTTCCTGTTAGTCTGGGCATAGTTTAGCTTATTTTAGCCTAGCTTGTTTCTCATTCAGGAATTGCTATGCCCTATGAGTTTTCATATTTTCATAGCCTAGGTGTACAGTTGGTTCACAATCTGAGATTTCGTGGTGGCGGTGCTGTTTGTAGGGTTTGTGTCGGCCGCATTATTAGCGTTATTCCCGAGTCCCCCCTTTCGAGCCTTCACTGTGTCTCAAGGGCCTGGGCGCTTGGTGGTTCGTGATATCCAGGGTTACCCCACGGGGGTCTCTCCCTCACACCACAGGGTTTTTCGCCCCTGACACATTCTCTCCTCACGGCTAGGCCACCCTTTTTCTCGCCAGTTTCATTTACTGGTTTTTGTGTTCCCTTACTGTTTTCACCTCCATCCTTTCATTCCCTTTTGCCCAATCCTGGGGTACCCTACGGGGGCCCCTGTTTGTGCCAAACCACCCTTCCTGCCACTTCTCCTCATGGGCTTTGCTCTATCTCTGTGGGTGGGGTGGTTCCTGGGGGATGTGCCTCCTCTCCCCTGGTGTGTCTTCCTTGCCTCTCCCTTGACCAGTTGAGTCAGGATATTATCAAGGAAGACACTGCTCAGCTTGATGGCCATCGTCGCTTGGAGTCATAAGGAGTTGACGCTTTTTTCTGGGCCTGTGTTGGTATTCCCTAGACGCTCCTCTCGCTTTTTCGGCGCCGGACCATCTCGGCCGGTCCCGCAAATTTGCGGAGTGCTCGATTCGGTCCACGGACGTGCGGCACGGTTATGCCTCCATTGGCCCGCAAATTTGCGGTTATAGTTGGCTTTCCCGGTGACCCTTTTTTGTGTCATCTTGTTGCCTGGTACTATATTGGTGTATGCACTTTCCTGGTGTTATGGACCCTGCATGTGAGGTGTTGAGTGGTGGTTAACACTTTCTCCATCTTTGCAGGTTCTGCTTGTGCTCTTCCGCCTCACCCGCCCTCCTCACCTCCATCGGTGCTCCCGGTTTAGAGTGAGTACGACTTCCAGTTTGCATGTGTGTTCCTGTTTACCCATGCTCATTCCCTGGTTTTTATTGGACATTATCTTCACTTACTCCGTCAACGTGCTGCTTATGGTGTGTGTTTCTTCCGTTGCAGGTGGGATGCCTTGCTTTCGCCAGGGCTGTGGCTCCCCGTGCTTGGACTGCCACAGGTCCTGCTTACGCCACTCTCAATGTGTGTCCTCTACGGCCTACCTCCCTGCTTTGTGTGGCCCGTGTATGGACCTGGTGGATGTGGTGGACCATCACCCTGGTTCCTCTGACGCGGCAGTGGCCTCTGCATCCCTTCAGTCTGTGTGGGCGGTGGTCTCCCACCACATCAGGACTGTGGGCCACCGTTCCCCGGCCTTTGTTGACGACCGGATCCGCGTCGCCCTGGGCATCCCTGACCCGTCTGGAGGCCGTTTACCTGGCCCTCTCCCTGCTCGGGCCCTCCTCCCTGAGTCCCGTGGTCGGTCGTCACATCGTCGGGTGGATCCCCAGCTCCGTCCACGCTCTCGCTCTCCTCGTCGCTCGTCCTCTACTGCCCCTCCTCGTCCTCCTGCTCACCTTGACTCCGCCGTTCACCCACGTCATGGTTCTCGCCCTGAGGCCGGGGTTAGCGTCTCTGCCCCTGTACGCCCTCCCCTGGCCTCTCCGGATAGGGGCTCTACTACCTTCCCCGCCCGCTTTCCCCTGCACAAAAGACGTCCTCTTCATTTGTCCTCTACGCGCGCGGATGTTCATGCTGTAGCTGGCCCTCTGCTCCCTCCTTCTACTCTGTCCAGGAGGGTCCGCCAGGATTTAGTTGCTTCTCCTCCTACTTCTCCTGCTTCGGTGCCTCTTCTTCCTTCTAGGTCTCGCCCCAAGGTGGAGGTTCCTCCCTCCTCCGCCTCGGTGTCGGGCCGCCCTGTTCTCTCAGCCCCGGGGATCCTTGCTCTGTTTCCCCCCGCGGCTCCTTCTGACCTCCTTTCACCCGGCCAGCCTTCCCCCTCCCGTCATCCTGCTCCTCTTCCTTCTTCTATTCCTGATCTTCGCTTGCCGGCTCCCCGTGAGGGTACCCCGCCGCTTGACTCGGTAGAGTATAGCGAGGTTTCGGGGTCCCCTTTCTCGGGGGCTGACGTGGTCGCTGGAAGAGGGGGATGGTGATGTTTCCCC
>CM064487.1:100194608-100296310 GCA_032716605.1 Paralithodes platypus
AAAATATGTGCCCATCAAAGTAGGCCACCCTTCATTCACTCATCAGTATACTCTAAATTACCTGCATCACCTTATGTAAAAATTAACTTTCCATTAAACATGAATTATTAGAATTAAGATGGCCAAGACAAAAAAAAAATATTAGTAGCAACAAATTTTACTCAACTAATTAGATTATATCAATTAAATTAGGTAGTAAAATTATATATTATACCAAAGAACTGTAAACTGCTAATCAACTATAAAACTTATTAATACGATTATTCCGGAGTTGGGCAAACACTGGAAAATAAGGTTTGGTTTTAAATATGCTTTTAACAGGATTGTGCAATACTTTCTCGTAGCATGAAGTGATTACCGGTACTGAAAACATTTATTTTATGAGACTACAAACAAAACTATGCCAGCTGTAGAATACAATTATCAAACTTTAAAGCGTTCGTGGTTATTTGTTATATATTGTAGTTTATTTTGTTTTTATTTATTATTATTAGTTTTATTATTATATTTGTTTTGGTCCCTAGACCTCCATCAAGCTTAATACCCACAAAACTCCCTCTCATGATCAATTTGTAGGCTACATTTTTAGCACAAAAACTGTCACGGCCGAAGGCCGGTTTATTTTTTCTACCAAGAAATACACAAATTTACCTCTAAAGAGGATCTTGGCGGTATTTTTAAAGCTCCCTTTAACAGGGAATCGGATGTACTTTGGCGAGTATTTTATATGATCATAATGCCCTGTTTATTAGTCGAATAAAAATAAAGACATTAGCATCCTATTTTACCTATAATGCAAGTTTTATATTTTAACAGCAAGTTATTTTGTTTTCCATTGGAAATTATGTTGCAAATTATTGTCCATTACAAAGTTAAAGTTTGTTATCTGGGGTTACTTAGATGTTTTGCATTTATAAAGTTATGGGTATTTATTTTATTGTAAGCTGTACCATGATTCTCTTAAGCTACAGTGGCATTGGTAGTTTGTATCGGCAGAGTTAACGTAGTTATATTATCATATTTTACAAGCTAAGTAATGCAGTTTTATAGTATATGTCAATTAGGCTATTAAGTTATAATATTCTTATTATCAAGTGTTTTGCACATCTAATATAAACTTGTTGAATTGACTAAGATATATTATTAAAATATAATAATTATTAGTATCTATATCCAACATAAAGGGGAAATTCGTACATTTGGCAACACTTCTATCACAATAAAAACTAAGATTAACCCTTTCACGCATATGACGCGATTTTGAGCCTATTTGGGATACTTTAAAGCCTTTGTTACCATCAGGGGTATTTAGAAACCTTTAGTTTCGTTACTTCAACCTCTGCAGTTGTCTGAGTTATCTGTGGGCAGAAAACTAATTTTGGAGAGGTAATTATAAGAGTGAGAACTATTTCTTATTGCTAATCTGGCAATCTCTGCGTCATAAATGCGTGAAAGGGTTAAATAATGTGAAAGTGGTGATTATAGTGTGATATTTTACCCTTTGAAAGCCTATTGGTAACAAATCTGTCAATATAATATAGCCTATTAATTATATTTAGGCTAGATATCTTTGCCACTAACCTGTATAACCCAAAATTTACTAGAATAAACCTGCTACGATATCTACCAATTGGGAAGAGTCAGCAAGGAAACAGACGTGGTAATTTACAGCCCATTTGCCCTAGCCCTTTTTGAGTTAAGTGTAAAGTAAATATTTCGGACCTAAACATAGTGAATAACTTTCCATTGATTTTTTAGTGCAATCAAGCTTAACTTATTTGAACGTACTTAGCAATTCTCGTGGGAAAGTCTCACTAAGGGATGGCCAAGGCAAACATTCCTCAAGGTTACTTTGTTCAGACATAACTTCTCAGGATCTTTGAAGAGTTACGTAATGCGAGCGCTAGTGAATACGATGTGGAATTTATTTTTTAGTATTTTGAGTATTGGTATTATTTTTCATATTTCTATAGTTTATTATTATTATTATTATTATTATTATTATTTTACTCTAATTCGTGACCTTTATTTTATTTGAATACCCCATCCCTTAACCCTTTTCTTCAAATGACAAATTTCTGACTCACCATAGCTACTTTCAGACTAATTTATTCAACTTAGGAAGGGCCGTCGAGTTAAGAGGGTTTGTGGAGATAATCTTTTAACTAGGATTCCCAGTTTAGTTAGATCCGGCAGTATCAATGTAGTAGTGAAGCATTCTAATAATTTTGATTTTGATTAGTTATTTTGCCTTTATATTGTCTTTGTCCCAGTTTTGGTTTGTAAGTTTTAAATTTAAATTTTAAACTATAAGATTACAAATTACATTCTGGCTAACAGTTGACAATTTTATTCAGATTAGGAAAGACCTGTTGGATTCTAAGGGTAGATACAACATGCAGCCTATCCCATGGGTTCCTGGTGGTACTTAACTGATCCACATCGTCTTGTGGATGCCAGAATAACAGGCATCTATTGACATTATCATATTTTAGCTTTTTAATTCTTCACAATATATTACGACAAATTAAGTTATATTTTTTGTTACCTCGAGACTATATTCTTCAACTTAGGAAAGGCCTGTCAGAGTTTTAGGATTAATTTACATATTATTTACCCCTTTCATTCCCAGTGGTCCTCCCAAAGCTGAGTAAAATTAGCTGGTTGTAGCATTGATAAAGAAATCGTCGAAGGATTGAAGATCCATAAACATTGTTAATCACAATTGACAAATATTTATCCCAAATTTACTTTCCCCATTTATTTTTTTCAACTCCAAGTTTTGAATACAGTATTTGTTAATGATAATACGAAGGGTTTTCCATAGACATAAGCGATAGTTTTCCACACCAGCAGATTCAGTAACCCTCACATTACGTACATGTTAAAGATTTAAGTTTGGTATCCATTCACGATAATTTTTACTGTATCAAAAGTAATCCATCCAATGTCTCAACTTAATTTGCCATCTTTAATATGAATACTGACAATAGTTAAATGATTTTCAAGTACTAAATTGCAAGAAACTATATTGATAGTAGTTAAAATATTTGTTCATTAAATATATACAAAATGACTGCAAACTAAAAAAAATGCTAACCTATAGTGAACCAAGTATAGTTAATCTACCCTATTTTCACCATTCACCCATTTCCACAAATCAAAATTTGGAAATTATATTTTATATAATGCCTAGATAATAATAAGTGTGCCATATGTACGAAATGCTATAAATTAGTTAGATAAATCTGCTACTTATACTACTGTCCACCACTATGATAGTCTATGGAATATTTTGAAGTTCTTAGGCATTACTAAACTGGTCTACTAAACCTAGTTTGTCATTCAAGTTTCTAGGTCAATGTACATTAGGTATAATATTATTGTAGTAAAATAGTTTAACCAGACTAGAGTTTAGACAGATTCAAAGGTACTCTGAAATTTTATGATTGACATTTCAAAATGGCTTATGTCATGATAACTGAGCTGAATGTCACCAAATCTCACCTTGAAAACTATGATAGTTAACATATAGCTTAAGCTTAAGATTATGGTTTATCACTGTACATTCACGAGATCAATATTTTAAGCGGTGACCAGCAAAATATATAATAGGTTTGAGGGATAACGCATCTATTTTACCACACAGTCACCCGTATTTGTGCTTTAGACCAAAAAGGCAGAAACCATTAATTTAGTATCCATAGCGATCTTATACCTCAAATTAAAGTTTTAAATATTTAAGACAAACTTTATAGAACATCCTTCAAAATATTCCACTGCATACTTTCACAATAGACATAAATATACATGTGACACACCGTTAGCAGAGGTGAGATGGAGGCGTTTGGTCACAAGTCTTCATACCATCTCTTGTTCCCCTCTGGCTGGCCATCTACCATACATCTGAAACATTAGGTTAGTATTACCAACATGGATCTCTATAACGTCATTAAGTTAAGTCATCACTGCATTAAGGGGAGGGTATATTTCTGGAAGTCTTCTCTCATGTGTAGCCCCACTTGTTTTGAAATGTTAAGACGTTCGACCCATTAGTTTGACAAAAATACCTTTCGGTCAATTTCGTAATCAATTCTAAGACCTATCGTGCTATTCAGGTGTATTCTTTCCTGGCGAGCGACAGCGAGCCTGTAGTTTATGAAGAACCGGCCTTTGGCCGGCCATTTTTCTACCGAACAGTGTACAACTTATTCTCGAGTCTTTGGGGTATTAGTATACAGTATGCTTGGAGATCTAGGGAGCAAACTAATGAACATAACTACTCCCTTTAACCCCTTCAGCACAATGACTTATTTTTACCTTTGATTCTGGCTAAAACTAGAAGATTTTATGCAGTTTATGAAGGACCTGTGTTATTCAGAGGGTTTACTAGGATTCTATGTACCCCTTTTAGTCGTAGAGATAGATTATAAGCTGAAAAGAATCGTCTAATGGTAGCCAGAATAAGATGAAAATTAAGTCATGGTGCTGAAGGGGTGAACGTTATCAATGGAAGAGTGTTACTATAGAGTTTCCTAGGCTATATTATTCACCAAAAGTACGTACCTAGAGACATATATCCATTATACTTTTATCATACATTTTTGAAAATATATAACAATTTGCTGTCAGTGATCTTTTAACATTAACTCCATATGATCAGACGTCTTGTGGATTATGATATTTCATATGCAACACGCCTAATTAATTAATGGTGTGAAATTAGCGAGGGACTACAGTATTTTAGAAATTAAGATTTAAATTTGTATTTAGACTGTACAGTTGGCCAAATAAGTCTTGTCACAGCTGTCATTAAGTTTTGCTCGTTGTGTGCTGTACTAATGTCAGTTAGATGTTTAATAGGGTGGGTAAGTGTAGGACCATGTTTGTATATCTCACTCGAAACTTTGAAATAATAAAGCTTAGATAGTGATACCAATTATTGATCAAAATATTCTTGGTGCTGCGACATGACTTATTTGGCAGACAATAATAGAGAACACTGACCTGTACACGGAGCAGTGACGACTGGTGTACAGTTGACCACGGAAATTTGTACTAACTTGATTTTATGTATGGAATACTTTACTAGCATAATTTGATATAAAACCCACAATTGAACTTTAAACTACACAAACCCGACAATTTAACATTACTTTGAATCGACAATTTAACATTACTTTGAATCGACAATTAAAATTACTTACAATCGACCATTAAAATTACTTACAATCGACCATTAAAATGACTTACAATCGACCATTAAAATGACTTACAATCGACCATTAAAATGACTTACAATCGACCATTAAAATGACTTACAATCGACCATTAAAATGACTTACAACTAAAATGACTTACAATCGACAACTAAAATGACTTACAATCGACAACTAAAATGACTTACAATCGACAACTAAAATGACTTCCAATCGACAACTAACATTACTTACAATCGACAACTAACATTACTTACCTTACAATCGACAACTAAAAATACTTACAATCGACAATTAAAATTACTTACAATCGACAATTAAAATTACTTAAAACAGACCTTTAAAAATTACTTAAAACTGACAATTAAAAATTACTTTAAAAACCGACAATCTATTACTTAAAACCGACAATCTATTACTTAAAACCGACAATTAAACATTACTTAAAACCGACAATCTATTACTTAAAACCGACAATCTATTACTTAAAACCGACAATTGAACATTACTTAAAACCAACAATTTAGCATTACTTAAAACCAACAATTTAACATTAATTTACTACTTAAAAACGACAATTTAGAACGACTTTACTACTTAAAACCAACAATTTAACATTTAAAACAGACACTTGAAAATATTAATTAACTGTATAAAACCGACAATAGCTAATATTAACTACTCCATAAGAAAATACGCATCTAATAAAAATTTCCCTTCCATAAATATAATCAGAGTTGATACAAATTAATGTGGGCAACTGTACATGGCTGCTGCTTGCTCTCCCTCACATCTGGTGGGCGTGATTCCTCTCTTCCATAGCCGAGGTGGGCGGTGATCCTCTCATCCATTTCCAAGGTGGGCGGTGTTCCTCTCATCCATAGCCAAGGTGGGCGGTGTTCCTCTCATCCATAGCCAAGAAGGGCGAGATTCGTAGCTTTCGTCGGGTCACTCCTCCCATCTCTAACCTGTTGGAAAGAATGTATTGTTAGTTTAATAGTTGCATCATACCTTTAATTTCTCAGTTTCTCCGTCAGGCCTTCCATCTCATTCCTGTTGATTAAAGACGAAGGATTAATCCACTTCAGGAGCGTCGGTCTGCCACCCACATCACTGCACAGGCCGCCACAGGCCGCCACATTCTGAAACCTATCCAACCTACGACCAGACAACCAGGATTTCACCGGCCGGATTTCAACCAACAAGACCAAAACGACAAGCCAAACCTAAGCAAACTAACTCTTTACCTTAACTATATAACTAAATCTAACTAACCTCCTACCCAAACTAACTAAGCCTCTAACAGATAGCCAACCAAATAGAGCAACACCTAACCAATACTAACCTATAACAGACTCCTACCTATCCCTACCCCTTGAACTAACTATATCTACTCCCTCTAAACCCCCCCACCCCCTCTCTCCCAGCATCCCTACCAAAAACCTCTTCTAAATGCTAAGCCAACGACGATAGGATAAAAAGATTAGTGCATGGATTATTTATAACACATGAATATATTTTTCATAAAGAATAATATAATATACCATTTATAGAATTCACAAGTATATAATGTACACAGAATTTGAGGATTTAAATATCTTACCTTTATATTGACTCCTATCTAATGTTTAATTCAGATTTTAGTAGAAGGGAGGTGGTTTTAATGGTGACTAGGAAAAGGGAAGCTTAAGATACACTGCAAAAACACAGTGTTCAAATATAACAAAACTGATACACAAGGGTTACAAATCATTCGTGTTCCAGGTAGCACACAAACGATTCAAACGCCCAATATGTGTGTCATGTTCGCTATATTTGAACACAAGTTTTACAGTGTAGAGAGGAAAATGGTGGAGGTGGTGGTGGGAAAGGATGGTTAGGATTAAAGGAATGTGGTCTTGATGGTGGTAGACTGGTTGAGGTAGTGGTCTGGTTGTCTGGTCGGGGTCGAGGCTTGATCACTCCATCTGCAAAGAAAGAAAAAATCACATTAATATTGTTTATGTGTCATTTTTAGTAGGAATGGTTAGTGCGCGGAATTTCGGTGTGAGTATCCTAGGTTCGAATCCTTGGAGTACCACATGTATTCATTAGATTCGTTGATTGCATGTTGTTGTTGTTGTTGTTGTTGTCGTCGTCGTCGTTGTCGTTCCCCAAACAGGCCATAACCGAGCACCCCCACAGAACCCCCCCTGCCGCCCACAATAAAGCCTGGGTGACCGAAGCCACTCCATGGCGGGGAGCTGAGGAGGGTGCGGAAACGCCCAGGAAACCAAAGACCCACCCAGGGCTCTGTGTCCCTCAGCAATTATGAAGGAAAAGTTGAGGGGCAAAGGAAAAATGTGACGCTTTGGCTTCCAATCTTGGTAGATTGGGAGGTCACATCTTTCTGCCTCACACATCAGGGGTATCAGGAAAACCCTCTTTATATAACATACACATCCAACTTCACGACATTGCCCTACATCGCTATCCTCTATCCATAAAATACTACTCTTCCCACTACATATCATACATGTAACACCATACACTTACCTTATAAATATGGCAGTACAATTGTTAAGAGCAAACCTGGTGGTCCCTCGGATATCCACCCCCGGCAGGGTTGGGTTATTGACACAGGGCCCTCCCGGTCGTCATCATGCGACTGTGTCAAGAGCATTGCAACGTCCCAAAGCTGCTTGTCAGTACAGCTATTTCTTTAGTAATATAAGGGGACTTCACTCTAACATCAATTCTGTACACCAATTTCTTCAAGCAGAATCCCCTACTCTCCTTTTTTTGACAGAGACTCAAGTAACATCCACATCTGACACATCTAGATTTAATTTTCCAGGTTATCAACTGCTCCAAAATTTCAGACCTAAAGGTGGTGTATGTTGCTTCGCAAAATCTGAAATTGCCCTGGAGGAGGTTACTAGTTTCAATTGTCCCTATTTTGATTATTCTATATACAAATTAATTTCTGCTGGTAAATTTAAATACATATGTTGCATCTACCGTTCCCCAAATACTCCTCCAGAGCAAAGTCTTTTTGATTCTCTGTCCTCACAACTCAGTGTCCTCAACTTAAATGCTTCTTCTGAAATCACTGTGTTGGGTGATTTTAATGTCCATAATGTTGAATGGCTCACTCATTCAGCCAGGACTGATGATGCTGGTCTTGAATGTGAGCTATTTGCAGACTCATTTAATCTCATTCAACTAGTCAACCAACCCACCCGTGTACCAGATAATCCTAATCATAATTCCCACCTACTGGACTTATTTTTAACAACCAATTCAGAAAATTAAATGATGTTACAGTGAGGTCCCCACTTGGATCTTCTGATCACTGTCTGATACAGGCCACCTGTCTATCACCTACCACACCTTCCCACTCTGAACCTGTTTTGGTGACTAAATGGCATTACGATAGGGCAGACTGGGAGGGTCTTCAAGGTTTCTTTATTGATATTCCCTGGACCTCTTTCTTTTCTGATGATGCACACTCCACCTTGAGCCACATACAAGATTTTGTAAAAATTGGAATGGAAACTTTTATTCCTCATCAAAAGTACAGTAAAAGATCTAATTCACCTAAATGGTTTGACCATAATTGTGCTAGAGTAACTGAACAAAAAGCAATAGCCTACAATGCATACACAAGATCAAAAACACATGAAGCCTTTAATTACTTTAGAAACATCAGAAATCATGCCAAAACTGTATTAAACCTAACTAAATCAAACTTTCTCCATAAGCAGGCAAATAAACTTCTAAATAATCCAAATGATAACAAATATTTTGGTCTACTCTTAACTCATTCAAATCCAACTTCACTACTGCTTCATCCATTCCACCATTAAAATCTCCGACTGGCAATCTTGTAAGTGACCCACGAGGTAAAGCTAACCTTCTTGCAGATATTTTCTCCACCAACTCAACCTTAGATGAAATAAATCAAGATGTCCCTGTACTTAATTTTAATTCACCTGAAATTCCCTCACTTAAGATCCACACCAGACATGTCAAAACTATTTTGCAGAATCTCTCAGTAGATAAGGCTCCTGGTCCAGATGAAATTCCTCCAATAGTACTTAAGAATTGCTCCTTGGTGCTCGCTCCTGTATTGGCAAAATTTTTCCGTCTGTGTACTCATACCTCATGCTTCCCAGTACCCTGGAAAGAAGCAAACATCCATCCAGTTCCTAAAAAAGGTGCCTCTTCAGATCCATCAAACTACAGACCAATAGCTATAACTTCCACTCTTGGCAAAGTTTTTGAAATAATATTAAATAATCACATAATTAAGCATCTGGAGAATAATAAATTAATCAGTGATAGGCAATATGGTTTTAGACGATGTCGATCAACTGCAGACATTCTTTGCCTTCTTACGCATCAAATCAACCAAGCTACAGACCAACATGGTGAAACACATACAATAGCACTGGATATATCAAAGGCATTTGATAGAGTCTGGCATCAATCCTTATTGTCGAAGATGTCACACTACGGCCTTGCATCATTAGTTTCCACTAATTTCTTCTTATCTTCATAACAGAAAAATACGTGTAATGGTAGATGGCCTTTATTCTCAATTTCACTCAATAAATGCTGGTGTTCCCCAGGGATCAGTTTTGGCCCCAACTCTGTTCCTCATTCATATCAATGATCTCATATCTACCACTCATAATCCAATACATTCCTACGCAGATGACTCAACACTCCACAGTTCCTTCACATTTACCAATTCTTTCACCCAACCCGATCTTATAAATTCAAAAATAAACACTGCAATTTCTCTGAACCGGGACCTTTCTAGAATTAATGAATGGGGACAAGAGAATCTAGTTTCCTTTAATGCACAGAAAACCAAGTACATTCAATTTTCTAACCGACAGAATCTCACTGACTCCCATATTTTTTAATGATGTAAATATTCCCACTTCCCCTAGTATTGACATTCTCGGTGTAACATTAACTACTAACTTGAGCTGGACACATTATGTTAGAAGCATTGCTAAGAATGCCTCTAAAAAACTGGGACTCCTGTACAGAGTTCGAGAATTCTTCACTGACGAGCAGTTGGCCGTAATATATAAAAGTCATGTGCGCTCTCAGATGGATTACTGTTCACCTCTGTGGGGTGGAAGTGGAGTGGTTGCATTGAGGCAGTTGGACAAAATTCAAAATAAAGCTATTAGATTAATCAATAACCCTTCAATCACACAGGACCTTCCTACATTAGCCATACGAAGAAACGTTGCATCCCTTGCATTATTCTACAGATATTTTCACAGCAATTGTTCCGAGGAACTTGCTTCAATTGTGCCGCCTCTCCACATCTTTCCCCGTAGAACTAGGGCAGCTGAGAGCGCCCATGAATTTACACTTTCTCCTCCACAATGCAGAACTTCTGCTTATCAGAATTCATTTATCCCCAGAGCTACTACTCTTTGGAATTCACTTCCCTCGAATTGCTTTCCACAAACTTACAATCAACAAATGTTTAAATCCAGTTGTTACAAACATTTTATGAATGGAGGATGCCTTTAGGCACATGGACCTTTTTGTTTTATCCGTGTTTTTCCTTCCTCCGTTCATTGTCTCTTAAAAAAAAAAAAAAAAAAAAAAAGGTCAATCCACGGAAGAGACGCTGTCACTTGAGATCTAGAAGATATATAAGTAAAAGGAACAGTCAGAGTAAGCTATGGGTATGGCATTGATTGCATTAATTAGGTTTATTTGCAAGTTAATTGGTGGGTTGGTGACATGATTTTATGATAATTATTCTTAGCACTTACAAACTATTACAATTATAATCATGATTATTATGATGGCTATCAGTAGACAAATTTAAGTAGTTTAGCAAGGATCTCTAGGTATCAGGGGTAAAATCTCCCAAAATTTCTTCCTAAGCTGAATAAAATCGTCTAATAGCCACTGTCAAAATGCGTCAATATTGGAAGGGTTAAGGTGGTATCACAAACGATTTTCAGTCAATATTTACAGGCAATTTGTACTGTGGCAGTTTCAAAATATACCATCATAAAATTTAAAGTAGAGAACATTATCCACCTTCGATTTAATATCAGTTCATTGCGAGAGAGCCTCATAATATAAAGAACAAAATTATAATCGAAATTGCTTGGAAAACCCCCCCCCGCTCGTGTGACACCTTAACCCCCTTCTGTACCGGCGACTTTTTAACTATGTTTGCTGCTGTTAGACGATTATATTGGAAAGATCTTCTTTCTGGGCCCCCTTCATGTTTAGCCCCATTAGTTTTAAGAATTTTAAGGCGTTCACCCCATTAGTTTGTCTTCGTGCCATTTAGGTGTCGATTCTCTACTGGCGAGCGATAGCGAGCCTAATCTAACAGGAACCGGCCTTTGGCCGGGCCATTTATCTACCGAAAAAATTACAATTCTATCTTGAAAGGGCGTCTAGGGGGTTTACTTTTAAGTTTGATGAAGGTCTAGGGAACAAACTAAAAACCACCCCTAAAACAGCTATTACAAAGAATTGGTAGAGAAATATGTTAAATATAGGAATTAGATGCATAGCACTTCCATATATCTCTATTATAACACCATTTTGAAACCTTGAAACCGTCAAAGCCATGCTAAACCAAATAAATGGATTAGAAGACTTCAATGCGCCAGCAAGAAGTGATCCATAGTCTGTTTTAAGGGGGCGTGGGCCGGTTTTCTGGATCACTTTCTCCCTCATGTTTAGCCCCATTAGTTTTCAGATGTTAAGATGTTTGCCCCATTAGTTAGTCGATTTTAAGACCTTTCGCCCCATTTATTAGTCAATATTTAGACCTTTCGTGCTATTTAGGAGTTTATTTTGTTCTCTGGCGAACGATAGTGAGCCTATAATGTTTTAAGAATCGGCCTTCGGCCGGGACATTTTTCTACCGAAAAATGTACAAATTAATCTAGATCTAATGGATGTTTTTTTTTTTTTTTTTTATGGAAGTCTAGGGAGGAAACTAGAAAAATAATGAATACATGCAAAAATCGCCCAAAAAGTGAACCAATCCCCCTTAACCCCTTCTGTACCGGTGACGTCCTGTTAACTAACTGCCCACCCAGACTCCCCACAAAGCTAAATTTGTATATTTTACTAGGAAAATATCCCGGCCGACGGCCGATTTCTTCCAAGTTACATGCTTGCTATCGCTCGCCCAGACTAAAATAGACACCTGAATGGAGTGAAGGGTCTTATTATCGCTATACTAATGGGGTGAAACTCCTTATCTTACCAATCGGGTTAAATTGATGCATAAGAATAGTAGGCTTACCTTCAGATTTAAGTGTCGAAAATAAACTTTAAAACCTAAAAATAATCTATCTTTCAAAATATACTAATCAGGTTGATCGAGAGTGCTAAATGCACGGACAAGAAGTAATCCTTTATAGTAGTTTATAGAAGTAAGTCTTTATAAACATTCTGGCTACCATTAGACGATTTTATGCAGTTTTAAAAGGGCCTCCAGCAACCAACAGGTTTTGAACTATCCTCACGTAACCCTTTTTCCGGTAAACATGACTTTTAGCACCAACAGCGATTTTAGTCAGTAATTTTGGTTGTGTGAAATTAGATTAGATTAACCTAACCTAACCCTAATATAATATAATATAATAACATAACATAACATTACCTGGGAAAGAGAGGGCAGGGACCCTGGGTGACCCATAGCGCATTTTAAGACTTATTTCTCAGTAAATACTGATTTCCGCACTTCAATTAAACATCCTACAAGTTCTAACCAGTCCCCTGAACAGTTTTTGATAGGTTACTTGAGGATATTTTAACGGGACCATAGGTAAATATTTATCTTGTTTTCTTATATATCTCCCTTATAATACATTTCTGCTCTTAATGGCATATACTGTATATCAATGATATATAATAGCTCTACCGGATCTAATGGGCATACGAAGATATACGAGGTAACTGTTGGTGCTAAAAATCAGTATTACCCTATTTTTTCACTGGGAACGATAGTGAGCCTGTAATGTTGGAAGAACCGGCCTTCAGCCGGGAAATGTTTCTACCGAAAAATGTAAAAATTAATTTAGAAGGGGGATCTAATGGACGTTTTTTTATTTTATTTGATGGGGGTCTAGGGAGGAAACTAGAAAAATAATGAATACATGCAAAAATTGCCCAAAAAGTGAACCATCCCCCCTTATGGATAAGTGAACCATCCCCCCTTATGGATAAAGTGAACCATCCCCCCTTATGGATAAGTGAACCATCCCCCCTTATGGATAAGTGAACCATCCCCCCTTATGGATAAAGTGAACCATCCCCCCTTATGGATAAGTGATCCATCCCCCCTTATGGATAAGTGAACCATCCCCCCTTATGGATAAAGTGAACCATCCCCCCTTATGGATAAAGTGAACCATCCCCCCTTATGGATAAAGTGAACCATCCCCCCTTATGGATAAAGTGAACCATCCCCCCTTATGGATAAAGTGAACCATCCCCCCTTATGGATAAAGTGAACCATCCCCCCTTATGGATAAAGTGAACCATCCCCCCTTATGGATAAGTGAACCATCCCCCCTTATGGATAAGTGAACCATACCCCCTTATGGATAAGTGAACCATCCCCCCTTATGGATAAGTGAACCATCCCCCCTTATGGATAAGTGAACCATCCCCCCTTATGGATAAGTGAACCATCCCCCCTTATGGATAATATGTGGTAGTAAAAAGCGTTAAACGAGATAATTGGAAGCCTGTTAATTGCTGGAGGCCCTTTTCAAACTGAATAAAATCGTCAAACACTAGCCATAATAAAAGTTACAATGACTAAGCTTTATAAAATCGTCTAATGATAGCCAGGTGATAAAATGGGTCATAATGTTCAAAAGGTTAAGGGGACGGTGGCCATTTTGTGGTCTATTAATTTATAATTATATTCATTGATGTTTTATTTTCCTCGCTAGACCTCCAAGCTTAAAAGTGCACCCCCTATACCCCCTTCCAAGATATATTTGTAAATTTTTCGGTATAAAAATGTCCAGGCCGAAGGCCGATTCCTCCTAAATTGCAGGCTCGCTCTCGCTCGCCAGGAAATAAATTGACACCTAAATGGCACGAAAGGTCTTAATGTTGAAAAAAAAGAGCGAAAGTTCTTCAAATTTCCAAACTAATGGGGCGAACGTATATAAAAAACAACGGGGCTAAACATGAGGGAGAAGGGGTTCCATAAAAACTACCCTCTTCCCTTAATGATAAATAACCACGAGGCGTCCAGTCAGCCGGCTGCGATTCGCTAGTTTGCTTAGTTTTCAAAATCCAATTCAAATATTCTAACTAAATCCTCCATGTTATCATTAAGGCATCTATTACTCGTGGGTTAATAGGTAATTAATCAATATATAAATTATATTCAGGTTAAAAAAATACTTAGCCCAATTCCGTTTATAAAAGTCACATGGGAATATAGCTTAAGTTTATGCCATCAATTTATAATATGGATCTCAATTTCTTCCTTAATGAATCAAATCTACTAGTGATCGCCATACTATTGAGACATATGGTTTTATTGAAAGGGTTAAGGAGGTAGAACTGAGCGAACAATCTAAGTGCCGGCTTCCAGAATGTTCGTCAAACCTGCCGGCTTTTTCCATCACATTTCTGGCCTTATTTAATGAAAACGTATTAAGTATTATGGGAAATCAACAAGCTCTTGTCCACAAATTCGGATCTGGTGGTAAATAAGTCACGTTATTTAGCTATTACACCTTAATTTCTTCTATTTTCAGGAGAAACAATGGGGGGAAATGGGAGCACACTTACCTCCTTAAAGCTGGACGACCGGGAACAAAATGATCGATTCAGGCGAAAATTAAGTGCTTATATACCCTCGGTTGTATTGCTGGTGGTTGATGGCAACTATTGGGTGACAGATGATCGAGAGTTTCACTCACAAAATCGTCAAAATCTCCCTAACTATAAATTTCTGAATAAAATTTACTTAATATAAATTATGCGTATTTGTATCCTCTATCTTTTGGTATAAGTATGACAATTCTAACATACATATTTTGTGAATATTTAATGGTTGTCGTCATATTTCCTTCACATGCGGCTAGAGAGAGAGAGAAAGAGAGAGAAAGTTCCTATGCCAAGTGGACTTAAGGTACCCGAAATTTTTATGCAGCTTTATCAATGTTCTCGTCCTAAAAACAAAACAAAAAACGTATTTTTTTTTACCACGCATTAGAGCCCTCGATCCCCCCATGAACGCTTAGATCCCCGAGGGGATGGCCACGAAGGAATCGCCCTATAATGTATGCTATTGTAGATACGTTATAATTCAATAGAGGTGTGAATAGGAGTTTCTTATGGGCTATCTGTATACTACTATAGCTTAATGTGATGTATGCGATTATAGAGGGCCTTTTCATAATATTCTGGAAACTATTAGACGATTCTATTCAGCTGAGGAAGGACGTCTATCTATTCAAAGGCTACGAAATATGTCACTTAATTCTTTTAGCTGCCACATAGCCTTCCTAAGCCTCATAAAATCGTCTAAATGAAGCTGATATCAAGTAAACAAAATAAAATAGCGTAGAGAGTGGGAGAGCAGCGATCTAACCTGCCTCCCTTGGGCTCTAGAACCTGCCTCCACTCAGCCCTTGTCTCGAGTTACAAGGCGAGACATCCAATCCCCCCCCCCCCCCCAACCCCCATTCTCATCCCCCCCGACCCTGCCCTTCGATGACGGGAGAAATTGGACAACTTCTCATCCGGTCGCCATTTTGGGGACACTAGCTTATTAATTTCTATGTATAGGTATACCATATTAAACAAACTGTTCTCAGTTTGAATGTACACTAACCATAAATTAAATATATTGACAAAATTATACTTTTATTGTTTACATATCATTGTATTTTTTTTCTGTGATTGAGGGAGCCAAAAGGCAGAAATACCTATAGCGAGTGCCTCCCCCATAGTTGAAAGAGTATGTTATTCTTTACGTTTTTCAGTAGAGAAATGTAAGCTACCATCCGAAACCCTCAAAATTATAGACTAGCTATCGTTCGCCAAGAAAAATAGACACCTAAATTGAACGAAAGGTCTTAATATTGGCAAATGAATGGGGCGAAAGATCTTAAAATCGCCAAACTAATGGGGCGAACGTTTTGTAATCTCAAAATTAATGGGGCTAAACATGAGGAAGAAGGGATTTAAGAAAAACCCTTCTTGCCCTTTAATATATTACCAAGCACTAGTTGCCTGTGTCTACACTACTGAATGGTTAAGGTTAGGGAAATAGGTTGTAATAAATTCATCTTTATTCATATGCATAAATACATCATACACGAATGTAATAAAATATATGACAAATGTTTTTAATTAAGCTAAAATTAATAATGGATATATAGGCCTACAAAGCTACATCAAATAAATTAACTAAATATATAAACAAGGCACCTAATTAGACGATTTTATTCAGCTTAGGAAGGACCTCAATTAAAACGCTACACATGATCTCAATTAACCCTTTTAACCACCCCAGATCCTTCCTAAGCTTCATAAAATCGTCTAACTGTAGCCGACATCAAATTAAAAAAAAAAAGTCATCGGTACAGCAAGGGTTAACTCTCACAGGTCCTTCCTAAGCTTCATAAAATCCTCTAAATGTAACTATGATAACAAAAGACGTCGCCTAAACTAAAAAGGCTTAAGAATAGAAACCCCATTATTTTTATTACATTTTAGCTTTCATTGGGCAATATTATTCAGCTTAGGAAGGGCCTGTAGATCTTAAGCGGGTCTTTCCGAAGCCGAATAAAATCATCTAGTATATGCCCGTAATAAAATGATGATAATAATAATAATATGATAATAATAATAATAATAATAATACAAATAATAATAATAATAATAATAATAATAATAACAATAATAATAATCCATACTCTAGGTAAAAATAAATTATAACTTTTAGTAGTAATAGTAATACGTGAAAATAGGAGTACATTTTCCGTAGACTAATTCCATTAACTACAGGCAGACTACCCTCACCATGTTCTTCATAGTTGCTATGTAGAAGAGTTGCCATTTATACAATAAAAACCAGTAATTATCAATCCCATTTCAAACTATTGCCTAATTGACCTACTTAGTACTTAGCAATATACTATTGTATATTAAAAGCATATTAGTGATGTTGTTAATGGCCTTATTAAACACTGTGCCTTGTATAATTAAATTACAGTTGCATAATTACCCTTTCGCCTTGCCCCGCCCACCAAAACTAGGGTAGCATATATTAACATAATCAACAACTTGACATTCGACCACCATCTTGACTCCAACTCACGCCGTAGAATATACCTCGCCATTATTTATAAGCTTCATTATTGAGCATATGATGTTTATTCTATTAACATTGATAGTTATTTCTCTATTCCTATCCATCAATGTATCCTGACTGAAAAGAGTGCTTGGCAGGAAGTGAGTATGGAATCAAGATGGCGGCCGGAACTTCTACGACTACGTACTATGTTAATCTAGAGACCCTATCCATGAACACAGGCTCGGCTTCAAAACACACGAATCTGAAACACAAGTTGATTCATTAGTTATATATTACTGAAATTACTAACACACTTTTTCCACACATATATATTTACATCACATAATATTTTTGCTTTACATAGGCCTACAATAATATATTATACAGTAAACATTAGGATTAATAAGATAATAATTCAATTTAGGTCTACTTTCAAATAAACCTTTCAAGATTCGATTACGCATTTCAGAGAAGGGTAGCCTAAAACAAAAATTTATTGTGTATACTGAATTGTGTGTATGTATGTATGTACGTATGTACTCTGGCATTTACCCCATTTTTTTTTTTTTTTTATGGCGGTGGCCGACCCGAGACAGAGCCCGAACATGGACATCACAACACCTCAGAAAAACAAAACAAAACACAAAATCACACACACTGAATTAATATTATAAATGTAATTAATTAATTAAAATTTCTGTAGGGATAATTTAGCTCTATTTATTAATTCATAACTTCTTGGGCGTTTTTGTTATATTTCCAAACCTCGACCTTAAAAATCGGCACGAAAGGTCTTAAAATGTACAAAGAATTAGAGCGAAAGGTCTTAATATCACCAATCTAATGGGGCGAACGTCTGAAAATCTCAAAACCAATGGGGCTAAAGATGGAGAAGATGGTCCAGAAAAAAATCCCACTCCCTTAATATTGTCCCATCCTACCTAAAACAAATGACTATATAGATCACTAATAAGTATACTCTCATATCACTAACCCATTCAGTACCAGGGACGTCCTTTTCATCCTATTCTGGCACCTATCAGGCAATTTTATTCAGCTTAGGAAGTACCTCTAGCAATAATAAAGCTTCATATTATCTCAATCAACCCCTTAAACTACCACAGATTCTTCCTAAGCTGCATACTATCGTCTAATTGCTGTATAGCTAGACTAAAAGATAACACACGTCGCTGGTACTCAAAGGGTTAAGGTTATGGAAGGGAATTTAACGTGTCCATAATTAACTACCCAATTAACCCTTTCCGTACCGAGGACGTCTTTTTATTTTGTTGTTGCTACATTTAGACGATTTTTTGCAGTTTAAGAAGAATGTGTGGAAGTAAAAGGGTTACTAATAATAATAATAATAATAACAAAATATATGGATATGTAAAGGGTCGATAAAGTGCCCATGACAACCTGCCCTTAACAAGATATATTGGCCGTAATAAACCCATCTTAGACCAGTTAGATAGTTAAATCACACAAAATATATTATACCCAAAGATCTTAATAGCCCTTTTACATAACCTTTTGATTCTTAGAGGCCCTTACGAAGCTGCTTAAAATCGTCTAATGTTAGCCAGAACAACCTAGGATTAAAGCGTCCAAAAAACAAAACAAAAATACTGAAAAGGTTTACAAAATGGCGGCGAGTTGGAAACAAGATGGCGTCCAAATTTATAAGGTGTATTGAATCATCGGCTATATTAACAGTGATTTACCTTTTTATCCGTATAATTAAAGGTTAATTACCACCAATATACCTCCATAGGGATATGTTATTACGAACACATTAGTTACCCCTTACGAATTAATATTCTCGACAAACTACCCAACCCGTGACCGACCTCCCAGAGAGCTGAGCAAGTTATGGCGCGAGTAGGATGAACACACCCCCCCCCCCCCCCCACCCGAGAGGCCATAGCCGCGCATAGCGTATGAATTCTAGACCCTGAAAAAAGTTACTCGCTTCTGATTGGTTGAAGATTGAAAGTTTTGTCTGACGTCATCATACTGCCCGAGGCGATATTTGTCTGGTTTTACGAACTCATATTTTCGACAGACTACCCAGCCCTTGACCGACCCCGCAGAGAGCTAATCATTAAGTTATGGCGTGAGTAGGATGAACCCAAACATCCACCCGAGAGGCCATAGCGTATGAATTTTAGACCCCTGAAAAAGTTGCTTGCTTCTGATTGGCTGAAACTTGCAAGTTTTTCTGACGTCACATTACTGCCCGAGGCGATATTCGTTTGGTTTTGCGAGATATGTTGTGCTTCTTCCGTAGAATTATATGCAATTTTAGTTACCCTTGACGAACTCATATTTTGACTGAACCCACAGAGAGCCAAGCAAGTTCTGGCGCAAGTAGAATGAACCCAAACATCCACCCGAGAGGCCATAGCGTATGAATTCTAGACCCTGAAAAATGTTGCTGGCTTCTGATTGGCTGAAGATTGAAAGTTTTGTCTGACGTCATCGTACTGCCCGAGGCGATATGTGTCTGGTTGTGCAAGAAAGGTAGTGCTCCTCCCGTAGAATTATATGACTTTCCGAACTCGTATTTTTCGACAGACTAGCCAACCCTTGACCGAACCCACAGAGAGCAGAGCATATTATGGTGCGAGTAGGATGAACCCCACCTGTCTACCATAGGCCATAGCGTATGAATTTCAGACCCCCGAAAAAAGTTACTGGCTTCTGATTGGTTGAAGATTGAAAGTTTTGTCTGACGTCACAATACTGCCCGAGGCGATAATTGACTGCTGGCTGTGCGAGTAGGGCAGTGCTTCCCCCGTAGAATTATATAAGATATACAGTATATTTTTTTTAATCTTCAATATTTTTAGTATTATTTAGTATTATTAGGGGGTGGGGGGGGGGGGCTGCGCAGAGGGATGTTCTAGGGCAACATGCTGTGTGATGGGTATATTGATGGGGGGGGGCTACGCAGAGGGCTGTTCTCGGGCAAAATGATGTGCGATGGGTTATATGGGTATATTGATAGGGGGGGGGGGCTGCGCAGAGGGCTGTTCTCGGGCAACTTGTTGTGCGATGGGTATATTGATAGGGGGGAGGGGGGGTTACGCAGAGGGCTGTTCTCGGACAACTTGCTGTGCGATGGGATTATTGATCTGACCAACACCAGACGATTTTGTCCAGTTGAGGAAAGACGTGTTGAAGTCCAAACGCCGATGTCATTCTTGTTACCGCCAAATACACCATCTGAAATTAATGATAAATAAATTAGCTCTTTCAGTGTTCGAGGACATACTTATTTATAATGTGCTGGCTATTATTAGACGATTTCATTAAGATTAGGAAGGATCTGAGGACGTTTAAGGGTTAATTGAGGTAATTTTTTGCCTCCGAGATCCTTCCTATAAGCTGCATATAATCGTCTAATGTTAGCCCAAATTATGATACAAATTATATGTACACTTTGACGTATATTAAATGTAAAGTAATAACACCACAAGCGAATTAACATATACATTATATTCTGGCTATTATTAGACGATTTTACCTAGTAACGATTTCTGACAATTAATAAAGGGACTATTCTATCCCCTCAGGTCTTTCCTAAGCTGAATAAAGTCAGCTACTAGGTGCCCGAATAACGTAAATGACGTCACCAGTACTAAAGGTGTTAACCTATTATTGTTAGTAGGCTAATATTATGGTCTATCTGGTTAATTTGGTCTATAAAGGGGTGGGGTTTCTGTAGGCCTATTGCAACGCTGGGAGGGTGTGGGTGAAGTTTGGTGATACTGGAGACGCCCATTATGTCACTAAATTCCGCCCACTGTTAAGGAAGTGGGTGGAATTAGGTTAGATGACAACCCTTATGTCACCAGTCTCCGCCCACTCTGGAGGAGTTTGGCGACACTGATAGGCCTGGTGTCTCCCAATACGTCACCAAATTCCACCCACTCTGGAGGAAGTGGGTGGAGTTTGGTGACACCTCTTACGTCACCAAACTCCGCCCACTCTGGAGGAAGTGGGTGGAGTTTGGTGACACTGGTGACACCTCTTACGTCACCAAACTCCGCCCACTCTGGAGGAAGTGGGTGGAATTTGGTGACACTGGTGACACCTCTTACGTCACCAAACTCCGCCCACTCTGCAGGAAATGGGCGGATTCTTTGTGGGCTAATTTTGGTGAACAACATTAAATACTCCCTGTTTTATCACTAAGCTCCACCCACAACTGCATTAAATTCACCAATTGCCATAAAATCTGTTTTATTTCTATTCGCGACATTAATTTATTAGTTTATGATTATTAATTAGTTATAGTTATCTATTATTAGTATTCATTAGTTTCCTCCTCTTGGTGTCATCATAGTCATGTCTCCTGTTATATTAGGGTGGTAGAGTTGGTTAGGGCATTTTTTGAGGGGCGATTTTAACTTGAGGGGTATTTTTCTGGGGCCCCTTCTCCCTCATGCTTAGCCCCATCAGTTATGACATTTTAAGACGTTTGCCCCATTAGTTTTCCGATGTTAAGACCTTTCGCCCCATCTCGTGCCATTTAGGTATAAGTTGCCCTCACTTATCATGTTTATTTTGTGCTATATACAGGTATATAATGGCATAATCTTTTAAGTCTATTTTAGGTATTTTTGTTATTATTTCTATAAAAATAAATAAAGTTAAACAAAGATAGATATAATTATCCTACTTAACGAGACAGAGAATGGGGCGAGGGAACGCGAAAGTGGTTCCGGACCCTAAGGATTGAAACTTTACAGGTTTCTGTTCGGGCTCTGTCTCGAGTCGGCCATCCCGAGCAATTGAGTATGTGCCTGAGTATAATACATACATACATACATACATTTCTACAAAGATACGTATAGTGAAAATAACATCACAAGTAGCTACGGAACGGCTAGATGCGTGGACAACTGTAGCCTACATATTTGTCTCCAAAATGGCGTCAGGCAGAAAAGACGGGAGGCGTTGAATGTAGCTCTAAAACATGACGTCACTCACCATCTGCGCATGCGTGAGAATCTAGGCCCCGCATCTCAAATGTACAACTATTATATTGGATTAGATTAGATTAACCTAACTTAACTTAACTTAACCTAACCTAACCCTAAAATATAACAAAAATAACCAAAATAACAAATATAACGAAAAAAAAAAAAAAAAAATATACCACATACGAGTGATCACTGGTTTCCTCAGTGACGGGCGGGCGTTCTACCGAGTGAGCTATGGAGAGATCTGGGTTGTACGGTTTGAAGGGTATATTTAAACGCCACGGAGGTGAGGGGCGGGGCCAAGGGGGCCTAGATTCTCACGCATGGGCAGATGGTGAGTGACGTCATGTTTTAGAGCTACATTCAACGCCTTCCGAAAAGACTCCTGCGCACGCGTCGGTGAGGATTTTTGGATTTCATTTGAACTGTAATGGCTTATTATAGATGTTATATAAGCCCACCATCAATATCACTGTTCTCTATGATGATCTAAGGTTATACTATACCATATAATACCCTTGGGTGGTCTGAGGTGGTCCAATGGTTGAGTAAATTGGTGCTACTTATTTGTTCTGGGTTCGTCGTCTGCTGCAGTGTTGATAACAGTGGCTGATAAGTAGGGGCTTCTATCGGGGGAATGACAGGCTATTCTCCTAGACTCCATTTTGTAGACCTTACTGTAAACATCTTGTATAATTATCTTATTTCGATCCTCATAGACGGCTAGTCCTATAGTTTGTTCGCTGTAAGTAGGCGAGAAATGATGACCTCTAACCTCTGTAACTCAAAAACGACTAGAGTAATCAAGCTAATATGTCTACCAATTGGGGAAGAGTCAGTCATGGAATAGATGTGAAAATTTACAGCCAATTTGCTCTAGCCCTTTTTGAGTTACAGAGAATAGAGTTAATGATTTCTCGCCTACTTACAGTAAATAGACTAGAGGTCTCTGGGCGTCCTACATATGTGATTTTTTTTTTTTTTTATGTTGTCCCTATTCGGGATCTGTCTCGAGTCGGCCACCTTTAGCTATGGGGTATGTGCCTGAGTAGATACTGTAGGCTACATATATTTATATATATATTTTCTTTTTGACTGGCGGACATGGTTTCATTCCCTTTTTTATTGTATGTACTGTATGTAGGCTACGTATGTAAAAAAGAAAAAGAAAAAAATGTATATATACTCAGGCACATACCCCATAGCTGGGGGTGGCCGACTCGAGACAGAGCCCAAACAGAAACAACATTGAAAGTTTCAAATTCTTAGGGTCCGGGACCACTTTCACGTTCCCTCGCCCCTTTCTGTCTCGTCTATTACTTGGCAATATTCCCCTTGAGGATTATGACGCATTTTAAATGTTTATTCTGGCTATCATAAAAAAAAAAAAAAAAAAAATGGGGATTGGGCCTGAGTATATAGATTGATAGATCATTAGACGATTTTATTCAGCTTAGGGAGGAGCTGTGGGAGTCAGAGGCATAATTGAGTTGCTTTGGACCCCTCAGATTCCGAAAGGTACTTATTAATCTAAATATAATCGTCTAATTATAGCCATAAGTTTGATAAATAAATGTTTTCTCCTGTGCTGAAAGGGTTAAGCATATTTTGTATCTTATTATTTGTTTTAATTTTTTTAATAGTAGTGTAACCAGATCAACTGAGCTTCATAAAAGAACTCTCATAGGGCTGGCCCGAAGGATTCGATCAAGATATATAATTAAATGAGTCAAGATAGAGAGGGAAGGGCAGTAGGGGAACAAATCAAGGAAGGTGAAGACACGCAGACATTTCTCGCCATTTCACCAGTTCAGCCGGACCACATGAGCTCCATATCAGGGCTCTTATAGGGCAGGGCCGAAGGATGAGGCAAGAACTGCTACACCGCAATGCCAACCAAGAAGTGATCAGGGCGAAGCATGAGAGATCAGGTCGAAGGTAGAAAAAATCACATCGAGAAGCAAAAAATGCATTACCGAAGGGAATCAAGTCAGTCAGGCCACAACAGCAACCGAAGAGACAAATCAGGTCAGGAGTCTGCTACCTAGCCAGGCCAGGGAGACATGAGATATAGGCTGCCCGAGGATAGCCGAATAGGACAGAATAAGAATAGAAGGGGAAAAACATAGTATGAGGAAAGAAAAACTACTCAAAATTAGTCAAGCTGAGGACGAAAGCTTGAGGGGAGAGGGAGGGAAACAACCATATCCCTCTCCCATCAAGCCCCAGTCGCCGGCCCCGAAGCCCCCCAACCGCGACAAGGAGAGTAGTACCAGGGGGGATATTTTGTATCAAAATATATATACTGTATATATTTAAATATATATATGTTTTCGGATTTCTGATAGTTGATTGTTATGCCATGAAACGACTTAGCCACTTTAGCTACTTGTTGACTTGTATAAATAATTGTTATTCTTGTAAAAAAACTCTTCATATTAGAAAATATTTTGTTTGTACAGTATTTTTGTAGCTACTGTGGCAGACAATTTCTTAACATTCTGTAATAAGACAATTCAAGGGATAAAGAATACTCTATATTGCATCCAATAAAATTTATTGTTTTATATCAAATTTCAATATACATAATAACATTCAAGCTATATGTTATAAATATATAACAATTTCCTATAAAATGCAGCTAAAAATCTTCACAATTATGTACTACTTTATCAGAATACTGTAGAGCAAGCTGTGACCATTGCACAAGTATTAATTGCTCTTGGAATTGATAAAATTTATAATAATGATCACAGCTTTGCCTACAGTATTTATACTATTATCACAGAGTTAATGCCATACAACCTTAATGTGAAACAGGAATACATTATGGTAGTTTTGAATTTTATATATGAGGATATATCGTAAAGTTTTAATTATCACCCGGAAGTTATTGAGCTATGTCGATGACATTTTGTCAGTTTTATGACTGGTCCTTATGCGCATGATGGTGCAGAAATGTTCTCCCAAGTTCGTTTACTTTCTTTACAGGTGGCGCTAGATGTCAGTAACCTGCAAGATGGAAAAGATCGAGGCTCGCAGCGTGATTAAGTTCCTGCCTTTGAAGGGTTACAGTGCCCGGAAAATCCATGATGAAATGAAGGCTGTCTATGGCTGTCACCTCACAACAGTGTCATATGACGGGCAATCATCACCATAGACAGCCTTCATTTCATCATGGATTTTTCGGGCACTGTAACCCTTCAAATGCAGGAACTTAATCACGCTGCAAGCCTCAATCTTCTCCATCTTGCAGGTTACCGACATCTAGCGCCACCTGTAAAGAAAGTACCGGTAAACGAACTTAGGAGAACATTTTTGCACCATCATTCACATATGGACCAGTCATTACACTGACAAAATGTCATAGACACAGCTCAATAACTTCCGGGTGATAATTAAAACTTTACGATATCCCCTCGTATTTCATAGTATTGTTTTGCTAAATCTGCAATGCGTTACCTCCACATAGTAAGTAAATATCGACAATTGTCAGTTATGTCTTTCCGATCAACGCATGTCATCGTTCGTATCAGATTAGACCTATATTCATCATCAACACTGTTTCATGTTAGTATTCGAGCTATTTTTACTTTCTTACACCTGTTTTGTTTACCTCTAGACTGCCAAGGCAACTGGTATGAGAAATTGTATATAATCTATCACTTCTAAATAGTGATTTTGGTAGTTTTTTGTCTTTATATTGTGCGCTTCCTGTTTTGACTTGATTGTTTTGCAAGTTTGACCTTTTAAGTGAATTCCTAGTTTAAGTAAATGACATTATTGAGGTCGTTAGGGTGAAAGGATCGATCTCTGAGTCTGTCCTTGTCTTGTTTTGGTTTGTTTGTTTCAAAGTTTAATTATTGTATCGTCCCTGTTTTAGTCTTTGTGTTTTGCAAGTTTTACCTTTCTATTTTAAATCCTAGTATAAATAAATTACATTATTGAGATCGTTAGGGTGGAAGGCTCGATCTCTAAGTCTGCCCTGGTCTAGATTTAGTTGAACTCCTAGTCTAAGTAAATTACATTATTGAGGTCGTTGGGGTGGAAGCCTCGATCTCTAAGTCCCTCCTGGTCCCTCTGAGCCTGTGTGGTGTACGTGTCGGTGAGGGAGATGACCGTTAGTGAAGCCTCCAGTTCGCTCTTGGTGGTTTCTTTGTCGGCGTAGAAGAGAACGTCCACTGAAGCTTGGGTCATGATGAAGCCGTTGTCGGAGAAGATGCCCGCCACGTCCGTCTGAAGCCACACGAAGAGCGCCACAGCATCACTGGTCACGGTCACGGTAAAGGTCCAGTTGCTGCCGCTGGATACTACCGGCTCTGATACACCACTCACCTGGGGGTAGATAAGGGTTGAGCACTTATAAAATATAGATGCATTATTAACGAACATTCAAATGCCAATATTGATTCCCACCTTTGCTTAACTTTTAACCCTGGAGAGGTAACGCTCAAAAACGTTTTTTAATAGGTTACGTAGTTGTGAATTTGCAACATCGACTTTGACCCCAAATATCTCCCAAACCAAAAGACTTAGACATTTTTTGAACATTGCTAAATATAATATAAGGATCCCTTAATGTTATGTTACAATATGGTGTATATTGAAACATTGTTAGTATTTCTAATGAATTTAATAAAAAAATAAGTATAGTAAAAAAGTAGGTTCTTCATACAAATATAAAAAAAATACTCAAGTTGTCTTGAGGGGACTGGGACTCTGGGGGCGTGGACGGCAATGGTGAGGTAGGTTGGAGTAGGAGTAGCAGCCCTGAAGACCCCATAGGCTGAGAGACTTGCGGAGTTGAAAAAAAGGTTACAAAAAATTTCCAAAAAAAAATTGGTCATTTTGAAATATTCGGCTGGGTACCTAAATATTCTTGGATTCATACCAAATTCAACACAGTGCTTGCCACATGGTCCTAGTATGACCCCAAAGTGTAATAATTGAAATTGGAGCAATGTAAATACTACCAAAAAATCCTTATGTGGAGGTAACTGAAAAAGGGGCACAGAAATTTGGAAAAATTTGGAGGAAAAAAAAATCGTGGGGCACTATTTATCAATGAATGTTGCTGATTTTCACCACAGTTATACTCTAGAGCCTGCCACACAACATGTAACCATATAAAAGGTGATAACTTGAACGTCGGATCGCCCATCTAGCGAGGGCGCTCCAGGCCAGGTTTGGTTCTGGATCCCGAGAAGTCTCATCTTGGCCTGGTATCACCCCTGGAAGCCTTAAATATTTATGGATTGCAACGAAATTTGAAATGGAGGTTCCTTTATAATGCCTTTCTATGTAGTGTGAATAAAAATGAAATCTGAGTATAATTAATGCCAAAAATGCTGCAAATTAACAACATTGATAATTTTTACCTATAAAAGTTGAAGAAATAAACATATAAGCCTCTGAAATTACACTGTATGTTACCTATTTTACCTGAACTTGTACTAAGGAACCTCATAAACAATATACAACAAATGGGAGGGGTTTCACCTTTAGGAGTGGCATCCGTCACAAGTTGAAATGATGTGGTTGTGGCAGACGGGAAATGAAAAAAGAACCTGATTTAGTAAAATATTCACAGACGCCCAATATGGCAATATCAGACAGGCTAGCGTGTGTGAGTCATGGTCCGTTATCTGGCTAAGTTGCCTATTAGTCTTAGATCGATATCTCCAACACATTCGTGAAAAAAGTACATTATGTGCAACTATCAACATTCAATAAAGTTACGTACCAGGTTATGTAGTAGTTTATTCGCAACGTCGGGTTCTGGTTTGAACCTGTTGGCGAGGACCGAGAGCGTCGCACCTCCGCTCACGGCTGGAGATACCCGTACACTGCCTGACTGCAGGCCGATATCCCTCGTATTGGACGTGTGAGCTGCGCGGCGACCAAATAACGCATTTTGCACACCTCTCGCGTGCGCATTTGCAACGGGGTTTCCTCTCCAGGGTTAAACTGCACCTAATGGCATGGAAAGGGATATGCCCTGAGCGTGAGATTGACGATTTTGGTAGGGATAACTGAATTGAGTGGAAATAACCTAAACTTCTTTGAAATGGAAGTCCGAATCTACCTTGTAAAATTTACCACCCTAGCCTACCTAGACAATCTGGTTTTCCCGTGGCAGTGGCAAGAAGGTGTGAGGTTGGCCCATATAAACACATTAAATTGTAAAACTTGCAAAATAAACGAATCAAAACTGGGACGACACATGATAAATGCAAAAGAACCAATAAAAATGGCTATGTGGAAATAACGCTTAATAAGATAAAGTTAGAAATAAAAGAACACAATCCACCACATAGGGTGTACATCATTACATGAGTAAGTTAATCTGGTTCCTTAAAGATCTGCTTATTCGCATATTTGATTTATAGCACCTTATTAAAACCATTACAATGCATTTCCAAGATACACTTGGTCAAAAAAGTATCTGCAACCCTACCTTGCTAATCTGGTGTGTACAGCTTGGTAGGATTGTGTTACGACCGGGGCTACGAATAAAACAAGGCACTCAATGATTGGACTAGTAATAGGGCACTATGCAACAACGGTACGCTAGATCCAAACCCTCGAACTTATATGCCGGCGAACAAAACACCTATACCCTCCAGTGTTAATCTGCGATAGCGGGGTATCCTTAACTGGGCATAAATGTACTCTACTTCAGGCTATCCAGCACTGGTATAGCCTGATAACAAACAAGATGCAAGTTACGTTAAAATGCATAAACGGAATCTATGGAAAGATCAATTAAATCACTGCACGATTTAATACAATAAAAAGATGCTTCAATACAGTTACTCTAAACAACAATAAACTCTTCACTCCTATCTGAAAGAAAGTTAAGTATAGTCCTACAGCATAGACCTGGAAACTTCTGAAGAAAGTCTGATGCTCATAAGATGCTCGTAACTTAAACTTAGAACTATATAAAGGCAGGAGGCAGGACACCACACGTGTAAATCGAATACACTAAAAGATAGGACATATAATGTTAACTGACACGAGAATACTATAAATGCGCAACGGTAGCAATGCTCGACACTAAAAAGAAGTACTTCCTCATCAACGAAACAGTCTGCTATGGTTGTGCGGCTCAGCAACAACCTAGACTAATAAATGCTGTGAACAATAATGCACACATATCAAAGAGCTTATATTAAATACTAACAAGTGTCTACTCAATTAATAATGTCTAGCTGGGATACTCTAGGTAAGGAACTGAGGTTGAGCAAGACAGGCTCGTAGCCTAGCGATGTCCTTAAGACTGCATCCTTTAAGTTACGTTAATTGACGAGGGGGTTCTCTTGATAGATCCAGATCACAAGTATCTGGTTCTATCCTGGCGACCCTCTAAAGACAAGCAAAGAGGCAGCAAAGTGTGGAACTGGTACAGGCCAAAACCCTCAGTCAACACAATGCTGCACTCGCAAAGGACGCAACCGAAAAGACAACCCCGGCTACCACAGGACCGGTCGAAGTCGTGTAGGTATAGGCAAACCGTACACACATCGGAGACAACGACTACAGTTACCTTATCCCAGTCTAGCATTAAATAAAAAAGCAGAAACACTAAATCAATAATGGAGACACACAAAGTTCTTAACCTATACTAACTAAGAACCCTCAAACCTATTCTAAGTACATGTAAATATCTCTGAGGACGGCGCATGCAATACAATGGGCCGGCTATGAAAACCGTATGCAGAACCCAAGGGGAGTCTTGTGCAGTTAATAAAGGTTAGAGTATGGAAAGAGAGAATCGAGTGAGAGAAACAGTGATAAAGGTGGTGATCGGGGGAGAGTATGCAAGGGATGTTAGAAGCACGCGCGCCAAGCCTGTCCTGACGAGGACAGCTCCTGGGGACCCTCATGGAGGAGGGAAGTTACATAGGAGCCCGCAAAGGCGCGATGGTCGGCCAATCACGAACGGAGACGTCACTAGACAGCAGGCGTCCTGGCCGTGCCAGGATCCGCCAGCCAATCAAGGGCGTGGGAAATCCCGCGCGAGGGAGGACTCCTCCGAGCGAGGGAGGCAGCACATACATACACACGCACATGTTACCACCACAATGCCCGCTCTCTCTCTCCTTACAACTTCACACAATGCATCTTATATTCTATCAATGATATAAATACTTCCCGTTGTCACAGACGAAAACAAAGACCACCACTGGACTGTCTGTGACAATACGGTTACTAGGAAAAAAAGAACAACATTCTCTGATAACTGTAGCCCATTTCGATGTCCCTGGCGAGCGCTAGTGGCTAACGAGAGGCGATTCTGCCAACGCTGGCAGACGTCAAACCCCGCCCAAGATATGGGACGCTTAACATTAGGTGGGCACCATATCTGACAAGGCAGAATGCCGACAAGACCCGCCACACCCAGCCACTCCACCAGAAATGAAATGCAAAGCTCAATCTTAAATAAAACAACATATTAGCATAAAGAAAATCTTACAACCCCTCCCAAACACAATAGTATAATTTTAGCCTGCTATGCTCCCTGAGCGAGCTTCACAGAGCCCAGCCTACTAAGTGAAAGACAGGTTCAACTTAGGACTTTAGCTATAACATTGGCAACTTACAATTAACTATAAAAAAGAAAGAGTTTTTATGTGATTTTTTTATTTAATTTTAATGTTGTTTTTGACGGCTGCTCTACAGGGGCAAGCCTGGTTTTTCTCCACTCTCAACGCACACTGACTGAACGGCGAGGGTTCTCCTGCAAACAAACCCTCCCGTGACAAACAATCAGCCAAAACATTATCAGTGCCCTTAACATGCCACACATCCAACTTGTGTTCCGGCAGCAAAACAACACCTGACACTGATAAACTGCCCAGTTCATCACAAGACTGGCACTTCTCTTCGCTCTCTCCGGCAACGGGGCCTGCCAATAACCTTTCACTAGTTCTACCTTCGTGATGAGCGAGGCAGCCCCGAAGCGGTCTATGGTGTCGTCAACTCTAGGTAATGGATAGGCGTCTGTCAGGGATAATGTACCCACACTCTTGCAATCACCATCCACACGGATCTTGCCACTCAACTCAGGTTGCAAACTCACTGGCAACGACCACTCACGATATCCCTTATCCTTCAGACCCTTTTTCCACATGTAGTCTAGCTCTGCTTTCACGACAGACTGTTGAGCAGGATTTATACGGTAGGGAACTAACTTGAGCCTTGCACTGTCTCCAGCCTCCATGTCGGATTCTACCCCGTACATCAGGCCTGGAGAACCAACAAACATGCGGATGTACTGCCACAGCCTAGTAAACAACTTCTCTCGAATAACCACATACTTTTTGCCCTCGCACAACCCAGCCTTGACCACAGTTTCTAAGCTATAGCCTCCCTCCTTCTCCACCTCTGTCCCCAGAACAGCCAGGTCATGAGAGGGACAATCTGTACCACCTGTGCAGTAACTCCCACAGTTCATAATTGCTAAGGCTTCCCCGCCGATACCGTACATGCGCACCCCCACATTCCTTGCGACTACATCTGCCTGCGCAGCATCACCGCCTTCAGCGACATGGCCAGATACAGACGGTCTATGGTAGGGCTGTTGCATTCGACTAGAGCAGCATTGGGAGGCTATGCGACGACCAGGCACATCTATGCCACAGCCAACCTCACTAATCTGCTCAATGTCCTGATTCTGACCACCACCCTGGGCAGCCATGGGTCGACCCTGACCTGACCACCATGCCAAAGCCTCGTCGCTCACCTTGAACCACCGAAACAACGAGGCTAACGGTCTACTAACACTCAAGTGACCTGCCAGCGGAACATCGTGCACCGCATGAGTTGTGAGGCCTGGGTGCTCGGCACAACCAGTGGGGTATGAACCGAGCCGGTGCTGGAGTGCTGCACACTGCTGCTCAGGCAGGTGCTCTAGCGCTTCCACAGCCACCAGACTCGTGTCCCCCGCCCACTGCTCCGCCGAGACATGACAATCCCAACTCTCCTCCACCTGTGCCCCACTGCCCCCCTCTCCTTCTCCACCTTGGCTGCTGCAGACCAACGCAGGGACAGTAGGCTGCTCAGGTGGTTGCCTCACAAACTCCTTTAACAGGTTCACATGACATGTTTCCCCGTCCTCGTGTTCAATAGCCCCGTTCCCCCAACTCTCCTCCACCTGGGAACTACTCTGTCGCGGAGTGCCATCACGCCCAACCATGTCACTAGGGGGGACAGGTTCTGGGGCCACTCCGGAGCTCACCTCTGGGTCAAGTACCGAGTCGCCAAGAAGAGCCGCTGGATCAAAACTCACAAAACTTCTCCCAACTTTAGCTTTCTCCTTCCGACCGTTCCTCCGCTGGTCTAGAGAATGAGGAATAGGCTGTGACACCTTAGATGCACGAGATCGGGTGACAACACACGCCATCTGCTGTAATTGACACCTCTCGACCAACTCCTGCCCCTCCCTACTCACATCGTCCACCCTCTCAGCAACGACTAAGGGAGGAACCTCAGGAGTAGGCACCGCAAAGTCGTTGCCGAGAAGAAGGTCGACGCCCTCTACTGGCAGTTTCTCTACGATTCTAACATCTATCTCTCGTGTCACACCATCAACCTCCAGCTCCACTCGAACCAACGGGTATGACCGTGTAGCATTAATACCCTACACCACAACTACCCGTGCCGCGTTTATAGGTTGGCCTGTAAAGTTTTTCATCAGAGTCTGGGATGCACCTGTATCACGCAACAACTCCAACCCATGCTTGCAACCAGCCCAACTCACACAGCCACTCCCTCTATGGTTGCAAAAAGCATCGCGGACAGGTTTCGAGCCTTCCGGACACTCCTTCACTGGCTGTGCCCCCGCATCGGACATATCACCCCGGGTAAACGCAGAAGACCTCAGAGACACCCCAATGTTGCTAGCCAAAGACATGACTGCTGTAGGTTTGTTACTAGGGCAGGAACGTGTAAAATGCCCCTTGTTATGACACTTAAAACACTCTACTTCACCCTTGGACTTCCCCTGAGGTGGGGAAGGGCCCTGACCTTTCTTAAACGGGACGGTTTTTGGTTTGTGATCAAAATTAGTATCATTGCTCTTACTTTCGTTATTAAATATTGCATCACTGACTCGGGGGGGTGGAGTGTTGCGCCCCTTGTTAACTGCATCGGTCTGTTGTGCAGACCCGCACCCACGAATCAGCGATAATCTCAGATCAGCCAACTCAGCTGCCTTTTGTAGAGTTTTAGGTTGTTTCTCTTTGAGGTTCAAAGTCAGGTCGCCGCCTGTGCATTTAAAAAATTGCTCTAGAAGGACTAACTGCTCAATCTCTTCGAACGTTGTCACCTTCTCTGACCTCAGCCAATTTCTCAAAGCATCAGACAGTTCCCGGGCATGTTCTAGAAAAGTGCACTCATGACCCTTCGTAACACCCCGAAACTTCAACCTATATGTCTCTGGTTGTAACTCGTACGCCCGCAGAACAGCTTCCTTCAATACCTCATAATCGATGCAAGACTCTAAGGGCAACGCATTATATGCCTCGAGTCCTTTGCCAACCAACCTAGAGGAAACAAGGGCTGCCCACTTAACCTCGGGCCATTGGTGCTCCCGGCACTTCTTCTCAAAACGCAGGAAAAACTCGGTGACACCCGACTCGTCAAATGCAGGGACTAACTTAAGAAGGTGCGATAACGACTGATCAAAACCTCGATTCCCAGAACCGAGACGCTGCCCTGTCGACTCCACCCGCGACTTCTCAAGCTCTATGTCTGCACAGTACTTCGTAGACTCAACCTGAAGCTCAGCCTCACGTATGGCCTTTCTCTCCTCAGCCTGAATCTTAGCCATCTCAAGCTCAGATTCCCGCTGCTGCTGCTGCTGCTGCATCTTAGCCATCTCAAACTGCTGCTTAGCCATCTCAAGCTGGAAGAGCATATCTGGAGTTAAACCTTGAGCAGGAGGAGATGCAACATTTGGAGACCCACCCAGTGATCCACCAAGGGGCAAACCACGCTGCCAGTGACTATCGGCCTGCGGGAACGTCCTCGGATCCGGTGTTCTAGAGAGCATGATGGGAGTAGAGTGGAAGGGGAGCTTGGCCGAAGGTGCCAAAGCACCCGCTCCACCCTGTGCACCACGCACCCCGCCCAGCGCACATGCCACCAGGTCACTTCTCGTCATGCTGCTAGTGCCAACATGCCCCATGACCATGGCCAAACACTGGAAACCATACCGATCAATCCCCGACACCCGGTCAACAGTAATAGGCATCTCCAGAAACTTCCTTGCATCCTCCTCACTAGTTACTACTCTAATGTCATCTAACAAACCCAGCTTCTGCACCTCAGAGCCTGCTTCCCGTACTGTGTCCTCAAAGTGCACTGATCCGTCGGTCGACATAGTGTCCACCGGAAATCCTCAACGTTTATAAAAAAAAAAAAGTACCTAAACTCTCATGTAGCACTAGTCACTCAAAAAAATGCTCGAAGACAACTCAAGTGCTATACTACGTTGCCAAAAAACATTCCAACGTGTCCAAAATATTCCTCAAAAACAAATGTCCACTGCTAAACTGTGAGAAATAACAATCGACCCCCAAACGGTGATTACAAAAAAAACAAATCTCCACAAAAAATCCTGCAATTATTTCATAGTTATGACGACTAAGATAAGATACTAGGCAAGGTTGCCATTTGTTACGACCGGGGCTACGAATAAAACAAAGGCACTCAAGATTGGACTAGTAATAGGGCACTATGCAACAACGGTACGCTAGATCCAAACCCTCGAACTTATATGCCGGCGAACAAAACACCTATACCCTCCAGTGTTAATCTGCGATAGCGGGTTATCGTTAACTGGGCATAAATGTACTCTACTTCAGGCTAACCAGCACTGGTATAGCCTGATAACAAACAAGATGCAAGTTACGTTAAAATGCATAAACGGAATCTATGGAAAGATCAATTAAATCACTGCACGATTTAATACAATAAAAAGATGCTTCAATACAGTTACTCTAAACAACAATAAACTCTTCACTCCTATCTGAAAGAAAGTTAAGTATAGTCCTACGGCATAGACCTGGAAACTTCTGAAGAAAGTCTGATGCTCATAAGATGCTCGTATCTTAAACTTAGAACTATATAAAGGCAGGAGGCAGGACACCACACGTGTAAATCGAATACACTAAAAGATAGGACATATAATGTTAACTGACACGAGAATACTATAAATGCGCAACGGTAGCAATGCTCGACACTAAAAAGAAGTACTTCCTCATCAACGAAACAGTCTGCTATGGTTGTGCGGCTCAGCAACAACCTAGACTAATAAATGCTGTGAATAATAATGCACACATATCAAAGAGCTTATATTAAATACTAACAAGTGCCTACTCAATTAATAATGTCTAGCTGGGATACTCTAGGTAAGGAACTGAGGTTGAGCAAGACAGGCTCGTAGCCTAGCGATGTCCTTAAGACTGCATCCTTTAAGTTACATTAATTGACGAGGGGGCTCTCTTGATAGATCCAGATCACAAGTACTGTATCTGGTTCTATCCTGGCGACCCTCTAAAGACAAGCAAAGAGGAAACAAAGTGTGGAACTGGTACAGGCCAAAACCCTCAGTCAACACAATGCTGCACTCGCAAAGGACGCAACCGAAAAGACAACCCCGGCTACCACAGGACCGGTCGAAGTTGTGTAGGTATAGGCAAACCGTACACACATCGGAGACAACGACTACAGTTACCTTATCCCAGTCTAGCATTAAATAAAAAAGCAGAAACACTAAATCAAATATGGAGACACACAAAGTTCTTAACCTATACTAACTAAGAACCCTCAAACCTATTCTAAGTACATGTAAATATCTCTGAGGACGGCGCATGCAATACAATGGGCCGGCTATGAAACCGTATGCAGAACCCAAGGGGAGTGTTGTGCAGTTAATAAAGGTTAGAGTATGGAAAGAGAGAATCGAGTGAGAGAAACAGTGATAAAGGGGGTGATCGGGAGAGAGTATGCAAGGGATGTTAGAAGCACGCGCGCCAAGCCTGTCCTGACGAGGACAGCTCCTGGGGACCCTCATGAAGGAGGTTAGTTACACAGGAGCCCGCAAAGGCGCGATGGTCGGCCAATCACGAACCGAGACGTCACTAGACAGCAGGCGTCCTGGCCGCTCCAGGATCCGCCAGCCAATCAAGGGCGTGGGAAAGCCCGCACGAGGGAGGACTCCTCCGAGCGAGGGAGGCAGCACATACATACACACGCACATGTTACCACCACGCTGCCCGCTCTCTCTCTCTCCTTACAACTTCACACAATGCATCTTATATTCTATCTATGATATAAAATACTTCCCGTTGTCACAGACGAAAACAAAGACCACCACTGGACTGTCTGCGACAATGCGGTTACTAGGAAAGAAAGAACAACATTCTCTGATAACTATAGCCCATTTCGATGTCCCTGGCGAGCGCTAGTGGCTAACGAGAGGCGATTCTGCCAACGCTGGCAGATGTCACAATTGGCATTTCTACCTACAGCTATATCCATCTATAATACTACCTACCTATACTACCTAAGACCTACGACCTACAACCTACAGTATACTACCAAGCTGTACACACCAGATACTTTTTTGACCGAGTGTACATATGCTACCTATGGAGTATTATAATGTAGGGGAGGATGTTAAACAAATTAAATATAGTTATAGATAAACTAATAAATATACCCTACCTCCTTAACCCCTTCTGAACTGGCAACGTCTTTTTCATTTTATTCTGGCTAACTAATAAAAAATTATATTCAGTTAAAAAAGGGCCTCCAGCAATTAACAGCCTTCTAACTATCACAATTAACCCTTTTTACCACCACAGATCCTTCTTAAACTGCACAAAATCGTCTAAATATAGCTAGAGTAAAATTTAAAAGACGTCGCCAGTACAGAAGGGGTTAAAATATAGTTCTAATGCAAGTCAGAATTAAAGGAAAAATTTGGTTAATGAATGACCCACCTGTAGCTGAGCATGTACGAGGGGCGCATCCTTTGGTCTGCCCATGAGGTAGAAGTTACGAGGGACTTGGTGTGTGTTGCCCTCGGGTAGTGTGAGGTGTGAGGTGAGGAAACAGACGTCTACAGCATCTAACAGTCCGTCCTGACAGTGGGTGTCTAGTTCAAGGTCCGACTAGATATTCAGGCTCAACGCTTCATTTGCTACTTGCCCACTCTGGAATACAAAAAACATATATACAGTACAGTACATAGAATACAAAACCATTTGTCAGGTTCTTTGATTTAAGATCAGACGCATTTTCCGATCCCACGTCTTTTTTGGTCCGCCCCTTGATGCAGCTCTCTCCACATTCATGGATTTGCATCTTTTCACCCAACTTTGTTCATCCATAGTTTTGGGGAAGTGATAGAGAAGAGGAAGCATTATTACAGTTATTTATGTATTAACCACAGTGACGTTTTTTTTATGACACATAAGAGTAGTGTTGGTAAAGCAATTGACCACTTGCGAGTTTCAGGCTATAATCGATTTTTTATTAATTTCACCACAACACCAAACACCTCCAATGAAATTAATGAAAGCATATAATATTATATGATCCACCAGGAAGTTTGAGCTGTGGCCGTCAATATTTAGCAGAATTATCAGCTAAAATACGGTCATAATACATATAGAAATACATAAAACCAAATTGATCATAATTTCTATCCACTGGAAACCTACATTATTATTGTATTTCTGTTAAATATCAATGTCTACAGCTCTAACTTCCTTACAGAACGAAACTCGCAAGTGACCAATTAATATACTAACCACAGTGATAGTAGTGTTGGATGATGACACAGGAACCAGTTGGTCGTAGCGATGGAGGTTGATGGTGAGAGTCGCCCCTTCAACGTCATCCATCAGGTCACTCACTACGTACACTTTCACCTGATGGATAAAATAATTAACTTGTACAGTAGGCCTATAATGAAGACTTAATGATGTTTTTGTTACTGCTATAGGATTTTACAGAAGTTAGAATAGAACACACATTTATCTAGTACAATACCTTCCAAACTAACTCTCTTTACTTTGTGATTTAACCCTTTCAAGCACAGGACACAATTTGATAGCGTAATGCATAAATGCGCGGAATTTCACTGTGAGTATCCTAGGTTCGAGTCCTTGGAGTGCCACATGTATTTGTTGATTTCATTAATTAAGTTTAGAAGTAAAGTTGGTTGATGAAAAAATATGAATATTTAAAAGCCTTTGTGACCATCAGGGGTGTTTAATAATAATAATAATAATAAGCATGTTACTTATTTCTCATAAGCGCCAATTTTTCCGAAGAATTCACTAGCGCTCGTAAAGAGAAAGAAAAAAGAACAAAATCAATGCATCAAAAGAAAGCTTATATACAACACACATATAACAATCACTAGCAGTGGCAAAATAGCCTAAACTCTATAGCCATCTGTCATGACACCTCTCTCAAGATCATAGCTTCTCTCAAAGAGAAAAGTCTTAAGTTGTCTCTTGAAGCATTCAACAGAACTCAGCTGTCTCATGGACAGCGGCAACCTGTTATACAACCTCGGAGCCATGTAGGAGAATGACCTTTCAAAGAAAGAAGACTGCTGGAAAGCCCTTGGTTCATCAAGACGAAAAGGGTAATTTTCATGACGCACAACTACACCATGGTGTGCCGGTGGGCGCCTGAGCAGCTCCGCAAAGTACCTAGGCTCACCAAATTTGAGAACCTTAAAAGTCACTGAACACAACTTAAATTCTATTCTTGCTCTTACTGGCAGCCAGTGCAGTTCCATGTGAAGAGATGTAGTAGGAGTTCTAGGTGGAACACCAAAAATGAGTCTTGCGGCCCTGTTAAGAACAGACTGAACTTTCTTTAAAATATAATTTGGAAGACCCACCAACAGGGCATTGCAATAATCAACACGAGAGAAGACCAATGAGTGAACCAACGTCAGGAGGCAACGTCTGGTTATAAACGGCTTCACCAAATAGAGATTTCTGATGTGCAAGTAACAACTTTTAACTATCTGGTTTACATGCTCTTTGAAATCTAATCGGGAGTTCACATATACACCCAGATTTCGAACAGAGTTGGCCGGTCGCAGCTGAGATCCACCCACATTGATGGAGAGGGCACCTACTATATCATCAGCTCTTCTATTTCCTCGGATGATGAGAATATCAGTTTTACCATCATTTAGTTTAAGTTTTCTCGCTCTCATCCACTTCTTGATATCAGACATCAACAATTCCATCTTACTCCGTATATCAACTATATTTGTGATTCTCACATAAATCTGGGTGTCATCTGCATAAAAGTGAAAGGTGACATTATGTGCACGAAGAAGAAGAGACAAACTGCTGATATAAATTATGAATAGGATAGGACCTAAAACTGATCCCTGCGGAACACCATACTGCAGGGGTGTCGAGTCCGAGACCATTTGATTTACCATCACACTCTGGGATCTACCTGACAAGTACGACCCAAGAAGCAAGAGAGCGGAGTCACACGCACACCACAATCATAAAGATCACTCAATAACAACTTGTGATCCACTGTGTCAAAGGCCGCAGAGAGATCAAGCAAGACCAATAGTGAGGCCACACCATTGCAAATGTTCTCAACTAGATCATTATGTACTCTAATCAATGCTGTTTCAGTTGAATGATGCTGTCGGTAAGCAGACTGAAAAATTGGGATAGTTTCATTCTGCTTAAGTAGTGGTTGTAATTGGTCAAGTATTGCACGCTCTAATATCTTTGATATGAAGGACAGGTTGGAGACAGGACGATAGTTCAACATGTTCTCAACATCAAGTCCAGGTTTCTTTAGACTAGGTCGGAGTAGTGCATGCTTTTCAGAATGTGGGAAGCTACCTTCAGAGAAGCACTTATTAATTATTTTGGAAATAAACTCAACTGTGTGATCATAGACTCTTGGTAGCTTGGAAACATTTATGGGATCCAACGGGCAAAATGTTTTATTGAGGTTTCTTATGTAGGACGAGATCATGTCCACCTCTACTGAGTGAAAGGATGAGAGGACATTATTAGGCATGTGTCGGGGTTGGAGTACAACTGAAAGTTCTTCACCAACAGAAGCATCATCCAGTTCCTGTCTTATGCGAGTTATCTTGCCAGCAAAAATTGACACAAAGTTGGCAGCCAACTCGGCATCGGGTACAGAAGGTCTTAAGCTGACTCTTGTTTTTCCAAGTAAACTGTTTACAATTGAAGCCAACCTCCTCTGGTCGTTACCACATGAGTCAACTTTTCCCTGATAATACACTTTCTTTTCATCTTTGATTGTGTTGACCACGGCTCTCCTGGCTGACAGATATTGCAACCATGTAGAGTCTGTTTTATTTTTCCGCCATTCACGTTCAGCTCTTCTACGCGCTCTTCTAAGAAATTTAACTCGAGTGCTATACCAGGGTGAATCATCTCGTACTATGATTTTCTTCTCTACTTCTGGACAGTGATGATCGAACACTAATTTAAGTGCATTTCTATCTACCTCCACCAGCTGATCTGAAGTAAGGTTGGAAGTATCAATACTTCCCAAGTACTGTTTTACTTCACTGCTAGCCAAATTTTGGTCTGTATTTTTATAATTTCTAAATCTGATTACTTTTTCATGTGTGAGTGGCTTAGGGAAATCAAAGCTGAAAGTAATCAAAGCATGATCAGAGGTATTAGGGTCAGCATTCTCAACATCAACATCCAGAACACCACCACAACCCACAGGAGAGAGAACCAAGTCAAGGGTGTGTCCTAAGATATGAGTTGGGTGGGACACATGGTTTACAAAATTGTTCTGATCAGTCAACTCAAGGAACTCAGGAGAGAATGGCTTCAGATGAGGGCTGTCAACCCAGTAATTAAAATCTCCACATATGAAGTCTTCCGGTTTTAGCAGAAAATTCCTCGAGAAACTGCCCAAACTCTTCCATAAAACCCCTATCTGTGCCACGATGGCCAGGCCTATAGACAACTGCCATTCTTAGAATTTGTTGATGGAGTTTTATTTCCACTTCCAACAGTTCATAATAAAGAGGGGCTGGGTATTGGCTTATTTGCAAGATATTCACCAGAGATGTGGAGTAGACAACTGCCACTCCACCACCCGGATGATCTCCCCTAGGCCTAGGAACATTTATTATGGAATGGGTTTTAGGCAATGCCGCCTGGATAATATTCAGATCTGACTCGAACAACCAGGTCTCAGTGAGACATAATACATCAAGGTTACGTTCATCCAAGATCTCGCAAATATGATCCATTTTGTTACGCAAGGAACGAACATTCAACAGACCCAGTTTCAACCGGCTCCCGTGTGCATTTTTCAGTGTTTTGAACCTACAAAATTTGTGTTTTCAATAACTTTATTTCTCTGACCTGTCATTAGAGGACAATTTCTACTTGAGGCGAAATGATTTGGCGGCTCCGTAACTGATGTGGAGCTCATACAATTTATACATTTGGGGGAAGTCTTGTTGGTGCAGTCCTTTGAGTTATGAGTACCGGCACAGAAGTTGCATTTTGCAAGGCTCCTGGTCCAGATGAAATTCCTCCAATAGTACTTAAGAATTGCGCCTTGGTGCTCGCTCCTGTATTGGCAAAAAATTTCCATCTGTGTACTCATACCTCATGCTTCCCAGTACCCTGGAAAGAAGCAAACATCCATCCAGTTCCTAAAAAAGGTGCCTCTTCAGATCCATCAAACTACAGACCAATAGCTATAACTTCCACTCTTGGTAAAGTCTTTGAAATTATATTAAATAATCACATAATTAAGCATCTTGAGAATAATAAATTAATCAGTGATAGGCAATATGGTTTTAGACGATGTCGATCAACTGCAGACATTCCTTGCCTTCTTACGCATCAAATCAACCAAGCTACAGACCAACATGGTGAAACACATACAATAGCACTGGATATATCAAAGGCATTTGATAGAGTCTGGCATCAATCCTTATTGTCGAAGATGTCACACTACGGCCTTGCATCATTAGTTCCACTAATTTCTTCTTATCTTCATAACAGAAAAATACGTGTAATGGTAGATGGCCTTTATTCTCAATTTCACTCAATAAATGCTGGTGTTCCCCAGGGATCAGTTTTGGCCCCAACTCTGTTCCTCATTCATATCAATTATCTCATATCTACCACTCATAATCCAATACATTCCTACGCAGATGATTCAACACTCCACAGTTCCTTCACATTTACCAATTCTTTCACCCAACCCGATCTTATAAATTCAAAAATAAACACTGCAATTTCTCTGAACCAGGACCTTTCTAGAATTAATGAATGGGGACAAAGAATCTAGTTTCCTTTAATGCACAGAAAACCAAGTACTGTACATTCAATTTTCTAACCGACAGAATCTCACTGACTCCCATATATTTTTTAATGATGTAAATATTCCCACTTCCCCTAGTATTGACATTCTCGGTGTAACATTAACTACTAACTTGAGCTGGACACATTATGTTAGAGGCATTGCTAAGAATGCCTCTAAAAAACTGGGACTCCTGTACAGAGTTCGAGAATTCTTCACTGACGAGCAGTTGGCCGTAATATATAAAAGTCATGTGCGTTCTCAGATGGATTACTGTTCACCTCTGTGGGGTGGAAGTGGAGTGGTTGCATTGAGGCAGTTGGACAAAATTCAAAATAAAGCTATTAGATTAATCAATAACCCTGCAATCACACAGGACCTTCCTACATTATCCATACGAAAGAATCGTTGCATCCCTTGCATTATTCTACAGATATTTTCACAGCAATTGTTCCGAGGAACTTGCTTCAATTGTGCCGCCTCTCCACATCTTTCCCCGTAGAACTAGGGCAGCTGAGAGCGCCCATGAATTTACACTTTCTCCTCCACAATGCAGAACTTCTGCTTATCAGAATTCATTTATCCCCAGAGCTACTACTCTTTGGAATTCACTTCCTTCGAATTGCTTTCCACTAACTTACATTCTACAAATGTTTAAATCCAGTTGTTACAAACATTTTATGAATGAAGGATGCCTTTAGGCACATGGACCTTTTTGTTTTATCTGTATTTTTCCTTCCTCCGTTCATTGTCTCTAAAAAAAAAAAAAAATTGGATCCTCATTTTTCCGATAACACCTGTCACTGGTATGGCCAAAGCCCTGGCAATGGTAACATTGTGTTACCCAGAAGCGATCGTATGCACGACATCTCACAAGTTCAACATACACAGAATTGCCATCATCCACAATGGAAGAGCGTATTTCAGGTGTCATTTTTACTACCGCAGTCTTTGTGTGTGCATCACTCTTTTGCTTGGTGAATAGCAAATTCATAGCTAAGCCATCGTCGACCAGGGACTTTATTCTTGGGTTCTTGTTGAGGATGCTGGGAATTATCTCATTATCCTCAGTGTCATTAGCAATGCCTACCAGAGTCATTTTTGGCAGCATCTTCTTTGGTTCGGAGACACTGAAGGCACTGTCCACCCCCAAACACTGATTGATAGCCCTTCCTGCGTCTTCTTTGGCTTTCTTGGATGGAAGTCGTACCACCAGTACACCTGAATCAGTTCTAGTTAACTTGTTAACCGGAACCGAAGCCAAAGCAGTCTCGATTGCCTTTGTATCTGGTGGGCTTACTGGCTCGGAGGATCGGTCTTTTGGCTTCACTACCAGGACCTGATGGTCCCAGACAGTTTTTTTCTTTCCACCATCTACCACCTCAGTGGTGCGTTTGGTCGGCTCCTTTTTGGTCTCTTCAAATGTTTGCTGAACTATCTTGGCAAACAAGGGAATGTCGGGGGCAGCAACTTTAGTCTCAAGGATATCCATTCTGTTACCAATACTCTCTATCTCCACAGCCACCGCAGCAAGGGCACCCTTCACTTCGTTTACAATGGCAGTCTTCACTTCACCAACTAGGGCAGCCGTCAGGTCATCCAAGGTCTGCTGACTAATTGCTGCGTCCTTAGCAGGTGGTATCGCAAACAGTGCAATGCCATTTAAATCCAGGTTTCTTCTTTGCAAGTACTCTGAGGTCCTCATCATCAACATTTATACAGTTGACGTGAAAATATGTACCACACAAGTAGCAGCCAAGCGATTTGGTCTTGCCCACAACCTTCCCGCAACTGCAACTCTGCTTGCTTGCTGCCATTTCAGTGGAAGTAACCAATAATTAAAAACAAAAACACCTGTTTTTCGTATCTGATTAAAAATAAGAGAAAACCCTAGTTTAAAAAAAACGTGAAAATAACTACCTGGGACAGACCCCAGGTAGCGCCGTCCCCGTCAGTGCCACCACAATGGAAAACAATTAAAATGGAAAAGAAAAAAAGGGAAAGTGGTGTCTCCAAGGTCACCGCGGGCAGGTGGGGATCGACTTGGCTACCCTTTGGGGGTAGCCCAACCGAGATGCGTGGAGAGACCACGCACAGGATGGCAGATGTGTGTGGTGCAAAAACTTTAACCAATTTTGTACACTGTTTTGAGCTTATAGCAGTGACAATACAATTTCCACGGTACTCAGCAAGACCCTATTGGTTACGATACTGCCACTGCGCAAAGCTTTAGACACCTTTCGTTTAGTTACTTAAACCTCTGCAGTTGCCTTTGAGTTAGCTGTGGGCAGAAAACTATTTTGGAGAGGTAATTATGAGATTGAGAGAACTCTATTTCTGAATGCTAAACGGCAACCCCCGAGTCCACAGGATAGCGAGAGGATTAAGAAAAAAATCAAATTCCAAAAGAGTAGGTTCTAACAAATTGCTTCTATGTAGTACCAAATACCATAAACAGTACAGTGAATAATACAGTATCTTTCAAAATATAATTTGTACTTTTAACCCTCTCAGGATCTTATGACGCAATACATTTCATATTTTTGGCTATTATTAGACTATTTTATTCAGATTAGGAAGGGTATATGGCAGTTAGAGGGTTGATTGATACCTTCTTTACCCTTTTACCTCCTACAGATACCTTCTTTACCCTTTTACCTCCTACAGATCCTTCTTAAGCTGTACAAAATCGTCTCATGATAGCCAGAATAAACTGTTAGAACGCGTCATGATCCTCAAGGGGTTAAATCACCGTCATTTTTTTTTTTTTTTTTTTTTTTTTTTCTATATTCCAACTACTCCCTCTCGGGCATAGGCTGAGAGCCTGTACATTCCACCGCTCAACACGGTGAAGCCCGTGAGGTCTTGTTCCAGTCTGGGGAGTGAGACATGTGAAGCATCCATCATGGCTCGAAGCAGCTCCATCTCTGAAGCGGCTGGTTGCTTCGCTCAAGTGCTTCACCGTCTCACCCTCCAGACTCAGACCCTCACTCTCAGAACGCCACCTATATGGAAATAAATAGACTAAAGTGTATCCAATATGTGTGTGAATTTGTATTTTGTTTTTGTGTGTTAATTTGTTTCTGTTGTGTTGTCCCTATTCTGGCTCTGTCTTGAGTCGGCCACCCCCCAAACAAATAAATATAAAGGAAAAGAGGGAAACAAAAATAAAAATAGGAAAAGTGGGGATTGGGCCTGAGTATATAGAATAGAATTGAGTATATAGTATCCAAAATAAAATTAATGCTGGACTTACATTTTCTACATCCATGTACACTGACGTTATAATCGGAGCAAAGAAGTTCTTGACGTAGTAGTGAAGCATCTTCCACCGCCCTTTGTACTCTGTAAGATCAGTTATGTATTAGGGGTTATCATACAGGAAATTTTACAGTTAATTTTCTATAATCAAAGTTTTCCTGGCAGCCAGTGCCATGTAACATCTTTATGTGTTATTTATGTTGAGATTCCCAAGTGTGAACATGAACAGCAGTATACAAATCAGATTATTATTATGTGTTTTCCATCAACCAACTTCACATCTAAACTCAATTAATGAAATCAACAAATACATGTGGCACTCCAAGGACTCGAACCTAGGATACTCACATTGAAATTATGCGCACTTATGCATTACGCTATCAAAGCTTTGTGGCTCATCAAATTGACACTGGATTTGGCAGACTGATCACCAATAGCACCAAGCATGTCTTGGGAGATCTAAGACTGCTCAAGCTCCAGCTTGGATGACAAAACCACAGCTCCAGGTTAGATAAAAATGTAAAACTTGCAAAACAAACAAACCAAAAACAGGAACTACACAATATAAAGACAAAATAGCTTATCAAAATCACTATGTGGAAATAACGATTTAGCAAAATACACATTTGAAATAAAAGAACACAAAACCACCACATAGAATGTACGATCGACCAAAAAACAATCTTTACACTAGTGAGCTGTAAATAATCTAGTGTGAACGGAATGAATCGGGTGAAACATAAGTCTGTGAGGTATTATCATAAGATTTCGACTCACTTCCAGAATGTTTTGAGCGTTAGTGTAAAGATTGTTTTTGGTCGAGTGTACATCACTATATGAGTAAGTGAATTTGGGTCCCAATCAAATTAATCCCACATATATTAACGTATTCTCGTCATACTCAAGGAGTTAGTCAATTTGAGAAGTTCAGGACGTTCTGGTAAATTCTGTACAAATGTTGAACTGACCAATAGATGCCCATGATGCTCCCTGGCATATATCGTTGAGTTGCCAGTATAGCGCTTCCATGGTGTACCCTTCACCCTCTTCCGTCACTGAACTCCTCCAGCGCCGGTAGAACTCTGTCTCCGCCTTTACTGCCATGGCTTGGTGAACCTAAACAATACACAAGTACACAGTCACTCAGAAAAGTTTGTGAACATACATATACACACATACAAGTTTAAAGACTGCTTCATCCACAGAGAGCGTGGTTTCAGTACTTCAGTACAGTACAATTAAAATTTAAAACTTGCAAACAAAGCAAACCAAAACTGGGACAAAGACAATATACTGTAAAGTCAAAACAACTTATCAAAATCGCTATGTGGAAACAACGCTTACTAAAATAAACTTTATGAAATAAAAGAACACAATCCACCACATAGGGTGTACATTACTACATGAGCAAGTTAATCTGTTTCCCAAGCAAACTAATTGCACACATAACAATGCACTATCGACACGTTCATAAGTTTAAAGACCGTTTCATCCACAGCGAGCGTGGTTTTAGTCTCTTTACTGTAGTACAGTACAATAAAGACTTGCCACAACACAGCCACATCATGTCATCACAGTGGCCGATGTTGGTACAGTGCTAACAGTGTCTCAGCAAGACTCAACTGTCCCCCCAAAGCACTTGCACATGCAGTATTGGCACCTCACCAGCCTGCCCTGTGCAACATTGCAGCTCTGCAGAAAGTGAACTACTGTAGTACAAACACTTCCCAGTATTGTACGGTTGTACCCTGGTAACTGTCTTGATGGTGTAATGGTTTGAGTGTTTAAGATCTGTATGTGGTAACCCAGGTTCGAATCCCGGGTAAGTCACATGCTTTTATTAATTACATTGGGAGGTGTTTGGTGTTGGGAGTGAAATAAATAAATAAGATTATGCATGCATGTAACTGGGCCTTTAAAAATATATTATTGATATTAGTATGCTACCATGCTTTGCGAGCCTTCGTTTCACATATTTGGCTTTAGTGGTGGTGATACAAACTTGTGCTAATTATAATGTAAAACTTGCAAAGTAAACAAACCAAAACTGGGACGACACAAGATAAATGCTAAAGAACTAATCAAAATCGTTATGTGGAAATAACGCTTAATATGGCGGATGAAAGAATTAGTGATAGAAAAATATATGAGAAAGCAAAATAAATATAGGCCGTCTTTAGTAAAATATTTACAGGAGGTAGGATGACATCAAAATTGTGAGGTGAATTACAAGGACAGAAAACATAAACAGAAAATGAGAAAAAAAAAGAGAAAGCAATAAAAAAGACAGTACTGAAAAGAGAGAGAGAGAGAAAAAAAAAGAGAATAAATAAATAAATATACCGGTATATATAAGAATCAACGAACTTAGAACCGATACCTGTGAAAGATAGAGGTAGTATTGGTAGATGATAGTCTGTCCGTCGTCCGGTGGCATGACCATATGTAGCCCTATCTGTAGCTCCAGTTCCTGTTGTCCGAGGGGATGGTGTTGGCGGTGGTAAGACATGGCCGAACTCCTGCCCCAGTCCTGCTCAATGGTCACTTCACTCATGGACCTAAATATACACACAACAATTACTGTGCTGTAGTTATAGTATTTTATTATTTTTGTTTTCTGTTTAAGGGAGCCCAGACGATATTGTGCAGCATAATTTACTGGTTCAGCTCAATGTTTTTTTAAGGAAGGGGTTTAGTTTGCTCTCTAAACCTCTATCAAACTTTAAAAAACACCCACAAGACCCCCATTCGATGTAAATTTGTAAATTTTTTGTTGGCCGAGTGGATGGTGTTGGCGGTGGTAAGACATGGCCAAACTCCTGCCCCAATCCAGCTCAATAGTCGCCTCACTCATGGATCTGCACACATACACAACAATTATAATGTAAAACTTGCAAAATAAACAAACCAATTCTGGGACGTTACAAGATACACGCAAAGGAACTAATCAAAATCGCTGTGGAAATAACGCTCAATAAAATAAAATGTATATTATATCATTATTTTTAACATCGTTCTTAACACCAGTAACCCGCAAATGAAATTAATGAAAGCATGTGATTCTCCCAGGATTCAAAATTACGATACCACATACAGAATTTACACGCTCTAAACATTACACCATCAAGACATTATGAGGTTATAAAAGCAGGTGAAAATATAATGTAAAACTTGCAAAATAAACAAACCAAAACGGGGACAATACAATATAAAGGAAAAATAACTTACCAATATCGCTATGCTTTCATCAATATAATGTATATTTTTTTTATTAATTTCATGCCAACACCAAACACCTCCAATGAAATGAAAGCGTATATGTGATCCACCGGGATTCGAACCTGGGTTATCACACACGATTTTTAAACACGCTAACCATTACACCACCAAGACGGTTAAAGGAGAGACATACTTGAAGGAAGGCCAGGACTGGAAGCCGTACTCTGAAGCAAATCGGCAGCACGGGAAGTTCTCCCCCTGCCAGGCGTCCAGGATGTAGTTGTAGTAGTAGACTGTAACATGAACATGGGGTCAAGTAGAGATCCTGTTGTAAGAAAGAGAGGCCTGATTTTTCTTTTCACTCCATTTTGGTGTCTCAACTATAGTCCGTTCATTCTAGGTTGGGCAGAAATTCTAACCTCTAACCTCTGTAACTCAAAAAGGGCTAGATCAAATGAGCTGTCAATTTCCACACCTATTCCCTAGCCAAGTCTTCCTATTTGGTAGAAAAAAATTAGCACGATTACTCTAGTCCTTTTTTAGTTCTATAAATTGAAAGCAACTTATATAAAAATTTAATCCAGATAGTTATAATTGCATAAAGTAAAACATAGAGGGTCCACAAATTCTTAAGAGTGAGCTAGAGACTATGGTATCCGAGTGTAGCCTACTATACCACAGCTAAATTTGCTGTCTCAATTTTTAACATCGTTCTTAACACCAATAACACCCGAAGTTAAATTAATGAAAGCATGTGATTCTCCCAGGATTCGAACCTAGGATACCACATACAGAACTTACACACTCTAACCATTACACCATCAACACAGCCCTTACCGTCACCATAGAAGTTGCTATATGGATGCTTGCCACAAATCCCTCCTCCTCCGACTCTATGCCGTTGTTGGGTGAGCTGACGACAAACGGCCTTGTGTCGTCTACCTCCAAGCTAACATTACGTATGGTGTCAATGTACAGCTTCACGTAGTCCTCCTTGTACTGCTCAAAGTTGAAAATTGTTCCGTACCTGAGAATAGAATAGACAGTTAACCCTCTCGCTATCCTGTGGACTCGAGGGTTGCCGTTTAGCATTCAGAAATAGAGTTATCTCAATCTCATAATTAATTCTATCTATCTATCTATCTATTTACTCTGGCCCAATCCCCACTTTTCCTATTTTTCTTTTCGTCTTTTTCCCTCTTTTTTTTTCCCCCTTTTTTTGTGGGGGGGGGGGAGGGGACTGACTTAAGACAGAGCAAGAACAGAGAAAACACAAAACACAACATGAAACAACGAACACACACAGACAAAACACAAACTCACACACATCTCATAATTTCATAATTACCTCTCCAAAATTAGTTTTCTGCCCACAGCTAACTCAAAGACAACTGCAGAGGTTGAAGTAACTAAACTAAAGGTTTATAAACACCCCTGATGGTAACAAAGGCTTTTAACCCTTCGAGTACCAGCGATGTGTGATATATTTTATTCTAGCTATATTTTGACGATATTATGCAGCTTAGGATGGATCTGTGGTAGTTAAGAGGGTTGGTTGAGATATATTGAAGCCTTATTATTGTCAGATATTCTTCCTAAGCTGAATATAATCGTCTAAAAGTTGCCAGAATATGATAAAAAGGACGTCCCTGGTACTGCAAGGGTTAAGTATCCCAGAAAAGGCGCAAATCGCGTTCTGTGCGTGAAAGGGTTAAGTAAGTAGGGCTTATTTATTTGTTTATTTATCTATTTATTTATTATGGTTCTAGTTTCCTCCCTAGACCACCATTGAGCTTAACCCTTTCAAGATCCAAGACGCATTTTTGTTTTGTTTTCTAGCTACTATTAGACGATTTCATTCAGATTATGAAGGGTATATGGAACTCAGAGGGTTGATTGAGATAGCCTTTGCCCATTTAATACCCACATACCCTTCCTAAGCTGCATAAAATTGTCTAATGATAGCCAAAATAAATTTGTTAAAACGCGTCAGAGCTTCAAGGGGTTAATAAATTATCCTCAAGATCCCCATTCAAGATAAATACAGTATGTAGATTTTACGATAGAATTAATTTACGTGGACCTATTCCTATACAACTAAAGAAACACAATAATTCTATCTATTGCCACACACCTTAATCCCCAAGGGATTGGCCACGAATGAACCGTCTTCATATGCTTCCATATGCTGAGGAAATGCGAAAGTGATCCCGGACCTCAAGAATTGGAACTTTAGAATGTTGTTCCTGTTAGAGCTGAGCTCTGTCTCTTATCAGCCACCTCTAGCTATGGGGTATGTGCCTGAGTAGGCCTATATACATCTATCTATCTATCTATATACTCAGGTGGGCCCAATCCCCACTTTTCCTTTTTTTTTTTCCTTTTTTTTTTTTTTTTATAATACATATTATGAAATATAAAAACACAAAACAAACTTAACATACAAGTAGTGTAATGTAAAAATTAACTCTGAAAAGTTAACAGAATGAATATAAACATCAATGTGGAGGAGCACTTTATTGACAACGTTTTGCATCTCTCTCTCTCTCTCTTCAGGTCACGTTACCTGAAGAAGCTATCTGCGAAACGTCAATAAAGTTCTCCTCAAATGGTGTTTTTATTCATAGTGCAATGTACTGTACTGTAGTTACAAATGTTCAAAAGGCCAAAACTATAACATAAATTAAGGGTAAGTAATTATAAAACAAAGTTTAAACAAGCTCCATAGTATAACATACAAGTAATTAAAATTAAAATGTAAAACTTGCAAACAAAGTCAAACCAAAACTGGGACAAAGACAATATAAAGTCAAAACAAAATATCAAAATCGCTATGTGGAAACAACGCTTACTAAAATAAAATTTATGAAATGAAAGAACACAATCCACCTCATAGGGTGTACATTACTACATGAGCAAGTTAATCTGGTTCCCAAGCAAACTAATTGCACACATAACAACGCACTATCGTCACGTTCAGGGAATTAGTCAATTTGGGAAGTCCGGGACGTTCTGGCAAATATTACTAAACTCTGCATGAATAAAAGAAACTACAATTAGTGTTAAAATTTTCATTTAAAATCAAATTTGCAACTTGACAAGACATTAACAATAGTACAAAATACAAATATTGATAAGATATATAATATTACAAAAAATATATATACTGTACTGTACATAGCACTCACTAACGATAGTGCTATCGGGTAGGTACCTGTAAGCATAGCATGCCTCAAGTGACCCCTATCAATAACTAGCCTACAAATAACCTACATTTATCGCACAAATAAACTAAGGAAATCGCAAAAGAAAGCAATTTATACTATCGACAATGAATACATATAATATAAAGACAAATAATTGCAAAATATGAAGAACAATTAATTTAAAAAAAAATCATCAATATTAATATTAATAATTGAAAAAGAAAAAGAAAAGGATATACAATAAATACAGACAAAAAGTACAAAGGAGTACAAAGGAAATCAAGCAACAACAGATCTAGTGACCCTTCTAGGTTGCTTGTCCTCCAAAACACTGAGGATCAAGTGTCCAAACAGTGGTTTAGAGTGGGTAAGGGAACATTGGAAAGGGAATTACTGCCCTGGAACTAATATCCGTGGCAGGATTAGGAAGTTAGTAGGGGACAGATGGGTTAGTAACTGAGGGGGGGGTAAAATAAAGTTATTCATTTACAAACGCAGTCAGTCGCGGGTTTGATGCGAGATATTTGTCTAGGCGGAGTTTAAATGAATCAACGGTGATGCAGTCTATAACGTTTCGGGGAAGCCCATTCCACAAGTTGACAACTCGATTGAAGAAGAAATTCTTAGATTCGTGTGAGTTAAAAGATTTACCAATAATTTTGCAACCGTTTCCCCGCGTGTAATTAGATTGGTCGATAGTGAAGTACTTACTACAGTTCATATTGTCGATGCCTTTGATGATTTTGAACACTTGAATTAAGTCACCTCTTAATCTGCGCTGGGTTAAAGGAAATATATTTAATTTTCTAAGACGCTCTTCGTATGGTTTGTTCTTTAGGCTAGGTATCATTTTGGTAACTCTACGTTGAACTCGTTCTAGCTTGTTTATATCTTTTTGGTAATAAGGGCACCAGGATTGAACGCAGTATTCCAGAAGAGGTCGGACTAAGGAATTGTAAAGGGTTAGGATAACTTCTTTGGATTTATGCTCAAATGACCTGCCTATAAAGCCAATTATTTTGTTTGCCTTCTTAACAAGTTCTGAACATTGTTGACTCGGTTTTAGGTTACTCGATATTGTTACTCCCAGATCGGTTTCTCTGTTTACATTCTTAAGCTGAGTGCCATTCATCGAATAGTTTGCTTTCTCGTTTAGGTATCCGATATGTAGTACTTTACATTTATCCGCATTGAAACTCATTTGCCAAATTTGGGCCCAACATGACAATTTATCTAGATTGTGTTGCATATCGTCAACTTGTTCTTTTGAGAGTACGCTATTTGCAATTTTTGTATCGTCATCAAATGTTGAGATTGTACAGGTGAGACCCTCATCTATGTCGTTGATGTAAATTAGAAAGAGAATTGGTCCTAATACCGATCCCTGGGCAGAGGTTATACAAGAAACTTCAAGTTAAAAATGCTTGATTAAAATTATTAATGTCAAATTTTAGAATACAGTCACAATAATTGACCCTAAAAAGATTAATTTATGTAACAATTTACTTGCCTCAAAACCTCTGTCCACTAAGAGTCTGTATATTAACCTAGCTCTAGCCCAAAAGTCATCTACTTTAGTGCAAATTTTACAAAATCTTATTGAGCAGTTTTTGTTTTCTTTTGCCAGACGCCGTAATTCCCGAGAAGGGGTGGCCATGAACATTAGCCGTTTGTCATGAATCACTAAGTCAAGTTGCCCGGGCTTGACATCAACCAATATTTTGACAGTGAGGGCTTGATCCGCCGACCCTTTGATCAGCAGCCGACGCTCTACTGACTATGCCACGGCTTCGCGACAAGAGAGAGAGCACTTTAATTAAAATTAAAATAATGCAAGAGAATGAACGAGCTGCAGACATAATTGGATGGGAAATGGGAAGGAGAAGAAAAGCAGTGAGAGAGACAGTGAAGAGGGTGAGATGGGTCAAGCATCAGGGATAGATGGAGGGTGTGGCGAGATGCTGAAGTATGGAGGTGAGGTAGTGATTAAATGGTTAGGGTAGCTTAAACCCAACTGAGCCTATTAACCCTTTCACGCACAGGACGTGATTTGCGCCCTTTCTGGGATATTTAAAAGCCTTTGTGACAATCAGGGGTGTTTAGAAATCTTTACCGGTAGTTTAAATTAAAATGTAAAACTTGCAAACTAAACAAACCAAAACATGGACAAAGACAATATAAAGGCAAAATAACTGATCAAAATCGCTATGTGGAAACAACGCTTACTAAAATAAAATTTATGAAATAAAAGAACACAATCCACGACATAGGGTGTACATTACTACATGAGCAAGTTAATCTGTTTCTGTTTAGTTACTTCAACCTCTGCAGTTGTTTTTGAATGAGCTGTGGGCATAAAACTAATTTTGGAGAGGTATTTGTGAGATTGAGATAACTCTACTTCTGAATGCTAAACTGCAAACCCCAAGTCCACAGGATAGCGAAAGGGTTAAGACACTGCAAGACAAAAATTAATGATGATAATGAAGCCGACGAACCCTACCTCATAAAAGACATCAGACTCGTATATCCCTCCACCCCACACCCTAATAGTTCTGGTGGGTGTCAGCGGCCGCCTCCAGCAACGACCGAGTGTATGTCGGGGTGACCTCCTGCGGCAAGATGTGGGCGGGGATCCAGTTGCTCCCCTTCATGAACATCAGCACGTTGTTCACGATTACCCGGTAGTAGCGACCTGCGAACAACAAAACAGTGTCAAACAGGAGCAATGTTATGTGAAGAGTTGAAGCAGAGTCCTTTCTTTTGTTTACAATAATCTGGTAGTAGTAGTAGTAGTAGTGATGTACACCCTATGTGGAGGATTGTGTTCTTTATTTCAAATTTATTTTATTAAGCGTTATTTCCACATATCGATTTTGATTAGTTCCTTTGCGTTTATCTTGTGTCGTCCCAGTTCTGGTTTGTTTACTTTGCAAGTTTTACATTATAACATTACAATAGGGACGTAAAGACTGATCAGGGTGTCAAACAAAAGCCGAGTCCTTTACAGTACAGTATTTTGTTTACAATTACCCGGTAGTGGTAGTAGCGACCTGGGAACAACACAAAATGAACATAAAGACTGAGGACTGCTAAGACTGCTAATATTTATGTTGTGATTATAGGCATTGTTTGGTTTGCTGTGTTTGGCAGGCATTTCAGCTAAGTTGTCGAGTTACTCAAATAAAGTATTTACGTTCTTCTGCAAGTCTGTAACTCTAATCTGGCCACTTCTGAATTATACTTTTATAAAAAAAAAAATCAATTCTGGCATTGTGACATAGGCAAAGGAAGTGTGTCTTGACAAAGTAACCTGGGGGCATTCCTGTAAAGGCCATGACAGGAACGAACACTGCAATCCCCATCCCTCTCTCACTGCAATTTCACTATCTCTCACTGCAATCTCACTCTCACACTCTCTCTTTCCTACTTGTGTCTTCATACTGGGGTCAATAGAGTCTTGGTTCAGCTCGACTGACTTGCTTAACTGCTTGGTCTCTATCTCTCTCAATCACTCTGTCTCTATCTCTCTCTCTTACACGCACTCTTTCACTCTCACTCTCTCTCTCCTTACCCTTAGTTTATTTTCTGGGGTCGATAAAGCCTTGGTTGAGTTCGACGGTCCTGAAGCCCACTCGGACGGACTTAATGGACTCCTCGGCCTCTCTCTCTCTCTCTTACTCACTCTCAATCACTCTCTCTTTCACACACACTCTTTCTGTCTCACTCACTCACTCTCACCCTCTCTCTCACACTCCCTTTCTCTCACTTTACCCTTAGCTTCATTACTGGGGTCGATAAAGTCTTGGTTGAGTTAGACGGTCCTGAATCCCACTCGGATGGACTTGGTGGATTCCTCGACCTGGTTGGTGTCGGTCCACAATGCCGTCAGTTGGTATAGGGGCTTCTCACCGTAACCGTTGGGCCACCACATGTCTACCTCGTTCTAAAATAAAAGTTGGGTCTGAGTACATGATTAGATTGATATCCAGTAATCGATAAATGGATATAAATTTGTAGTAAAAAAAAATAAAACAAACAATAATGGGGATTGGGCCTGAGTATATAGATAGATAGATAGACTTAACCTTTAACTGTCTTGATGGTGTAATGGTTAGTGTGTTTAAGATCTGTATGTGGCAACCCAGGTTCAAATCCCGGTAGAATCACATGCTTTCATTAATTTCATTTGGGAGGTGTTTGGTGTTGGGAGTGAAATTAATAAATTAGATTATAACAAATACTAATAATATATAATAAATTATCAATAACTATGATAAATAATAAATACAAATAATAAAAACAATGCCGTCAGTTGGTACAGGGGCTGCTCACCGTAACCATTGGGCCACCACATGTCTACCTCGTTCTAAAATAATTCTATCTATCTATCTATTGCCTGACGCCGTGATCCCCGAAGGGGTGGCCACGAACGAATAATACTAAGGTAGCACATCTGACTGCTGATTGAAGGGTCTGCAGCTTGATCCCACCCCGTGTCATTGGTAGACGGCAAGTTTGGGCAGCTCGGTCTAGCGATTTGTGGCAAATATCCAGTAAAGTCCCTGTAACAAGGGCACCCCCTAGCCCTGTCAATCAAGGGAATGTACAGTGTTAAAAACTATATCATCTGCATCATCAAATAGGCCTGTTAGATGGTCATAACTATTCATAAGGTGCATGATCAATATGCATTAGCCGGTGTGCAGGAAGTGATACCCGGTATGCAAGGATAAAACTGTGATTTAAAGTTCAATTTATGTGTTTGGAAGTGATAAAATGGTAAAAACAATGCTACTTCAGATTAAATTTCTTGTATTCCTTCTCATATTCATTCAAGTCTTCAAACAAATTGCTCCAGTTTGACACCCTGGTTCCGGAGTTGATGTGGTGCGACCCTGACTTTACCTCATCAATAGTGTAGCTCGCCTCCAGCACCGCCTGATAATCCTGGACCGTGGCGGTAACTCCCTTCTTGTGGGAGAATATGTTACCCAGGGATATAGTGAGGCTTCCATCTATCTCACCAGACTCTATGGATGAATCACACCACACCTGATACAAGGGAAAATAGAACACAAATTAATTGGGATTATAACTTGATTAATCAGCTTGACTTGGAACTTAATTTAAAGAACAGTAATTGAATCCTACGTACTTAAAACATGATGACTAACATTATAACTAAATTAACTCTACCTATTTGAAACTTGATGGCTAAAGGTGACTTGACACTTCTTACTCTACTTCAATTCTACCTACTGTACATACATATACAGTAAACATATAAGTACATACATACATTTTATAACCATGTGCTTCACACAACGTGTAGTTCTGATCTCGTCCTAATGGCAGCGCTGTTTAAAGCTGCCTCACTTGTCGGGTTTTTAAATTTGGGATCAGACCATAAGGTCTGATCCCACGTCTTTCTTGGTCTGCCCCTTGGTGCAGCTCCCTCCACGTTCATAGACTTGCATCTCTTCATCTAACTTGATAGTTAAGCTTAATTTTCCACTTAGTTTAAATTAATTAATTTATACCTACCATAGACAGAAACCATAACCCCTATGTATCCCTTGGTCTATAAACCATAGTGTTTATGTCAATATCCGATGCCCAGATTTACGTTATTATTATAGGTTTTTAGGTGTTTGTGTTTGGCTTTTGGCTGGTCCCAGAATGCATCCCCATTTACCCCATTAATTTCAGGGTTTTCTATACAATTTTTCTATAAAAGATCGGGTTTTCAGGAACGTAATTCAATCGTATATCGAGGGAGACCTGTATATATAGATCTAACCCAAACTGACCTTGACAGTGACCTCCCAGCCTGGTTTGAAGGATTGATCTGGTTTCGACGGAAGGGGCGAGGTCGGGACGGCTGCAAAGTAAATATCCGTCACCAGCAGCGAATTCCAACCCACGAGCCTCCAATCCTTCCTGGTTATAACAAAATAGTATTAATAAAGTGTAAAACTTGCAAATTAAACAAACCAAAACGAGGACAAGACAATATAAAGACAAAAAACTAATCAAAATTGCTATGTGGAAACAACGCTTTAGCAAAAAAAATAATAATAATTATAAGAACACAATCCACCACATAGGGTGTAGATTACTACATGAGCAAGTTAATCTGTTTCCAAATTAAAATGTAAAACTTAGAACAAATAAACCAAAACAGAAGCCACCCAATATAAAGACAAAAGAACTTATCAAAATCACTACTGTATGTGGAAATAACATATTGAAAATTAAGCAAAACAATATCATGAAATAAAAAATACCCACAAAACCACAATCAGTTGTTATAAACCTGTAGAAATAAGCTAACATCAATAACTCTAAACCCTCAACTTTCCCTTCATAATTGTTGAGGGGAACAGGGCCTTGGGTGGGGCTTTGGTGTCCCGTGCGTTTCTGCACGGGACTCGGCTGTATACAATATATATCCCAAAGAAGTGGAGGGATAGATGTGGATGGTTTGATGGATGTATATGGGTAGATAGATCAGTAGAAGAAGAAGAAATGAACTGACCAAATGCCAATATTGGGGAACGCCGGTCCCCAGTCCCATCTGAACGAGGCTTGCATCTTGCGTATGTGGTTGGCGTGACACTCCCCCTTAACCCTTAACTGGCGGCGCGCATCATATGTCGAGTGAAAGAAATTTGGACTATGTGGCGGCTCACACCATAAGTCGTGTGGCAATTTCAGCACGTAATGTTGCTGAGAGAGAGAGACAAGTGGTGGCAGGAGAGTAGTGAGCGTATGACTGCTCCAGACCACCGCGGCGGACCAACTGACATGAATCCCACCCTCCTCCACCCTTTCACACTCGCTACATAGTGAAATGTATGGGGAAAGTACCGAATTACATGGTTTTTGCACTCGTGTTGCGCGGTTGTTGCAAGAAAACTAGCGGTCATACAAGGATCGTTGTGGTGTCATTGAAAAGCTCTGTTTATGCCCTTTCAGGGATAGATACTTGTTTTACACTCTGGGTCTTATTTAGGCATGAAAATGATCACGTAAACAGCCCTATTTTGGGTAAAAACACCCCGCTGGTGGCTACATATTATTTACCGCCTAGGCCGCTCGTTAGGTGTTAAAGGCCGGGTCCACACACTTGGGCGGCACCACATAGTCCGCCGCCTGGGCCTCGTATTCCCGGGCAGAGTAGTTGACGGGCGACTCAAGCTTCACGTCCAGGGTGTTGCTGGCGCTTTCCTAGGGGGCAGAATATAAGAACATAAGAAAATGTGAGTTTGCAGAAAGCTGATTGGCCCACACAAGGCAGATCCCTCTCACACCCAACCCCAATTATAAGGCCTAATTATAGGCACAGCTCACTAACACCATGAGGACCGACCTCACCAAAACAGTCAGAGGTCAACACAAGAAAACAGGGGTCTGCAGAGCGCCGATTGGCCTACATCCGGCAGATCCCCCTCACACCCAAGTTCCAGACATGGGCATGATTATAAAAAATTATTATGATTTTATTTTGATTATCATCCGGAATAATTTTTGATTATGATAAGATTATGATTACTCGTTTTTTCCTTTTTATGATTATGATTTGATTATGATTATTTCGCTTTACGTATTTTTGATTATGATTAGATTGTTTCTATTATTGCTTGATTATGATTAGATTATGATTATAATCACATTTTATTGTGATTATTTGTACACAGTAATGATTATTATTAAGGTCATTTTTTTGTTCAGTTATACATTAGTCAACAGTGTTTTTTATTGCAATTGACACTAGCTTAAAGGAAACCACATCTAATTGGTGCATTTTGCTTCTTTATATTTGAGTAATATAAATAACTACACTGTATTTAAATCACTTACAAACTATTGTTATAAACAAAAATACATTTTGTATAAGAGGTTTTATTGGTTTTGTTATACAGTTCATTGTGTTCTGTGTGAGAGAGGAGGGTCACGTCCGTCGCGGTCCGGGATTTTTCGATTATCCCGCGGGATACTGGTGATTAAACTTTCAAAAACTCACACACAAAAACAAACGTAGTGTCGCGGTCCTGTGAAGTGCAAAATCGAACCGATTGATAAAATATCTGGGGAGATATACGCGTTTTGGAGAAAAAAATCTGTTAACTCCTACAGCAGTGCCACGGCGCTGGTCTAGGGCAGGCCCATGAGGCATAGGCAAGGCGGGTGGAAAGAAGAAGGGAAAAAAAAAAACGTTACATCCCAAAGCAAAGCGTTAGCTCTAAAGTCCTATGAAATCAAACAGGGCTATGGGAAAATAGGAAGCCTAAGTTAAAAGTGATAGTGAACATCGTATATCACGTAAATAAACTAGGAAAGTATAATACAGAGAATTAAAGTCAGGGGAACTTTTAACTTTTAGCTTGGGAACAGGACGTATGCTGTAAACAAAATACCCTCGGTGACCGCAAAGACCATAAACACATATATCCCCTCGCTCTCCTGGACACGTCCCCTCCCCCTATACTATTTTACCAAAAGCGAAACTTAACCTCGACATGAAAGGGTACCGACAAAACAAATATCGTAAATACAGTTGGTCCTTCAATAACGCGAGTTTAAGAAGCGCGGATTTGGTGGCACGCGGTACACCCCAAATATCCAAAATGTTATTAGCGCGGTCAATACTTACAATGACGCGGGGTCCAGCTGGGCAGTTTTCTCTCTCCTGGGCCTGGCGAGGCTGTTCCGTCTCCCTCCCTGGTCCAGTGACGTCACTTGCGGCTCGTCCGGGTATGTCATTCCCTCCCCAGCGTCCTTCCCCAGTTCCACCATTGTTCGCCTCACGTACCGACCCCCCCCACCGCGTGTGTTGTAACACAGGCCGTGGTTCTCCAAGTGCCTTTTTTTCTGTGACCTAACCTCGCCGCCATGCCGCCCAAGAAGCGCCGTATCTTTACGTATGCACAAAAATATGACATCGTGAAGGAGTTAGAAAAGGGGAAGAGACAAGCTGAGTTGGCAAGACGACATGAAGTTAACGAGAGTACAATTCGCACCATTTGGAAGGACAGGGAGAAGATTGTCAACATTATGAAGGGAAACCCAGCAGAAGGTACTCAGGCGTCGATAAAAGTGGGAAATGTCATCCTAAAGAAGACAGAGAAGCTAATGGTGAGGTATTTGGCGAGGCAAAACAAGAATCATGTGCCGACAGACGGACGGATGATCAGAGAAAAGGCGAAGAAATATTATGCAGAAGTGGCTCGAATGAACAATGTACAGAACCCCAAACCCTTTAAGGCATCTGCTGGGTGGTTGATGTCCTTCAATAAACGAAACAAAATGAAAAGTGTTCGGATCACAGGAGAGACAGCAAGCGCCGACAATGCTGCAGCCAACGAATGCCCTGCTTTCTTATGTGAGGTTATGTGGCCGATGGCTACAACATTGATCAGATTTTTAACTGCGATGAGTCGGGAGTCAACTGGAAGAAAATGCCTAAAAGGTCTTACATTTCTCGCAAGGAGAAGGCAGCAAGGGGCTACAAAATGGCCAAAGAACGTGTAACCATATTGTTGACTTGCAATGCTTCCGGCACCTGCAAGATGAAGCCTCTAATCATCCATAAGGCAAAGCGGCCAAGGCCTTATCACAATATGGACATGGCCAAGTTGAATGTGCATTGGATGAGCAACAAGAAGGCCTGGATGTCGTCAGCGTTGAGCCTCGAATGGTTCGATAATCATTTTGTGAAGGACTTGGAAACATATTGTGCCCGCCAAAACATTGCTTTTAAAGCACTGTTATTGCTTGACAACTCACCCGGACATTCCCGATTGTTGGTTGATCGGCACCCTAACGTAAAAGTGATGTTCATGCCCCCGAATACTACGTCTCTCCTACAGCCCCTGGACCAGGAGGTGATAGCGTGCTTTAAGGGTGCGTATGCCACTAAGACTTTCCTGATGCTCGACACTGCCACTGACACCCAAGAAGAACTATTACAGATGTCAGACGATGAAGCAGTCCCTGACTCTCTCCCACCACTCGAAGAACTGTCTGCCCCAGACTCTCCCCCACCACTGAATGAGCAGGCACCAAACGAGCCTCCACCACAACAACAACAACGACCACAACACCAACAGGAACCCGCCGACGGACCAGCAGCTATGACAGTGCATGCCTTTTGGAAAAGGTTTCATATTAAAAATGCAGTGGATACGATGGTGGAAGCGTGGGCTGATGTGACAAGAGCTACAATCCACCATGCCTGGAGGAATGTTCTAGAGGGGTTACCTGGGCACAAGCTGGATTTACCTGAACAGCCAGTCAGGCTTGAGGCAGTGGTGGAGAGAGCAATCGAGGTTGCCAGACGTGTGCCTGGGATGGGTGAAGTGGGGCCAGAAGATATTCAAGGTTTGATTCAGCCACCACAGGAGCCTGATGCCGAGGACCTAATGCAGGATTTGGAGGAGGAAGAGCAGGCAGAGGAAGAACAACGAGAAGAAGACGAACCCCAGGAAGAACCGAACACTCCTGGTCTACGGGAATTTGTAGAATTGTCACAACGCCTCAGCCATCACAAGAACAACTTTGATCCCAAACATGATCGTTCAGCACAGATAATAGCAAGCTTCACTGCTTCCATCCAGCCGTACTTCGACATGTTTCACGGCAGGATAAATGCACGCCAGCAGACACGAATAACAGATTTCTTTCGACAACGAGCACAGCAACAGGAACCAGTGGCGTCGAGTGACTCCGACTCCGACCCTCAGCCACCAGATGATTTACTGTCGAGTGTATCAGATGCCGACTACAGTGGCTTCGAGGACTCTGATGCTGAAGCTGGGGAGGGACCTCGCCGTATCAACGAATGGCTGGCGGCGAGAGCTACCAGACCATCAACTTCATCGCAGTGATGGCGATGGATCCAGTGGGGAGGGGACGGAGGGGATGCAACACTTCATTTATTCAGAGGTAAGAGTTGCAATGGGCAAATCAACCCAATGCACATGTAAAATAACCTTTATAATTGAATTTATTATTATAACATAGGCTTCTATGGAGAAAAAGTGGACTTTGTGGAAATCACCAGAACACCAAGGTACCTTTAACATGTAAACATATGGGTTCGGTAACGCGGATTTGGCTAACACGGGTGGTAACCAGAACACATTGGCCGCGTTATTGAAGGACCAACTGTAATAGCAAACAAAGAAAAACAATATGTAAACAAATTAAATCAGTGCAGATTATTTCTCGACCATATCCCAGGTTAGTAGTGACGTTATTGGAGAGAAAGATCTCCCACGCAACCAAATGTGGTGAAAATTCGAACCTGAGCAGTGTTGAATCAAGTTAATAGGTAAAACATGAAAATTAAAATAGATACTATAAATAGGTAGCCTGGAAAGTTCGTTATTTTCCTAGAGTGCCGTATATTCCGCTAAACAGCCGACCAAAAATGGGAAAAGTGGTTAGGGCAGTGAGAATTCTGTTTCATAAGATAATTATTGAAAGTGTTACTTAAAGTTACTTAAAGTTTAACCTTAAGGAGTTTAAAGGAGTGGCACCCCCCCCCCCCCCCCACAAACCGCGTAACAAACACCTCCTTGTCCTCCACGTCCCCCCCCCCCTCTCTCTCTCTCTCTCTTCCCCCATGTAAGGGCGGGTGGAAAAACAAAACAAAAACAAAAAACAAACAAAAATGTCTACCAGAGACACCTGTACGAGGTGTAAGATGAATATACACGTGCATAAAGGCACCGCATGTCGGATATGCCGCAACCATACCACTGGATTTGCATAGGATTGATACCAATAAATGAGGCGTACAATACAAGAGGGAAGAACCTCCATTTCTGCGATAGTTGCTTCGATATCACATGGCAAGTCATACAGACTGTAGAAAATACAGAAGTACAAGATAGACCAAAATATAGCCAAGACATAGCTACTTTTCACAGAAAATGGGGAACTATTGGGGCCTCAGGGCCCATACTAGTATCACAACCCACACACGCACACCTTCCCATGCAAAAGCCCACATTGCCTCCGGCACATCAACACATATCGCCTGCCGAACAACAACCTTTTGCACCCTACAAATCCACAAACCCTGCCGCACATCTCCCCAGACCCAGAAAACCCCCACATTAATCCCATCTATGGCCATTGACCACCCTACTGCTGTTGATCAAATACATTTGCAGGATGAACGTAGGATGCAACAAGCCCCCATATCAGGCTCCCCTTCCACATCGCCTCCCCCATCACCACTGCCACCTGCCCACCTACAACCGACCCATAACTCCACCCCCCTGCAGGCCTCACCCACCCATACACCAAGCCCACTACCACCCACAACCACACTTAGGTCACCACATAACCCCTCTCAGCCCCAGCCACACCTACTGGGGTTGTCTACACCAGTGTGCAGATATTATCTGGAAAGAAGGTGCTACTTTGGTCAAAAGGGCGAATATAATGGGAAGTCATGTAGATTTGCTCATCCCAAAATTTGCAACAACATAACCAGTCATGGAAAATGTAGATTTGGTGAAACCTGCAAATACCACCACCCATCCCTTTGCAAGACATCACTTGAGAACAAGACCTGCTACAATATGAAATGCCCAGCTTTCCATATTAAAGGGACTTGGAGATATGCTAGACCTAACACGAATGGTAGCCCAAAAAACTCTCTAGCTATGCGAGGACGAGACAGAGGAAAAAGGCAAGGAGGGAAAGGGCAGACGAAGATGAAGAGACTGAGGGAGATGGAAGAGCACATAGAACACCTCGAGCACCTCCTGGCCTCCCAAGAGTGGCAAATACATCCCGAAGACTATTAGGTACACATAGTACTCCAAACAATCCCTCCCCAATCTTGTTTGCAAATATCCAAGGCCTAAAAAATAGAACCACGAACAAAGTACCATTTATTAGGGGCCTGCTAGAAGAAGGAAACGCTATATTTGCGGCTCTCACAGAAACTCACATTAAAGATCAGGAAGATAGTGAGGTATGGATTCCTGGTTACAACCTACATAGGGCAGACAGAACGCATAGATCACATGGAGGTTAGCCTTGTACATCCATGACTCACTGATATGTACTGAATTCCTAAATAACAGTAATGAAGTGGTGGAAATACTTGGAGTTAAAATAGAATCCCTAAATTTAGCAGTTATTGTTACATACAGGCCTCCAGACTCATCCCGAGAAGAATTCAAAACCCAGCTCAACAAAATAAAATCAGAAGTGGAAACCCTGGGGAACCCAACACCAAATATTATATGGCTAGGAGACTTTAACCTACCAAACATTAAATGGAGACAACTAGAAAACCAGTTCGTGGCAAATAACACCGGAGAAGCAAATACTAATACGAGAGAGCTTTTTGGACTTTGCGATTTTTTTAGTCTACCCAGCATATTGCTGAACCCACACAGGAAAACAATATTTTAGACCTGGTCTTCACTAACAACGACTCTCTAGTACACAGCATTAACATATCGGACACAACATACTCAGATCATAAATTAATTGAGATCAAAACAACCTTAGAAAGTGTACAGACAACCTCAGAATCGAGAACAAAAACCGGCCCCTTCAGTAAATTTAACTTCAATAATAAAAACATTAGGTGGGAAGAGGTAAATCAAGAAATGGAGGAAATAGACTGGGAAGATTTAATGAATAACCTGACACCAGCAGAATGTCTAGTCTTAATAACAGAAACCATGACCCAAATCTGTAGCCACCATATACCTGCAAGACAAACAAAACGAAGAAGCAAACAAGATCGGGAAAGGAGGAGGCTGTACAGAAGAAGAAAATTACTCACACAAAGACGCACACATCAAAAGGAGGAGACAGAGAAAATCCGCTTAACTACAGACCGGTGTCCCTCACCAGCATTGTTTGCAAAATTTGTGAGAAAATTATAAGAAAAAAGTGGACACACTTCATTGAGGGACAGGGGGTGCTTAGCGAGAAACAGTTTGGATTCAGGTAAGGGAGATCTTGTGTATCTAATTTATTAAGCTTTTATAGCAGAGTTGTAGATGTTACACAGGAGAGAGAGGGATGGGTTGACTGTGTTTACCTGGACCTGAAAAAGGCCTTTGACAGGGTGCCTCACAAAAGGTTATTGTGGAAATTGCAGGTTGTTGGAGGTGTACATGGTAGGATGTTAAAATGGATGGAAAACTTTTTAATAGGAAGAGAAACGAGGACCACGATACGAGACGAATATTCACAGTGGAGGAGTGTGACGAGCGGAGTACCACAGGGATCAGTGTTGGGTCCGATAATGTTCCTACTTTATGTAAACGACATGCCAGAAAACTTGAATAGTCATATGAATATGTTTGCGGATGACGCTAAGATCATGAAGAAGGTCACCTGCGTAGAAAGTTGTCAGGATCTTCAAAAGGACCTAGATGAGTTGCACAGATGGAGCCAAACCTGGAAAATGAGTTTCAATGCAGAAAAGTGTCATGTTTTGGAAGTGGGAACAAGTGAGATAAGGCCAAGCTGGGAGTACAAATTAGGAATTGAAATAATCGGCAAAACATGGCATGAGAAGGACCTTGGAGTGATAATACAAGATGACACTATCCCCGGAGAAGCATATTAACATGATCATTGGAGGAGCATATGGAATAATAACCAATATGAGAGTGGCATTTAACTATTTGGATGAAGAAATGTTAAGAAAACTGATAATGACTATGATAAGACCAAGATTAGAATATGCAGCAGTGATATGGTCACCACATTTGAAAAAACATATAAACAAATTAGAGAAAGTCCAAAGGATAGCAACGAAGATGATCCCAAGATTGAAGGAGTTGACATATGAGGAAAGACTTAAGACACTACAACTGCCTACCTTGAAAGAGAGAAGGGAACGAGGCGACTTAATAACGATGTGCAAGGGAGTAAAAAGTTTGGAACGAGTAGATAGGGAAGATCTATTCGTGAGGGATAATGGAAGGACAAGAGGGCACGAGTTTAAGCTGAGGAAGGGCAGATGTCGTAAGGACACAAAGAAATTCAGCTTCCCATATAGGAGTATAGAGACTTGGAACAACTTGGAGGGGGAGGTGGTGAGAGCGAGGAACATTAACCCTCTCACATCCTTAGGATGCAGAGGTTGCCAGATTAGCAATAAGAAATAGATTACTCTCACTCTTATAATTACCTCTCCAAAATTAGTTTTCTGCCCACAGCTAACTGAAAGACAACTGCAGAGGTTGAAGTAAATAAACTAAAGGTTTATAAATACCCCGGACGGTAACAAAGGCTTTAAAGTATCCCTAATAGGCTCAAAAATTGCGTCAGGACGTGAGAGGGTTAACATGTTCAAATCTAGGTTGGATAAAAGCAAATATGGAAATAGGGCAACATAAGTTATGATATGTTAGTCCAAAATACTGGGAACTGGGAATATCCATTACGATGCTTGTCTAAGTAAAATGGATTGATTATAAAGTAACTAAGACAGGACAACACGAGCGCTGCTCAATTCCTGTAAACTACAAATAGGTAAATACAAATAGGTAAATACATCAAAATCTACAGGATAGGCAAAAGGCCGAAATAGATAGAGAAATTGTGGAAATTGAACAAAGGTTAAGAATATCATATGAACTACAACATATGGAAGAGGAGAGGAAAGCTATTGCAGGTATAAAGGAAAATTCCAAATACTTCTTTTCATACGCCAAACAAAAGGCTAAAACAGCATCAAACATCGGCCCACTAAGCAAAGGGGACGGCTCTTTCACAGGGGACAAAAAGGAAATGAGCGAACTCTTACGCAGGCAGTATGAAATGGCATTCAGTGAGCCTGATGAAACAAAAATCATTAGAGACCAAAATATATTTTTCATGGAAACCTCCCCCACGGAAACCCCCCAGATGCTGGATATTGATTTCGGTCCAAAAGATATAGAAGAGGCCATTTCCAACATGCCATCCCACTCGGCACCAGGCCCGGACTCATGGAACTCGATCCTAATGAAGAAATGTAAGGAAAACCTCTCAAAACCCCTGGCTATAATGTGGAGAAGGAGTCTAGACACTGGTGAAATACCAGATAGCTTGAAAAATGCAATAATTGCCCCACTGCATAAAGGAGGGAGTAAAGCACTACCAAAAAACTACCGCCCGGTAGCTCTAACCTCCCACATGATTTTATTCATTAGAGCGAGTCCTGCGAAGCAAAATCTCAACATTCATGGAGGCAAATAAACTACACAACACCGGTCAACATGGATTCAGAGCGGGAAGATCATGTCTCTCACAACTTTTGGAACACTATGACAAAATTCTTAAACAGCTAGAAGAAAAGAAAAACGTGGATGTCATTTACACCGATTTTGCTAAGGCATTTGATAAATGTGACCATGGTATAATGGCCCACAAACTCAAAGCAAAAGGTATAACGGGGAAAATCGGAAGGTGGATATACAATTTCCTAGTAAACCGAAAACAATCAGTAGCAGTAAACCAAGTCACATCTGAGCCTTTGGATGTCAAAAGCTCAGTGCCTCAAGGAACAGTGCTAGCGCCCCTTCTGTTCCTCATACTAATTTGCGACATAGATACCAACACTAGACACAGTACGGTGTCGTCTTTTGCTGATGACACAAAATTAAGCAAGATAGTAAACACACAATTGATTGGAATTTTTCTTCATTGAATTGCATGTTGTTTTCCCTGTTCCACTGGAACACTACATTCATGTCTTCCTGCAGTCGGCCCGTGTCGGGCCGACTGCAGGAAGACATGAATGTAGTGTTCCAGTGGACCAGGGAAAACAACATGCAATTCAATGAAGAAAAATTCCAATTAATACGGTACGGAGATAATAATGGCGTTAAAGAAATTACAAATTACTTAACAGAATCTAACCACATAATAGAACGGAAAGACAGTGTGAAAGACCTTGGGGTATTAATGTCTGAAAATATGGGTTTCAAAGTACATAACCAGGTCAAAGTTGCGGCTGCGAAACGTCTAACGGTTGGGTTCTACGTACATTTAAAACACGAGGTGAATTACCTATGATAACGCTCTTCAAATCTATAGTGCTACCGCGGCTTGAATACTGTAGCATAGTAACATCCCCATACAAAGCAGGTGAAATAAATGTCTTAGAGAGTGTACAAAGAAATTTCACTTCGCATATAAGTTCGATAAAACATCTACACTATTGGGAGCGTTTAAGAGCACTGAATCTGTACTCGCTGGAACGTAGAAGAGAACGTTACCTAATAATATACACGTGGAAAATCGCAGAGGGTTTAGTACCAAACCTACATACTCCGGTAGTCATGAAATTCAGTGATAGGAGAGGCTGGGAATGCAAAATCCCCCGGATGAATAACAGGGGTGCTATGGGCTCTCTGCGAGAGGGCTGGTTATCACACAGAGGCCACGTCTCTTCAACAAACTCCCACGGCGAGTAAGAGACATGAGGGACGTCTCGTTAGACAACTTTAAGAGAGCCCTCGATGTCGAACTGCAAAAAGTGCCAGACAAGCCCATCCTCGCGAGGGAACGAGCTGTCGCTTCAAACAGTCTACTACACCAAAATCACCACCCATAACGAGGGGCGCCGCGCTCCTTGGTGCCGCTAGAAGAGTGGCGAACACATCAAAAGTATCAAATGTAAGTATATATCAAGGGAGACAAACATGTACTGTACAAACATGTTAGTTAGTGTCATGCTTTGCAAACATGCTTGGACCTGGAACATATATATATGAAATTGGCTAATTTATTTAGGAGAAATAGAATTGCTACATGGAAAATACAATGAAATAATCACAATAATCAAATTTTAATCATTGATTATTATGAAGAAAAATATGATTATGATTTGATTATGATTAAAGCTGCAGCTTCATATTTGATTATGATTTGATTATGATTATACCTGTTGCTTAACTTTTGATTATGATTTGATTATGATTATTTAATCACAGCCTTTGATTATGATTTTTTGTATTAACCTAAGTGCGCATGGGGGGTATGAGACACCACACTCCTGTGCTGACGTATTTGAGCTGTTCCCATCACTAACATCGTTATTTGACCATAAATAGCATTAATACTTATCCATATGCGCCTATTATAGATTGATTATAAAGGTATTAACCTGTTACAACAATAAAACAAGTGGAAACAGTGTTTGGATGATCAAAATCAGCGATACAGGCCGGGAGTTACATAATGTATGGCTGAGGCAACCTCCCTGCCCTTCACCCCTCCCCTTGTCTGGAGAGACACTGTTCCGCAATAGTCTCTCTCTCGCTCTTTCCCACGCTTGGTAACAGTGATCACAACGCCCTGCTACCAACTCGCTAATGTTAGCACGAAAATATACCACAGAATAAGGGAATAACAGGGAAAATAGGTGATAACTGAAGGAGGGGAGGAAAGTGGGGAAGGAGGGGAGGTGGAGGAGTGATATTTGGCATGGCCCAGGGGCAAAAAAAAAATAAAAAAATAAAAAAATAATTTTTTTTTTTTTTTTTTTTTTTTTGGTGTTTTAAATGGATTTTTTTTTCCCTTACTCTTAAGAGTCTTCCCGCAGTCCGCCGGGGGAACTCTTAAGAGTCTCCCCGTAGTTCCCGGGTTAATAATCATAATCATGCCCATGTCTGGTGTATCAGTGTGTGTGTATGTTTGTGTGTGTGTGTATGTTAGTGTGTGTGTGTATTCACTTCACTTGCTTGTTCGTCAAGGGGAATCCACGCAATGCGAGTTAAGCTCATTATTATCACGCCTCCTTAACTGAGAATGTATTGTGTGAAATGCATGTTAAGTGTTTATGTATCGTTGGAATGGCTGTGGATGTGTGTGTAGTCTGTATTTTAGCCAATTGGCAATGTTATGCCCTGCTTTTCTACAGGATTAACTTGGGTAATGTGAGTTCTAACTGACTGGGTATAGAAGGCTGCATGCACAAAACAAGGTATGAGGAATAGAGAACACAAAATAAACACACGGTAACAAGACACACGATTACGTTTATTGATATACACACTTCTGAATGCTCGTGCAAGACAAATGATAGAATTGAACAACACTAGCATAAGTGGATCTGGATGGAGCCTAGTCTCCCACTTCCAACGTTCAGGTATTAATCTTCTGATCACTGGCTTTATTCACAAGTTTATATACTGGAGACCATCAATGTTACTTATAGATTCAAATTCACTGTTAGATTTATTACTGGTAGCTCTGGTGCACAAGTAGTAGTTCACAGACTAGATTAGACACGCGTCTTTTAGAGCACGGGGATTCTAGTAACCTCAGGGGGTACTGATCTAAGTTTTATATTCTTATAGCAGAAACACATAGAACGCAAATCATTGGGCGAACATTAGATATCACTAGGGTTTCACTTCTAGGTAATAATATCTGGATATATGGGTAATTACGAGAGTTAATATCACCTGTTAATTAACAAACACTGATACGCTTAGCACTTCCTAATGGAATGGTTATATATGAATTATACTGGGGCAAAGATATAGCCACTTCATAGAAATATTAATAAGTGAATCTCTAAATAGCACTGTAACACTGTAGTACTGATAGAGTGAATCTTGGGTAGTATTTGATTGGTCTGGTCCTGGTTATCTTGCGTCCGTGATGTTGGGGGCTAACGACTGGTTCCGCGGCCGTCCAGATGGTCCATATGTAGGAAGTTCTCAAGTACGTGGACAGGTCCTTCTATCCAAATCTGCCACGGAGTCTGCCGGCTCTGGAACTCAATTCTCAGCAACCAACAACGATAGAACTGGAGGTCAACTCTGGTGACCAACCACTGGTTGGTGTCTATCTTTCAACTGATTTTACTGGGGGCTGGAGCTTGATTTATAGGGGCGGTTTTGGACCCTGTAGGCCATAGGGATCTCGAGTTTTGATGGACATATTTGAGCTCTCAATTGATACGGGAACTAGGTAAGGTGGTGATTACTGTTGTGGCACATGGCTATATGGAGCCTTCATAATGTGATATAACTGAGCCTTAGTAAGAGGTACTATTTTGGCTATACTGGAAGTATTTAGGGGAGAGAGACTGGATCTACTTTGCGAGGAGGATTGGGACAGCTGTGATAGGAGCGTCTCTCTTAGATTGTTCAGTCTTCATTCTATGGTATAGCTGAGGTGCTAATTTGGTTATTGGAGTGTGCAAGAAAGGTTAATGGGTTATTGTGGGTTAATAGAGGTTAGTCAGGGTGTTAGTTATACATGGTTAGTTCAGTGATAGGAACAATTCCTGTGCTACCTGGCAATGACCCGGAAGTCAAAACAGGGGTCAGGTATACCTCCGCAGGGGTCGGGGTCTCCCTCCTCGGGTGGGTGAAAAGGGGGAGGTGCGCGTCCTCTCTCTGTGATGGCCGTCCGGGCGGCTGTGGCTGGGGGCTTGCCATATTACAAGTGTTTGTAATAACCCTCTGTTTATGAGACAGATGTGGGTGTTCGTAATACTAAAACCGAAGGTGCCTTGACCAGCTGGTTTAATTGGTTGGGTTGTTAATTGCATGGTTTGTTGGATGTGGTGGAGACTGGGTTGCTAACTCTGCCACATTTATCTGGAAGTATGGCAATAGAAGTTAGTCACTGGCGAGGCGGCTAGCCTCGCACTGACGATCATTTGGTACAGGGTTGTGAATGGGTTGTGAGGGAATAGATGGCATGCAAAGGGTTAGTAAAGTTCTAATGGTGTTCCTTCCTACTGTGGGAAGGTAGGCTGGATAGGAGTATATATACAAAAGGTTTGAGAATGTTAGTAACGGAAAAGTTAAGGATATTCAGGGGGTGGTGGAGAGGCTAGGTTAGGAGGGAGTGGAGGAGCGTGGGGGGTTAACGAGAGGGAGAGGGTTAAGGAGGACTACGTGGAAGTTTGACCCTAAGGTCTCTGGGCGTAGGGTTGGCATTAGACTACAGTTGGTATCGTAGCCTGGGGGTTAATGACAGGGAAGGTATGTTAGCCAAACGCTACCGGGGGATGAGCAATATGTGGTGGTATATGAGTCTGGAAAGGATAGAATCATGTGGACTGTGGGGCTGTGGGGAAGAGGAGGTTAACTGTAGGTGTGTGCTTGACTGTGGATAAAAGTAGAGAAAAACATGGTGTATTATTACTCGTCAATACGAGGGGTTATGGACACTATTATTTGACACGATTTCTTGCTGATCTAGTTGTCCCTGGGAACTGCGTTTTCTATGAAATATAGACCAAAGAAAGCGGCAGTTCGTAGGGGTACTTCGTTATTGTTTCGTGGTAGATATGTGTCGAGACAATGGTAAAAAAGGGTTATCTATACAATCTCTGGTTGGGGTAAGAATTAGAGTTACTGCATGGTGGCTAACATCTTCAGTCATTATCTCTGTCTAGGTCTTACAGGAATAATGGTTATATATACAATGGTGTAACCGTGAGTATCATAGTTCCTTATCAATTATGACATGGGGGTTAACATATTACTTCTCGGATGGAAGAACATACATAGATTTATGGGGGCGGTTGGTCTTCAGAAACTTAGTCTGGCAAGACAAGGTATTTTAGGGTATGTTGATATTGATATCCTAACTTAGGGACAGGGCATGGGTGTATTAAATTAAGGTGTATTTATTTTCATCATCATGTAGGTAGAGTCCGGCGGGTAAGAGGTGTAGGACACGAGGGGTAGTGGATACGCGAGGTGGGGGAGGGTTGTAAATTGTAAAGGGGTGGTTTGAGGCTAGGCGCCGCACCGCTCGTGACCTAGGATAGTGACCCTTAATGCGCTGGACATAGGGGTGGCATTTCCATACGATCGAACAGGTAGGGTGGTGTGTGCAGCGGGGCGTGAAGGATAAGCGGACAGGATGACCCAAAACAGGGTACCACTGAGCATAGGGTCACGAAGCAAAATAGAGTAGTGTGGATTGTGGATACGAAGGTGATTGGAAGACGTATAACAATTGTGGAAAAGTAAATGGAAGAGATGAACACAATGGCGGATAAAAGATAATTAACCTAAGGATTGAATACATGCATGAATACATGCATGAATGACAACATTATAGCCGTCGTCCTAATAAGATGATGAAACCGGTTTGGTATGCACGTGGCACAATACGACACAAGGACAGTGCCGCTATGTCGTATCAATACTGGTGGCATACTCCGGTTAATATTATATATACACGTAGTTACTAGAAGAATAAGGCAAGGGGGGGGGGGGGCGACTGAGCACGGGGGTACATATATCTATACTCGTCATGGAAAAGGGAGATACGAGGTAGCTTTCCTGCATCTCTCCTGATAATCGTCTGCAGATTGGTCATAGTGAGTTTATCCGAATTAACAGGCCTAAATCAATACAATAACTGGCATAGGGTTATCGGGTGTATAGAGTCGTGGTTAAAGGTTGGGAATCTATAGTTAGTGGATAAAACAACGGGAGGTTAGAGACATAGAATTGCGAGAATTGGGGGGGGACTCTGATTGTTATATAACTAAATACAGGGCTGACGTAATCACGATCTGATTTGGTGTGAAATGGAAGCTAAGGTGTCTTAGATCGCCTCGAACCTACACAATGAAAGTATTATAGCCTGTATGGTGGTTACCTAATTAAATACATACTTAGGTGGTACATCAAGAATATCAGTGAGTAAAGTATTGTGGTTTGTATATTAGAAGACTGTGATTGAGAGACGTATAATATGTGGAATGAATTGAGAGGGAGAGAGAGACCAAATCGGGAATGGAAAAGGGGCCTGGGATCTCGTTGGGGATGGGAGTTTCGCTCTCAGGATTTTCGTTCCTGTGGCTCGTTAGGGTTGGAGGTTTCGCTCTCAGGTTTTTTGTTCCTGTGGTATTTTACTTCCGTCGCCTTTATATTAGGTACGACCTCGTACCTCAAGGTTGGAGCACGTAGGTTTGTTTAGGGGGGCCAGGTCAGGTCGGTGAGGGGGTTAGGTTGGAGGGAAATGGCAGCCTGTCGCTGAGGACGAAGATTACTGTCCTCCCGACTAGCAACAGACTGTTCAGAAAAGAGAGACAAAAACTTAAAACATTTTATCCTGGAATGTGAATAATATAATGAAATTAGGAAAAAAAATAACAAGATTACTCAGGCCATATCTCTAAGAAACTGAAAACTAATAGGAGAGTTACTATTCAAGAAAGAAGGGAACGAGGGAAGAAAATACATAGATGTTGGAAAAGGAGAGAAAAGATGATAAAAGAACTTGACGAAAGAACAGATAATTAAGAACACAGGAAAATTAAGAAGAGCTAAAGTGTTTAACAATGTATAAAACAAATTTAAAAGATAGTCAGAAAAGTGTAGGTTAACAAGAAAGGTAGTATGACTAAGGAAAAAAAATATATATAATATATACAGTATATGGAAAACATGTAAATTTATAGAATCATGCCCAATCGCTTAGGAATTGAGAACAATACAAAACAAAATCCCATGGAAAATCCAGTACAATAACATCCTCATCATCATCAGGGGGGGGGGGGGTATTTAGGGTCGCCGTTAGTCTTGGTGAAGGTCTGGTTTATTGGTAGGGGTGGTGGTGGTGGTTGTGGCTTTGACCTTGGGGGTTCGCTTTCACTTTGGAAGGGAGGGGTGGATATACCATTAGGTCTGCCGTTAGGAATGTGGGTCTGGGTGAGAGCTGGCCCGGGGCCAGTTTTGGAGGGAGGTTTAAAAGGTTGTGGTCGGGGGTAGTGATAGGGGAGGTTTAAAGGTGAAACGGGCAGGTCGAGTCGGGGTTGTTGTTGCGGAAGAGGTTGGTGCTGGGGAGGGGTTGAATTGTGTAGAGAGTTGTGGTCGTGAGTGGGGTTGGGGGAAGGGTGAGTAAGGCTGGAGGTTGAGAGTTTACGATGATCGGGTGGTTTGGAGGTTTGGAGTGTGGGGATTTGATAGGGAGATGATGGGGGGGTCTGGGCAGGCAGGGTTGTGGTTTGAGAGGGGTTGAATTTGGACTGATTTTATTTTCGGGAGAGACGTGGATGGGATTTCGAGGAGTGGTTGACGTTGAGAGGTTGATTATGTTGTTTGGGGCGAGAGAGAGGGTAGTATTTTGGGGGTTAGCCAAGGTGGAAAAAGTTTTGTGGTTGGATTTTGATGGGCGTGGTATTTTGTCGAGCGGGATCTTTGGGGGTGGAATTTGGGGCGGATGGGGTAACGGTGAAGAGGGGGGTAAGATAGGGGGGGAAGAGGGGGTAGGGGTTATGTACGGGGGTGATTTTTTGTTCTGAATGTGGTCGTGAGAGGTTAGGCTGGCAGGGTGGGAATTGGTGGAGGTTGAGAGTTTAGCTGGGCTAATGATGGTGGGGGACCGACTGGTGAGCAGGTGTTCGGTACGCATGAGGGGGGGGGAATCACTTTGGTGGGGGTCACACGTGAGGGGGGGATTAACGGCGCGTGTGGGAGGATCAGAGTGGTGAGGTGTGAGTGATTTAGGAAACGGAATTTGTTGGTGGGACTGTGGAGGATTGGTGGGGGAAGAGTTAGGCATAGAACATGGGTTATTGGGGGAGGACTGATGTACTGATTTGTGGTTGTTAAAAGTACGAATTTGGGGAGTTTTGTCGGTGGCAGTGACGGTTTGTTTAGAGGTTATATGGGATTGGTGGGTTTGTCTGTCATGAGGGGTGAGTCAAGTGTGGGGTTTTGAAGTTTTTTAGGGGTGTGAATTGTGGGGGGGTGGAAGGGAGCTACTGACGGAAAACTGTCACAAGGGAAATTTTGTTGGTGGGGGAATAGCTGAGCATTTCTGGGGGCATGGGGAAAACATTGTTGGGTACATAGGTTGGCATTTCACCTGGAAACATGGGTACATAAATATTTGGTAGAATGGTTTTTACATACATAAGAGTCTGTCCTGGAAACATGGGAGGATTGATCCTGGACAGATAGGGGTCTGGGTGATTGACAGGTAAATTGTGGGGATGGGGTGAGTAGGTCAGTTTGGAGAGATTGTTGCGGAAGAGATTTGTCTCGGACAACAATGGAATTTGGTAGGATGGATGAAGGAGACATTGATGGAGATTTTGGTTCTGGTGCTGGATTATGGGGCAGAGGTAGGTTGGCGAGCGGGGGTGTTACTGGAGCTGGATTCAAGAGCGGTTCGGGTAATGTTGGAGAGGGTGACAAGGGAGGGGGGAATAGGAGGTAGGCGGAGCTGTGGCATTCTTGGTTGATGCGGGTGTTTGAAGGGGTTCACCGAGGTTGGGCATGGGGGGAGATGATGGTGGGGGGGGGTGAGGTTGACAGTTTTGAGGGGGGGACAGGTGATGAATATGAGGAAGTGAGAGGCGTGACAGGTTGTTGAGGGATTGACGGGGGTGAAGGTTGGTCTTGGGTGACAGGGGCATGTGAGAGAGTGGAGGGGGGGCTCATTTTCTGACCAGCATTTTTCAGGGGTGACATTGAAAGAGAATTGGTTATGGTGGGGGTGACCATTTCTGTGTGCTGTGGTTTGTTGGCAGTCATAGAAAATGGATGGGGTTTATGGGGTAACACAATTGATGGAAGATTATCGTTGGTGGATGGCTGGGCAGGGGAAAATTTAGGGATGGTCAGAGAGGATAGAGGCAAGGAAGAGTGCACTGGGGTTGGACTTTCATCAGGAGTCATTTTGGAAGGGTGCACGGAGTTTGATTCCTTAGGGGAATGGAGGGACTTATTGATGATAGTGTACGGTGGAGGAATACATTTACTTTCTTGGATAGGGGTTGAAGGGGTGGATAGGGGATTCACCGAACTGAGTTGGCATCTTTCTCTGATGGAGAGCATATGTTCTTCGAATGAGCCGTACGGGTCGAGACGGGCGGTGAGGTGGGGTGGGAGGATGTCTAACAATGCGGTGAATAAGAGTTCATTTTGTTGCTCGTCATCTTGAGAGCTATACGTGGTCCTCACGTATCTGTAGAGTTGTACGAGGGTCACATTGATATCCCCTTCATACTTGATCTCGTCGACTTTTATTATTTTGGGGGCGACGAGGGAACCCAAAAGTGGCCCTAAGGTCCGGATCACGAGGGATCGAAACTGGTTCCAGGTAAGCTTTGGCGTTACCTGTTCAATAATTTGGGAAAACAAATGGTTCCAGGTACGCTTTGGCGCAATTTGGGAAACGGTTTCTCCCAACTGCGTATCGTGCAATAATGCAACGGAGATTTTGTCGCGGTCATTTTGAAGTGCCACATCTAACACTGGCTTTACTATGTCTAAGTAAGTGGCGATATCATACGTGTTTACATCATACTTGGGAATGTGTGTGAGTGTCATAGCGACCTGCCATTTTGCGATGTTCCCATGCTTCTACTGTTCCAAACTTGCAATGTAATGCAACCTTTTATCCGAATCAAGAACCACCGCTGCCGCCAATGTTATGCCCTGCTTTTCTACAGGATTAACTTGGGTAATGTGAGTTCTAACTGACTGGGTATAGAAGGCTGCATGCACAAAACAAGGTATGAGGAATAGAGAACACAAAATAAACACACGGTAACAAGACACACGATTACGTTTATTGATATACACACTTCTGAATGCTCGTGCAAGACAAATGATAGAATTGAACAACACTAGCATAAATGGATCTGGATGGAGCCTAGTCTCCCACTTCCAACGTTCAGGTATTAATCTTCTGATCACTGGCTTTCTTCACAAGTTTATATACTGGAGACCATCAATGTTACTTATAGATTCAAATTCACTGTTAGATTTATTACTGGTAGCTCTGGTGCACAAGTAGTAGTTCACAGACTAGATTAGACACGCGTCTTTTAGAGCACGGGAATTCTAGTAACCTCAGGGGGTACTGATCTAAGTTTTATATTCTTATAGCAGAAACACATAGAACGCAAATCATTGGGCGAACATTAGATATCACTAGGGTTTCACTTCTAGGTAATAATATCTGGATATATGGGTAATTACGAGAGTTAATATCGCCTGTTAATTAATAAACACTGATACGCTTAGCACTTCCTAATGGAATGGTTATATATGAATTATACGGGGGCAAAGATATAGCCACTTCATAGAAATATTAATAAGTGAATCTCTAAATAGCACTGTAACACTGTAGTACTGATAGAGTGAATCTTGGGTAGTATTTGATTGGTCTGGTCCTGGTTATCTTGCGTCCGTGATGTTGGGGGCTAACGACTGGTTCCGCGGCCGTCCAGATGGTCCATATGTAGGAAGTTCTCAAGTACGTGGACAGGTCCTTCTATCCAAATCTGCCACGGAGTCTGCCGGCTCTGGAACTCAATTCTCAGCAACCAACAACGATAGAACTGGAGGTCAACTCTGGTGACCAACCACTGGTTGGTGTCTATCTTTCAACTGATTTTACTGGGGGCTGGAGCTTGATTTATAGGGGCGGTTTTGGACCCTGTAGTCCATAGGGATCTCGAGTTTTGATGGATATATTTGAGCTCTCAATTGATACGGGAACTAGGTAAGGTGGTGATTACTGTTGTGGCACATGGCTATATGGAGCCTTCATAATGTGATATAACTGAGCCTTAGTAAGAGGTACTATTTTGGCTATACTGGAAGTATTTAGGGGAGAGAGACTGGATCTACTTTGCGAGGAGGATTGGGACAGCTGTGATAGGAGCGTCTCTCTTAGATTGTTCAGTCTTCATTCTATGGTATAGCTGAGGTGCTAATTTGGTTATTGGAGTGTGCAAGAAAGGTTAATGGGTTATTGTGGGTTAATAGAGGTTAGTCAGGGTGTTAGTTATACATGGTTAGTTCAGTGATAGGAAGAATTCCTGTGCTACCTGGCAATGACCCGGAAGTCAAAACAGGGGTCAGGTATACCTCCGCAGGGGTCGGGGTCTCCCTCCTCGGGTGGGTGAAAAGGGGGAGGTGCGTGTCCTCTCTCTGTGATGGCCGTCCGGGCGGCTGTGGCTGGGGGCTTGCCATATTACAAGTGTTTGTAATAACCCTCTGTTTATGAGACAGATGTGGGTGTTCGTAATACTAAAACCGAAGGTGCCTTGACCAGCTGGTTTAATTGGTTGGGTTGTTAATTGCATGGTTTGTTGGATGTGGTGGAGACGGGGTTGCTAACTCTGCCACATTTATCTGGAAGTATGGCAATAGAAGTTAGTCACTGGCGAGGCGGCTAGCCTCGCACTGACGATCATTTGGTACAGGGTTGTGAATGGGTTGTGAGGGAATAGATGGCATGCAAAGGGTTAATAAAGTTCTAATGGTGTTCCTTCCAACTGTGGGAAGGTAGGCTGGATAGGAGTATATATACAAAAGGTTTGAGAATGTTAGTAACGGAAAAGTTAAGGATATTCAGGGGGTGTGGTGGAGAGGCTAGGTTAGGAGGGAGTGAAGGAGCGTGGGGGGTTAACGAGAGGAAGAGGGTTAAGGAGGACTACGTGGAAGTTTGATCCTAAGGTCTCTGGGCGTAGGGTTGGCATTAGACTACAGTTGGTATCGTAGCCTGGGGGTTAATGACAGGGAAGGTATGTTAGCCAAACGCTACCGGGGGATGAGCAATATGTGGTGGTATATGAGTCTGGAAAGGATAGAATCATGTGGACTGTGGGGCTGTGGGGAAGAGGAGGTTAACTGTAGGTGTGTGCTTGACTGTGGATAAAAGTAGAGAAAAACATGGTGTATTATTACTCGTCAATACGAGGGGTTATGGACACTATTATTTGACACAATTTCTTGCTGATCTAGTTGTCCCTGGGAACTGCGTTTTCTATGAAATATAGACCAAAGAAAGCGGCAGTTCGTAGGGGTACTTCGTTATTGTTTCGTGGTAGATATGTGTCGAGACAATGGTAAAAAAGGGTTATCTATACAATCTCTGGTTGTGGTAAGAATTAGAGTTACTGCATGGTGGCTAACATCTTCAGTCATTATCTCTGTCTAGGTCTTACAGGAATAATGGTTATATATACAATGGTGTACCCGTGGGTATCATAGTTCCTTATCAATTATGACATGGGGGTTAACATATTACTTCTCGGATGGAAGAACATACATAGATTTATGGGGGCGGTTGGTCTTCAGAAACTTAGTCTGGCAAGACAAGGTATTTTAGGGTATGTTGATATTGATATCCTAACTTAGGGACAGGGCATGGGTGTATTAAATTAAGGTGTATTTATGTTCATCATCATGTAGGTAGAGTCCGGCGGGTAAGAGGTGTAGGACACGAGGGGTAGTGGATACGCGAGGTGGGGGAGGGTTGTGAATTGTAAAGGGGTGGTTTGAGACTAGGCACCGCGCCGCTTGTGACCTAGGATAGTGACCCTTAATGCGCTGGACATAGGGGTGGCATTTCCATACGATCGAACAGGTAGGGTGGTGTGTGCCGCGGGGCGTGAAGGATAAGCGGACAGGATGACCCAAAACAGGGTACCACTGAGCATAGGGTCACGAAGCAAAATAGAGTAGTGTGGATTGTGGATACGAAGGAGGTGATTGGAAGACGTATAACAATTGTGGAAAAGTAAATGGAAGAGATGAACACAATGGCGGATAAAAGATAATTAACCTAAGGATTGAATACATGCATGAATGACGACATTATAGCCGTCGTCCTAATAAGATGATGAAACCGGTTTGGTATGCACGTGGCACAATACGACACAAGGACAGTGCCGCTATGTCGTATCAATACTGGTGGCATACTCCGGTTAATATTATATATACACGTAGTTACTAGAAGAACAAGGCAAGGGGGAGGCGACTGAGCACGGGGGTACATATATCTATACTCGTCATGGAAAAGGGAGATACGAGGTAGCTTTCCTGCATCTCTCCTGATAATCGTCTGCAGATTGGTCATAGTGAGTTTATCCGAATTAACAGGCCTAAATTAATACAATAACTGGCATAGGGTTATTGGGTGTATAGAGTCGTGGTTAAAGGTTGGGAATCTATAGTTAGTGGATAAAACAACGGGAGGTTAGAGACATAGAATTGCGAGAACTGGGGGGGGGACTCTGATTGTTATATAACTAAATACAGGGCTGACGTAATCACGATCTGATTTGGTGTGAAATGGAAGTTAAGGTGTCTTAGATCGCCTCGAACCTACACAATGAAAGTATTATAGCCTGTATGGTGGTTACCTAATTAAATACATACTTAGGTGGTACATCAAGAATATCAGTGAGTAAAGTATTGTGGTTTGTATATTAGAAGACTGTGATTGAGAGACGTATAATATGTGGAATGAATTGAGAGGGAGAGAGAGACCAAATCGGGAATGGAAAAGAGGCCTAGGATCTCGTTGGGGATGGGAGTTTCGCTCTCAGGATTTTCGTTCCTGTGGCTCGTTAGGGTTGGAGGTTTCGCTCTTAGGTTTTTTGTTCCTGTGGTATTTTAGGCAACATCTGGAAACGAAGGCTTAGGGTTAATCTGTACGGTACCATTCTCACTACGGTACCAGTCTCACCCGAAGGCTTAGGTTGACCAGTAGCTTAGGTCGACCAGTACGATACCCATCTCACCTTGTAACCGATCACCAACCCCAGATGGGACGTCACAACTTCGTCCACTTATACCAGGTTCCTATTTATACTGCTAGGTGAACAGAGGCTACACCGTTAGGAGACTTGGGATGGATGTAGAGTTCGGGCGTACGGTCGTCATTGTTTGCATAGGGCGATCGCCACGGTCGCACTTACGTTCCCGTCTATTTCGACGCTATATTTTCTGCTATTTGCCCCCTGTCATTAGTACATGAATACTAGGTTAGGTTAGGTTAGGTTAGGTTAGGTTAGGTTAAAATAGACGGGAACATGATGGGAAAGGTCCGACGCCACTACGCGTAATGTAAACTAAGATGGCGGTACGCCCGCTCACTACATCCTACCCGGAGACTTGCCCAAATGTCTCTTCCCCGCCCGGGTCTCGAACCCGGGACCTTCTGGTTGTGAGCCAGACGCGCTATCAGTTACGCCACAGGGAGGTGTGTGTTAGTGTGTGTGTGAGTGTTAGTGTGTGTGTGTGTCTTAGTGTATGTGTGTTTGTATGTGTGTGTGTCTTAGTGTGTGAGTGTGTGTGTGTGTGTGTGTTTGTTAGTGTATGTGTGCATGTGTTTTTGTATGTGTGCGCCCATACCCATCACCCTGCCCCTCATGGAACTAAGCCCCACAATTGCCCTACAACAAATAAAAAATAAAAACTACCACAAGAAGCCCAAACAGCTAAATTATCAGATAATTTAGCTGTTTGGGCTATGGTAAAATTTAGAAAATGCAAATCGTCACATTCTTTCCATAGCATATTTGGGAAGGATGTAGTATCCGGATATACGGTCATGTTTACATCAGTTGTGCGCTCGCGGTTATGTTCCCGTCTATTTTGACGGCTATTATTTCTGTCATTTGCCCCCTGCTGGCAATATAATATATGATGATGACAATAAATCATGCGGGTGTGAGTGGGGCAAAACCCCACCTCAACCTATTATTGTATCCTATGGCAGTCAAAATAGACGGGAAAATGATCACGAGCGAGCCGAGTAGTGTAAACAAGGCGGGCAGTACGCCCGAATACTAGCTTTCATCCTTACCGCATATTTTTTTAAAGTGGCACAAGGCTCCCAGCCAAAGTCCATGAATCACTCTGAAACAAATTCAAAACCGTTGCAGCAGAAGAGATTAGGCTAGGCCTAGCCACGATGAAAGAAAATACAGAAAAAGAGGTATTTAGCCTATTCCGAAAAGGCTCCCACGTTTGCAGACACGAATTACTACCGTTACGTTCGGGGACTCCGCGCCCCCCCCCCCCCCCCCATCCTTCCAGGACTTATTATCATCATAGGCTATATAGTGAGCAGGAGGTTCCGGGGGTAAATAACAGTAGCAAGCAGGCCGTGGGCCCGTGGAAATTTGGAAAAAAATATTAAATTAGGCCTAGCCTAGATGCGAACGTAAAGGTTGTGACCGGACAAGAGTACGCGAGCCGTTTCTAAATAGCATAGCCTAGGCGGCATAGGCCTAATAACTAGGGTGAAAATATGAAAACCTAACGGACAATATAAAGATGATGTAATTAAATTCATACATCGATTTTATCGTGGCCTACAGGTTTCTTATACCATGTATTTCATTCCTATATGTGTCTAAATGCACGTAAAAATGTATTACTGATCCTGAAAAAAACAAAATATCCCCTATATCGCCTACGTCGCAAGAGGCGGGTGGCTTTGTTTACATCCGCCGCGAAGAAGAAGAAGCGTTGGGGATTTTTTTTTTTTTGCCCCCTACTGTTTAAATATATGACGATTTCAATATATCTTGGGGGGGGGGCTTGCCCCCCCCTCTACATATTTTGTATCCAATGGCAAACGGTTATGGCCAAATAGTTATTTTTCGCGAGTGAAGGGACGTGTTTTTAGATTGTTGTTTAATGGGTAAATATGCATTTACGCCTATTTTCACACATCAAAACACCCTTACACAACTCTAAACTAGATAAAAACAATCGAAACGATTTTTTAGCAATATAATTACATCATCTTTAAATTGACCAACCTAACTGGCATAGGTCTCCTTTATGATTATCAGCATTAGGGCCAACAAGATGCTATGGTGTTGGCCTAGGCTATCCAAGTTTGCCATTTATGATAACGTACCGTACAGAGCTGAATAATGATAGATCCTTGTTTCCTGAAGGTGATAAAGGTTAAGTAGGGTGAACACTCATTATGTTAAAAGGCCTGTCTCTGAGAATTTTGAGAAATATTTTTTTTTTTTTTTTTTTTAATGGGTTGAAGGGCCGGAGGATCCGAAGACCCCTTTTCACCCTGCCGCGTAACCTATTTTACTGTCAGGCGAAACAGAGGCAAGGGGTGTGAAGAGATTGCCCAAACGATCTCCACCAGCCGAGAATCGAACTCGGTCCTCCCGGTTAGAAACCGAGCGCTCTACCAATGTCGCTACTGGTCACCCCCTGAAATAAGCTTTAAAATAGTTTACCTGGGTGAAAGACGCTCATTGAGGAATTCGACGTTTCAATTTCGCCACTTAAGATACGGTTGCCCACTTTCAGTATCTCGTAAGTAGTGAAGTTAAAAAAAAATCTCGGGTGGGGGGGGGGGGCTCACAGCGCCCCCCCGAACCCCCCAGCTGGATTGGCTTGCTTCCCTCGCCTATCAATTTATAGGGGCCCAATAAGTCTCTACCTGGCCCTGAGTATCAGGTGCCCCTCCCATGATAGTGGTGCCCACCCCCCAGGTGCCCCCCTGCTGAGAAAACCCTGGCTACGCCACTGTGGTCTATACTGATTGAAAGCTGCCTTGTGATTGGTCAAAGATTTAAAGAGCCGTCAGCTGATCTTAAACGGGTTATTTATCTATTTATTTATTTGGATCCCCTTCTCCCTTATAGTAGAAAGATGTCTATGAAACTTGATATACAGCCTAGGGATGCAGTACCAGATCAAAACTTGCATGAACACTTTGTGCATATCGCCGTCATCAAGGACCAGCATCAACATCATAGAGACCCCTCCGGAACACCATCTTCTTCCACGGCGTCCGTGATAGAAAACGGAGCCAAGCGGAGACGTATAGGGGAAGCTCAATCATCGGAAAAAATACGTTGACATCCCATTTGAATAACCGAGACAATGAAGCAATTGAGGTTAAAATTAAAACAAACAGTGAAGACAATGAAAGAAAATACAAAAAAGACATTTGTAATCTTAAAGAAAAATACAATATAACTGAAAATCTTGAAAGAATGAGTGAAATCGAAGCTAAACAATTGATTAAAGATAAAGTGCAAATCAAAAATAGGGAAGAGATAATAGAAGGTATGAGAAGTGGAAGTAAAACTAGAGAAGCTGTTGAACAAGACATATCAAGTAATTATATTGAGGACTTAAGCTTTGAAAATGCCAGAACAATTTTTATGACAAGGACAAGAATGATAGAAGTAAAAGAAAACTTCAAAAACAAATATGAACCTAACCTATTGTGCGATATTTGTCAAAATGCAAATTAAAATCAAATGCACCTGTTCAACTGTGAATCATACGAAGACCTATACAAAGATCTGAGAGGCAGGGACAACTTGAGGGAAATATTTGGACAAAATTAATAAAAAGGGTAGCAGAGACTATAAGAACACTTCTGAAAAGGAGGGAGACTATCGTTAATTTGAGAAAAGAAATATATAAGTAATATGAAAATGTTTAACAAATACAAATAACAATAAGGAAACAGCCATCGTTCATAGAACGAACTCCTGGATGGGAGAGTGCGCCAAAAACAAACAAACAAATCCCATCTCCACTAGCTCCGATCCTCCTCAACCTTCCATGCCCCCTACACACACCCAACAACCCTCCAACTTTAACCAGAGGACCATCCCTAAGGCGTGCACCAGCAGGAAACATCAAATGCTATACGCAACCCTCGATTACTGACCAAAACGAGCGAGACACCACAACACATGGACGCACCCACCACCACAACCTCTTCCAAACTCTATCCAGCCCCTAATTTCAAAACCTGCACAACTAGTCCGGCATAAAAAAACACCAGGTGCAACCGATGCACAACCCGGTTGTAGGCTAATACTCTTTGCGAAAAGAAATACTTTCTGTTATTTTTGTTGCTCTGTTTTTTGAAAAGCTTCCTCTGATTTCCCCTTAGGCTATTGTTGTTTTCCAGGAAATGTTTTGATTTGTCCAACTTCTATATCCCTTCGATGATCTTGAAGGTTTCAATTAGATCCCCTAGCTCTTTATCTTCTCTTCTCCAGTAATGGCAAGTCGAGAATATCCAGTCTCTCTTCATAAGTCATGTGCTTTAATTCAGGGACTAATTTTGTGGCTCGTCGCTGTAGGCTACCTTTTGCCCGGAGATGACCCAACTGTGACATCCCAGCCAGAAGAGACACTACCTCAGCCGAATCAACCATCGGCAAGCATTCAGCCTGCTGGCTTAAAACCAATTTTTGGTTACCTCACAGACAGTCCTAAGGTAGGACAGGACACTAAGCCTAAGGTGGAAAAGGCTGGTTACCGTACATGCTGGGGACAAGGTAACGTAAGTTAAAACGCTTGCTGTCCTACGCTTTCCGTGCTACCCCGCGTCGGTTATAACGCTTGCCGGCATAGCCAAGTACGGAACCAAGACTCGGGCACCAGCCGAGGATCAATTCACGTCAGTTAAAACGCTAGCTGTCTTGGTCGTAACTCGGTGCAAACCCGCATCGGTTATAATTACCCTTGCCGGGGGAGCACGGTTACTGAATTTGAGCCTGTAGCACCTAGTGTTGTTGCTTGTGTGACTCGGTTGCGCTTGCTTGGCACTGAGACACCTTGTAACATAGTCTGTGCAAGAGACCACACCCAGCTAGCTAAGCAGTCACTCTCCAGCCACTCGCTTGTCAACCCTTGACAAGGAGCGTCTGGGGCGTGTCAGCTTACCAACCAACCCTATGGTGAGCTATTGTCACCAATGCCCAGAAAGACTTTGGTTGATCTGGTAGTTGAGGGTAAGCTACCTTTTCCCCACAGCTTGAGAGTACGAGAGGACCAGTCGAGACGGGAGCAGCCACGAAGTGATACCAGCCACCATACCTGGTGCCTGATGGAGTTCTTTGGCCCAGATCCTGACTCTTGAAGAAGCCGCACTGTGTGTGAAATTATGAATCAGTCCGGAAGTTAGACGAGCCGCCATCGGATCTCAAGAAGGGTTTGTCCTCAACGCTCGGCGCCTGCTGGAGATCTTTGGTCCAGATCATGACTTGTGAAGAAGCCAGGCTGTGTGTGAAATCAGTCCGGAAGTTAGACGAGCCGCCATCGGATCTCAAGAAAAGCCTGTTCAGCCGGCTGTGTGCGAATAGCCAGGACAACCACCACCTTGACGACAGCCAGTGCTAAGTGCTTCCTTCGCCCCAGTGCTCTTCTGTCCCCCTCTCTCATATAAGTGACTCTTTGTTCTGTAGGGGTACAAGAGTTACGGTGAGGTTTAGGCCTAGATGTGCCGGTAGTCCGGGAGCTGCCAGTGTAATGTAAGATCATCGAAGAAGTGCTTTACGCCTTCCCTTTAGTTTTGCCTTCCTGTTTCCCCGGTTGCTGGGGAACAATTACACCTGTCCTACACCAGCTTTGTGTAGCCTATAGATACTTTCTCGGGTCTGGGCTCCCATGACCCCCTGAAGAGAAAATATAGATATAATATTGCCACTCTATTTTTACACACACACACACACGTCATTAGAGAGTACTTGCCGCAGATCTAAGTCTGTGTGCTTCTTAACATTTAGGCTTAGACATTATAGTGTATTTTCGCTCTAGAGTAGATGTTTATATATACTCATGCTTTAGAGTCCATTTAATTCCGACTCTACATATTTAACCTTTGCATATTCATATGCTTTAGAGCCTATTTCATTCAGACTCTTTCTAGGGAGTTTTCGCTTCCTTAGTTTATAATCTGTTTAGCAATCCTCCGTATATAGGCCTATTCATTCAGTGTTTCGTAAGTAATTCAGTGCTACTTTGCCGTACTTCGTGAGGACGATTTGTTGTGAGGCCCATTATCTCTCTATTTATTATTTTTTTGTTCCTGTACGCGCCAGTTTATACCACCCAGTGTACTACATTACATATGTCTATGTGCCTATGTGTTGAAGTGAATAAAACCATTGTGCCCACCATTGTGTTTCTGTTGTTGTTTGTCAATTGTTTGATATAATAAATAGAGTTAAGGTCAGTCCTCGCCCAGTCGAGAGCATCCTAAGTTGAAGACTACTGCACCATTCCCAGAGCTGGGAAGTGCGATCAGAATATACCTCTCTTCTTGAAAGTGTGATTCAAATAAACCGCTCAAATCTTTAGACGATCTTCAAATTTGTGTCTTGGCAAGGTACAAAAAAATGCAAATCATTTGTGTAGTTTATTGAAAAGATATGCTTAAAGGTTTACTAAAGCCTATCATGTATATGTTTAACAAAAATATTTTATGTTTCTTTGATGTAGCCTATATACAAGTCCTCAAACATAGATTTAACCTCTCGTACAGGACGCCGCCGGCTTTGGGTTGAAAATAGTGCAGGTGCGTATTTTACTTATGATTTGCTAGCTTATACATTGAGTTAAATCTTTATTGCCCCACTGAGACAAGATAAAGACCCAGAGGATAATTTGGAGTGCAAGGGAAGTTTTTTAATGAAGTAATTACGGAGTTGAGGTGTGTTAAAGTCGTGCCCGCGTGTCTTGTTGACTTTCATCAAGCAGGGTGCCAAAACAGAAATTATCCAGTTCTGGATCATTTTTCTAAGCTTACAGGGATCAACTTTGCGCGGCGTCTGCGGGGGGCGCAGCCCCCCGCTTCATAACAGGGGGTCCGGGGCAGGGTGCCAAAAGAGAAAAAAGTTATGTCAGTAGTAATTAAGGATTAGAGAAAAATAGAGTTTAAGGAATCGATACGAGGGGGGGTCCGGGGGGCAAAGCCCCCTGGGTTTTATAGGGTGGTCCGGGGGCATGCCCCCCCCGGGAAATTTTTGACATTTTAGGGTGTCAGAGAGGGAATTTAGCAACTTTTCAAGGCCATAAAATGGCTCAGATACTGTTAAAAAAATAAGGTTATCTAGACAAATTTTGAAAAAAAAAAAAAAATCCTAGGTCGTTATAGTAGCCTATGCTTTTCCTACATTCCGTTGCTGATTGCATTGTACCGGTACTTGGGAGTTGGTAAATATAATTGAAAAACTTAAAATAATGTATATTTGTTTTATTTTTTATATTAATAGGTTGTTGAGGACAGCAACCCGCAACCCCATTACCCCAAATGTGTAATTTAATTCACCACTTAGCCCACTATGAAGTTTGGAATGGATGTAGAGTTCGGGCGTATGGTCGTCATTGTTTACATAGGGCGATCGCCGTGGTCGCACTTACGTTCCCGTCTATTTCGACGCTATATTTTCTGCTATTTGCCCCCTGTCATTACTACATGAATACTAGGTTAGGTTAGGTTAGGTTAAAATAGACGGGAACATGATGGGAAAGGTCCGACGCCACTACGCGTAATTTAAACAAAGACGGCGGTACGCCCGCTCACTACATCCTACCCTCAAGGTGGTGCTAGCCTAAGTTTGGGAAGGATGCAAGAGTCAATTCCTAGAAAATCAATTGTCAAAATTATAGGCCGCCTATACCGGTACCGGTACTGCACATCACGCCAAAAGTCAATGGAATAAAGTAATCATGAAATCTACATCCATAACAGTTGCAAGTGCAATTTTACCCCAATTTTTTTTAGAAATCTTTTCAGTCTTCTGATATGCCATATTAAGGGCAATGTGTAGGTTAAATTAAGTTAAATTAGAATAAGAAGGTACGGTACAGACCGTACAGGTAAGTACAGTATGGTTGGACTACACTGGAGTCTGGAAATCAGTTAGGCCTACCCAGGTCTTGGAAATTATTATTATTATTTTTTTTACTTAATCTATCAGGTAATTAATCAAAATAGCAAACAAAATCTAACCATGAAACTTGAGCCAGTCTTTAAATTGAAATAGGCCTAAGCCTACTGAAATTAACTGAGTGGATGAAAAATGAGTAAAAAAAAAATAACTAGGACTAACCGTAAGCATTATCAGTTCACAAATAATTAGCCTAGGCTTCAAGAAATATTAAACTAGGCCTAGGCTGGGGTTAGTCTTAAGCTAATTAGCTAACTACCGTCTACCGGTATATAATTACACAAAATTTAGTCGAGGTTAACATGCTTCACCAATTCATGTACAGTTCCTCGATAATTAGGCTATGTCATATATATATATACCCTTACGTAGCCAGTAGCCTATCCCACGGCACTGAGTCTAATAGAAAATATAATTTCCGACGATAATAGGCTTAGGCCTAAGTTCTTAACATATATTACAGCAAAAATTACACAGCCTATAGGCCTATGATAAAATCACCGTCCACCGAGCTGCCTGCATTGGAGAATGGAGAGTAAAAGTAACCTTGTCCATACATAGGCTATTACCTGGCTACTGGTAAGTAGGCTAACAGGCTAACACTGTCAAATGACTGTACAGTACTAGCCTACTAGGTAGGCCTAATGACAATGTCAATTAATCTAATAAATATTGAGTCATGAAACTCACGATCATGAAATACTCTTTAGTAGGGTAGCCTATAGGCTACCCTAAACCTAACAGTCTAACTACAGTACTATAATATTATTCTATTCTAGGCCTAGCCTATACAAAATATGATAATTATAGGGAATAGGCTCGCAGCCTTATTATACATACTGTAGGCTAATTTATTAGGGACAATGTAGGTCTATGCCGGAGAATAATTTTGATCACATTTAGGCTATAAAACCCAATATTAATAGAAAAAACGCCCATTCTAATCAATCTCCGAGCTCTTTCGGACATCCTCACAGTTTACAAACTCCTTCTTTATGCAGTATAATCGATATTTACCCCCGGCTGGCAACATAGGCCTAGTCTAGATGACGATTTCAATAATTCATGGGGGGGGGGGGGGGGCAAAGCCCCCCTCAAGTGCCTCAATCCATTGTGTATCCCACATTGGAATTATAACTAGGCTAGGCTTAGGCTAACCATGAAAACACGCATTTCTCAAAATTTGGAGGAAAAAACATGAAAAATAAGCCGTGCGAGCCTATTCCCTATAATTGACCAAAATATAATTTACAAGTAGACCTAGGGCCCTGGCTAGGCATTAACTAGGCCTAGGCTAACTAGACCAAACCAAACACTAGCTTAGCCTACCGGAACACAATAGGTTAGGCTAGCTTAAAACAATCCAAAATAGCCTAGCTGTCTAGGTCACATAATCCAAGAGTCAAGTAGGCTAGCCTAAATTAGGATAGGTTTAGCCTTTAGGCCTAGGAATAGGATACTTACCGGTACACTTTTCATGAAATCCTGGCAGCAGTTTCAAGCAAGAATCTGATTAGGCTAGCCTATCTGCAGGATGAAAGTCCAAGGTTTCAATGTTCAGACACTGAATGCCACAGTGGCAGTGTAAATAGGCCTATGTGCACTGTGCTCAACTTAGCCTAGTCCTTAGATGATCTACTCACTAGCCTAATAAGAGTATACAAATATGGTGATTGACTAGTACTGTTACTTCTCACTGTAATTTAAGTGACTTAATTACAAGCCAGCCACCTGTGGCTGAGCAGCTGGTTGCCCAGATCACATATCTCACATTTGACATACATATATAACAATAAGACACTACTTATGAGTGACACAAGTGACTTGATAGATTGTTTCACCTTTTAAGAGGTACAATTTTCTATATATTGAGTTATTTCCAACTGTAATGTCACACTAATACACATTAGAATCCAGTCACAGTGCAGAAAAAATGGCGACTAGAATGATTTCTCAAAAAATCTCGCTCTTAATTACTATACAAAAAGACAGTAATTAACAGGTTGTGTCACCAAGCCTGAAGTGCCTCATATTTAACACTCTGGAAAACACTTAAAACGGCGTTAACACCCAAATCCAACGTGCGCATTCTTATCTATACCCTCCTACCTAACCTGTAACCAATTTTGGGCCGTCAGCTTATAATTTTAATGGGTTTTTCAACTTTTTCAGACTTCACAGTAATTAAGAAAAACCGATTAGAGTTGGAGCCCTTGTTCAACTCTGGGCGGGAGGCTTCTTCTTTTTCTACTTCTCCAATAAGGACAATGAACTCTCATAAGGGGATCATGTAGGCCTATAATATTTATTATCTTAGGATTCAGTTCTCCAATTTTGGGATCTAGTAATATCTGAAACTTGTCTTTTGTCACTTATACTAAATTAGTTCGTCTATAATTTGATATGGTGAGTTCGACATTTACGAAATATGATAATGTGGCTAATTACGTTGTACTTGGAGTGTTTATGTTGAAAACAACATACAATAAGCAATTATATATATTTGTAATCATCATTCAGTTACAGTTGGTTTCTATAAAACAAAATTATATTTTAGTGTCGAGATGTCGTAAGGAGCGAATGCTTCAATCACATCAAAACAATAAGATCGCATAACAGAGTCACAGACAGGCTGATTAAAAGCTTTTCACGACTCCAAGCTTAGCAAGAAACAAGAAACACGACTCCAAGCTTAACTATTTGTAGGTATGTTAGTAAATATACTTATTAGTTAATGTTCATAGATCTATTTAGCTATAAATTGTACCAAGAACGCGTGTGTTGTCCACTGCTCCTCCAGGCTCCAAACGATCTCAAAATAGTAATTAAGACAATTTTCCTTCGTCGGTAGTAAGTTATAAAACGACCTATTTTGGCACACTGGTCCGGGGGGCGTAGCCCCCCGGCCGCCGGAGAAATTTTGAGATGTGAAGGTAAATATATGCACAATACATGCTCAAAATTTATTAAAAGGAATGAATAATATTGTAAGTAAAAGGGATGTTATGTATGTTTACTGGTGTTTAATCAGGATACTAGAGGAGCTGGCTGCCTGTACTTCAGTCTCAAAGAGATTCACTTCAGGTTCACTAATATAGGCATTGAAAACAGGTTTTTAAATTATTCTTAGCAGTCCCTGTTTTAGTTTTGTAACTTTTGTCCAATAAAGATTTCATGTATATTTGTTGTTGCATTCCAAGAACTATTACATACTTAATTTATATCCTTTCATATGATACATGAGTTAATATAGAGTACTGGTTAAAATACATACCGGTACCAAGTTTCAAGAATAAACTTTGATTAGAACATTTGTTTGACTATTATTTTCCCTGGGCCGAGTAAAAAATACCTGGGTAGGCTATTCCCATCTCGGGTTAAGTACAATCAGTAGGAACGTAGAAACTTACTTTAATTTTCACAACTTTAAAAGACTCAAGATTCTGCGAGGCTAATTCCGAAAATATTCAATCAAGTCTCCGTTACCCCCATGAAGTCAGGTTATAGTAATGACAAGACATACCAATAATATATGTTAGTTAGCGGGTGTGTGGACTGTGGGGATAGTGGCAGCCCCCACTTTGGACACTAAGACTAAGTAAAGTTAGGTTAGGGTAAGGTAATGCAAATTATCTACTCATAACATGATAAACAATTGAACAATAAACTACTGTACTATATTCCTTGAAGAAATAAAAACAAACAATTGTACATAAGGCTGCGGAAAGATTCTTTGGTGATACCCAAGTCATGGCCGGGATTCCGGGAAATCTATAAATGCACTGTAGGCGGTAGGCCTAGCTGCTGGCTGTACACTTATTAAATTGTACCGGTAATCTGGCTAAAAAGTTACCGGTATACAAAATGAGAACATAGAGGCAGGGTGCAGATCCCACTTTGGACACTAAGTTTGGACTTTGGTTAGGGTAAGTTATTGCAAATCTTCCACTCATAATATAAACTACAATAAAATAAGATACCAGTAGATAAGATACTACTGTAGCCTATTCTGCCTATAGCCTATACCTTGAAAACAAAAACAAACGGTAAGACTGCGAAAGTATTCTTCAGTGACAGGTCTACCCCTATAATCCCACGGCATGACGGCAAACTGTTATTGTCATAGGCTATAGCCTAGCCAGGGTGTCGAATGACGCTGTTTTTTTGAGTGATACAACTTTCTGTATAATGATACAAAAAAATTAATCCTAGCCTAGGCCTAGCCTACGTATTTTTATATTATTATTTTAAAAGTTAGACATCTAAAATAGGCCTAGGCTTAGGCCTACTGTGTTCCAAAACTCAAGAGTAGCCTAGGCTAGGTTAGCCTAGCCTAGCCTTACAAAAAAAAAAAAAAAAACAGGAATGTTGGTCTAGGCTAAGTTTAATATACACTTCCCAGGTCATTTTAACAGTTCTATTGCTTCTATATATCATAATACACCATAGAGTAAGTTTTTAATAACTAGAAAAAAAGGTCATCTTCTAAATAATTACCATAATTGAGGACCTTTGCCGTTCCCGGGTTAAGAGTGGGCTCTGAGTCTTAGCCTACCAGAACCAGATTCCCAGCTGCCTAGCTAACCTTATTTTTTACTGTCTTTAACCTCAAATCTTCCTTGATCTTCATTAGCCTATCAATACATTATACATAGCCCCACTAGTGGGGGCAGTCCTAAGATTGTTGGATAATGGGTTATCCTAAGCCTAATATGCCTAGCCTCAGCCTAGGCTACTCATTTCTGCTTCAAATTATCATTATCATCATAGGCCTAGGCTAATACAAGTAGGCCTAGGCTTATCTGAAAAAAATAATATGCTTGGCTACTTACAAAATCGCTGTTTGGTGCTTGCTAGAAGTCAGGTTTATCCAAAGTATCACCTTGAACTTATACCTTATATATAATGAGTTCCCCAAGATTAATATGCACAATTTTAGAATGTGTAGGGCACTCACACTTCACATGAAGTCAATGTTATATTCCAGCCCCTTAATTCACTCTATTTTTCCACAAATATATCGGTAAATAACAGCTAACACATTTCCAAGTGTTCCACAGTTGATTGGCAGCAAGCTAATTTGACGTCATCATTGGATTATTCTCGGAAACACCACAATGGAAAACATTGCTGATATTCGTTCGTTGTTTTCCATTAATCCAACCACATATATACCCCTGAAAAACCAATAATTCATCATAAAATCGTACTAATTTATAGCTTACCTTATGCCTCAAGGTCTTGCGCTCTTTGTCAAACACATAACATTTATATTCATTCACTATTTTTAAGAAATTAGAGACCCCATAAAATTGGCACATACGAAAAAATATCGTGTATTTTGTGGGAGTTTAATTAGGATCAGATCAGATCAGAAAACTAACATTCAAACTTAAATTAATATTTTACATTATTAATTTCAGTGAAATTTAGTCAATATATTAAACACATGGAGTAGTTTAGTTAATATATACATAGTTTTAGATAAATACCTATTATTATCCTTTAATCTACATATTATTGAGCATTCGAGTGCCAATAAAATTACGGTAGTTGTGTTCGTCTTGACTCAGCCTTCGGCGCAATATAACATCGGAGTGTAGGGGTACATTGGTTGTTTGTTTGTTTGTTTGTTTTAGCGGACTCTCCCATCCAGGAGTTCGTTCTATGAACGATGGCTGTTTCCTTATTGTAATATATATTTGTTATATTGGTGCTAAAGTCAGTCACCTCATCCGAACCGAACAAGTTGTGTTTTCACAGTGTAAACAAATCGCTCTCATGACTCGAGCTCTGGATTTATCCGTCTATATTTACATTAGTAGCTGCATTTGGACTTCAATACAGGTGATATATAATAGTTCTAAGATCATTCGGACCACAATATATTCGTCCTAGGCTTACTCGGCCCATTCGGACCATGATCATTATCATATGAAATTATTATGATTATTTTGACTTAATGTAGTTTTATTAATCTTGTTATTAGGTTTCGTACATAGTAGGCTATAATGCTGTTTATATAATATATACATTTATCGAAGGAATAGATATAAATAAACACTATTATTTTTGTATGATTTTGATTAATAATTGCTTATAAATACCTACTGTACATATAGTTGTCAATAAAACCTAACTGTGATTAATGCTTACAGTTGCCTATATATATAATTATATAGTTGTCAACTTCAATAAAACCTAACTATAGAATGCTAAAATACATTGTCCTGATTTACTGTTTAACACTATGGAGCATAGATCCTGGCACACATTTTCAACAAGTAGCTGGTGGATATTTGATGTTGATTATATTGATCCCAAATATCGTCCAAGATCTTTTGAGTTTTTCGGACGGGTTTTCTCAGTCGCCTGCTCAATTTGCCCTCTCTTACAAGCTGGACTTGGTTGGGGATACTCCTAGCTTCATTATTCAGAAGGTCAAGCAGCTCGCTTGGTGTAGTGACTAGCGTCTGGCCCGGGTTCGCGCCCACGCTCGGCGCATTAAAGATTTTTCACAAGCACTGAGTCGTTACCATCCCTCATGAGCAAAGGGATGGGATAGTAGTACAGGACCCCAATGGAAATACGCCTAATCGGCCTTATTGAGCTATCCTTAGCTAGCTTAGCATGCGCTAGCTTTAAGAACTATTATTATTATTATTATTATAATTAATAAATAAAAAGGGAGATTTCCTTTTCTCGCACGCCTATTAAGGAGGTTGTGCCATCCCTCCACATTATTGTTGGTGCGAACACTTCTACCAAATACACTAATGTTCTCTACCGTCCAAGTTTTATTATATACCCAGTTATTTTCTACGTAAATCATGAATTCATCAAGATGGTGCACTTCTTTTGCTTTGTCTTTCAATTCATTGAAAGCCACTTGAATGTCGTCAGGTGGCAAAAATGGGAGGGCAAACACTTTTCTCAAGTGCTTATGTACCGAGTCTTTCTGCAGGTACATATTTTGAAGGCCTGTTTCTTGAACTTTCCTCCAGAGTGCCTGTCCGAAATGGAAGGCACACCCATGAATTTTAGGTTCATGGAGAACCCCCTCTCAAACCTTTCCATAACCCTTTTTCGTAGTCTACTACAAATGAAGTCACTGCATAATCCACTGGATTAAGCATATCTAGTATCGCCCTAAAAACAGTTTTGTAGTCTTTGCTTCCTTTCCCGGACATCACACAAAAACACAATGGGAGTTGCTTCATGTCATCCCCTGATTTGATAAAAGGGTGTATAGATAAGAGTTGGTAAAAGGGAGACTTGATTACTTTAAAAGTTCCGTCAATAAACCAAGTCTTGGCTTTTCCTAATAATACCAACTGCTGTCCCGTGGCGAAGATGAAATGCCGTTTTTTCTGCGTTAGTGTTTATACTTACTGAATATATAATGATTATATGTACTGTATCCAACTTTTATTCACTAGCTATAATAGTTTCTGAATAAAAAGTGTATAATGTCATATATACACCTACGTACCTGTGTTCCCGCATTTGATATGTTGCCATCCATCGAATGTATCACAGGTAATGACCACTAACAACCTTCTGACACACTAAGCAATTATCCATTGTGTCTTGCCGGTGGGAAATAATTAGTTGTACTGACTGACACTTTGTCATCAACCCTTTATATAGAAAACAAGATTGATATTTGAACCAGTCTGGTTCGTTAGTGTCAGAAATTCCTGTCCTCAACTGTACACCACATAGTCTGAATAGAAAATAAATCGTCAATTCACAACTTGCGAGTTTTATTCTATAAGGAAGTTGGAGCTGTAGACATCGATATTTAGCAGAATAACTAGCTATAATACGGTTTTAGTACATTAATTAATACATAAAACTAAATTCTATACCATTTATCCATAATAAACCTACATAATTACTGTATTTGTGTTTAATATCGATGTTTACAGGCTCAGATATTGAAAGGGTGGGAGTTGAATTGCCATCGGATGTTTTTTTTTTTTTTTTGCAAAAATCTCAGTTTTCTTTAGGATAGATACATAAATAGATAGGATAGGGACATAGCGATTCCAAAATTATCAATATAGCCATCTATACCGTTTTTATGTTGTCGAAGCAAATAAGGGTTGTGAAAGGCCGAGTTAGTCTAGCAACCGCCGAACTTCCTTATAGCCTAAAACCCGCAAGTGGTCAATTGAACCATTTAATAATTTTAATGGTTGCGAGACAAAATTAAAAGTTCCCGCCAATCCAATGTTGATTTATTTGTTATTATACTGTAGTGGTTGAATTGTCGTGTATTTTATAAGTTTATAGTTCAAAACATTACAATGGTCCGAATCAGCCACCGAATGGTCTGAATCAGCCAATGCTATGGCCCGAATGAGCCAATGCTATGGGCCGAAAGAGCCTCTATATGGTCCGAATCAGCCATGGTCCGAATCAGCCGGCATTCGTTCTTGGTACAATTTATAGCTAAATAGATATGTGAACATTAACTAATAAGTATATTTACTAACCTACCTACAAATAGTTAAGCTTGGAGTCGTGAAAAGCTTTTAATCACACACATTAGCTCCGGACCTCCCTGTCTGTGACTCTGTATGCGATCTTATTGTTTTGATATGTGATTGAAGCATTCACTCCTTACGACATCTCGACATATACTGCACTAAAATATAATTTTGTTGTATAGACACCAACTGTAACTAAAGGATGATTAAACAAAATATAGAATTGCTTATTATATGTTGTTTTCAACACAAACACTCCAAGGACAACGTAATTAGCCACATTATCATATTTCGTAAATGGCGACAAGCGCCGAAGTAACCATACCAAATTATAGACGAACGAATTGACTATAAGTGACAAAATAATATCAGAGACAAGTTTCAGATGTTACCAGATCCGAAAATTATAGTACTGAATCCTAAGATACCCAATACTAGCCTATACATGATCCCCCTATGAGAGTTCATTGTCCTTATTCCCTCCCGCCATTAGTTCGGACCTTATCTGATACTCTAATCGGTTTTCCTTAACCCGGGAACTGCGGGAAGACTCTTAAGAGTTCCCCCGGCGGACTGCGGGAAGACTCTTAAGAGTCAGAGAAAAAAAAAATCAACTTTAAACATCGAAAAAAAAAAAAAAAAAAAATTGGCGCCTGGGCCATGCAAAATATCACTCCTCTACCTCTCCTCCTTCCCTCCCCTCCTTCAGTTATCACCTATTTTCCCTGTTATTCCCTTATTCTGAGGTATATTTTCGTGCTAACATTAGCGAGTTGCAAGCAGGGCATTGACATCACTGTTAGCAAGCGAGTGCAAGAGAGAGTATCGATCGACTGTCTCAGTGGCCTTGGGGGAAATTGACGGGAAAGCAGGTTGCCTCACCCATACATTATATAACTCGCGGCCTGTATCTCCGATTTTGACCATCCAAACGCTGTTTTCACTCGTTTTATTGTTGTTTCAGGTTAATACCTTTATAATCAACCCATAATAGGCGCGTATGGATAAGTATTAATGCTATATATGGTAAAATGAATATTTTAGTGATGGAAACAGCTCAAATACGTCAGCACAGGCAGAGGTGTCTAATTACCCCCATGCGCACTTGTTAGGTTAATTACTGTGAAGTCTGAAAAACCCATTAAAATTATAAGCTGACGGCCCAGAATTGGTTACAGGTTAGGTAGGAGGTTATAGATAAGAATGCGCACGTTGGATTTGGGTGTCAATGCCGTTGTAAGTGTTTTCCATAGTGTTAAATATCGGCGGTTCAGGCCTGGTGACACAGACTGTTAATTACTGTTTTTTTTATAGTAATTAAGAGCGAGATTTTTTGAGAAATCTTTCTAGTCGCCATTTTGTTTGCACTGTGACTGGATTCTAATATGTATTAGTGGGACATTACAGTTGGAAATAACTCAATATATAGAAAACTGTACCTCTTAAAAGCTGAAACAATCAGTCAAGTCACTTGTGTCACTCATAAGTACAGTAGTGTCTTATTGTTATATATGTATGTCAAATGTGAGATATGTGATCTGGGCAATCAGCTGCTCAGCCATAGGTGGCTGGCTTGTAATTAAGTCACATAAATGACAGTGAGAAGTAACAGTACTAGTCAATCACCATATTTTTATACTCTTAGTAGTGAGTAGATCATCTAAGGACTAGGCTAAGTGTAGCACAGTGCACATATTTATACTGCCAATGGCACTCGGTGTCTGAACATTGAAACCTTGGACTTTCATCCTGCAGATAGGCTAATCAGATTCCAGCTTGGGTATTTATATAAACTGGCCAACTTTTATTTCGTGATTTTTTGTTTTGGTTTCAGCTAGTTTTCATCATTATATAGTGGTTGTCATTAATTAGAATCTCCGGAAAAATCGTTTTCAATTACTGTGAAAAAGTTAATATTTACCTCCTGTTATCCACAGCCAAAGCTGAATATTGCAGAGTAAATACCGTAGACTTCATTTTTTTTTTTTTTTTTTTTTTTTTTTTTGTGGGGGGGGGGGGCGACCGTCAATCTTTTATTAATTAAATACCAAAGCGGGGGTGGGGGGGGGGCCCGCCCCCTCCTAATATACTAGGTTAGGTTAGGTAAGGTTGTTAGGTTAGGATAATATTACCCCTT
>CM064487.1:100296410-100511067 GCA_032716605.1 Paralithodes platypus
CACTCCTGGTCTACGGGAATTTGTAGAATTGTCCCAACGCCTCAGCCATCACAAGAAAACAACTTTGATCCCAAACATGATCGTTCAGCACAGATAATAGCAAGCTTCACTGCTTCCATCCAGACTTACTTCCGATGTTTCACGGGCCAGGATAAATGCACGCCAGCAGGACACGAATAACAGATTTCTTTCGACACCGAGCAACAGCAACAGGAACCAGTGGCGTCGAGTGACTCACGACTCCGACCCTCAGCCCACCAGATTGATTTAAGGTCGAGTGTATCAGATGCCGACTACCAGTGGCTGCGAGGACTCTGATGCTGAAGCTGGGGAGGGACCTCGCCGCTAGCAACGAATGGCTGGCGGGCGAGAAGTACCAGACCATTCACTTCATCGCAGTGATGGCGATGGATCCAGTGGGGAGGGGACGGAGGGGATGCCAACACTTCATTTATTCAGAGGTAAAGGAGTTGCACTGGGCAAATCAACCCAATGCACATGTAAAATAACCTTGATAATTGAATTTATTATTATAAACTAGGCTTCTATGGACGCACCAAAGTGGACTTTGTGGAAATCACCAGAACACCAAGGTACCTTTAACATTGTAAACGATGGGTTCGGTAACGCGGATTTGGCTAACACCGGTGGTAAACCAGAACACATCATGGACGCGTTATTGAAGGACCAACTGTAATAGCCAACAAGGAAAAACAATATGTAAACAATTAAAATCAGTGCAGATTATTTCTCGAACATATCCCAGGTTAGTAGTTGACGTTATTTGGAGAGAAAGATCTCCCACGCAACCAAATGTGGTGAAAAATTCGAACCTGAGCAGTGTTGAATCAAGTTAATAGGTTAAACATGAAAATTAAAATAGATACTATAAATAGGTAGCCGGGAAAGTTCGGTACTTTTCCGAGAGTGCCGTATATTCCGCCTAACAGCCGACCAAAAATGGGAAAAAGATGGTTAGGGCATTGAGAATTCTGTTTCATAAAAGATAATTATTGAAAGTGTTACTTAAAGTTACTTAACAGTTTAAACCATAACGAGTTGTAAACGAGGGGCACCCCCCTCCCCCCCCCCACAAACCGCGCTAAACAACACCTCCTTGTCCTCCACGCCCCCCCCCCCCCTCTCTCTCTCTCTCTTCCCCATGTAAGGGCGGGTGGAAAAAACAAAACAAAAACAAAAAACAAACAAAAATGTATACCAGAGACACCTGTACGAGGTGTAAGATGAATATACACGTGCAGAAAGGCACAGCATGTCGGATATGCAAGCAACCATACCACTGGATTTGCATAGGATTGATTACCAATAAATGAGGCGTACAAGACAAGAGGGTAAGAACCTCCATTTCTGCGATAGTTGCCTTCGATATCAACATGGCAAGTCATACAGACTGTAGAAAATACAGAAGTACAAGATAGGACAAAATATAGCCAAAGACCATAGAGCTTACTTTTCACAGAAAAATGGGGAGGAACTATTGGGGCCTCAGGGACCATACTAGTATCACAACCCACACACGCACACCTTCCCATGTCAAAAGCCCACATTGCCTCCGGCACATCAACACATATCGCCTTGCGAACAAACAACCCCTTTTGCACCCTAACAAATCCACAAACCCTGCCGCAACATTCTCCCCAGACCCAGAAGAAAACCCCCACATTGAAATCAATCTATGGCCATTTGACCACCCTACTGCTGGGTTTGATTCAAAGAACATTTGCAGGATGAACGTAGGATGCAACAAGCCCCCATATCAGGCTCCCCTTCTCACATCGCCTCCCCCATCACCACTGCCACCTGCCCACCTACAACCGACCCATCACTCCACCCCCCCTGCAGATCACCCACCCATTACACCAAGCCCACTACCACCCACAACCACACTGAGGTCACCACATAACCCCTCTCAGCCCAGGCCACACCTACTGGGGTTGTCTACACCAGTGTGCAGATATTATCTGGACAAGAAGGTGCTACTTTGGTCAAAAGGGCGAATATAATGGGAAGTCATGGTAGATTTGCTTCTCCCAAAATTTGCAACAACATAAACCAGTCATGGAAAATGTAGATTTGGGTGAAACCTGCAAATACCACCACCCATCCCTTGGAAAGACATCACAGGAGAACAAGACCTGCTACAATATGAAAATGCCCAGCTTTTCATATTAAAGGGACTTGGAGATATGCTAGACATAACACGAATGGTTAGCCCAAAAAACTCTCTGAGCTATGCGAGGACGAGACAGCGGAAAACGGCAAGGAGGGCAAGGGCAGATGAAGATGAAGAGACTGAGGGAGATGGAAGAGCACATAGAACCACACCTCGAGCACCTCCTGGCCTCCCAAGAGTGGCAAATACATCCCGAAAGGACTATTAGGTTCACATAGTACTCCAAACAAAGTCCCGTCCCCAATCTTGTTTGCAAATATCCAAGGCCTAAAAAATAGAACCACGAACAAAGGGTACCATTTATTAGGGGCCTGCTAGAAGAAGGAAACGCTATATTTGCGGCTCTCCACAGAAACTCACATATTAAAGAATCAGGAAGATAGTGTATGGTATGGATTCCTGGTTACAACCTACATAGGCAAGACAGAAACGCCATAGATCACATGGAGGTTAGCCTTGTACATCCATGACTTACTGATACGTACCGGTACTGAATTTCTAAATAACAACAATGAAGTGGTGGAAATACTTGGAGTTTAAAATAGAATCCCTAAATTTAGCAGTTATTGTTAATACAGGCCTCCAGACTCATCCCGAGAAGAATGCAAAACCAAGCTCAACAAAATAAGATCAGAAGGGGGGACCATGGGGATCAGAACAACAAATATTATATGGCTAGGAGACTTTTAACCTACCAAACAATTAAATAGGAGACAACTAGAAAACCAGTTTCGTGGCAAATAACACCGGAGAAGGCAAATACTAATACGATAAAGAGAGCTTTTTTGGACTTTGGCGATTTTTTTAGTCTACCCAGCATATTTGCTGAACCCACACAGCGAAAACAATATTTTAGACCTGGGGTCCTTCACTAACAACGACTCTCTAGAGTACACAGCAATTAACATATCGGACACAACATACTCAGATCATAAAATTAATTTGAGAATCCAAAACAACCTTAGAAAGTGCTACAGACAACCTCCGAATCGAGAACAAAAAAAACCGGCCCCTTCAGTAAATTTAACCTTCAATAATAAAAACATTAGGTGGGAAGAGGGTAAATCAAGAAATGGAGGGAAATAGACTGGGAAGATTTATGGAATAACCTGACAACCAGCAGAATGTCTAGTCTTAATAACAGAAACCATGGAACTCCAAATCTGTAGCCCCACCATATACCTGCAAGACAAAACAAAACGAAAGAAGCAAAACAAGGATCGGGAAAGGAGGAGGCGGTGTACGCAGACAGGAAAGAAAATTACTCACACAAAAGACGCACGCATCAAAAAAGGAGGAGTACAGAGAAAATCCCGCTTAACGTACAGACAGGTGTCCCTCACAAGCATTGTTTGCAAAATTTGTGGAGAAAATTATAAGAAAAAAAAGTGGACACACTTCATTGAGGGACAGGGGGTGCTTAGCGAGAAACAGTTTGGATTCAGGTAAGGGAGATCTTTGTGTATCTAGATTTATTAAGCTTTTATAGCAGAGTTGTAGATGTTACACAGGAATAGAGAGGGATGGGTTGACTGTGTTTAAAACCTGGACCTGAAAAAGGCCTTTGACAGGGTGCCTCACAAAGGTTATTGTGGAAATTGCAGGTTGTTGGAGGTGTACATGGTTAGGATGTTAAAAATGGAATGGAAAAACCTTTTTGAATAGGAAGAGAAAACGAGGACCACGATACGAGACGATATTTCAGCAGTGGAGGAGTGTACGAGCGGGAACAAGTACCACAGGGAGTCAGTGTTGGGTCCGATTAATGTTGCCTACTTTTATGTAAACGACATGCCAGAAAACTTGAATAGTCATATGAATATGGTTTGCGTGGATGACGCTAAGAATCATGAAGAAGGTCACCTGCGTAGAAAGTTGTCGGATCTTCAAAAGGGACCTAGATGAGTTGCACAGATGGAGGCCAAACCTGGAAAACTTGGGGTGTGTTTGGTGGTTTGAGTTTCAATGGCCAGGAAAAGTGTCATTTTTGGAAGTGGAGAACAATGTGAGATAAGGCCAAGCTGGGAGTACAAATTAGGAATTGAAATAATCGGCAAAACATGGCATGAGCCAAAGGACCTTGGAGTGATAATACAAGAGATGATCTATCCCCGGAGAAGGCAAGCATATTAAACATGATCAGTTGGAGGAGCCTATGGAATAATAACAAATATGAGAGTGGCAATTAACTATGTGGATGAAGAAATGTTAAGAAAACTGATACTGACTATGATAAGACCAAGATTAGAATATGCAGCAGTGATATGGTCACCACATTTGAAAAAAAAACATATAAACAAATTAGAGAAAGTCCAAAGGATAGCAAACGAAGATGAAGCCCAAGATTTGAAGGAGTTGACATATGAAGGAAAGACTTAAGTACACTACAACTGCCTACCTTGAAAGAGGGAGAAGGGGAACGAGGACGACTTAATAACGATGTGCCTAAGGGAGGGGTAAAAAGTTTGGAACGAGTAGATAGGGAAGATCTATTCGTGAGGGATAATGGAAGGGACAAGAGGGCACGAGTTTAAGCTGAGGAAAGGCAGATGTCGTAAGGACACAAAGAAATTCAGGCTTCCCCTATAGGAGTATAGAGACTTGGAAACAACTCTTGGAGGGGGGGGGGGGAGGGGAGGTGAGTGAGGGAGCGAGGAACATTAACCCTCTCACATCCTTAGGATGCAGAGGGTTGCCAGATTAGCAATAAGAAATAGATTACTCTCACTCTTATAATTTACCTCTCCAAAATTAGTTTTTCTGCCCCACAGCTAACTGAAAGACAACTGCAGAGGTTGAAGTAAATAAACTAAAGTTATAAATACCCCCGACGGTAACAAAGGCTTTAAAGTAATCCCTAATAGGCTCAAAAAATTGCCGTCAGGACGTGAGAGGGTTAACATGTTTCAAATCTAGGTTGGATAAAAGCAAATATGGAAATAGGGCAACATAAGTTATGATATGTTAGTCCAAAAATACTGGGAACTGGGAATGTCCATTACGATGGCTTGTCTAAGTAAAATGGGGATTGATTATAAAGTAACTAAGACAGGACAACACCGAGCGCTGCTGTCAATTCCTGCTAAACTTACAAATAGGTAAAAATACAAATAGGGTAAATACATCAAAATCTACAGGATAGGCAAAAGGCCGAAAATAGATAGAAGAAATTTGTGGAAATTGAAACAAAGGTTTAGACTATCATATGAACTACAAAATATGGAAGAGGAGAGGAAAGGAAAGCTATTGCAGGATAATAAAGGAAAATTCCAAAATACTTCTTTTCATACGCCAAACAAAAGGCTAAAACACAGCATCAAACATCGGCCCACTAAGCAAAGGGGACGGCTCTTTCACAGGGGACAAAAGGAAAATGATGCGAACTCTTACGCAGGCAGTATGAAAATGGCATTCATTGAGCCTGATGAAACAAAAATCATCTATGAGACCAAAATATATTTTTTCATGGAAAACCTCCCCAACGGAAACCCCCCAGATGCTGGATATTGATTTCGCGTCCAAAAAGATATAGAAGAGGGCCATTTCCAACAGGCCATCCCACTCGGCACCAGAGCCACGGACTCATGGAACTCGATCTTAATGAAGAAATGGTAAGGAAAACCTCTCAAAAACCCCTGGCTATAATGTGGAGGAAGGAGTCTAGACACTGGTGAAAAATACCAGATAGCTTGAAAATGCCAATAATTGCCCCATCTGCATAAAGGAGGGAGTAAAGCACTACCAAAACTACTACCGCCCGGTAGCTCTAACCTCCCACATGATTTTATTCATTAGAGCGTGGAGTCCCTGCGAAGCAAAAATCTCAACATTCATTGGAGGCAAATGAACTAACACAACACCGGTCAACATGTGATTCAGAGCGGGAAGATCATGTCGCCTCACAACTTTTGGAACACTATGACAAAAATTCTTAAACCGCTAGAAGAAAAAGAAAAACGTGGGGATGTCATTTACAACCGATTTTGCTAAGGCATTTGATAAATGTGACCATGGTATAGATGGCCCACAAACTCAAAGCAAAAGGTTATAACGGGGAAAATCGGAAGGTGGCATATACAATTTCCTAGTAATACAGAAAACAATCGAGTAGCAAGTAAACCAAGTCACATTCTGAGCCTGTTGGATGTTCAAAAGCTCAGTTTGTTTTTTTTTGCCTCAAGGAAACAGTGCTAGCGCCCCTTCTGTGTCCTCATACTAATTTGCGACATAGATACCAACACTAGAAACAGTACTGTGTCGTCCTTTTTGCTGATGACACAAAAATTAAAAGCAAGATAGTAAACACACAATTGATTGCGAATTTTCTTCATTGGAAATTGCAGTGTTGTTTTCCCTGTTCCACTGCGAACATACATTAATGTCTTCACTGCAGTCGCCCGTGTCGGGCACGACTGCAGGAAGACTATGAATGTAGTGTTCCAGTTGGACCAGGGAAAACAACATGCAATTCAATGAAGAAAAGTCCAATTAATACGGTACGGAGATAATAATGGCGTTAAAGAAATTACAAAGTTACTTAACAGAATCTAACCACATAATACGAACGGAAAGACAGTCGTTGAAAGACCTTGGGGGTATTAATGTCTGAAAATATGGCTTTCAAAGTACATAACCAGGTCAAAGTTGCGGCAGCTTGCGAAACGTCTAAAACGGTTGGGTTCTACGTATCATGTTAAAACACGAGGTGAATTACCTATGATTAAACGCTCATTCAAATCTATAGTGCTACCGCGGCTTGAATACTGTAGCATAGTAACCATCCCCCATACAAAGGCAGGTGAAATAAATGTCTTAGAGAGTTGTACAAAGAAATTTCACGTTCGCATTTATAGTTCGATAAAACATTCTACACTATTGGGAGCGTTTTTTGAAGAGCACTGAATCTGTACTCGGAGGCTGGAACGTAGAAGAAGAAAACGTTACCTAATAATATACACGTGGAAAATCGCAGAGGGTTTAGTACCAACCTACATACTCCCCGGGGGTAGTCATGAAATTCAGTGATAGAGAGGCTGGGAATGCAAAATCACCCCGGATGAGAATTAACAGGGGTGCTATGGGCTCTCTGCGTAGATGGGCTGGTTATCACACAGAGGCTCACGGGTCTCTTCACAACAAACATCCCACGGCGAGTGGTAAGATACATAATGATGGGACTCGTCTCGTGTAGACAACTTTCTTCTTAAGCGAGCCCTCGATGTCGAACTGCAACAAAAAAAGTGCCACGACAAGCCCCATCCTCCCTCAGCGACGGGAACGACGGGGAACGAGCTGTCGCTTCAAAACAGTAACTACAACCAAAATCACCACCCATAACGAGGGGCGCCTGCGCTCCTTGGGTGTGCCGCTAGACGGAGTGGCGAACACATCAAAAGGATCAAATGTAAAGTATATAATATTCTCAAGGGGGAGGAGACAAACTATGTACCTGTACAACACATGTTAGTTAGTGTCATGCCTTTGCAAACATGCTTGGAACCTGGGAAACATATATATTATGAAATTGGCTAATTTATTTAGGAGAATAGAATTGCTACATGGAAAAAATTACAATGAAATAATCACAAATAATCCAAAATTTTAATCATTTGATTATTATGAAGAAAAATATGAATATGATTGGATTATGATTTAAAGCTGCAGCTTTCATATTTGATTATGATTTGATTATTTATGATTATACCTGTTGGCTTAACGTTTGATTATGATTTGTATTATGATTAATTTATCACAGCCTCTTGGATTATGATTTTTTGTATTAACCTAACGTGGCGCATGGGGGGTATGAGACAACCGACACTCCTGTGGCTGACGTATTTTGAGCCCTGTTCCCATCACTAAACATCGTTATTTGACCATAAATAGCCATTAATACTTTATCCATATTGCGCCTAGTATAGATGGATTATAAAAGTATTAAGCCTGTTACAATCAATCAAGTCCAAATTTAAAACAAGGGGAAACAGTGTTTTTATGGATGATCAAAATCAGCGATTACAGGCCGGGAGTTACATAATGTATGGCTGAGGCAACCTCCCTGCCCTTCACCCCTCCCCTTGTCTGGAAGAGACAACTGTTTTCCGCAAATAGTCTCTCTCCGTTCGCTCTTTTCCTACGCTTGGTAACAGTGATCACAACGCCCTGCTACCAACCTCGCTATATAAGGTGTTAGCACGAAAATATACCACAGAATAAGGGAATGAATACAGGGACACATAGGTTGAATAGACTGAAGGAGGTGGAGGAAGGAAAGTGGGGAGGAGTGGAGGTGGAGGAGTGAATTATTTGGCAGGGCCCCAGGGGCAAAAAAAAATAAAAAAATAAAAAAAAAAAATTAATTTTTTTTTTTTTTTATTTTTTTTTTTTTTTGGTGTTTTTGTTTTAAATGGATTTTTTTTGCACTTACTCTTAAGAGGTCTTTTCGCCCGCAGTCCGCCGGGGGAACTCTTTTAATAGGTTCTCCCCGTAGTTCCCGGAGTTAATAATCATAATCATGCCCATGTCTGGTTGTATCAGTGTGTGTTTAGGTTGGTGTGTGTTGTGTGTATGTTAGTGTGTGTGTTGCGTATTCACTTCACTTGCTTGTCGTCAAGGGGAATCCCACGCAATGCGAGTTAAGCTCATTATTATCACGCCTCCTTAACTGCGGAACTGTATTGTGTCGAAATGCCATGTGTTAAGTGTTTATGTATCGTTGGAATGGCTTGTGGATGTAGTGTTGGTTGTATATATTAGTCTGTATTTTAGGGGCCAATTGGCAATGTTATGCCCTGCTTTTCTACAGGATTAACCTTGGGTTTATAAATGTGAGTTCTAACTTGACCTGGGTATAGAAGGCTGCATGCACACAAAACAAGGTATGAGGAATATAGGGGGGGGAGGAGAGAACTGCACAAAATAAACACACGCGTAACCAGGACACACGATTACGTTATTGGATATACACACTTCTGAATGCTCGTGTGCAAGACCAAATTGATTTAGAATTGAAACAACACTAGCATAAGTGGAATCTGGATGGGAGCCTAGTCTCCCACTTCCAAACGTTCAGGTATTAATCTTCTGATCACTGGCTTTATTCACAAGTTTATATACTGGAGACCATCAAGGTTACTTATAGTTCAAATTCACTGTTAGATTTATTACTGGTAAGTTAGCTCTGGTGCACAAGTAGTAGTTCATCAGACGTAGATTAGACACGCGTCTCTTTTAGAGCACGGGGAGATGGAGGATCTAGTAACCTCAGGGGGAGTGGGGTACTGATTCTGAAGTGTTTTTATATTCTTATAGCCAAAGAGAAACACAGTAGAACGCAAATCATTGGGCTGACATTAGATATCACTAGGGTTTCACTTCTAGGTAATATATCTGGATATATGGGTTTAATTTAACGAGAGTTAATATCACCTGTTAATTAACAAACACTGATACGCTCTTAGCACTTTCCTAATGGAATGGTTATATATGAATTATTACTGGCGGCAAAGATATAGCCACTTCTATAGAAATATTAATAAGTGAATCTCTAAATAGCCACTGAAAACACTGTAGTACTGATAGAGTGAATCTTGGGTAGTATTTGATTGGTCTGGTCCTGGTTATCTTTGGCGTCCGTGATTAGGTTGGGGGCTAACGACTGGTTCCGCGGCCGTCCAGATGGTCCATATGTAGGAAAAGTTCTCAAGTACCGTGGAAATCAGGTCCTTCTAATCCAAATCTGCCCACGGAGTCTGCCGGCTCTGGAAACTCAATTCTCAGCAACCAACAAACGATAGAAACTGGAGGTCAACTCTGGGGGACACCCCCAACCACTGGTTGGTGTGTCTATCTTTTCAACTGATTTGTACTGGGGGCTGAGAGCTTGATTTATAGGGGCGGTTTTGGACCCTGTAGGCCATAGGGGATCTCCCCCGAAAGCTTGGTTTTGATGGGGACATATTGGTGAGCTCTCAATTGATTACGGGCGAACCTAGGTTTAATGGTGGTGATTACTGTTGTGGCACATGGCTATATGGAGCCTTCATAATGTGATATAACTGCAGCCTTTAGTAAGAGGTTACCTATTTTGGCTATACTGGAAGTTATTTAGGGGAGAGGAGAGAGAGAGAACTGTATCTACTTTGCGAGGGAGGATGTGGGACAGCTGGTGTGATAGGAGCGTCGCTCTTAGATTGTTCAGTCTTCATGCTATGGTATAGCTTGAGGGTGCCTTAATTTGGTTATGGGATAGTGTGCAAGGAAAGGTTAATGGGTTATTGTGGGTTGTTTTAATAGAGGTTAGTCAGGGTGTTAGTTATACATGGGTTTAGTTCAGTGATAGGAGAATTCCTGTTGCTACCTGGCAATGACCCGGGAAAGGTTTCAAAAAACCCCCAAAGGGGGTGTCAGGGTTTATACCTCCGCAGGGTCGGGGGGGGGTGTCGGGGTCTCCCTCCTCGGCTTTGCGTAGGGAGTGGATGAAAAGTGTTGAAACAGGGGGAGGTTGCGCGTCTCCTCTCTCTGTGAATGGCCGTCCGGGCGGCTGTGGCTGGGGGCTTTGCCATATTACAAGTGGTTTGTAATAACCCTCTGTAATTATGAGACAGTATGTGGGTGTTCGTAATACTTAAAACCGAGGGGTGCCTTGACCAGCTGGTTTTAATTGGTTGGGCGTTTTTTAATTGCATGGTTTGGTTGGATGTTGGTGGAGACTGGGTTGCTAACTCTGCCACATTTATCTGGAAGTATGGCAATTAGAAGAGAAGTTAGTCACTGCGCGAGGCGGCTAGCCTCGCACTGACGATCATTTGGTACAGGGTTCTGTGAATGGGTTGTGTGAGGGAATAGATGGATGCAAAGGGTTAGTTAAAGTTCTAATGGTGTTCCATTCCTACTGTGGGAAGGGAGGCCTGGATAGGAGTTAGTTATATACAAAAGGTTTGAGAATGTTAGTAACGGAAAAAAAGTTAAAGGATATTCAGGGGGTTGTGGTGGAGAGGCTAGGTTTAGGAGGGAGTGGAAGGAGAGCGTGGGGGGGGTTGGGTGTGTGACCGAAGACGAGGGGAGGGGAGAGGGGTTAAGGAGGACTAGGTGGAAAAGTTTGACCCCTAAGGTCTCTGGGCGTAGGGGTGGCATTAGACTACAGTTGGTATCGTTTAGCCTGGGGGTGTTAATGACAGGGAAGGTATGTTAGCCAAACGCTAAACCGGGGGGAAATGAGCAATATGTGGTGGTATATGAGTCCTGGAAAGGATTTAGAAATCATGTGTGGGACTGTGGGACTGAGTGGGGTAAGAGGAGGATTAACTGTAGAGGTGTGTGCTTGGACTGTGGATTAAAAAGTAGAGAGAAAACATGGTGTATTGATTACTCGTCAATACGAGGGGTTATGGGACACTTTATTTGACACGATTTCTTGGCTGATCTTATGTTGTCCCTGGGAAACTTGCGTTTCTCTATGTGAAATATAGACCACAGGAAGAGGAAACAGCGGGCCAGTTCGTAGGGGGTACGTTCGTTATTGTTTCGTGGTAGATATGTGTTCGAGACAATGGTAAAAAAAGGGTTTAATCTATACAATCTCTGATTGGGGGGGGTAAAGAAATTAGAGAGAATTAGAGTTACTGCATGGTGGCTAACAATCTTCAGTCATTTATCTCTGTCTAGGTCTTTACAGGAATAAATGGTTATATATACAATGGTGTACCCGGTGAGTATCATAGTGTCCTTATCAAGTATGACATGGGGGCGTTAACATATTACTTCTCGGATGGAAAGAACATACATTAGATTTAATGGGGGCGGTTGGTCTTCAGAAACATTAGGTCTGGCAAAAAAAGACCAAGGTATTTTAGGGTATGTTGATATTGATATCCTAACTTAGGGGACAGGGCATGGTTTGTAATTAAATCTATTAGGTTGTAATTTATGTTCATCATCATGTAGGTAGAGCGTCCGGCGGTGTAGTAAGTAGGTGTAGGACACGAGAGGGGTAGTGGATACGCGAGGGTGGGGGGGAGGGTTTGTAAATTGTAAAGGGGGGGTGGTTTTTGGAGGCTAAGGCCGCCGCACCGCTCGTGACCTAGGATAGTGACCCTTAATGCTGCGTGGACATATGCGGGGTGGCCATTTCCAGTACGATCGAAACAGGTAAGGGTGGTTGTGTGCAGCGGGGTCGGGTGAAGGAATAATATAAGCGGACAGGATGACCCAAAACAGGCCTGGGGGTAACACTGAGCATAGGGTCAACGAAGCCAAAAATAGAGTAGTGTGGATTGTGGATACGAAGGTGATTGGAAAGAAGACGTTATAACAATTGTGGAAAAAAGGTAAATGGAAGAGATGAACACAATGGCGGATGGATATAATAATTATAAAAGATAATTAACCTAAGGGATTGAATACATGCATGAATACATGCATGAAATGACAAAATGATAGCCGTCGTTCCTAATAAGATGATGGGATGGGAAACCGGTTTGGTATGCACGTGGCACAATACGACACAAGGACAGTGCCCGCTATGTCGTATCCAATACTGGTGGCATACTCCCGGTTAATATTATATATACACGTAGTTACTAGAAGAAAAGGCAAAGGGGGGGGGGGGGGGCGAGGGAGCAGGGGGGTACATATATCTATACTCGTCAATGGAAAGGAGATACGAGGTAGCTTTCTAGCTTTCCTGTCATCTCTCCTGATTAATCGTCTGCAGATTGGTCATAGTGAGGGTTTATCCGAAATATTAAAAAAGGCCTTTCTAAATCAATACAATGAACTGGCATAGGGTTATCGGGTGTGATAGAGTCGTGGTTAAGGGTTGGGAATCTATAGTTAGTGGTAAATAAAACAACGGGAGGTTAGAGACATTTAGAATTGCGAGAATTGGTGGGGGGACTCTGATTGTTATATAACTAAATACAGGGCTGACGTTAATCACGATCTGATTTGGTGGGGAAATGGAAGCTAGGTGGTCTTAGATCCGCCTCGAAACCTTACACAATATGAAAAGTATTAGTAAGCCTGTATGGTGGTGTTACCTAATTAAATACATACTTAGGTGGTACATCAAAGAATATCAGTGAGTAACGGCATTGTGTGTTTGTATATTAGAAGACTGTGATTGAGAGACGTATATATAATATGTGGAATGAATTTGAGAGGGAGAGAGTGAGAGAGACCAAATCGGGAAATGGAAAAGGGGCCTGGGATCTCGTTGGGTGATGGGAGTTTCGCTCTCCAGGATTTTCGTTCCTGTGGCTCGTTAGGGTTGGAGGTTTCGCTCGTCAGGTTTTTTGTTCCTGTGGTATTTTACTTCCGTCGCCTTTATATTAGGGTTAATACGACCTCGTACCTCAAGGTTGGAGCACAGGTAGTAGGTTGTGTTTAGGGGGGGCCAGGTCAGGTCGGTTGAGGGGGTTAGGTTGGAGGGAAATGGCCAGCCTGTCGCTTTGGAGGACGAAGATTACTGTCCTCCCGACTAGCCAACACAGACTGTTCAGAAAAGAGGAGAGACAAAACGTACAAAAACTTAACACATTTTATCCTGGCAATGTGAAATTAATATAAGTGAAATTAGGAAAAAAAATAACATAGATTACTCAGGCCATATCTCTAAGAAACTGAAAACGAATAGGAGAGGTTACTATTCATATTCAAGAAAGAAGGGAACGAGGGAAGAAAATACATAGATGTTGGAAAAGGAGAGGGAAAGACAAAGATGATATATTAAAAGAAACTTGACGCGAAAAAAAAAGAAAAGACCAGATAATTAAGAACAGAAATTAAGAAAACACGGGAAAATTAAGAAGAGCTAAAGTGTTTAACAATGTATAAAACAAAAATTTTAAAAGAATAGTCAGAAAAGTGTAGGTTAACAAGAAAAAGGTTTAAGTATGACTAAGGAAAAAAAAACAAAAAAATATATATAATATATACAGTATATGGAAACATGTAAATTATAGAATCATGCACCAATCGCTTAGGAATTGAGAACAATACAAAACAAAATCCCATGGAAGAAATCCAGAGGTACAATAACATCCTCATCATCATCAGGGGGGGGTGGGGGGTTATTGGGGGGGGGGGTGGTAGGGATGTGCGGTCGCCGGTTAGTCTTGAGTGAAGGTCTGGTTTATTGGTAGGGGTGGTGGTGTTGGTTTGTGGCTTTGAGACCTGGTGGGTTCGCTTTCACTGTGGAAGGGAGGGGTGAGGGGGGGTGGAATAGTACCCATTAGGTCGTGGCCGTTAGGAAAATTGTGGGTCGGGGGTTGAGGAAGCTGGCCCGGCGGCCAGTTTTGGAGGGAGGTTTTAAAAGGTTTGGTCGCGGGGTAGTGATAGGGGAGGTTTTTAAAGGTGAAAAACGGGCAGGTCGAGTCGGGGTTTGTTTGTTGCGGAAACGAGGTGGTGCTGGGGGAGGGTGGAGGGGTTTTGAATTGTGTAGAGAGTTGTGGGTCGTGAGTGGGGTTGGGGGAAGGGTGAGTAAGGCTGGAGGTTGGAGGGGGGAGTTGACGGATGATCGGGTGGGTTTTTTGAGGTTTGGAAGTGTGGGGATTTGATAGGGAGATGATGGGGGGGGTCTGGGCAAAGGCAGGGTTGTGGTTTGAGTGAGAGGGGTGAATTTGGACTGATTTTATTTTCGGGAGAGACGATGGATGGGAGATTTCGAGGACGTGGTTGAACCGTTGGAGAGGTTGATTATGTTGTTTGGGGCGCGGAGGAGATTAGAGCGGTAGTATTTTGGGGGTTAGCCAAGGGGTTGTAAGGTGGAAAAAGTTTTGTGGTTGGATTTTGGTGTGGCGGTATATTTTGTCGAGCGGGATCGTGGGGGGTGGATTTGGGTGGAATGGAATTTGGGGCGGATGGGGTTAACGGTGCAAGAGGGGGGGTAAGAGTAGGGGGGGAAGAAGCGGGGGGGGGGTAGGGGTTGGTGTGCAGGAAGAGGGGGGAGGGGTATGGGGTTATGTACGGGGGTGATTTTTCGTTCTGAAGTTGGTCGTGAGAGGTTAGGCTGGCAGGGTCGGGAATTCGGTGGAGGTTGAGAGTTGAGCTGGGCTAATGATGGTGGGGGGATGGGGACCGAATGGTGAGCAGGTGTTCGGTACGCATGAGGGGGGGGGGGGGAATCACTTTGGTGGGGGGTCACACGTGAGGGGTAGGGGGGGAGATTTGGGGGGATTAACGGCGGCCGTCTGTGCGGAGGATAAGAGGGAAGTGGTGAGGTGTGAGTGAAATTTAGGAAACGGAAATTTGTTGGTGGGACCTGTGGAGGATTGGTGGAGGGAAAGAGTTAGGCATAGAACATGGGTTATTGGGGGGAGGAGACTGATTGTAACTGAGGTGTGTGGTTGTTTTAAAAAGTACGAATTATTTGGGGAGTTTTTTGGGGTCGGTGGGCAGTTGACGGTTTGGTTTAGAGGGTTTATATGTATTGGTGGGTTTTGTTCTGTCATGAGGGGATGGGGGAGTTCAAGTGTGGGGTTTTGAAGGTTTTTTAGGGGTGTGAATTGTGTGGGGGGGGTGGAAGGGAGCTACTGACGGAAAACTGTCCACAAGGGGGGAAATTTTGTTGGTTGGGGGAAAATAGGCTGAAGCATTTCTGGGGGCATGGGGAAAAACATTGTTGGGTAGTGTAATAGGTTGGCATTTTTCCCTGGAAACATGGGTACATAAATATTTGCGTATTATAGATAGAATGGTTTTTACATAAATCAAGAGTCTGTCCTGGAAACATGGGAGGAGTGATCCTGGACAGATGGGGGTTCTGGGTGATTTGACAGGTAAATGGTGGGGGGATGGGTGTGAGTTAGGTCAGTTTGGATAGAGATTGTTGCGGAAGAGATGTGTCTCGGACAACAATGGAAATTTGGTAGTGATGGATGAAGGAGACATTGATGGAGATTTTGGTTCTTTTGATTGGATTATGGGGCAGAGGGTAGCGTTCGGCGAGCGGGGGTGTTACTGGAGCTGGATTCAAGAGCGGTTCGGGTAATGTTGGAGGAGGGTGAACAAAGGGAGGGGGGAAATATGAGGTAGGCGGGGAGCTGTGGCATTCTTGGTTGATGCGGGTGTTTTTGAAGGGGTTTTTTCACCGTATGGTTGGGCATGTGGGGAGATGATGGTGGGGGGGGGTGAGGTTGACTAGGTTTTGAGGGGGGGGACAGGTGATGAATATGAGGAAGTGAGAGGCATGTACGGACAGGTTGTTGAGGGAGGATGACGGGGGCGTTGAAAGGTTGGTCTTGGGTGACAGGGGCATGTGAACGGCGATTGGAGGAGGGGGGGGCTCATTTTCTGACCAGCATTTTTCAGGGGTGGGACCATTGAAAGAGAATTGGTTATGGTGGGGGGCGTGAACCATTTTCTGTGTGCTGTGGTGTTTTGTTGGCAGTCATAGAAAATGGATGGGGTTTATTGGGTGGGTGGTAACACAATTGATGGAAGATTTATCGTTGGTGGATGGCTGGGAAGGGGGAAGAAAATTTAGGGGATGGTCAGAGAAGGATAGAGGGGGGCAAGGAAGAGTGCACTGGGGTTGGACTTTCTAGCAGGAGTCATTTGTGGGAAGGGTGCACGGAGTTTGATTCCTTAGGGAAAATGGAGGGGGGACCTTATTGATGATAGTGGTACGGTGTGGAGGAAATACATTTCCTTTCTTGGATAGGGGTGAAGGGGTGGATAGGGGATTTCACACGAACTGAGTTGGCATCTTTCTCTGATGGAGAGCATGAGTTCTTCGAATGAGCCGTACGTGGTCGAGAGCGGGCGGTGGTTGAGGTGGGGTTGGGTGGGAGGATGTCTACACCAATGCGGGTGAATAATGAGTTTCATTTTTTTGTTTGCTCGTCATCGTGAGAGCTATACGTGGTCCTCAACGTATCTGTTAGAGGTTGTACGAGGGTCACATTGATATCCCCTTCATACTTGATCTCGTCGATTTTATTATTTTTGGGGGGCGAACGAGTGGGGGAACCCAAAAAGTGGCCCTAAGGTCCGGATCACGACTGGATCGAAACTGGTTCCAGGTAAGCTTTGGCGTTACATGTTCACTAATGGGGAAAACAAATGGTTCCAGGTACGCTTTGGCGCAATTTGGGAAACGGTTTTTCGTCTCCCAAACTGCGTATCGTGCAATTAAGGAAACGGAGACCTTTTGTCGCGGTCCATTTTGGATTCACAGTGCCAGCATCTAACAATGGCTTTACTATGTATGGTAAAGTGGCTGATATCATACGTGTGTTTTACATCATACTTGGGAATGAACTGTGTGAGTGTAATAGCGAACTGCCATTTTTGCGATGTTCCCATGCTTCTACTGTTCCAAACTTGCAATGTAATGAAGCCTTTTAATCCGTAATCAAGAACCTACCGCTCCCAGCCAATGTTATGTCCTGCTTTTCTACAGGATTAACTTGGGTAATGTGAGTTCTAAACTGACTGGTTATAGAAGGCTGCATGCACAAAACAAGAGTATGAGGGAAGATAGAGAACACAAGAATAAAAACACGGTAACAAGACCACACGATTACGTTTTATTGATAGTACACGCTTCTGGAATGCCTTCGTTGCAACCGACAAATGAATAGAATTGAACAACACTAGCATAATTGGGATCTGGATGGAGCCTAGGTTCTTCCCACTTCCAACGTTCCCAGGTGATTAATCTTCTGATCACTGGCTTTTCTTCACAAGTTTATATACTGGAGACCATCAATGTTACTTATAGATTCAAATTCACTGTTAAGATTTATTACTGGTAGCTCTTGGTGCACAAGTAGTAGTTCACAGACTAGATTAGGACACGCGCTTTTAAGAGCACGGAAATTCTAGTAACCTCAGGGGGTACTGATCTAAGTAGTTTCTTATATTCTTTATAGCACGAAACACATAGAAACGCAAAAAATCATTGGGCGAACATTTAGATATCACTAGGGTTGGTTTCACTTCTAGGTTAATAATATCTGGATCATATGGGTAATTACGAGAGTGAGTAATATCGCCTGTTAATTAATAAACACTGATACGCTTAGCACTTCCTAATGGAATGGTTATATATGAATTTATAATCGGGGGCAAAGATATAGCCACTTTCATAGAAATATTAATAAGTGAATCTCTAAATAGCACTGTAACACTGTAGTACTGATAGAGTGATGAATCTTGGGTAGTATTTGATTGGTCTGGTCCTGGTTATCTTGCGTCCAGTGGATGTTGGGGGGCTAAACGACTGGTTCCGCGGCCCGTCCAGGGATGGTCCATATGTCAGGAAGTTCTCAAGGTACTGTGGACAGGTCCCTTCTATCCAAACTGTCCACGGAGTCTGCCGGCTCTGAGAACTCAATTCTTCAGCAACCAACAACGATAGAACTGGAGGTCAACTCTGGTGACCAACCACTGGTTGGGTGTCTATCTTTCAACTGATTTTACTGGGGGCTGGAGCTTGATTTATAGGGGCGGGTTTTGGACCCTGTAGTCGCATAGGGATCTCGAGTTTTGATGGGTACTATAGTTGTGAGCTCTCAATTGATACGGGAACTAGGTAAGGTGGGTGATTACTGTTGTGGCACATGGCTATACTGGAGCCTTTCATAATGTGATATAACTGAAGCCTTAGTAAGAGGTTACTATTTTTGGCTATACTGGAAGTATTTAGGGGGAGAGAAGAGAGCTGGATCTACTTTGCGAGGAGGATTGGGACAAGCTGTGATAGGAAGTGAGCGTCTTCTCTTAGATTGTTCAGTCTTCATTCTATGGTATAGATGAGGTGCTAATTTGGTTATTGGAGTGTGCAAGAAAGGTTAATGGGTTATTGTTGGGTTAATAGAGGTTAGTCAGGGTGTTAGTTATACATGGTTGGTTCAGTGATAGGAAGAATGCCTGGTGCTACCTGGCAATGACCCGGAAGTCAAAAAACAGGGGGCAGGTATAGCCTCCGCAGGGGTCGGTTGGTCTCCTCTCCCTCGGAGTGGGTGAAAAAGGGGGAGGTGCGTGTCCTGCTCTCTGGTGATGGCCGTCCTGGGCGGCTGTGTCTGGGGGCTCTTGGCCATTATTTCCATAATTACAAGTGTTTGTAATTAACCCTCTGTGTAATGAGACAGATTGTGGGTGTTCGTAATACTATTAAACCGGGAAAGGTGCCTTGACAGCTGGTTTAATTTGGTTGGGTTTTGTTAATTGCTTTTTTTTTTTTTTTATGGTTTGTTGGATGTGGTGGAGACGGGGTTGCTAACTCTGCCACATTTATCTGGAAAGTATGTCAATAGAAGTGGTATGTCACTGGCGAGCGGCGCTAGCCTCGCACTATTATTGTTTTACGATCATTTTTTAGGTACAGGGTTGTGAATGGGTTGTGAGGGAATTTGTAGATGGCATGCAAAGGTTTATTTTTTATGAAAGTTCTAATGGTGTTTCCTTCCAACTGTGGGAAGGTAGGCTGGAGAGGAGTATATATACAAAAAGGTTTGAGAATGTTAGTAACGGAAAAGTTAAGGATTATTTCAGGGGGTGTGGTGGAGAGGCATAGGTTTTAGGAGGGAGTGAAGGAGCGTGGGGGGTTTAACGAGGAGGGACGAGGGTTAAGGAGGACTACGTGGAAGTTTGATCCTAAGGTCTCTGGGCGTAGGGTTGGCATTATAGACTACAGTTGGTATCGTAGCCTGGGGGTTAATGACAGGGAAGGTATGGTTAGCCAAACGATTTACCGGGGGATGAGCAATATGTGGTGGTATATGAGGTCTGGAAAGGATTAGAATCATGTGGGACTGTGGGGCTGTGGGGAAGAGGAGGTTAACTGTAGGTGTGATGCTTGGACTGGTGGGGAGATAAAAAGTAAGGAGGAAAGAAAAACATGGTGTATTAATTACTCGTCAATACGAGGGGTTATGGACACTATTATTTGACACAATTTCTTGCTGATCTAGTTGTCCCTGAGGAACTGGTGTTTCTATGAAATATAGACCAAAGAAAGCGGCAGTTCGTAAGGGGTACTACTTCCGTTATTGTTTCTGTGGTAAGATATGTGTCGAGACAATGGTAAAAAACGGGGTTTAATCTATACAATCTCTGGTTGTGGTAAGAATTAGAGTTACTGCATGGTGGACTAACATCTTCAGTCATTATCTCTTGTCTAGGTCTTACAGGAATAATGGTTATTATATACAATGGTGTCCCCGGGGTAATCCATAGTTTTCCCCTTATCAATTATGACATGGGGGGTAACATATTACTTCCTCGAGATGGAAGATACATACATAGATGTATTATTGATGGGGGCGGTTGGTCTTCAGAAACTTAGTCCTGGCAAAGACAAGGTCATTTAGGGTATGTTGATATTGATATCCTAACTTAGGGACAGGGCATGGGTTTGTTATTAAATTAAGGTGTATTTATGTTCATCATCATGTAGGTAGAGGTTCACCCAGGCGGGTTAAGAGGTGTAGGATAAGGACACGAGGGGTAGTGGATACGCCGTGGTGGGGGAGGGTTGTGAATTGTAAAGGGGATGGGTTGAGACTAGGCACCGCGCCGCTTCTGACCTAGGATAGTGACCCTTAATGCGCTGGACATAGGGGTGGCATTTCCATACGATCGAACAGGTAGGGTGGTGTGTGTGTGCCGCGGGGCGTGATAGGATAAGCGGACAGGATGACCCAAAAACTCAGGGTAACCACTGAGCATAGGGTCACGAGAGCAAAATAGAGTTAGTGTGGATTGTGGATACGAAGGAGGTGATTGGGAAGACAGTTATAACAATTGTGGAAAAGTAAATGGAAGAGATGAGCACTATGGCGGATAAAAGATAAATAACCTAAGGATTGAATACATGCATGAATGACGAACATTATAGCCGTCGTCCTAATAAGATGATGAAACCGTTTGGTATGCACGTGGCACAATACGACACAAGGACAGTGCCGCTATGTCGTATCAATACTGGTGGCATACTCCGGTTAATATTATATATACACGTAGTTACTAGAAGAACAAGGCAAGGGGGAGGCGAATGAGCACGGGGGTACATATATCTATACTCGTCATGGAAAAGGAGATACGAGGTAGCTTTCCTGCATCTCTCCTGATAATCGTCTGCAGATTGGTCATAGTGAGTTTATCCGAATTAACAGGCCTAAATTAATACAATAACTGGCATAGGGTTATGGGGTGTATAGAGTCGTGGTTAAAGGTTGGGAATCTATAGTTAGTGGATAAAACAACGGGAGGTTAGAGACATAGAATTGCGAGAATTGGGGGGGGGGACTCTGATTGTTATATAATAAATACAGGGCTGACGTAATCACGATCTGATTTGGTGTGAAATGGAAGCTAAGGTGTCTTAGATCGCCTCGAACCTACACAATGAAAGTATTATAGCCTGTATGGTGGTTACCTAATTAAATACATACTTAGGTGGTACATCAAGAATATCAGTGAGTAAAGTATTGTGGTTTGTATATTAGAAGACTGTGATTGAGAGACGTATAATATGTGGAATGAATTGAGAGGGAGAGAGAGACCAAATCGGGAATGGAAAAGGGGCCTGGGATCTCGTTGGGGATGGGAGTTTCGCTCTCAGGATGTTCGTTCCTGTGGCTCGTTAGGGTTGGAGGTTTCGCTCTTAGGTTTTTTGTTCCTGTGGTATTTTAGGCAACATCTGGAAACGAAGGCTTAGGGTTAATCTGTACGGTAACATTCTCACTACGGTACCAGTCTCACCCGAAGGCTTAGGTTGACCAGTAGCTTAGGTCGACCAGTACGATACCCATCTCACCTTGTAACCGATCACCAACCCCAGATGGGACGTCACAACTTCGTCCACTTATACCAGGTTCCTATTTATTCTGCTAGGTGAACAGAGGCTACACCGTTAGGAGACTTGGGATGGATGTAGAGTTCGGGCGTACGGTCGTCATTGTTTACATAGGGCGATCGCCGCGGTCGCACTTACGTTCCCGTCTATTTCGACGCTATATTTTCTGCTATTTGCCCCCTGTCATTAGTACATGAATACTAGGTTAGGTTAGGTTAGGTTAGGTTAGGTTAAAATAGACGGGAACATGATGGGAAAGGTCCGACGCCACTACGCGTAATGTAAACTAAGATGGCGGTACGCCCGCTCACTACATCCTACCCGGAGACTTGCCCAAATGTCTCTTCCCCGCCCGGGTCTCGAACCCGGGACCTTCTGGTTGTGAGCCAGACGCGCTATCAGTTACGCCACAGGGAGGTGTGTGTTAGTGTGTGTGTGAGTGTTAGTGTGTGTTAGTGTGTGTGTGTGTCTTAGTGTATGTGTGTTTGTATGTGTGTGTGTCTTAGTGTGTGAGTGTGTGTGTGTGTGTGTGTTTGTTAGTGTATGTGTGCATGTGTTTTTGTATGTGTGCGCCCATACCCATCACCCTGCCCCTCATGGAACTAAGCCCCACAATTGCCCTACAACAAATAAAAAATAAAAACTACCACAAGAAGCCCAAACAGCTAAATTATCAGATAATTTAGCTGTTTGGGCTATGGTAAAATTTAGAAAATGCAAATCGTCACATTCTTTCCATAGCATATTTGGGAAGGATGTAGTATCCGGATATACGGTCATGTTTACATCAGTTGTGCGCTCGCGGTTATGTTCCCGTCTATTTTGACGGCTATTATTTCTGTCATTTGCCCCCTGCTGGCAATATAATATGATGATGACAATAAATCATGCGGGTGTGAGTGGGGCAAAACCCCACCTCAACCTATTATTGTATCCTATGGCAGTCAAAATAGACGGGAAAATGATCAAGAGCGAGACGAGTAGTGTAAACAAGGCGGGCAGTACGCCCGAATACTACATCCTTACCGCATATTTTTTTAAAGTGGCACATGGCTCCCAGCCAAAGTCCATGAATCACTCTGAAAACAAATTCAAAACCGTGGCAGCAGAAGAGATTAGGCTAGGCCTAGCCACGATGAAAGAAAATACAGAAAAAGAGGTATTTAGCCTATTCCGAAAAGGCTCCCACGTTTGCAGGCACGAATTACTACCGTTACGTTCGGGGACTCCGCGCCCCCCCCCCCCCCTCCATCCAGGACTTAATATCATCATAGGCTATATAGTGAGCAGGAGGTTCCGGGGGTAAATAACAGCAGCAAGCAGGGCCGTGGGCCCGTGGAAATTTGGAAAAAAATATTAAATTAGGCCTAGCCTAGATGCGAAGGTAAAGGTTGTGACCGGACAAGAGTACGCGAGCCGTTTCTAAATAGCATAGCCTAGGCGGCATAGGCCTAATAACTAGGGTGAAAATATGAAAACCTAACGGACAATATAAAGATGATGTAATTAAATTCAGACATCGATTTTATAGTGGCCTACAGGTTTCTTATACCATGTATTTCATTCCTATATGTGTCTAAATGCGCGTAAAAATGTATTACTGATCCTGAAAAAACAAAATATCCTCTATATCGCCTATGTCGCAAGAGGCGGGTGGCTTTGTTTATATCCGCCGCGAAGAAGAATCGTTGGGGATTTTTTTTTTTTTTTGCCCCCTACTGTTTAAATATATGATGATTTCAATAAATCTTGGGGAGGGGGGCTCCACCCCTCCCCCCTCTACATATTTTGTATCCAACGGCAAACGGTTATGGCCAAATAGTTATTTTTCGCGAGTGAAGGGACGTGATTTTAGATTGTTGTTTAATGGGTAAATGTGCATTTCCGCCACATCAAAACACCCTTACACAACTCTAAACTAGATAAAAACAATCGAAACGATTTTTTAGCAATATAATTACATCATCTTTAAATTGACCAACCTAACTGGCATAGGTCTCCTTTATGATTATCAGCATTAGGGCCAACAAGATGCATGGTGTTGGCTAGGCTATCCAAGTTTGCCATTTATGATAACGTACCGTACAGAGCTGAATAATGATAGATCCTTGTTTCCTGAAGGTGATAAAGGTTAAGTAGGGTGAACACTCATTATGTTAAAAGGCCTGTCTCTGAGAATTTTGAGAAATATTTTTTTTTTTTTTTTTTTTAATGGGTTGAAGGGCCGGAGGATCCGAAGACCCCTTTTCACCCTGCCGCGTAACCTATTTTACTGTCAGGCGAAACAGAGGCAAGGGGTGTGAAGAGATTGCCCAAACGATCTCCACCAGCCGAGAATCGAACTCGGTCCTCCCGGTTAGAAACCGAGCGCTCTACCAATGTCGCTACTGGTCACCCCCTGAAATAAGCTTAAAAATAGTTTACCTGGGTGAAAGACGCTCATTGAGGAATTCGACGTTTCAATTTCGCCACTTAAGATACGGTTGCCCACTTTCAGTATCTCGTAAGTAGTGAAGTTAAAAAAAAATCTCGGGTGGGGGGGGGGGCTCACAGCGCCCCCCCGAACCCCCCAGCTGGATTGGCGTTGCTTCCCTCGCCTATCAATTTATAGGGGCCCAATAAGTCTCTACCTGGCCCAGAGTATCAGGTGCCCCTCGCATGATAGTGTTGCCCACCCCCCAGGTGCCCCCCTGCTGAGAAAACCCTGGCTACGCCACTGTGGTCTATACTGATTGAAAGCTGCCTTGTGATTGGTCAAAGATTTAAAGAGCCGTCAGCTGATCTTAAACGGGTTATTTATCTATTTATTTATTTGGATCCCCTTCTCCCTTATAGTAGAAAGATGTCTAGAAACTTGATATACAGCCTAGGAATGCAGTACCAGATCAAAACTTGCATGAACACTTGGTGCATAGCGCCGACATCAAGGACCAGCATCAACATCATAGAGACCCCTCCGGAACACCATCTTCTTCCACGGCGTCCGTGATAGAAAACGGAGCCAAGCGGAGACGTATAGGGGAAGCTCAATCATCGGAAAAAATACGTTGACATCCCATTTGAATAACCGAGACAATGAAGCAATTGAGGTTAAAATTAAAGCAAACAGTGAAGGCAATTAAAGAATATACAAAAAAGACATTTGTAATCTTAAAGAAAAATACAATATAACTGAAAATCTTGAAAAGAATGAGTGAAATCGAAGCTAAACAATTGATTAAAGATAAAGTGCAAATCAAAAATAGGGAAGAGATAATAGAAGGTATGAGAAGTGGAAGTAAAACTAGAGAAGCTGTTGAACAAGACATTTCAAGTAATTATATTGAGGGGACTTAAGCTTTGAAAATGCCAGAACAATTTTTATGACAAGGACAAGAATGATAGAAGTAAAAGAAAACTTCAAAAACAAATATGAACCTAACCTATTGTGCGATATTTGTCAAAATGCAAATTAAAATCAAATGCACCTGTTCAACTGTGAATCATACGAAGCCCTATAGGGCGGTGTGAGAGGCAGGGACAACTTGAGGGAAATATTTGGACAAAATTAATAAAAAGGGTAGCAGAGACTATAAGAACACTTCTGAAAAGGAGGGAGACTATCGTTAATTTGAGAAAAGAAATATATAAGTAATATGAAAATGTTTAACAAATACAAATAACAATAAGGAAACAGCCATCGTTCATAGAACGAACTCCTGGATGGGAGTGTGCGCCAAAAACAAACAAACAAATCCCATCTCCACTAGCTCCGATCCTCCTCAACCTTCCATGCCCCCTACACACACCCAACAACCCTCCAACTTAACCAGAGGACCATCCCTAAGGCGTGCACCAGCAGGAAACATCAAATGCTATACGCAACCCTCGATTACTGACCAAAACGAGCGAGGACACCACAACACATGGACGCACCCACCACCACAACCTCTTCCAAACTCTATCCAGCCCCTAATTTCAAAACCTGCACAACTAGTCCGGCATAAAAACACCAGGTGCAACCGATGCACAACCCGGTTGTAGGCTAATACTCTTTGCGAAAAGAAATACTTTCTGTTATTTTTGTTGCTCTGTTTTTTGAAAAGCTTCCTCTGATTTCCCCTTAGGCTATTGTTGTTTTCCAGGAAATGTTTTGATTTTTCCAACTTCTATATCCCTTCGATGATCTTGAAGGTTTCAATTAGATCCCCTAGCTCTTTATCTTCTCTTCTCCAGTAATGGCAAGTCGAGAATATCCAGTCTCTCTTCATAAGTCATGTGCTTTAATTCAGGGACTAATTTTGTGGCTCGTCGCTGTAGGCTACCTTTTGCCCGGAGATGACCCAACTGTGACATCCCAGCCAGAAGAGACACTACCTCAGCCGAATCAACCATCGGCAAGCATTCAGCCTGCTGGCTTAAAACCAATTTTTGGTTACCTCACAGACAGTCCTAAGGTAGGACAGGACACTAAGCCTAAGGTGGAAAAGGCTGGTTACCGTACATGCTGGGGACAAGGTAACGTAAGTTAAAACGCTTGCTGTCCTACGCTTTCCGTGCTACCCCGCGTCGGTTATAACGCTTGCCGGCATAGCCAAGTACGGAACCAAGACTCGGGCACCAGCCGAGGATCAATTCACGTCAGTTAAAACGCTAGCTGTCTTGGTCGTAACTCGGTGCAAACCCGCATCGGTTATAATTACCCTTGCCGGGGGAGCACGGTTACTGAATTTGAGCCTGTAGCACCTAGTGTTGTTGCTTGTGTGACTCGGTTGCGCTTGCTTGGCACTGAGACACCTTGTAACATAGTCTGTGCAAGAGACCACACCCAGCTAGCTAAGCAGTCACTCTCCAGCCACTCGCTTGTCAACCCTTGACAAGGAGCGTCTGGGGCGTGTCAGCTTACCAACCAACCCTATGGTGAGCTATTGTCACCAATGCCCAGAAAGACTTTGGTTGATCTGGTAGTTGAGGGTAAGCTACCTTTTCCCCACAGCTTGAGAGTACGAGAGGACCAGTCGAGACGGGAGCAGCCACGAAGTGATACCAGCCACCATACCTGGTGCCTGATGGAGTTCTTTGGCCCAGATCCTGACTCTTGAAGAAGCCGCACTGTGTGTGAAATTATGAATCAGTCCGGAAGTTAGACGAGCCGCCATCGGATCTCAAGAAGGGTTTGTCCTCAACGCTCGGCGCCTGCTGGAGATCTTTGGTCCAGATCATGACTTGTGAAGAAGCCAGGCTGTGTGTGAAATCAGTCCGGAAGTTAGACGAGCCGCCATCGGATCTCAAGAAAAGCCTGTTCAGCCGGCTGTGTGCGAATAGCCAGGACAACCACCACCTTGACGACAGCCAGTGCTAAGTGCTTCCTTCGCCCCAGTGCTCTTCTGTCCCCCTCTCTCATATAAGTGACTCTTTGTTCTGTAGGGGTACAAGAGTTACGGTGAGGTTTAGGCCTAGATGTGCCGGTAGTCCGGGAGCTGCCAGTGTAATGTAAGATCATCGAAGAAGTGCTTTACGCCTTCCCTTTAGTTTTGCCTTCCTGTTTCCCCGGTTGCTGGGGAACAATTACACCTGTCCTACACCAGCTTTGTGTAGCCTATAGATACTTTCTCGGGTCTGGGCTCCCATGACCCCCTGAAGAGAAAATATAGATATAATATTGCCACTCTATTTTTACACACACACACACGTCATTAGAGAGTACTTGCCGCAGATCTAAGTCTGTGTGCTTCTTAACATTTAGGCTTAGACATTATAGTGTATTTTCGCTCTAGAGTAGATGTTTATATATACTCATGCTTTAGAGTCCATTTAATTCCGACTCTACATATTTAACCTTTGCATATTCATATGCTTTAGAGCCTATTTCATTCAGACTCTTTCTAGGGAGTTTTCGCTTCCTTAGTTTATAACCTGTTTAGCAATCCTCCGTATATAGGCCTATTCATTCAGTGTTTCGTAAGTAATTCAGTGCTACTTTGCCGTACTTCGTGAGGACGATTTGTTGTGAGGCCCATTATCTCTCTATTTATTATTTTTTTTGTTCCTGTACGCGCCAGTTTATACCACCCAGTGTACTACATTACATATGTCTATGTGCCTATGTGTTGAAGTGAATAAAACCATTGTGCCCACCATTGTGTTTCTGTTGTTGTTTGTCAATTGTTTGATATAATAAATAGAGTTAAGGTCAGTCCTCGCCCAGTCGAGAGCATCCTAAGTTGAAGACTACTGCACCATTCCCAGAGCTGGGAAGTGCGATCAGAATATACCTCTCTTCTTGAAAGTGTGATTCAAATAAACCGCTCAAATCTTTAGACGATCTTCAAATTTGTGTCTTGGCAAGGTACAAAAAAATGCAAATCATTTGTGTAGTTTATTGAAAAGATATGCTTAAAGGTTTACTAAAGCCTATCATGTATATGTTTAACAAAAATATTTTATGTTTCTTTGATGTAGCCTATATACAAGTCCTCAAACATAGATTAACCTCTCGTACAGGACGCCGCCGGCTTTGGGTTGAAAATAGTGCAGGTGCGTATTTTACTTATGATTTGCTAGCTTATACATTGAGTTTAATCTTTATTGCCCCACTGAGACAAGATAAAGACCCAGAGGATAATTTGGAGTGCAAGGGAAGTTTTTTAATGAAGTAATTACGGAGTTGAGGTGTGTTAAAGTCGTGCCCGCGTGTCTTGTTGACTTTCATCAAGCAGGGTGCCAAAACAGAAATTATCCAGTTCTGGATCATTTTTCTAAGCTTACAGGGATCAACTTTGCGCGGCGTCTGCGGGGGGCGCAGCCCCCCGCTTCATAACAGGGGGTCCGGGGCAGGGTGCCAAAAGAGAAAAAAGTTATGTCAGTAGTAATTAAGGATTAGAGAAAAATAGAGTTTAAGGAATCGATACGAGGGGGGGTCCGGGGGGCAAAGCCCCCTGGGTTTTATAGGGTGGTCCGGGGGCATGCCCCCCCCGGGAAATTTTTGACATTTTAGGGTGTCAGAGAGGAAATTTAGCAACTTTTCAAGGCCATAAAATGGCTCAGATACTGTTAAAAAAATAAGGTTATCTAGACAAATTTTGAAAAAAAAAAAAAAAATCCTAGGTCGTTATAGTAGCCTATGCTTTTCCTACATTCCGTTGCTGATTGTATTGTACCGGTACTTGGGAGTTGGTAAATATAATTGAAAAACTTAAAATAATGTATATTTGTTTTATTTTTATATTAATAGGTTGTTGAGGACAGCAACCCGCAACCCCATTACCCCAAATGTGTAATTTAATTCACCACTTAGCGCACTATGAAGTTTGGAATGGATGTAGAGTTCGGGCGTATGGTCGTCATTGTTTACATAGGGCGATCGCCGTGGTCGCACTTACGTTCCCGTCTATTTCGACGCTATATTTTCTGCTATTTGCCCCCTGTCATTACTACAGGAATACTAGGTTAGGTTAGGTTAGGTTAAAATAGACGGGAACATGATGGGAAAGGTCCGACGCCACTACGCGTAATTTAAACAAAGACGGCGGTACGCCCGCTCACTACATCCTACCCTCAAGGTGGTGCTAGCCTAAGTTTGGGAAGGATGCAAGAGTCAATTCCTAGAAAATCAATTGTCAAAATTATAGGCCGCCTATACCGGTACCGGTACTGCACATCACGCCAAAAGTCAATGGAATAAAGTAATCATGAAATCTACATCCATAACAGTTGCAAGTGCAATTTTACCCCAATTTTTTTTAGAAATCTTTTCAGTCTTCTGATATGCCATATTAAGGGCAATGTGTAGGTTAAATTAAGTTAAATTAGAATAAGAAGGTACGGTACAGACCGTACAGGTAAGTACAGTATGGTTGGACTACACTGGAGTCTGGAAATCAGTTAGACCTACCCAGGTCTTGGAAATTATTATTATTATTTTTTTTACTTAATCTATCAGGTAATTAATCAAAATAGCAAACAAAATCTAACCATGAAACTTGAGCCAGTGTTTAAATTGAAATAGGCCTAAGCCTACTGAAATTAACTGAGTGGATGAAAAATGAGTAAAAAAAAAATAACTAGGACTAACCGGAAGCATTATCAGTTCACAAATAATTAGCCTAGGCTTCAAGAAATATTAAACTAGGCCTAGGCTGGGGTTAGTCTTAAGCTAATTAGCTAACTACCGTCTACCGGTATATAATTACACAAAATTTAGTCCGAGGTTAACATGCTTCACCAATTCATGTACAGTTCCTCGATAATTAGGCTATGTCATATATATATATATACCCTTACGTAGCCAGTAGCCTATCCCACGGCACTGAGTCTAATAGAAAATATAATTTCCGACGATAATAGGCTTAGGCCTAAGTTCTTAACATATATTACAGCAAAAATTACACAGCCTATAGGCCTATGATAAAATCACCGTCCACCGAGCTGCCTGCATTGGAGAATGGAGAGTAAAAGTAACCTTGTCCATACATAGGCTATTACCTGGCTACTGGTAAGTAGGCTAACAGGCTAACACTGTCAAATGACTGTACAGTACTAGCCTACTAGGTAGGCCTAATGACAATGTCAATTAATCTAATAAATATTGAGTCATGAAACTCACGATCATGAAATACTCTTTAGTAGGGTAGCCTATAGGCTACCCTAAACCTAACAGTCTAACTACAGTACTATAATATTATTCTATTTTAGGCCTAGCCTATACAAAATATGATAATTATAGGGAATAGGCTCGCAGCCTTATTATACATACTGTAGGCTAATTTATTAGGGACAATGTAGGTCTATGCCGGAGAATAATTTTGATCACATTTAGGCTATAAAACCCAATATTAATAGAAAAGACGCCCATTCTAATCAATCTCCGAGCTCTTTCGGACATCCTCACAGTTTACAAACTCCTTCTTTATGCAGTATAATCGATATTTACCCCCGGCTGGCAACATAGGCCTAGTCTAGATGACGATTTCAATAATTCATGGGAGGGGGGGGGGGGGGGGCAAAGCCCCCCTCAAGTGCCTCAATCCATTGTGTATCCCACATTGGAATTATAACTAGGCTAGGCTTAGGCTAACCATGAAAACACGCATTTCTCAAAATTTGGAGGAAAAAACATGAAAAATAAGCCGTGCGAGCCTATTCCCTATAATTGACCAAAATATAATTTACAAGTAGACCTAGGGCCCTGGCTAGGCATTAACTAGGCCTAGGCTAACTAGACCAAACCAAACACTAGCTTAGCCTACCGGAACACAATAGGTTAGGCTAGCTTAAAACAATCCAAAATAGCCTAGCTGTCTAGGTCACATAATCCAAGAGTCAAGTAGGCTAGCCTAAATTAGGATAGGTTTAGCCTTTAGGCCTAGGAATAGGATACTTACCGGTACACTTTTCATGAAATCCTGGCAGCAGTTTCAAGCAAGAATCTGATTAGGCTAGCCTATCTGCAGGATGAAAGTCCAAGGTTTCAATGTTCAGACACTGAATGCCACAGTGGCAGTGTAAATAGGCCTATGTGCACTGTGCTCAACTTAGCCTAGTCCTTAGATGATCTACTCACTAGCCTAATAAGAGTATACAAATATGGTGATTGACTAGTACTGTTACTTCTCACTGTAATTTAAGTGACTTAATTACAAGCCAGCCACCTGTGGCTGAGCAGCTGGTTGCCCAGATCACATATCTCACATTTGACATACATATATAACAATAAGACACTACTTATGAGTGACACAAGTGACTTGATAGATTGTTTCACCTTTTAAGAGGTACAATTTTCTATATATTGAGTTATTTCCAACTGTAATGTCACACTAATACACATTAGAATCCAGTCACAGTGCAGAAAAAATGGCGACTAGAATGATTTCTCAAAAAATCTCGCTCTTAATTACTATAAAAAAAACAGTAATTAACAGGTTGTGTCACCAAGCCTGAAGTGCCTCATATTTAACACTCTGGAAAACACTTAAAACGGCGTTAACACCCAAATCCAACGTGCGCATTCTTATCTATACCCTCCTACCTAACCTGTAACCAATTTTGGGCCGTCAGCTTATAATTTTAATGGGTTTTTCAACTTTTTCAGACTTCACAGTAATTAAGAAAAACCGATTAGAGTTGGAGCCCTTGTTCAACTCTGGGCGGGAGGCTTCTTCTTTTTCTACTTCTCCAATAAGGACAATGAACTCTCATAAGGGGATCATGTAGGCCTATAATATTTATTATCTTAGGATTCAGTTCTCCAATTTTGGGATCTAGTAATATCTGAAACTTGTCTTTTGTCACTTATACTAAATTAGTTCGTCTATAATTTGATATGGTGAGTTCGACATTTACGAAATATGATAATGTGGCTAATTACGTTGTACTTGGAGTGTTTATGTTGAAAACAACATACAATAAGCAATTATATATATTTGTAATCATCATTCAGTTACAGTTGGTTTCTATAAAACAAAATTATATTTTAGTGTCGAGATGTCGTAAGGAGCGAATGCTTCAATCACATCAAAACAATAAGATCGCATAACAGAGTCACAGACAGGCTGATTAAAAGCTTTTCACGACTCCAAGCTTAGCAAGAAACAAGAAACACGACTCCAAGCTTAACTATTTGTAGGTATGTTAGTAAATATACTTATTAGTTAATGTTCATAGATCTATTTAGCTATAAATTGTACCAAGAACGCGTGTGTTGTCCACTGCTCCTCCAGGCTCCAAACGATCTCAAAATAGTAATTAAGACAATTTTCCTTCGTCGGTAGTAAGATATAAAACGACCTATTTTGGCACACTGGTCCGGGGGGCCCGCCGGAGAAATTTTGAGATGTGAAGGTAAATATATGCACAATACATGCTCAAAATTTATTAAAAGGAATGAATAATATTGTAAGTAAAAGGGATGTTATGTATGTTTACTGGTGTTTAATCAGGATACTAGAGGAGCTGGCTGCCTGTACTTCAGTCTCAAAGAGATTCACTTCAGGTTCACTAATATAGGCATTGAAAACAGGTTTTTAAATTATTCTTAGCAGTCCCTGTTTTAGTTTTGTAACTTTTGTCCAATAAAGATTTCATGTATATTTGTTGTTGCATTCCAAGAACTATTACATACTTAATTTATATCCTTTCATATGATACATGAGTTAATATAGAGTACTGGTTAAAATACATACCGGTACCAAGTTTCAAGAATAAACTTTGATTAGAACATTTGTTTGACTATTATTTTCCCTGGGCCGAGTAAAAAATACCTGGGTAGGCTATTCCCATCTCGGGTTAAGTACAATCAGTAGGAACGTAGAAACTTACTTTAATTTTCACAACTTTTAAAGACTCAAGATTCTGCGAGGCTAATTCCGAAAATATTCAATCAGTCTCCGTTACCCCATGAAGTCAGGTTATAGTAATGACAAGACATACCAATAATATATGTTAGTTAGCGGGTGTGTGGACTGTGGGGATAGTGGCAGCCCCCACTTTGGACACTAAGACTAAGTAAAGTTAGGTTAGGGTAAGGTAATGCAAATTATCTACTCATAACATGATAAACAATTGAACAATAAACTACTGTACTATATTCCTTGAAGAAATAAAAACAAACAATTGTACATAAGGCTGCGGAAAGATTCATTGGTGATACCCAAGTCATGGCCGGGATTCCGGGAAATCTATAAATGCACTGTAGGCGGTAGGCCTACTGTACACTTATTAAATTGTACCGGTAATCTGGCTAAAAAGTTACCGGTATACAAAATGAGAACATAGAGGCAGGGTGCAGATCCCACTTTGGACACTAAGTTTGGACTTTGGTTAGGGTAAGTTATTGCAAATCTTCCACTCATAATATAAACTACAATAAAATAAGATACCAGTAGATAAGATACTACTGTAGCCTATTCTGCCTATAGCCTATACCTTGAAAACAAAAACAAACGGTAAGACTGCGAAAGTATTCTTCAGTGACAGGTCTACCCCTATAATCCCACGGCATGACGGCAAACTGTTATTGTCATAGGCTATAGCCTAGCCAGGGTGTCGAATGACGCTGTTTTTTTGAGTGATACAACTTTCTGTATAATGATACAAAAAAATTAATCCTAGCCTAGGCCTAGCCTACGTATTTTTATATTATTATTTTAAAAGTTAGACATCTAAAATAGGCCTAGGCTTAGGCCTACTGTGTTCCAAAACTCAAGAGTAGCCTAGGCTAGGTTAGCCTAGCCTAGCCTAGCCTTACAAAAACAAAACAGGAATGTTGGTCTAGGCTAAGTTTAATATACACTTCCCAGGTCATTTTAACAGTTCTATTGCTTCTATATATCATATAATACACCATAGAGTAAGTTTTTAATAACTAGAAAAAAAGGTCATCTTCTAAATAATTACCATAATTGAGGACCTTTGCCGTTCCCGGGTTAAGAGTGGGCTCTGAGTCTTAGCCTACCAGAACCAGATTCCCAGCTGCCTAGCTAACCTTATTTTTTACTGTCTTTAACCTCAAATCTTCCTTGATCTTCATTAGCCTATCAATACATTATACATAGCCCCACTAGTGGGGGCAGTCCTAAGATTGTTGGATAATGGGTTATCCTAAGCCTAATATGCCTAGCCTCAGCCTAGGCTACTCATTTCTGCTTCAAATTATCATTATCATCATAGGCCTAGGCTAATACAAGTAGGCCTAGGCTTATCTGAAAAAAATAATATGCTTGGCTACTTACAAAATCGCTGTTTGGTGCTTGCTAGAAGTCAGGTTTATCCAAAGTATCACCTTGAACTTATACCTTATATATAATGAGTTCCCCAAGATTAATATGCACAATTTTAGAATGTGTAGGGCACTCGCACTTCACATGAAGTCAATGTTATATTCCAGCCCCTTAATTCACTCTATTTTTCCACAAATATATCGGTAAATAACAGCTAACACATTTCCAAGTGTTCCACAGTTGATTGGCGGCAAGCTAATTTGACGTCATCATTGGATTATTCTCGGAAACACCACAATGGAAAACATTGCTGATATTCGTTCGTTGTTTTCCATTAATCCAACCACATATATACCCCTGAAAAACCAATAATTCATCATAAAATCGTACTAATTTATAGCTTACCTTATGCCTCAAGGTCTTGCGCTCTTTGTCAAACACATAACATTTATATTCATTCACTATTTTTAAGAAATTAGAGACCCCATAAAATTGGCACATACGAAAAAATATCGTGTATTTTGTGGGAGTTTAATTAGGATCAGATCAGATCAGAAAACTAACATTCAAACTTAAATTAATATTTTACATTATTAATTTCAGTGTAATTTAGTCAATATATTAAACACATGGAGTAGTTTAGTTAATATATACATAGTTTTAGATAAATACCTATTATTATCCTTTAATCTACATATTATTGAGCATTCGAGTGCCAATAAAATTACGGTAGTTGTGTTCGTCTTGACTCAGCCTTCGGCGCAATATAACATCGGAGTGTAGGGGTACATTGGTTGTTTGTTTGTTTGTTTGTTTTAGCGGACTCTTCCATCCAGGAGTTCGTTCTATGAACGATGGCTGTTTCCTTATTGTAATATATATTTGTTATATTGGTGCTAAAGTCAGTCACCTCATCCGAACCGAACAAGTTGTGTTTTCACAGTGTAAACAAATCGCTCTCATGACTCGAGCTCTGGATTTATCCGTCTATATTTACATTAGTAGCTGCATTTGGACTTCAATACAGGTGATATATAATAGTTCTAAGATCATTCGGACCACAATATATTCGTCCTAGGCTTACTCGGCCCATTCGGACCATGATCATTATCATATGAAATTATTATGATTATTTTGACTTAATGTAGTTTTATTAATCTTGTTATTAGGTTTCGTACATAGTAGGCTATAATGCTGTTTATATAATATATACATTTATCGAAGGAATAGATATAAATAAACACTATTATTTTTGTATGATTTTGATTAATAATTGCTTATAAATACCTACTGTACATATAGTTGTCAATAAAACCTAACTGTGATTAATGCTTACAGTTGCCTATATATATAATTATATAGTTGTCAACTTCAATAAAACCTAACTATAGAATGCTAAAATACATTGTCCTGATTTACTGTTTAACACTATGGAGCATAGATCCTGGCACACATTTTCAACAAGTAGCTGGTGGATATTTGATGTTGATTATATTGATCCCAAATATCGTCCAAGATCTTTTGAGTATTTTGGACGGGTTTTCTCAGTCGCCTGCTCAATTTGCCCTCTCTTACAAGCTGGACTTGGTTGGGGATACTCCTAGCTTCATTATTCAGAAGGTCAAGCAGCTCGCTTGGTGTAGTGACTAGCGTCTGGCCCGGGTTTCTGCCCACGCTCGGCGCATTAAAGATTTTTCACAAGCACTGAGTCGTTACCATCCCTCATGAGCAAAGGGATGGATAGTAGTACAGGACCCCAATGGAAAATACGCCTAATCGGCCTTATTGAGCTATCCTTAGCTAGCTTAGCATGCGCTAGCTTTAAGAACTATTATTATTATTATTATTATAATTAATAAATAAAAAGGGAGATTTCCTTTTCTCGCACGCCTATTAAGGAGGTTGTGCCATCCCTCCACATATTGTTGGTGCGAACACTTCTACCAAATACACTAATGTTCTCTACCGTCCAAGTTTTATTATATACCCAGTTATTTTCTACGTAAATCATGAATTCATCAAGATGGTGCACTTCTTTTGCTTTGTCTTTCAATTCATTGAAAGCCACTTGAATGTCGTCAGGTGGCAAAAATGAGAGGGCAAACACTTTTCTCAAGTGCTTATGTACCGAGTCTTTCTGCAGGTACATATTTTGAAGGCCTGTTTCTTGAACTTTCCTCCAGAGTGCCTGTCCGAAATGGAAGGCACACCCATGAATTTTAGGTTCATGGAGAACCCCCTCTCAAACCTTTCCATAACCCTTTTTCGTAGTCTACTACAAATTAAGTCACTGCATAATCCACTGGATTAAGCATATCTAGTATCGCCCTAAAAACAGTTTTGTAGTCTTTGCTTCCTTTCCCGGACATCACACAAAAACACAATGGGAGTTGCTTCATGTCATCCCCTGATTTGATAAAAGGGTGTATAGATAAGAGTTGGTAAAAGGGAGACTTGATTACTTTAAAAGTTCCGTCAATAAACCAAGTCTTGGCTTTTCCTAATAATACCAACTGCTGTCCCGTGGCGAAGATGAAATGCCGTTTTTTCTGCGTTAGTGTTTATACTTACTGAATATATAATGATTATATGTACTGTATCCAACTTTTATTCACTAGCTATAATAGTTTCTGAATAAAAAGTGTATAATGTCATATATACACCTACGTACCTGTGTTCCCGCATTTGATATGTTGCCATCCATCGAATGTATCACAGGTAATGACCACTAACAACCTTCTGACACACTAAGCAATTATCCATTGTGTCTTGCCGGTGGGAAATAATTAGTTGTACTGACTGACACTTTGTCATCAACCCTTTATATAGAAAACAAGATTGATATTTGAACCAGTCTGGTTCGTTAGTGTCAGAAATTCCTGTCCTCAACTGTACACCACATAGTCTGAATAGAAAATAAATCGTCAATTCACAACTTGCGAGTTTTATTCTATAAGGAAGTTGGAGCTGTAGACATCGATATTTAGCAGAATAACTAGCTATAATACGGTTTTAGTACATTAATTAATACATAAAACTAAATTCTATACCATTTATCCATAATAAACCTACATAATTACTGTATTTGTGTTTAATATCGATGTTTACAGGCTCAGATATTGAAAGGGTGGGAGTTGAATTGCCATCGGATGTTTTTTTTTTTTTTTTGCAAAAATCTCAGTTTTCTTTAGGATAGATACATAAATAGAATAGGGACATAGCGATTCCAAAATTATCAATATAGCCATCTATACCGTTTTTATGTTGTCGAAGCAAATAAGGGTTGTGAAAGGCCGAGTTAGTCTAGCAACCGCCGAACTTCCTTATAGCCTAAAACCCGCAAGTGGTCAATTGAACCATTTAATAATTTTAATGGTTGCGAGACAAAATTAAAAGTTCCCGCCAATCCAATGTTGATTTATTTGTTATTATACTGTAGTGGTTGAATTGTCGTGTATTTTATAAGTTTATAGTTCAAAACATTACAATGGTCCGAATCAGCCACCGAATGGTCTGAATCAGCCAATGCTATGGCCCGAATGAGCCAATGCTATGGGCCGAAAGAGCCTCTATATGGTCCGAATCAGCCATGGTCCGAATCAGCCGGCATTCGTTCTTGGTACAATTTATAGCTAAATAGATATGTGAACATTAACTAATAAGTATATTTACTAACCTACCTACAAATAGTTAAGCTTGGAGTCGTGAAAAGCTTTTAATCACACACATTAGCTCCGGACCTCCCTGTCTGTGACTCTGTATGCGATCTTATTGTTTTGATATGTGATTGAAGCATTCACTCCTTACGACATCTCGACATATACTGCACTAAAATATAATTTTGTTGTATAGACACCAACTGTAACTAAAGGATGATTAAACAAAATATAGAATTGCTTATTATATGTTGTTTTCAACACAAACACTCCAAGGACAACGTAATTAGCCACATTATCATATTTCGTAAATGGCGACAAGCGCCGAAGTAACCATACCAAATTATAGACGAACGAATTGACTATAAGTGACAAAATAATATCAGAGACAAGTTTCAGATGTTACCAGATCCGAAAATTATAGTACTGAATCCTAAGATACCCAATACTAGCCTATACATGATCCCCCTATGAGAGTTCATTGTCCTTATTCCCTCCCGCCATTAGTTCGGACCTTATCTGATACTCTAATCGGTTTTCCTTAACCCGGGAACTGCGGGAAGACTCTTAAGAGTTCCCCCGGCGGACTGCGGGAAGACTCTTAAGAGTCAGAGAAAAAAAAAATCAACTTTAAACATCGAAAAAAAAAAAAATAATAATTGGCGCCTGGGCCATGCAAAATATCACTCCTCTACCTCTCCTCCTTCCCTCCCCTCCTTCAGTTATCACCTATTTTCCCTGTTATTCCCTTATTCTGAGGTATATTTTCGTGCTAACATTAGCGAGTTGCAAGCAGGGCATTGACATCACTGTTAGCAAGCGAGTGCAAGAGAGAGTATCGATCGACTGTCTCAGTGGCCTTGGGGGAAATTGACGGGAAAGCAGGTTGCCTCACCCATACATTATATAACTCGCGGCCTGTATCTCCGATTTTGACCATCCAAACGCTGTTTTCACTCGTTTTATTGTTGTTTCAGGTTAATACCTTTATAATCAACCCATAATAGGCGCGTATGGATAAGTATTAATGCTATATATGGTAAAATGAATATTTTAGTGATGGAAACAGCTCAAATACGTCAGCACAGGCAGAGGTGTCTAATTACCCCCATGCGCACTTGTTAGGTTAATTACTGTGAAGTCTGAAAAACCCATTAAAATTATAAGCTGACGGCCCAGAATTGGTTACAGGTTAGGTAGGAGGTTATAGATAAGAATGCGCACGTTGGATTTGGGTGTCAATGCCGTTGTAAGTGTTTTCCATAGTGTTAAATATGAGGCGGTTCAGGCCTGGTGACACAAGCTGTTAATTACTGTTTTTTTTATAGTAATTAAGAGCGAGATTTTTTGAGAAATCTTTCTAGTCGCCATTTTTTTTGCACTGTGACTGGATTCTAATATGTATTAGTGGGACATTACAGTTGGAAATAACTCAATATATAGAAAACTGTACCTCTTAAAAGCTGAAACAATCAGTCAAGTCACTTGTGTCACTCATAAGTACAGTAGTGTCTTATTGTTATATATGTATGTCAAATGTGAGATATGTGATCTGGGCAATCAGCTGCTCAGCCATAGGTGGCTGGCTTGTAATTAAGTCACATAAATGACAGTGAGAAGTAACAGTACTAGTCAATCACCATATTTTTATACTCTTAGTAGTGAGTAGATCATCTAAGGACTAGGCTAAGTGTAGCACAGTGCACATATTTATACTGCCAATGGCACTCGGTGTCTGAACATTGAAACCTTGGACTTTCATCCTGCAGATAGGCTAATCAGATTCCAGCTTGGGTATTTATATAAACTGGCCAACTTTTATTTTGCTGATTTTTTGTTTTGGTTTCAGCTAGTTTTCATCATTATATAGTGGTTGTCATTAATTAGAATCTCCGGAAAAATCGTTTTCAATTACTGTGAAAAAGTTAATATTTACCTCCTGTTATCCACAGCCAAAGCTGAAGATTGCAGAGTAAATACCGTATACTTCATTTTTTTTTTTTTTTTTTTTTTTTTTTTGGGGGGGGGGGGGCGACCGTCAATCTTTTATTAATTAAATACCAAACCAGCGGGGGTGTGGGGGCAGCAGCCCCCACCTAATATACTAGGTTAGGTTAGGTAAGGTTGTTAGGTTAGGATAATATTACCCCTTATTTTCGTCTTTTACCCCTCAATTTCCCTGTACTGTAACTTCATAGCCCTCCCCACTATCGGGGCCGTATCTTAAGATTGTTGGATAATGGGGAAAACGTTTTTTTCCGGAGATTCTAATTAATGACAACCACTATATAATGATGAAAACTAGCTAAAACCAAAAAAAAAAATCACAAAATAAAAGTTGGCCAGTTTCCTTGATATTTTCCCCAGCTTGAAACTGCGGCCAGGATTTCATGAAAAGTAAGTAGGCTATCCTATTCCTAGGCCTAAAGGCTAAACCTAGCCTAATTTAGGCTACTTGACTCTTTGATTATGTGACCTAAACAGCTAGGCTAGGCCTAGGCAATTTTGGATTTTTTAAAGCTAGGCTAAGGCTATTGTGTTACGGTGAACTAGTGTTCGAACTAATTTATCAGTTTGGTCGCCTAGTTAGGGCCTAGCCTAGCCAGCCTAGGGCCCTAGGTCTACTTGTAAATTATATTTTGTATAGGCTAGGCCTAAGGCCTAGAATAGAATTATAGTAGTTAGACTGTTAAGTTTAGGCTAGCCTATAGCCTACTATACTAATGAGTTTCATGATTCAATTTATTAGATTAATTTACATTGTCGTTACCTAGTACTGTACTGTACAGTCATTTGACAGTGTTAGCCTGTTAGGCTATTAGCATACTTATATAACTTACCAGTAGCCAGGTAATAGCCTAGCCTATGTATGGACAAAGTTACTTTTACCCTCCAATGCAGGCAGCTCGGTGATTTTATCATAGGCCTAGCCGCCTAGGCCTATAGGCTTTGTAATTTTTGCTGTAATATATGTTAGACCTATTACCGTCGGAAATTATATTTTCTATTAGACTCAGTGCCGTGAGTTAGGCTATGTAAGGGTGGAACCGTGGAAGCAAGAAACAAGAAAGGTAGCCATCTTGAATCAATAGATCCAATTCTTTGTTTTCTCGTTTCCGAATCCACACAATTTTGGGTAATATTAGGAGTAGTGGGCGTACCACTACCAACATACAGCAAACTCATCTATAAAACATTAACCTAACCAAACAACCTAACCTAACCTAACCTAACCTAGTATTCATGTAGTACTAGGTTAGGTTAGGTTAATGTTTTATAGATGATTTATGCTGTATGTTGGTAGTGGTACGCCCACTACTCCTTATCTTACCCAATTTTGTCATCTACTATATCAATACCAACTACCAATTCCAGTGGGGGTCTGGGTAAAAGGTTAGGTTAGGCCTAATATAACTATAGTTTGGACAAATTGGGAGTCATGTATTAGGCTAACATTGTTGGAATTTGGATAGCCTAGGCTAATGTACTAATTTTTAATCCACTCAGTTAATTTCAGTACCGGTAGGCCTATTTCAATTTAAAGACTGGCTCAAGTTTCATTGTTAGATTTAGTTTGCTATTTTGATTAATTACCTGGTAGCTTAGATTAAGTAAAAAAAACAAAAAAGGTAATTTCCAGGACCTGGGTAGCCTACTGAGTGTAGTCTAACCATACTTACCGGTACCGACCTTCCTATTATCTAACTTAATATTACCTAATCATTGCCCTTAACCCTTCCAGCCCGGGTGTCATTTTAAAATGACACCACGAAAAAAGGGCAGGTGCCCGGGTGTCATTTTAAAATCCCTGTGCTTGAAAGCGTGCTTCAAAATTTGTGCGACCAAATTTTGCATTGCAGGAGCGACCGCAGCGCCACCAAGCCTCAACTACTAGTGTTAGTTCGTACGTGGCCGCCATAGCGAGTTATACTGAAAAAATGTTTTCCGACGTGTCCGATTCGCTGCAACCTCCCGCGGGCCCCACTGCTACCCCGCTCGCAACTTCAACGCCTGTTGCAACTGAGAAGAAAGCTCAACGAAAGAAAGTTAAGCGTTTGTTGAGCGATAGCGCTATACAGCGACAACTTTTTGATAGTGAAGAGAGCAGTGGCGAAAGCTTGGTGGACAAACAACAATTTATAAGTGCAAGTGAAGATGACGATTTCGTTGGCTTTGGAGACGACGATAATGTCGATTTATTTGAGGGGGGAGACAGTAGTGATGATCCTGATGTGGAAGTGTTTCAGGAAGGTGCCATTGAGCTTCCAAGTGTGCTAGAACCTAGGCTTACCCCCTCGCCATCTTTGCTATGTCAGCCTAGGCCTAGCCCTAGCCCAGGACCTTCCCCTTTGCCTGCCCGTACGCCCTTGAAAGTGGGCAAATATTTCTATAAACAATCGTTGGTGAAAAGTGCAGCTAAAAAAGCACGCAGGGCAGCCGCAGAAAAGGATAGGGAAGCTGAAGACAGTGATAGTGACGCCGACCCTGGTCTAGCAACCACCCGCATTCCATTGTCCCGACGCCTTGACCCGGGACGCCGCGTGGGTCACCCACAGCCCTCGGCTTCATCTCTCCTTCAGGATGACCAAAGGGCCTCTTCAAGTGGTATTACTAGTGTGCCACAGCCCTCAACACACCGCAGAGCATTATTTGCTGCGGAGAAGCCCTCGGCTCGCCGCAAAAGGAGCCCAACTCCCGAGGCCGAGGCTCCCATTGTTGAAGCTCCCGCAGCCTCCCGCGCCCCACACCGCCGACGCCCGGTCACTTCTTCACCCGAATTGTCTCCTGAAGACGATGCTGACGACCCCAACATTGCCCCAGATGACCTGACGTCGCCTGAGGAGGAAGAGGAAGAGGAAGAGGAAGAGGAAGTCCCGACAAGACGAGCGAGAGGGCGAGGTCGTGGACGTGGTCAGTCTGCCGACGCCGCTGCCCCTGGGCATGGGCGTGGGCGTGCAGGGCGTCCGCGTGGCCAAGGGCGTGTGCCTGTGCCTGCTGCACCTGCACGACCTCGAGCATCAGCATCCGACCTGTTTGTGTGGACAGATGGGGCTGATTTTGAGCCAGATTGTCCTGCCTTTGACGAGGTACAGATGGGTTCCGGGGTGTCACCAAAATTTCCCTGTGGCCCAGCTGCTACCCCCAGTGAAATTTTCTGTGGCTTCTACGACAATGAAGTCATGGAATACCTCGTCGAGGAGACCAACAACCATCATGAGATCTGTGCCAACTTTCTTGGCAGGAAGACCAGTGCCAAGATGGTGGCATGGAGAGCTGTCACTGTGGCAGAACTATATGTGTTCTTGGCACTCACAATGCTGATGACACATATCAGGAAGCACGCTCTGGCAGACTACTGGATCACTGGCGACATCATAACGACTCCAGCATTTGGCAAGTACATGTCCAGGGACAGGTACTTCGACATCCTCTCCTATCTCCACCTGACAAACAACATGGCAGTCCACCTTCCCGACTCATTATGGAAGATCAGGAAGCTGTATGACATGATACGTCATCGGTTCACCACCTACCTGATTCCTTTCCAGAAGATGTGCCTCGACGAGTCTCTGGTCCTGTTCCGTGGTAGGCTGCACTTCCGACAGTATATCCCGTCCAAGAGACACCGCTTCGGCATCAAGCTCTTCGTCCTCTGCGACTGTTTGACGGGGTATGTGCTGGACTTCATAGTCTACAGCGGCAAGGCTGGAGAAATTGTGACTGACCCCCTCATTGGTTTTGGTGGTGCTGTAGTGAAGAAGATGATGGAGAGGCACTTCAATAAAAACCACATCCTCTACACAGATAATTACTACACGTCGCCTCTCCTGACCAAGTACCTCCATGACCGCAAGACCGGAACTGTCGGCACAGTCAAGGGCAAGAGGAAGGGCATGCCAGGCTACCCAACCAAGACGAAGAAGGCGGACATCTTCCACAAGAAGAGTGGCCCCATCCTCTCCATCTACTGGCATGACCAGCGCAAGGTCAACCTCCTCACCACATGCCACAAGGCCGAGATGGTCGCCACAGGGAAGGTGGACCGAAGAACCAAGAACCCCGTCCAGAAACCAGCTGCTGTCCTGGATTATAACCTCAACATGCGCCTCGTTGACAAGTCCGACATGCAGATGGGCTTCATCGACTGCCTGCGAACATCTTGCAGGTGGTACAAGAAGTTTATCCTGCATACGGTAGATATGTCGGTCCTCAATGCCTACAACATCTACCGTCTGAGGACTCCAGGAGCCAAGAAGTAAAAGTCCCTGCGGAAGTTCCACAAGCAGGTGATACTTGAGCTCCTGGCTAAACATGCGGGTACACCAGGGAGGCCACTACAAGGACCAGGCCAGCTGGACAGAACGGGGTGTGCTGAATTTTTCAGGAAGCACCAGCTCAACGCCCTTCCTTTCAAAGCACCAGGTAGTAATGCTAGGAGTCAGAAGAGGTGCCATGTGTGCAGCCACACAACAAGAAGACCCCGCAAAAACACAAAAACCACTTGGGAATGCCTCGAGTGTCAAGTTGGACTGTGTGCTGGCACCTGCTTCAACGACTTCCATACTCTAATAAACTTTTGAAGTGGAAGTGACAACAGTGAAAGTGACACTCAAATGTAGGCTAAGAATAATAATATAACTAAGTATAAGTGAAAAGGACACATAAGTAATAATAAGTGCCTTCAATAACAATATGAACAAGTGAAAGTGACACTAAAATATATATTTCTAACAATAAATAAGTGAAAATGACACTCAATAAGCCTAGGCCAGTCAAAGTGACAGTATAATAATAATAAAACTAAGTATACAGTAAGTGAAAGAGACACACAAGTAATAATAAGTGCCTTCATAACAATATGAACAAGTGACAGTGACACTATATATATTATTAGCTTACCTAACAATACATAAATGGGGAAATGACACTATCAATTATCAAAGTCCAGTGAAAGTGACACTAATAATCATAATAATAATAATAAAACGAAGTAATAAGTGACAGAGACACAAATAAGTTCATGTAAATAACTTTATTGAGTGAAAATAACATAATAACTCTAATAAATGACATAATAACCAATAAAACACTATCAAATCGCTTCCCGGCAAAATTGCGGGTGGAGCGACGAGTGCAACTGGGCGTCGTAGCCGGGGCCGCGGTTGAGTGTTCGGACGCGCCGAGGTAAATACGCGGCAAAAGTTACCTCCACTTCCATCACCATCACTCCGGAACCAGTTGAGCTAAAGAGCTCTACTCAATGCCATTCTACGCAGCAAGGTAAGGCGCCCATTTCTATATATGCTTGATTAATGTAGGTAATATATTAAGCGAGATTAACCTTAGTTTACTTTTGTTGATATTCGGCCAGATCGCCCGGATGCGAGCTCCGTCCTTTGGAGAGCCTGCCCGGGCCAGGAGGGTTAATAGCCTATGGCATATCAGAAGACGGGAAAACAAAATCTATTTTTTTTTGGGGGGGGGGGGGTAAAATTGCCCTTTCAACTGTTATGAATGTAGATTTCATGATTAGTTTTTTCCAATGACTTTTGGTGTGATGTGCAGTATCCTACCAGTATAGGCCTATGATTTTGACAATTGATTTGCTAGGAATTGATTCTTGCATCCTTCCCAAACTTAGCCTCACCTTGATAGTGGGCTTAGTGGGGAATTTAAATTACACATTTGAGGGTAATGGGGTTGTGCCAACCAGATTAGGTTACCTTACCGAAGTTAACGTAGCCTACCTCTTGACAACAGATGGCAAGACAGCATGCTACACCGTAACGCTACTGATAAAAGCTTTCCAGGATAGTAGGGCTCCGACCTGTATTTGTAGGGAGGCTGGGAGGATAATAATCGCCTACTAATAATTTGTAGTTCATAGATATACTGTATATATTAAACTAGAATATACATTAGGCCTAAGGCGGCATGTAGTTTTCTACTGCTGGGCTGGTCACTAGGGTTACGGGCTGCTGTCAACAGCCTATTAATATAGGCTAAAACAAAAAATAATAAATAAACAACCTAAGATTATTATTATACAGTATATATATATATATATTTTTTTTTCCGTTTTTTTTTTTTTTTTTTTTTTTTAGCCTAGCCTAATGTTATCTTTTTCAAAATTTGTCTAGGCTAGATAAACTTATGTTTTAACAGAATCTGAGTCATTTTATGGCCTTGAAAAGTCGCTAAATGCCCTCTCTAACACCCTAATATGTCAAAAAAATCCCGGGGGGCATACCCACGAACCCCCCCTCGTATTAATTTCTTAAACTCTATTTTCCTCTAATCCTTAATTACTACTGACATAACTTTTTTCCCTTTTGGCACCCTGGTAAACACCGTAGACTTCATCGACTTTCTTCTTCGGCGGCCGTCAATCTTTTATTATTTTTAATATCCAACCAGTGGGGGTGTGAATTTTCGTCTGTTACCCCGCAATTTCCCTAATCTTCATAGCCCTCCCCACTAGCGGGCTGCGTGTCTTAAGATTGATGAATAATGGGTAAATGCTAAATTCCCATTCAACTTCATAATTAGAATCAACTAAAACACCCAAAACAAAATTCAAATATAACAAAATAATACCTGAAAAACACGTTGTTGTTAATCCTACATAATTATCGAAAACCCAGATTGGCAACTACAGTATTTGTATTTGTTTTTATCACAAACCATTTCATTATGCAGTAGATAATTTAACCTAGCATGATCAGATTTAACCTGGGAACGGCGCCGAGACTGAAGAGGTTTTACTGGGCGAAGGCGACGGGACTCTTAACCCATTGGCTGCGGGAGACGTTCCGGAACGCCATGGCAATTTACAGCAATTTCCAGGCTTTTAAAGCCTGTCAAAGCCGTAGAAATCAAGTGTCAGTGGGCGGGAGCGCGAGGGACCCACCTCCGACTGCCAGCACGTCCGTCCGTGCACTGAGACCCCAGCCCCGGGTCTCAGCAGTGCTGCCAAAGGCATTATAGCGCTACATTGCTCATAAATAGCGAGTTTTTCCCAATGTCTATGGTAGCGCTGCGGGTGAAGCCTGCGAGCTACGAAGCTCATTCTGGTGTCATTTTGAAGCTGTTTTCGGCTGAATACATTTAATTTCATGCAGACACATGATTAATCATTCAGGAGTGCCGGAATATGCCCTAAATAGCCCTAATATGCCCGCAGAGAAAGGGTTTAGATCCAAGGCCTAAAAAACACTTTTAACCCAGCAGCTGCGGGGAGACTCTTACGAGGTCTGTGGGGTGACTTTTTTATTTATTTATTTATTTTTATTTTTTTAAGAGACAATGAACGGAGGAAGGAAAAACACAGATAAAACAAAAAGGTCCATGTGCCTAAAGGCATCCTCCATTCATAAAATGTTTGTAACAACTGGATTTAAACTGTTGTACAGGTAGATTGTAATTTGTGGAAAGCAACTCGAGGGAAGTGAATTCCAAAGAGTAGTAGTTCTGGGGATAAATGAATTTTGATAAGCAGAAGTTCTGCATTGTGGAGGAGAAAGTGTAAATTCATGGGCGCTCTCAGCTGTCCTAGTTCTACGGGGAAAGATGTGGAGAGGCGGCACAATTGAAGCAAGTTCTTCAGAACAATGGCTGTGAAAATATCTGTAGAATAATGCAAGGGATGCAACGTTTCTTCGTATGGATAATGTAGGAAGGTCTTGTGTGATTGCAGGGTTATTGATTAATCTAATAGCTTTATTTTGAATTTTGTCCAACTGCCTCAATGCAACCTCTCCACTTCCACTCCACAGAGGTGAACAGTAATCCATCTGAGAACGCACATGACTTTTATATATTACGGCCAACTGCTCGTCAGTGAAGAATTCTCGAACTCTGTACAGGAGTCCCATATTTTTAGAGGCATTCTTAGCAATGCTTCTAACATAATGTGTTCGTAGTTAATGTTACACCGAGAATGTCAATATTAGGGGAAGTGGGAATATTTACATCATTAAAAAATATATGAGAGTCAGTGTGATTCTGTCAGTTAGAAAATTGAATGAACTTGATTTTCTGTGCATTAACCCGCTGAGTACCAGCTAAATATTTATAAATTTACCACCCAGGACCGGCTGATTCGATTTTTTTTTTATTCCAGAAACAATAGCGAATGGGTTAGGAATGAAGGAAAAACCGATCAAAAAGCTCAAAAAATGGTCCTACAGAGCCCCCGAAAACGGATTTTACAAGAGTAAAAAATTGAAAGCAATTTCCCCCCAAAAACATGTTTTTGCGCGCTCACGCGGTTGGACTTTGAGAGTTTTCAACCATCGGCATGGGTGCGTGGGATACTTACACAGTTCCCATACAAATCTGAGCCCTCTAGGTGCCATAGGACCGGAGTAATTGGGACCGGACCGGCCAGGATGCAAACCATGCGTCGCTGGGGTTTAGCGTTACATACATTGTGGACGCAAACCCTGCGTCGCTGGGGCTCAGTGGGTTAAAGGAAACTAGATTCTTTTGTCCCCATTCATTAATTCTAGAAAGGTCCTGGTTCAGAGAAATTGCAGTGTTTATTTTTGAATTTATAAGATCGGGTTGGGTGAAAGAATTGGTAAATGTGAAGGAACTGTGGAGTGTTGAGTCATCTGCGTAGGAACGTATTGGATTATGAGTGGTAGATATGAGATCATTGATATGACTGAGGAACAGAGTTGGGGCCAAAACTGATCCCTGGGGAACACCAGCATTTATTGAGTGAAATTGAGAATAAAGGCCATCTACCATTACACATATTTTTCTGTTCTGAAGATAAGAAGAAATTAGTGGAACTAATGATGCAAGGCCGTAGTGTGACATCTTCGACAATAAGGATTGATGCCAGACTCTATCAAATGCCTTTGATATATCCAGTGCTATTGTATGTGTTTCACCATGTTGGTCTGTAGCTTGGTTGATTTGATGCGTAAGAAGGCAAAGAATGTCTGCAGTTGATCGACATCGTCTAAAACCATATTGCCTATCACTGATTAATTTATTATTCTCAAGATGCTTAATTATGTGATTATTTAATATAATTTCAAAGACTTTACCAAGAGTGGAAGTTATAGCTATTGTAGTTTGATGGATCTGAAGAGGCACCTTTTTTAGGAACTGGATGGATATTTGCTTCTTTCCAGGATACTGGGAAGCATGAGGTATGAGTACACAGACGGAAACATTTTGCCAATACAGGAACGAGCACCAAGGAGCAATTTTTAAATACTATTGGAGGAATTTCATCTGGACCAGGAGCTTTATCTACTGAGAGATTCTGCAAAATAGTTTTGACATGTCTGGTGTCCTTAACCCTTATTTAGCGGGGTCGGACTTAAGTCCGATACGAGAAAATTGGACTAAATGGCGGGGTCGGACTTAAGTCCGTGGGCGTATTCCCGCCCTAATTTTGGTGGAAAGCGAAACTTGGTGGTCAGGCGGTGTACTACAAGGGCCCACCCACACATCCCCACTGCGTGACCGTGACTAAGTGACCCTCAAGCAGCCATAATGGAAGGTCAAGATTTGCCCGTGTTCGATTCGGTGGCCGCCAATCCCTAGTGCGTCGCGCCACCCTACTAACCACGCCTGGCTCACCACCCAGAAACTAGATATCATGCTGAACTCTTCAGAACTTTCTAATAAGCTGTTGGATGAAACCGTCGAAGGTCTGGGTGAGAGTTTTGGTAGTGTGGATGACTCGGAAGACGAAAATAACCCGATCATAGGCTTTCACCCCAAGCATAATTTGCGTGGGGTGGATGTTGTGGTTGATATTGGACAGACCCTTGAGCAAATTGGAGACGTTCCTGACGAAGAACATACTGGTGTGGGTGTTGGTAAGTACAATTTATATTTTATAATTGCTTGAAAATGTGATTGAAAGCATTTTATCACCTTACGAGCGGCTGGTGGAGTATATTTCACTGTGCCGCCCAGCGGGTTTTTTTTTTTACCCTAAATGGGGTTGTTCCGTGCTCTTTTTCATGCATAAACAAGACCCAGCGCGTAATACAAGTATGTATCCTGAAAGTGCGTAAATTGAGCTTTCCAATGACACCCGAACCATCCTTTTACGATCACTGGTTGTCTTTCAACGATCGTAAAACACGAGTGCAAAAACCCTAAAATACGGTAATTTCCTTATAGAATTCCCTGTGTGGCGAGCGGTCTTGAGGTAATTTATGCTCCTAATCACCGCTCCGCTCTCTCTCAGAGCACATTACGTCCTCAAAATTGCACTCTACAAGAAATTTCCTTTGCATTTTATAGCGTATTATTTGCAGGCGTTCGGTAAATTTCTTACGGTAATACAAACAACCAAAGATTGAATATTTGTGCTTGGCATTATATGATTGTGGAGAACAGATGTAGGCCTACTGTATATATTATGTTTTCATATATTATATGATACATGTGTAACATTTTTATATTATCACTACTCTCTCTCTCTCTGTCTCACTCTCGTTGTTTCTACTCCTTTGTACTCTCTTTGTCTGATGTAGGCCAGGGCACGCCCCTAACTAATCTCTTCCCTCCCAGGGGAAATCACACCTAGCAGATGTGTTTGACCTCCCCTCTCTCTCTGTCTGTCTTCCTCTCTGGGTCTACCTATACTGCATGTGACATTGCAATTGCTTGAGAGTTTGATTGCAAGCATTTTATAGCGTATTATTTGCAGGCGTTCGGTAAATTTCTCACGATAACCAGGGTGTATGGTACATTTCTCACGATAATACAAGCAACAACGAAGCTTGGCGAAGATTGTGGTCTACAATATACCTTTTTTATAATTGCATGTGACCTTGTAATTGCTTGAAAGTTTGATTGCAAGCATTTTATAGCGTATTATTTTCAGGCGTTCAATAAATTTGATAAATATATCAAATAAGTCCTGTGGGACTATGAAATAGCTATTATTGGACAAGGACATATTTTGTTCATCCCTCCACTGGAACATCAACAACAATGTCAACAACGTATCGCCGTCGGCAATCGTAAGATTCAGAGTCGTAAGATTCCAGGACGAGCTCAATAGAAAATGAATGAATGAAATGAATGAGTGTGCAGTACTGCCAATACGTATAGCGACTTCCGCTAGATCTAGAGACCTTTACTTCGATCTAGCAGCAATGACTTACACTAGCTGTTTTGTTTTGAAATTTCAGAACAATTTCGAAGTGATATTAGATGGATTTGGCCAATTCATATTTCTAGTGGTATTTATCATGTCTTACATCTAACAATATATGCTAGCGGATTTAATTTCAATTGGTAACCCTCCCGCTCTAGTCGGCTCCAAGAAAATCGATAATGGTGGCACTTTAGTAAACAGGTGATAAACAAAACCGCATGCGGATCGGTTTGGTGTATCGGTATTATGGTAAGTTGGCTACCTACTATTGTTTATACGATATAGTAAGTAATGATAAGTAAATTATTATATATTATATATAAAACAAAAACAAAATTCCTGCAAAGCAAGCGAAACAGAGAGAGAGAGAGAGAGAGAGAGAGAGAATGCAGAAACTGAACTGAAGAAAAAGTGAAAAAGATATAATAATACAGAAATATTACAAGCAAATAAATGAAATAGAGGGATTAGTTAGAGAAAATAATAATGAGAAATACATAATACGGATGAGGAAGAGGGAAAGCGAGCGAGCCAGAGAGAGAGAGAGAGAGAGAGAGAGAGACAGGAAGAGTGAGAGAGATTAGAGAAAATAGAGAGATTGCAAGCATTTTATAGCGTATTATTTGCAGGCGTTCAGTAAATTTCTTATGGTAATACAAACAATGAAAGATTGAATATTTGTGCTTGGCATTATATGATTGTGGGGAACAGATGTAGGCCTACCGTATATATTATTTTTCATATATATATGATACATATGTAACATTGTTATATTATCACGACACTCTCTCTCTCTCTCTTGTCTCTTCCTCTCTGGGTCGGTTACCTATAGCCTACTGAGATGTTCTTCATACTCTAAATAAAATTAATTACAATATAGCCAATAAGCAGTACCAGAATAGCAATTTGTTTTTACTGTATATTTCCCTTTGTTTTTGCATTTATATTTTTTTAATGTTTCAACTGTCCCTCCGGCCTGGAAGGATATAGTATCTGGGCGTATGGTCATCATGTTTACATAAGTCGATTGCTCGCGGTTAAGTTCCCATCTATTTTGACGGTTATTTTTTCTGTTATTTGCCCCCTGCTGGCAATATATATGATGATAAGTCGGGGGAAGGGGGGCCTCAACCTATTCATAGTGTGGCCGTGACGTCAGGTCACGTGACAATAATAAACAAACCAGTACCTGGCCCTATGGTACGGGGCTGCCGCGCGCTTGTACACAAAGAGACTGGTCAAGTTTGTGTTGTACTGTACCAGGTTGTTTTAGAACACACGGACAAGACAATGTGCTTTTGTACTGATTTCAAACAATCAAAGATGTAAGGAAAATATATTAAGGAAACAATAACAAGCTTCAAAGCAGTAACATAAAACAATATGATGAATAGATGATAAGACTGAATATTGAGCTCTCTCCTTTAATATGTGTGGATGTTTGGATTATTATGAACATATCTTAAGTAAGTTTACCCAAATATATATAGGCCTTATTTCATTCATAAAACTACAGATGCATACAGTACCTATGAGATGGCAACGGTCAATAAGAGTAAAAAAAAAAAAAAAAATTGTAGGCTATATAAAGCGCAAAGCTCTTTATCATCCATCGCCGTCTGGAAACTGCCTAATATCTTCTTGTATAAGGACTAGGCTTATCAATTATCTGCACTAATATTTATTGTCTCATTTTACACAATATATTTGTATACACATTTATGTTTATCGATGTATTAGGGAGGTAACCGCAATTCACGGCAAAGCGTATACCATTAGCCTACACTAGATTACCGTATCCTATGCAAAGCCAACTGAAAACAAAAGATTAAATTAATATGTGTGGATGTTTGGATTATTATGAACATATCTTAAGTAAGTTTACCCAAATATATATAGGCCTTATTTCATTAATAAAACTACAGATGCATACAGTACCTATCAGACGGCAACGGTCAATAAGAGTAAAAAAAAAAAAAATTTTGTAGGCTATATAAAGCGCAAAGCTCTTTATCATCCATCGCCATCTGGAAACTGTCTAATATCTTCTTGTATAAGGACTAGGCTTAACAATTATCTGTACTGATATTTATTGTCTCATTTTACACAATATATTTGTATACACATTTATGTTTATCGATGTATTAGGGAGGTAACCGCAATTCACAGCAAAGCGTATACCATTAGCCTACACTAGATTACCGTATCCTATGCAAAGCCAACTGAAAACAAAAGATTAATAGGACACCAACAATCTATTAACCACATTAATGATGTATATTAAATGTCTGTTATGGTGGATGGGTGAGGGTAGGGGAGATTTTTCATGTGTTTTTGACCATTCCATTCTTACACAAGATATGTTTATATCAATCTATTTTACCTTCCATAATGAGAGACAATACGATTCATCACAAAGTGTAGCCTACCGGTAGATATATAACAAACGTATATATTATATACTAAATGAAGAGACAAGGAATAATCGTGTGTCTTTAGACCTCTTCATATAGATTAAAATGTAGGTTAAGGTACATATACGGTACAAGTATATCGTTTGCTTCAACAGACACATAACATGATAAATAACATAAGGAACAAAGCACAATGTAAGGCATTGATCTTGGTACAATGGCAAAGCTTCTAGATGTAAAGTAAGTACCGGTAATAAAACTAAACATATGAAAAGAGTTGATTAGGCTATGCCCAACATTACCGGTATCTATCAACTGAAAATATACATATTTTATAATCTATATTTTATTAATTTCACCCCAACATATGCCAATTTTGTGAATAGGTAAACCCACCAAACCTACCTAAGAATTAACTTAACTAACAGTTTATTTGAGGAGGTTTAAGCAAAGTCCGTTGTATACATATATGTTACCTTCCATAATAGGAGAATATACGATTTATCATGAAGTTTGTCGGTTGAAGCAAAACTATATACCTGGTACCGGTACCGTTTATGGACATACCTTACCTACATTATGATCCATGTGAATTGGTCTAAAATTCTGGTGTAAAATTCATCAATTTACAGTTAGTATTTTTAAGTCTAGCCCATATATAAGGTGATATTTAGTGTAGGTTTTAACTTTTGAACTTGTTTGACATCAAATGTTGATTAAAATCCAAACTCGATCGGTTATATTTAGTCAACTCGGGTATTTCTATGGTTGCGGGATTTTTGCGGGTAGAGGGTATTACAATAAGTACAAAGGAATACAAAGGAGTACAAAGGAAATCAAGCAACAACAGATCTAGTGACCCTTCTAGGCTGCTTGTCCTCCAAAACACTGAGGATCAAGTGTCCAAACAGTGGTTTAGAGTGGGTAAGGGAACATTGGAAAGGGAACTACTGCCCTGCCACTAACGTGGCAGGACTAGGAAGTTAGTAGGGGACATATGGGTTAGTAACTGAGGGGAGGATAAAATAAAGTTATTCATTTACAAACGCAGTCAGTCGCGGGTTTGATGAGAGATATTTGTCTAGGCGGAATTTAAATGAATCAACGGTGCTGCAGTCTATAACGTCTCGGGGAAGCCCATTCCACAAGTTGACAACTCGATTGAAGAAGAAATTCTTAGATTCGTGTGAGTTAAAAGATTTACCAATAATTTTGCAACCGTTTCCCCGCGTGTAATTAGATTGGTCGATAGTGAAGTACTTACTACAGTTCATATTGTCGATGCCTTTGATGATTTTGAACACTTGAATTAAGTCACCTCTTAATCTGCGCTGGGTTAAAGGAAATAGATTTAATTCTCTAAGACGCTCTTTGTATGGTTTGTTCTTTAGGCTAGGTATCATTTTGGTAACTCTACGTTGAACTCGTTCTAGCTTGTTTATGTCTTTTTGGTAATAAGGGCACCAGCATTGAACGCAGTATTCCAGAAGAGGGCGGACTAAGGAATTGTAAAGGGTTAGGATTACGTCTTTGGATTTATGCTCAAATGATCTGCCTATAAAGCCAATTATTTTGTTTGCCTTCTTAACAACTTCTGAACATTGTGGACTCGGTTTTAGGTTACTCGATATTGTTACTCCCAGATCGGTTTCTCTGTTTACATTCTTAAGCTGAGTGCCATTCATCGAATAGTTTGCTTTCTCATTTAGGTATCCGATATGTAGTACTTTACATTTATCCGCATTGAAACTCATTTGCCAAATTTGGGCCCAATGTGACAATTTATCTAGATTGTGTTGCATATCGTCAACTTGATCTTTTGAGAGTACGCTATTTGCAATTTTTGTATCGTCAGCAAATTTTGAGATTGTACAGGTGAGACCCTCATCTATGTCGTTGATGTAAATTAGAAAGAGAATTGGTCCTAGTACCGATCCCTGGGGTACCCCGCTACTTACATTGGTCCATTTAGATGCCTTACCGTTTATGACTACTCTTTGCTTTCTGTCGCTGAGCCAATTTTCTATCCATTTCAACACACCGTCTTGTATTCCATGCGCTTTTAGTTTTAGCAGTAAACATTTGTGGGTAACTTTGTCAAAGGCCTTTTGAAAATCAAGGTATATAATATCTACAGCTTTACTCTCATCGTAGAGGTTGAGGATATCGTGGAAGAAGCCTAAGAGGTTTGTTAAACAGGAACGTTTTTTACGAAAGCCGTGTTGAGTATCTTTAAGTATGTTATTTTCCTCTAAGTGATTTACGAGTCTGTCTCTTATGACCGTTTGTAGCATTTTACATACAACTGAGGTTAAGCTAATTGGACGATAGTTACTGGGTAGGGATTTGCTGCCTTTTTTGAATATCGGTGTTACGTTGGCTATCTTCCACTGATCAGGCATAGTTCCAGACTGCAAGGATTTATTGAATAGTAATGTCAGTGGTTTGGAGAGCTCATCCTTAGCTTCCTTTAGAACTCTAGGCGAGATTGTATCAGGTCCAGGCATTTTATTTACCTTGAGTTTATCTAAACAATTCAATACTTCTCTCTCTGTAACGGTGATATTGCTTAGAACATCTGAATTATCAATCTGAATCGGCGATGGTGTAGGGATATCACTGAGGTCTTCTGTTGTAAAAACTGATGCAAAGAAGGTATTGAGGGCATTACTCATTTGTACTTCGTCTTTGGTGTATTCTCCATTTTCATCAACTAACGGTCCAACAGTTGAAGTAACTACTTTTTTCTTTCTGATATAACTATAGAATTCTTTCGGGTTTGTTTTACTTTGATTCGCAATATGTAACTCTAGGGTCTTTTTACTTTGCTTAATTAACTTTTTGGCTTTGCGTCGTAGCTCTACAAATTTCACCCGTTCTTCGTCATTTTGTGAGGATTTTAATCTATCATTAGCAAATTTTTTAGCAGGCAGGCAGTTTGAAATATCTTTATTCCACCATTTGGGCTTATTATTATGGCCAGGACGCCGTATTTTCGATGGTATGCAGTCTTGCACTGCTTTTAGGTAAGTGGTTTCGAATAACTTCCAAGATGTATTTATGTCGTTATTGTTATTTAAAAAGCTCCAGTCAGTTTCTTTAAACATAGCTCTAAGTTTATGAAAGTTTGCTTTCTTGAAATTAGGGACTTTTTCGATGCTACTATTTGGTTCGTTACTAGTAAAGTTTAAAGTGAAAGTTATCGTATGATGGTCGCTGTTACTGAATTCATCACCAACATTCAAATTCTCTATTAATTCTTCTTTTGTTGCAAGTACAATGTCAAGAACGTTATTACCACGGGTCGGTGTTCGAACAAATTGATAAAGCGAACTCTCTTGCAAGTTCGTATACAAGTCATGTCCGGAGTGTGAAGTAAGAGTATCGCCCCACTTGGTCACAGGTAAATTAAAGTCGCCAAAAAATACGGTATCTTGTGAGTTACTTACATCTGCAATTTGTTCATAAATTTCTCGGTCAGTTTGCACTGATTGAGCTGGAGGTCTGTATATTAATGCAAGTATTATTTTTGTACCTTTATTATTCTTTATTAGCACAAAAGATGTGTCGACGTTCACAATTTGAGGTTTTGACAAGAGGGTCGGGTTAAGACTTTCTTTGATATAAAATAAAACGCCACCTCCATTTTTATTTATTCGGCTTTTCTCAAACATTACATAACCGGGAAGTGAATACTCTGCTAAAAAGTCTCTATCTACTGTATTGAGCCAAGATTCTGTTATACCAATCACATCATAATTTTCAGTAAACACTAGTTCCTCTAAATCTGAAAATGTATTGCGTATGCTACGAGCGTTTGCATAGAAAACCTTTAAAGTTGCGGTTTTAGAACTCACAGAACGTTCTTTAATCAAATTTTTGGTTCTGATCGGATCTACATTTACATTCATGGCTGACATCGGTCCTCGGTCGTTATCCCTGGCGGTTTTGAATTTGGGTCGTGTTGGTGGAGCTTTATCCAAATTCGCGGTTCTTGACAGATTAGCATTTAATTCTTTCGCAGGTTGCCGCCCTCGCTGTCTTCGGTCCTCCTTCCTGGTTGTCCTGTGCTGAGTCGATTTCTTCTCCGAAAATCCTTCACCGCATCGTTGAGAGGACGCCCAAAACGTGCTGCTCCCACCTGGTTCAGATGAACTCCATCGTCCGAAAACAAATATTCATCGTAGTAGAAATTGTCCCAGGTGTCGACGAATCCCACGTTTTCCTTCCTGCAGAGGTTTGCTAGACAACGATTTGTGCTGGTGGCTATGTTGTAAAATCGGCTCTCTACACCAAGCCGGGGGACGATTCCTGAGACGATGATCCTTGATGACTTCTCCTTAAACGACTTGATCAGCTGCTGGTACTTTAAAAGCAAATCTTCCGACCGGGTTCGCTGTACATCGTTGGATCCAACGTGGATGACGTACATTGTATTAGCAGGGGCCAGCTTAGATACTTCGTCAACTGCAGCAACTACGTCGTCCACACCACCACCAGGGATACAAAAACGCTTCCTGGTCTTAGGTGCTCTGGCGCAAAACTCTGTGAGCTGACCACGTATCATCGAGTCTCCCACGAGCCGGACTTCTTCTATTTCCGCTTCGTCATCTGAGTGCGAGTATCTGGAAGCGGTTTTGACACTCGGTAATCGGTATGGGTTTCCTGGTCTTGAGGCAAACGTTGTTCCTCACAACACGGAAGTTGTCTTGAGGGGGAAGAGAGTTACTATTTGTTTCTTGAGTATCGGAACCATCAGATGAAATGGCTACTGCAGGCGTTGAATTGTTGGCAGTTGACGTTGGGGCGTTGGTGGCTGCTGGAGTTGCGGTGACAATTGAAGTTTGTGGTACTCCAACGTTGAGTGTTACAAACTCTTGGAGTGATTCCAGCTTCATGGTGAGGACGTTGATCTTGTTGTAGGCTTCATCTAATTTCACTGTCAAATTCTCTTGTTGCTGGCAGAGACGGCAGACTTGAAGATCGACAGTAACAAACATGGACTCACCAAACCTACTGGCGCAGTTCGTATAAGTGCGAGGCATGGTAACAGTCAGTTTCTTCAGATCACTTCACTCACTTTAAAACACTTAACTCACTTTAAAACACTTCACTCACTTTAGAAACACTTCAATCACTTCAACCGAAAACAATGTTGAAATACACAACAATAGGTTATCAGGGGTGATAGCCTAACCGAAAACAAAAATTTGAGATACGCAGAATTAGGCTTCCAGGGGCGATAGCCTAACCAAAAGTTTTTAAAAAATTTAAATACGCACCAATAGGCTACCAGCGTTGAATAGCCTAACCGAAAATTATAAAATTGAAATACGCAGAAATAGGCTACCAGGTGTGATAACCTAACCTTAAACAAATATATATATATATATAACAGAATATGTAACTAAATATACAATAAGCTAAATACATCGGAGATTTGACCATATTAATTAACTAAACCTGTATTATGCATCACTGAAATTATAAGTAGGCCTAGCCTATGTACCGGTAGATTGTGTTACGTGCCTTTAACCCCTTCTGTACCGGTGATGTACTTATTATATTCTGGCCACTATTAGACGATTTTGTACAGCTTAGGAAGGACGTCTACTCATTACAAGGCTACAGCCTATCTCAATTAATCCTTTTAGATATCATATATCCTTCCCAAGCTTAGACAAAATCGTCTAAATGTAGCTGAAATCAAATACAAAAAGACGTTACCGGTAAAGAAGGGGTTAATATTCTGTTCTCAAAGATTTCTGTACGGTATTCACGCGCAGTTCTGCTGTTGTAACAAGGCTTATAATCTTAATAGTACAGTGAACCCTCAAAGTACGCGCAATTTATCTACGCGTAATCAAAGCTACGCTTGAACCATAATTGAGGCAACAAATCGAAAAGTACGCTCAATTATTCAAATGTACGCGCTGAGCGAACGAGCGGGAGTCGATTCGTATATGTTGGAGAGTTTCGGGCGGCCATATTGGCATGACACCGGGCCCTCCGACGTCGTCACCGTTGACTGTGGAGAGAGACACATCAACCGTACCAAACTATTATGTATCTATAAAGCTCAACAGGATATGAATCTATTAAAAGACTGTTTTTAGTTTTTCATTGCATGTATCATTTATTGAGAAAACACAATTGGAGATGGATAATCTGTTTCTGTTCAGAAGTTGGAGGCGAGATTGTTTACATTTCTCGAAAGTCGCTTCAAAGCTTACTGCTCTCCCCTGGCTAAATTATGTGAAGCCAATTCCTTAATATGTATATGAGCTATTGAACTATCTCACTTGACTTGTAGGCTATATGAAACTATATACAGGGTGTATTACTTTTCGACTCAAAACTTTACCAGTTGTTGTTGTTGTTGTTGTTCCCTAAGCTGCCTGGCCGAACAGCCCCAAGGCTCCGAGCAATTCCAAGGCCATAACCGAGCGCCCCCACAGAACCCTCCCTGCCGACCACAATAAAGCCTGGGTGACCGAAGCCACTCCATGGCGGGGAGCTGAGGAGGGTGCAGAAACGCCCGGGAAACCAAAGCCCCACCCAGGGCCCTGTGCCCCTCAGCAATTATGAAGAGAAAGTTGAGGGGCAAGGGAAAATGTGACGCTTTGGCTTCCAATCTTGGTAGATTGGGAGGTCAATCCACGGAAAAGACGCCGTCACTTGAGATCTAGAAAATATATAAGTTAAAGGAACAGTCAGAGTAAGCTATGGGTATGGCAGAGATCGCTCAGTTCTCACTCTGATAGACCAGCCCATCACCACATGACTAGAACCCAATCCTCTCAGCATCAGCTAGGAAAGGCCCTAGAAAGCCGCCTTTGGCGGGGGGATAGCTCCCCTATTTCAACCCCTTTCGGGGTCGGGCACCCGCCCAACTACCACTACCCGCCCAACTTTACCAGTAGGACTAGGCGGCTAGGCCTATTATTTCAGTCGTTCCGTTTCGGAACTTTCGGGTGCAGCGCTATCCATCGATGGCGCAGATCCATAGCATCGGCGTTGCTCAACCACTACCAATGTGAGTTAATTTACATTTGTGTCTTATTTTTATACATTAAATGTATTTTGTGTGGTAGATTATATGTTATAAAAGCAAATTTGTACAGTAATATGTTATATATTTGTGGTTTTTAGGTGATGAAAGGTAGAAATAGTACAACTTTCGGTCGGAGCCAGACCAATACCTATTTTCCCCATTTATATTTAACTCCCATGTACGCACAAACGAACGTACGCGCCGACAGCACAGTACGCATCCCCCGCGTAATTTGAGGGTTCACTGTACTGTATCTCTAATTTCCAAAACGTAGACATTATTTGATCTCTCTCTCTCTTTCTCTCTATATATATATATAAACAATAAAAAACATATATTACAAAAAGGAAGTGAGTAATGGAATGTTGGTATCTTTAACAAACTTTTGTTTTCTGCTTCGCCTTCGCTCGCATAGTAATCATTAAAAAAATATACGGAAAACGGATAAACATCAACATACTGCTGTATGGTGTAAAATTATAAAATCGCCATGTAAATAATTATACAGTAATACAGTATTTAAGTTAGCCCAGTATATAAGGAGATATAGTCGGTGTTGTTGTTGTTGCCCAGGCTGTCTGGCCGAACAGCCCAAGGTCTCGAGCAAGGCCAAGGCCATAAACGAGCGCTCCCACAAAATCCTCCCTGCTTACCACTAACAAAGCCCGGGTGACCGAAGCCACTCCAAAGCAGGGTGTTGTTGACTCTTCATACACCCTGCTTTTATCACAAGGCAGCAATTAGTCTTCCTTGTCGTAATTTCCCTCTATTTTACCCTAGGGACCCTCCCCCTTCAGAACACTAAGAATGTATGGCGATAACTCAATTTCCATAGTATTCACGTTAGACACGGCATTACGAGCATATAAAGTAGAAACCGATTCAATCGCATAGAGTTCAACGTGTTTATTTACTTGGGAGTAGCGGGCCAATGATGCCCTACGCCGTCTGGTGGAGAAATCGGAACTAACCCCCGTGCACACTATGAATTATTGTATCCCACGGCAGTCAAAATAGACGGGAACATGATCGCGAGCGTCCGCGTAGTGTAAGCAAGGCGGGCGATACACCCGAATACTACATCCTTGCCATCCGGCCTCCAGACACAGTCTATTGCCTGTAAATTTGATTGCTTAACCCATAAACGCGACCGTCCTCAATAGAGGTTTTCTGGTGAACTGCGACCGTTTTCTATAGATCCAGAGCATAAAAAACAAAAATAGAAAACACCCCAGTGGCACTCAAAACAATGAAATTTGTGATTAAGTGAGATAATTCCCCTTCATTACTTGCTACCATTTGGCGGAATCCCGTTGGAACTGTTTTATGCAGACGATTTAGTCCTAATAGCCGACAGGATGCAAGATGCTGAGGCCAAATTCAGAGAATGGAGAGAGGGCATGGCGAACAAGGGTTTAAGAGTCAATATTAACAAAACCAAGATTATGCATTATAGATTGAGACGAGGCAATGTGGAAAAGAGCGGTGCATACCCATGTGCAGTGTGTGGAAAGGGTGTGGGCGTTAACGCGATTCAATGTAGCATCTGTCGACGCTGGGTGCACCATGGGAGTAAGCGCTGTAGTAGAATAAAGGGACCCCTGCCGAAGGATAAGTCAGAAATAGAAATTTGAGTGCGTAGTTTGCAAAGGTGAGCTTGTGTTAAGTGATGATCCTGTGGCTGTGAATTTTGGAAATGAGTCACTGGAGCTGGTGAACAAGTTTTGTTACCTAGGAGATACCATCTCTACCGGTGGTGGAGCCGAGGCTGCCACTGTCGCTAGAATTAGATGTGGCTGGGGTAAGTTCAGAGAACTGCTGCCAATCCTGACCATGAAAAGAATGTCTCTCCCCCTGAAGGGAAAGGTGTATGCCTCATGTGTTAGAAGTGCAATGACGTATGCCTCAGAAACATGAGCCGTTAAACTAGAGGATGTCAACAGAATGGAACGTAATGAGATGAGAATGGTGAGATGGATGTGTGGGGCCAGGCTGCAGGATAGAATAACAAATGATGAGTTGAGGAGACGTATAGGTATAAATAGTATTAGCGAGGTGATGCGTACAAGTAGACTGGGATGGTATGGACATGTGGAGAGAATAGATGAAAAAAATTGGGTGAAAAAATGCAGGGCTGTGATTGTGGAGGGAGCTGCACCAAGGGGTGGACCGAGGAAGACATGGGATCGGACTATGCGTGCCAATCTCAAATCCAAAAACTTGACAAGTGAAGCAGCCCTTAACAGGGTTGCCTGGAACGCCGCCATTAGGACAAGAGACTGAAACTGCACGTATGTGTGGAGCACTCGGTCTTAAACTTTTATGTATGTATGTACTGTACTCCACTTGACTCCTTGTCTTTCAATGTGTTATGGTGTTGATATTCCTGACCAAGATTTTGGTCAGCCGGTGATGACCGCAAATCGACCTGTCTATTGCTACTGAAAGGGGTGTATAGGTACTTGCTAACATACATGTGTCATTAGTAATTTCATTGCAATATATTTTATAACTATACTAGAGTTACATTAAAATTCCTATATATAGGGTAAGGTAACCAATACATATGCACTTGGCATTTATAAACCTCTCCACAGGATATGACAACACAGGCATTTAAATTTGATCTCATCTTAAAGCTTAACCATTATGCCTTCATGTCATCAGGTATCAATAGTTTAGTTTGGTATGATGCTGCAACAAAAAGAAGTTAAAGTGTAAAAAACACTGTTTTCTTACGAAAATCTAAGGGTTGCACTTTTTTTTTAGTGTCTAATGACCCATTTTCAAATTGAAAATTATAACTTTTTTCTATTTGCAGCAGGTACATTCTGTGATGTAGTGTATTAGAAAAACACACTAGGACTGCTCAGAAACACAAGATAAAGCCAAGGCTGGGTGCGTACCTATTGAACAAAGCCAACATACCAAAAACCAATAGGTACGCACTTTTCCAACCGGCTTCCAGAGAGTCTTAAGCTACATTACATGACATTCTAAGGCCACCTCTACTACAAAGATGAATAAGAGACACTTTTCGCTGAAACTGTCCGAGTACCATCCAAGTCAATTTACCCCAAGAGTGGTCCAGAAGGTACGCAGTGCGTGGTGCCCTGAATGTACGCGCATTCCTATTGGTCACCACGCACTTCGTAACTATTGGTTTTCACAACAAATTTTCCCTCCTCAGATTAGGCCTATATATGTCTTTTATCTTTTTCTAATTGAAAAATATAAAATTTCTGGTGGAAGTTATCCACTTAAAATAAAATTTCATTTGATAAAGTGCGTACCTTTTGGTGTTTGGTATGCGGGCTCTGTCCAATAGGTACGCACCCAGCCCTGGTTATATCTTGTGTTTCTGAGCAGTACTGATGCATTTTTCTTATAAACTCAAGCTCTCACTTAGATTAACCCTTTTTACTAACACATATCCTTCTCAAACTGCATAAAATCGTATAAATATAGCTAGAATAAAATTTTATAGAAGTTGCTCGTACAGAAGGAGTTGAGGATAGATAGATAGGTTTATTATGCTGGTAAAGTATATACAGTACAGTACAGTACAATTTTTATGCACAATTGCACAGTTCAGAGGCACGTGAAAATCCTGATTTAGGCCTCATAACTTGGAAAACACGTATACTGTATATTGAATTGAATCTAAATTTTGAGAATGACAAAAATGATCCATAATATTTAAAAAATCTTCCACCGTCACCACCGTCCTGGTGGTGTAATGGTTAAGGTGGCAAAAATATGTGTGTGATAACCCGGGTTCGAATCCCGGTGGATCATATATACTTTAATTAATTTCATTGGGGGTGTGGTGGTGAGTTTAATAAAAATAATATTATGAAGAAAGGTTGAAGAAACTAGGCTTACAGACGCAGAGTTTGAGGGGATATGATATAGGTGTTCAAGTGGGATTAATATAGGAGATATGAAAGATTTACTTAAGCTCAGTGATAGTAAAAGAACTCAAGCAAATGGTTTCTAATTGGATAAATTTTGTTTCAGGAAAGATATAGGCAAATACCGGTTTGATAAGAGAGTTGTAGATGTGGAATAGGCTACCGAGTGCTCTAGTGGGATCAAGAACGATAGAGAGCTTTACGCTAAAGTTAGATAGACATGGACGAGATGAGTTGGGTGTGAGAGGGATCTGCTGTGAGTGGGCCAATCGGTTTACTGCAGATTCTCATTTTTTTTATGTTATGTACTCCCTAAGACATGATAGGAACTGTAATATATGATTTTAACGTATGTAATAAAGGGACTGAATGGAGAATGCTTGTGAATAGATAAATGTAAACACGGTCGTTTGGGAGAAAGGGTCATTCGACAGTTGGACTAGATAATAATCCGTCAACCGCCTGGCCCGGGGAGCCAGTGGTAGTGAAGGGTGCACCTGGAAACATGGTGGGAGGGCTTGAGGTGGTAAAGCTTCGCTGCGGGTCTACCTGCGGAAATCGGCGCCTCTCTGGGGGATCTGGGACCTGGGAATCTTTTGCTGGGGACCCCAAGTGGGCCTGGGTCTCTGGGTATTTCTCCTGGACGACCTAGACATGTGTGATTTTGTGTTTTGTTTTGTTTTTCTGATGTGTTTGATGTCCCTGTTTGGGCTCGTGTGATTTTGTGTTTTGTTTTGCTTTTCTGATGTGTTTGATGTCCCTGTTTGGGCTCTTGTCTTGAGTCGGCCACCCCCATAAAAAACGAAAAAGAAAAACGAAAAAGGAAAACTGGGGAAGGTGCCAGAGTATATACTCAATCAATCAATCAATCAAATCAAAAATAGTAGTGAAAGGAGGTTAGAGGGAAGTGGGGATAGGGCAAGAATAAGTTGGATGAAATCAATTTTAGTGGGAGAAAAAGGTGTCCAGGCTTGACTGCCTGATGGTTTTACTGATTTAGCTGCTAAAGAGACCGGTCCGGGCAAGGTCGACGGGCGCGTTGGGATGGGTATCATCTGCCATTTCCGACAATTGTCTGTTCGGGGGGGTTGTGAGCCTGGTTGGTGATTTGTTTTCGTCATGTGAGAAAATATACTGTATACTTACATACAGTACATTCATATAATAAAGGGACTGGGGGAGTGCTGGAGGCCCTTAGTTATCCTAGGTCTCTGGGTCTGCTCCTGGGCGACTTAGATATGTGAATTTTTATATTTTGTTTGTTTATGTTATGTTGTGTTGTCCCTGTTCGGGCTCTGTCTTGAGTCGACCACCCCCAGCTATGGGGTATGTGCCTGAGTATACAGTACAGTACATATATAATAAAGGGATATGCGTAATAAAGGGGAGGGATTTGTGTTGAACTATTAGGTTTTTTCCACCAACCAACTTCACCTCTAACTCAATTAATGAAATCAACAAATACATGTGGCAGTCCAGGGATTCGAACCTAGGATGCTCACACCAAAATTTGGTGCATTAATTTATCCATTGCGCTACGAAGACAGTTAACCCCTTATTGGCGGCGCTCGACTTAAGTCGTGCACCAATTTGCAGCAAGTTAGGAGCATTATTAAGGCTTTTAAAGGGTTAAAATCGAGTGCAAATGGACGGGAGCGCAGCGGGCCAGACAGCCGACTCCCAGGGCTTACCGCCGCCCATTAACTCATGTTCCCTGTGTTCTCGAGAGGCCGGCAGTGTAGCCAGTAGTGAGCATAGCTGGGGAAAATATACCGCTATACGCTAAACTCCCATGTTCGTGGCACCACTGCAAGAGAACCACGAGTGCTACGTAGCTCGTTCTGGTCTCATTTTGAAGCTTTTAGCGCCTAGTTTTTTGCTGAATACATTTCTTTTCATGCAGATACTTTATTGATCATTCAGGAGGGCCTGAATATGCCCAAATGAGCCCAAAACACCCTGCTAGACAAGGGTTAAAGAATGGTGGACAAGCCTACAATTTATTATGCAGTTTCGAATCCAAAGGGATATGCGTAATAAAGGGGAGGGATTTGTGTTTGACTGTCGCTCATATACCAGCTTGATGCCACTTTCAGCCTCAGAGGTTTTCCTAGTTCGGAGTTACAGTATGCGATCATGGATGTTTATTGTAATTCATTGGGAGACCCGCAGAGGGCTGTTTGGTTTGTTTATTTTGCTAGTTTTACATTATAATAATAATCAGGTACTGTACTGTAGTTTGATATTCAGGGGTTTGAGGGGATGAATTAGCTGATACAATGGTCCTTGAGTAACACAACCTGAGGAACTAGTGTAGGCCTTTGAACCAACAAAACTAAAAAGTTTTATGAAACCTGTACAGTACCAGAAGGTCTGAGACTTCCCAAATTGACTAATTCCTTGAACGTGACAATAGTGCGTTGTGTGCGATTAGTTTGCTTTGGAAGCAGATTAACTTACTCATGTAGTTATGTAAACCCTATGTGGTGAATTGTGTTCTTTTATTTCATAATTTTATTTTGCTGTACACTCCAAGACTGAATTTTATTTTGCTAAAGCATTGTTTCCACATAGCGATTTTGATTAGTTCTTTTGCCTATTTATTGTCTTTGTCCAAGTTTTGGTTTGTTTATTTTGCAAGTTTTACATTATAATACTTATACAAATTCTTGTTATTCCAGAATGAAGATACCCTTCCCCGCCACACCCAGTATGAAGGCCTTCCCCGACACGGCGACACCACACCACAAGCCTTCCTAACAAACCTACCCAAACTTCCACCACTGAACTACAACCACCTTAACTTCATGCCGAAACGAGGACACGAAGCTTCCCACTCCCGAAGATATAAGGTGAGATACTTATGCTTGTATTCTTGAACCATTCTTTAATTTTGCAGCGTCGTTAACCCCTTCAGCACCATGACGCCTTTTTACCTTTGGTTCTGGTTGAAATTAGATGATTTTATGCAGTTTACAAAGGACCTATGTGTGAGTATCCTAGGTTCGAGTCCTTGGAGTGCCACATGTATTTGTTGATTTCATTAATGAGTTTAGAAGTCAAGTTGGCTGGTGAAAAAATATAAATTAAGAGGGTTTATTGAGGTGGTATTCGCCCATTTGAATCATTGTAAGAGGTCTTGAGGTGAATGAGAGGCACAGGTAATGCTTATATTCATGTATTGACTGGGATATGACTTGAGTAACCAGGAGACGTCTGACGCCTTTGCCGCGCCTCTGCCAACTGAACTAGTGACGTTCATCAAAGTAAACAATAACATTACCCCATGATTATGACTACATCCTACATGTCCCCCTTAAGTTGCCATGCAATGACTAAAACTAATGCACATGGCAACTGATAAAAACAAAACAAAAACAAAATGTATATACCTTTCCGTATACAGTACAGTAAATAGAAACATAAGCAGTACCAGTACTACTGGTACGGTAATTATTCACAGTTTATGCACGCTACATTTCATAATAATAATCATCTATTTTCCATAGACTATTTAATATCCTACCGTTGAATGATTATAACATACAAGTAAATAAGTGGCTCTGGATTTACTCTAGCAATGCTATATTGCAATTTAAAAAACAATAAAAACTAAAAAAGAATGAAAACAATACAAATGAAAATAGAGCTTTCAAAAATGTTATGAACTTACAGTGACCTACCTAGAGAAGTACTAGTTTGTGCACGAGTACCGGTAGTAATTAAATATTTTGAACTGATAGCCTATTTGATGAGGGGATACAAAGATCAGAAAAGAAAAAAAAAAAATATATATACTGTATATATATTGCATATTGGACTTTGAACTGTGGCAATAAAATATATAGCCTATATTATATTTATATATTGTACATAGCCTATCTAAGTAAAACAAAATTGTCTCTATTTGCCTAAGGTTATCGAGGTTGTTGGTGGATGAAAGAATGATACGGATATAGGGGAAAATTAGAAATGCTGTACAGTACAGTAGCCTACTGGTACGGTACTTGACTAACAAAATAAAGTAAACTGAAATGGGTGAATATGTCTTCTAAGCGTAGTAGGGTAGTGATTGAGAGAGTGAGAGTGAGAACGGAGAAATGGATAGGCGACGAGCAGGGAGGTTTTAGGAAGGGAAGAGGATGTGTAGATCAGATTTTTACCCTGAATTGTGTTGTGGAGAAGTATCTGGAGAAGAAACAAAAGGTGTATGTTGCCTTTATGGACTTGGAGAAGGCCTATGACAGAGTGGATAGAGAAGTTTGTGGAAAGTACTTAGAATATACGGAGTAGAGGGCAAGTTGCTGAAAGCAGTGAAGAGCATGTATGAGGGTGCAAAGGCGGCAGTACGTGTGGAGAGTGAGCAGAGCGAGTTCTTTGACCTGAATGTTGGTTTGAAACAGGGGTGTGTGATGTCCCCGTGGTTGTTTACTGTATATATGGATGGAGTCATGAAAGAAATACTATCAAGAGCAGTGGATGTTGGTGTATCGCTGAAAAGGGAGGGAATTGAGTGGAAGCTACCTATACTGCTGTTTGCAGATGATACAGTTCTGATGAGTGATAATGAATGGGAGTTGCAGGGTCTGGTAAATGAGTTTGAAACAGTGTGCGAAAAACGGAATTTGAAGGTAAATGCGGGGAAGAGCAAGGTTATGGTCTTCGAAAGGGGTGAAGTCACAGAGTGTGAGGTGAAGCTGAACGGTCAGGCTATGGAGATCGTCAACTCTTTTAAATATCTGGGCAGTGTGTTGAGTAAAGATGGGACTATGGATGAAGAAGTGCAGGAGAGGGTACAACAGGGGAAGAGGGTTGTAGGAACGCTAAAAGCAGTAACAAGAAATAGGGTGGTCAGTATGGAAGTGAAGAAGTCCTTGCATGACAGTGTGGTAATCCCGACACTGACTTACGGAAGCGAAGCATGGACGTTGGTTGAGAGACTCAGACCAAGAGTGAGAGCAGTGGAAATGAATTACTTAAGGAGTGCGTGCGGAGTTACATGGAGGGATAGACAGACTAATGAGGAAGTAAGAAGGAGTTGTGGTGTGGAGGTAGATGTGCTGGAAAGTGTGAAAAGGAACAACTTGAGATGGTTCGGCCATATGGAACGTATGGAAAGCGAGAGAATGACTAAGAGGGTATACGAGAGTGAGGTGGAGGGACAGAGAGGGAGAGGTAGACCGAATGAGAGGTGGAAGGATGGAGTGAGGAAGTACATGAACGAAGGCGGTGCTGGTTGGGGGGAGGGGCGTCGACTGACTGGGGACAGAGGTGCATGGGGGCGGTTTGTTCGTGGCTACCCCTTCGGGGATCACAGCGTCAGGCAATAGATAGATAATAATAATAATAATAATAGTTCTTAAAGCTAGCGCATGCTAAGCTAGCTAAGGATAGCTCAATAAGGCCGATTAGGCGTATTTCCATTGGGGTCCTGTACTACTACCCCATCCCTTTGCTCATGAGGGATGGTAACGACTCAGTGCTTGTGAAAAATCTTTAATGCGCCGAGCGTGGGCGCGAACCCGGGCCTTCTGGGTGGAAGTCCGAGACGCTAGTCACTACACCAAGCGAGCCGCTTGGAAAGCGGAAATGGGTAATAGCACACAAACCAGTACGCCACACAAACCAGTGCGCCAGGGCACCTAAGACCAGGAAGCGTTTTTGTATCCCTGGTGGTGGTGTGGATGACGTAGTTGCAGCAGTTGACGAAGTATCAAAGCTGGCCCCAGCTAATACAATGTACGTCATCCACGTTGGATCCAACGATGTACAGCGAACCCGGTCGGAAGATTTGCTTTTAAAGTACCAGCAGCTGATCAAGTCGTTTAAGGAGAAGTCATCAAGGATCATCGTCTCAGGAATCGTCCCCCGGCTCGGTGTAGAGAGCCGATTTTACAACATAGCCACCAGCACAAATCGTTGTCTAGCAAACCTCTGCAGGAAGGAGAACGTGGGATTCGTCGACACCTGGGACAATTTCTACTACGATGACTATTTGTTTTCGGACGATGGAGTTCATCTGAACCAGGTGGGAGCAGCGCGTTTTGGGCGTCTTCTCAACGATGCGGTGAAGGATTTTCGGAGAAGAAATCGACTCAGCACAGGACAACCAGGAAGGAGGACCGACGACAGCGAGGACGGCAATCTACAAAGGAATTAAATACTAATCCGTCAAGAACCGCGAATTTGGATAAAGCTCCACCAACACGACCCAAATTAAAAACCGTCAGGGATAATGACCGAGGACCGAGGACAGCCATGAATGTAAATGTAGATCCGACCAGAACCAATAATTTGAATAAAGACCGTTCCTTGAATCCCAAATCCAAAACTTTGAATGTTTTCTATGCAAACGCTCGTAGCATACGCAATAAATTTTCAGATTTAGAGGAACTAGTGTTTACAGAAAATTATGATGTGATTGGCATAACAGAATCTTGGCTCAATACACAAGATAGAGACTTTTTAGCAGAGTATTCACTTCCCGGTTATGTAATGTTTGAGAACAGCCGAATAAATAAAAATGGAGGTGGCGTTTTATTTTATATCAAAGAAAGTCTTAACCCGACCCTCGTGTCAAAACCTCAAATTGTGAACGTCGACACATCTTTTGTGCTAATAAAGAATAATAAAGGTACAAAAATAATACTTGCGTTAATATACAGACCTCCAGCTCAATCAGTGCAAACTGACCGAGAAATTTACGAACAAATTGCAGATGTAAGTAACTCACAAGATACCGTAATTTTTGGCGACTTTAATTTACCTGTGACCAAGTGGGGCGATACTCTTACTTCACACTCCGGACATGACTTGTATACGAACTTGCAAGAGAGTTCGCTTTATCAATTTGTTCGAATGCCGACCCGTGGTAATAACGTTCTTGACATTGTACTGGCAACAAAAGAAGAATTGATAGAGAATTTGAATGTTGGTGATGAATTCAGTAACAGCGACCATCGTACGATAACTTTCACTTTAAAGTTTACTAGTAACGAACCAAATAGTAGCATCGAAGTCCCTAATTTCAAGAAAGCAAACTTCCATAAACTTAGAGCTATGTTTAAAGAAACTGACTGGAGCTTTTTAATTAACAATAACGACATAAATACATCTTGGAAGTTATTCGAAACCACTTACCTAAAAGCAGTGCAAGACTGCATACCATCGAAAATACGGCGTCCAGGCCATAATAATAAGCCCAAATGGTGGAATAAAGATATTTCAAACTGCCTGCTTGCTAAAAAATTTGCTAATGATAGATTAAAATCCTCACAAAATGACGAAGAACGGGTGAAATTTGTAGAGCTACGACGCAAAGCCAAAAAGTTAATTAAGCAAAGTAAAAAGACCTTAGAGTTACATATTGCGAATCAAAGTAAAACAAACCCGAAAGAATTCTATAGTTATATCAGAAAGAAAAAAGTAGTTACTTCAACTGTTGGACCGTTAGTCGATGAAAAAGGAGAATACACCAAAGACGAAGTACAAATGAGTAATGCCCTCAATACCTTCTTTGCATCAGTTTTTACAACAGAAGACCTCAGTGATATCCCTACACCATCGCCGATTCAGATTGATAATTCAGATGTTCTAAGCAATATCACCGTTACAGAGAGAGAAGTATTGAACTGTTTAGATAAACTCAAGGTAAATAAAACGCCAGGACCTGATACAATCTCGCCTAGAGTTCTAAAGGAAGCTAAGAATGAGCTCTCCAAACCACTGACATTACTATTCAATAAATCCTTGCAGTCTGGAACTATGCCTGATCAGTGGAAGCTAGCCAACGTAACACCGATATTCAAAAAAGGCAGCAAATCCCTACCCAGTAACTATCGTCCAATTAGCTTAACCTCAGTTGTATGTAAAATGCTAGAAACGGTCATACGAGACAGACTCGTAAATCACTTAGAGGAAAATAACATACTTAAAGATACTCAACACGGCTTTCGTAAAAAACGTTCCTGTTTAACAAACCTCTTAGACTTCTTCCACGATATCCTCAACCTCTACGATGAGAGTAAAGCTGTAGATATTATATACCTTGATTTTCAAAAGGCCTTTGACAAAGTTCCCCACAAACGTTTACTGCTAAAACTAAAAGCGCATGGAATACAAGACGGTGTGTTGAAATGGATAGAAAATTGGCTCAGCAACAGAAAGCAAAGGGTAGTCATAAACGGTAAGGCATCTAAATGGACCAATGTAAGTAGCGGGGTACCCCAGGGATCGGTACTAGGACCAATTCTCTTTCTAATTTACATCAACGACATAGATGAGGGTCTCACCTGCACAATCTCAAAATTTGCTGACGATACAAAAATTGCAAATAGCGTACTCTCAAAAGAACAAGTTGACGATATGCAACACAATCTAGATAAATTGTCATGTTGGGCCCAAATTTGGCAAATGAGTTTCAATGCGGATAAATGTAAAGTACTACATGTCGGATACCTAAATGAGAAAGCAAACTATTCGATGAATGGCACTCAGCTTAAGAATGTAAACAGAGAAACTGATCTGGGAGTAACAATATCGAGTAACCTAAAACCGAGTCAACAATGTTCAGAAGTTGTTAAGAAGGCAAACAAAATAATTGGCTTTATAGGCAGGTCATTTGAGCATAAATCCAAAGAAGTTATCCTAACCCTTTACAATTCCTTAGTCCGCCCTCTTCTGGAATACTGCGTTCAATCCTGGTGCCCTTATTACCAAAAAGATATAAACAAGCTAGAACGAGTTCAACGTAGAGTTACCAAAATGATACCTAGCCTAAAGAACAAACCATACGAAGAGCGTCTTAGAGAATTAAATCTATTTCCTTTAACCCAGCGCAGATTAAGAGGCGACTTAATTCAAGTGTTCAAAATCATCAAAGGCATCGACAATATGAACTGTAGTAAGTACTTCACTATCGACCAATCTAATTACACGTGGGGAAACGGTTGCAAAATTATTGGTAAATCTTTTAACTCGCACGAATCTAAGAATTTCTTCTTCAATCGAGTTGTCAACTTGTGGAATGGGCTTCCCCGAGACGTTATAGACTGCAGCACCGTTGATTCATTTAAATTCCGCCTAGACAAATATCTCGCATCAAACCCGCGACTGACTGCGTTTGTAAATGAATAACTTTATCCTCCCCTCAGTTACTAACCCATATGTCCCCTACTAACTTCCTAGTCCTGCCACTTAGTTCCCTTTCCAATGTTCCCTTACCCACTCTAAACCACTGTTTGGACACTTGATCCTCAGTGTTTTGGAGGACAAGCAACCTAGAAGGGTCACTAGACCTGTTGTTGCTTGATTTCCTTTGTACTCCTTTGTACTCCTTTGTAGTACTACAGTACATATGGATTATGAACAATATCAATTTGATGGTCCTTTAACTCCTCAGACCCGGAAGGGCTCTGAGGCACCCATAAAAAATACACCCCGAGCTACCCGGTAGGTCTCTGAGGCACCCATGAGCTGAAAACCTGTAAGCTTGGTGTGCGAGGCGTCCGTCCGACGCATGTAAACAACAGCCGGCTGGACCGACGCCGCGCATCTCCGACCACAAGAAGGAGTGCGTCGCTTGTTCGTGTGTGCATGTATGTTATTGTTAAGTATCGAAAAGTAGTGTAAAGTGGCTGTTTTTGCCATAAAGTTATCTCCAATGAAATCATCATCACAACTGAACCAGTTGACTTAGAGAGCTCTACTTAACGCCATTCTACAGGTACGAAACACATCTACGCTTGGGGATTCGCGGGAATGCGGAAGCAAGCAAAATAACAAAGATGCGGTAGCCTAGGCATAGACGTTTTTCGGCCAAAACCACAGGGTTTCGGGGAATATATATGGAATACATAGCCGGGGCTGGAGGGTTAAATTGCTACGGTAATAAAGTAAAACAAAAATAATACTAATAAATCCATATATATTGTACATAGCCTATCTAAGTAAAACAAAATTGTCTCTACCTGTGTGCATAGTCATCCATCCACACTGGTTGCCTCTGCTGTCTTCTGTCCCTGGCAGCTGGGGCAGGTCTGTCTGGAGATGGAGTGTGATGTTTGGCTGCAGACGTTGGTTTACTGGATTCGACCTCCGTTTCCGGCACAGGAGGCCTGACTGCTGTAGTCGGTGTATGTGTACTGATGGGTCGAAGATGAATGCGATTCCTCATTGTTAGTCTGCCACTACCATCCAACCGTATGACGTACTGTCGAGGCCCTCTCATTTCCATGACGACACCCGACCGGTCCCACTGCTTGGAGATAGGGTTTTGGACTCTCACCTCACCTCCTATCTTGATAATCGCTAGGGGGCGAGCATGATGATCGTGTCGCTCTTTGTCCTTTTGTGATGCATTTGACATCTGTATTTCCCTCTGTCGTAGGGTTCTTCCCCAGTATTTGTCCACTTTATATCGTTGTTTTACCATGGGGACAGAATCACGAAGCTGTCTTCCAGCTGCTAGTTGTGCAGGGGACTTATTAATGTCTCGTAGAGGCGTGTTGTAATACTGTAACAGGGCCTTACATACCAGGTCAGTGTCAAGGCTGTTACGTCCTCCAGTGTGATCCCTGATTATCCTTTTAGCTGTGCGGACAGCTGCTTCAGCTCTCCCATTAGACTATGGGTAATGAGCAGAGGATACCCTGAGCTTCACATTCCAGCTGTTGAAGAATGTCGTCATTTCCTCACTTGTCAAATTTGTACCGCCATCAGTGGATATTTCTTCCGGGGCACCCCATCTCGAAAAATAGCTTCTAAATACTGAAATTAGATTTGTTGATGTTACACTGTTGGGGAAAGCAGCTATCTCAACCCATCCAGTTAATCTATCTGCGTATGCCGAGAAGAACTTGCCATCCAGCTGGAAAATATCGGTGACTACGCACTGGAATGGGTAATCTGGTGGGGGAGTAGGTAGTAGTGGCTCATTTTGCTGTGAGGGTGAGTGTACGTCACAACTCCTGCAAGTGGACCAGTGGTACTGTATATCACCCTCCATGCCTGGCCAGTACACGATTTGTCTCGCACGTCTCATCATGGAATCAACACCTTGATGGGCTGCATGTAGGTTAGCAGCAACTTGATGGCGCAGAGATTCAGGGATGACGAGTCGTGGGCTGCCTTCATCATAGCTGTACAAAACTAGGTCGTCCATCACTGATAATCTATCACGTACATTATAGTATGGCTTTAGACATGGGATCTCTTGAGCTCGACTCCGGCCAATCTGACGCCTCTACTCGACCCAGTAGCAGTTGGTAGGTAGGATCTGAGGTGGCTGAATTTCTTACATCCTCTTGATCCAAGACAAATCCTGGGTTGTCATCCATGGCTGCAACGATTCCACACATCACTGACGCTAGCAATGTGTCCTCATCTAGCATGTCATCTTCTTCAGTGTCGTATCTCATTGCAGGATACCGTGATAGTGTGTCTGCTGCAGAGTTCTTTTTTCCAGGTAGGTACTTGATGAGAAACCTGAACTGCAGCGTCTTCTCTTTGAGGCGAAACAAGCGTGGGTTCCCAATGTCCTGCAGTGCCCGATTCCCAAACAGTTTCACAAGTGGACGGTGGTCAGTAACAATAAGCAGATTAGGGCAGCCAAGCAGGAATAAGCGAACCTTCTTAAGACACCATGCCACAGCTAGTGCCTCACCTTCTATGGGAGCATACCCGGACTCTGCTTGGGTTAAGTGTCTGCTGCTGCACAGTGCAAGTCTCCAACCACCCTTGCAGCAAAAAGGTACGTCCACTGAAACACACGAACAATGTTGTTGGAGAACCACAAATCCAATGCCATTCTTGCTCCAATCTGTCACTGCCGCTGTTGGTCTTGATTTGTCATAGTAAGCAAGCCCGTCCTTCACCATTTGACAAGTAGCTTCTTTGGTGTGTTCAAACTTGGCCTTGAGCTCTTGGTCCCAGTACACTTTTTTCTGTGTGGGCTTCTTAAGGAGGTCCCTAAATGGTAACATTATAGGGGCAGTTGCCATGAATGGAGCTAGTTGATTGACAATACCGCACCATGAACGGATGTCAGTTATGGAGGGTTGATCTGGCATGGGGAAATTCCTAATAGCTGCTAACTTATCTTGAGTAGGACAGAATTCTTCCCATCCAAGCTGATAGCCAACAAACTCTACTTCACGTCTGCAAAATCTGAACTTGTCATGGCGTAATGTGATCCCATTGCAGCAGCATGTTTCAAGGAGCTTGTAAGTATGCCAGAAAGCTTCCTCCACACTTGAATCATACAGAAGTGTGTCGTCAACACATTTATATTTACGGTCAATTCCAGCAATGGCATCATCAAATCTCTTACTATAAGCATCTGATGCAGAGCAGTGCCCCATGGGAGTCCTACAGTATTGGTACCATCCCCATGGAGTTATGAAGGAGGTTAGATGTCGACTTGGCTCATCTAGCTCTACTTGATGGAATCCAGAGTATGCATCAGCCACTGTTTTGAAAGAATGGACTGGGACCCCGGTGACAATATCAAAAGGTGCAGGTACTGGATGTGTTGGGTTTCTCTTTTGCAACAGGCATTCAAACGTTGAAAATCCACTGTTCGCCTAGGCTTTCCATTTTTCTTTGCGACTACTACCATTCTAGCACACCATTCAGTAGCCTCCCCTGCTGGAACTTGACACAGGATAACTCGTTTCACATCGTCATCGAGTTGACGCTTAACTTCAGCTTCCCAGTGCTTTGGTACACTGGCTGGGGTATGACATGCATACGGGGTCGAACCGGGCTCCAAGTGGATGTGATGTGCTTTACCATTCATGATTGGCAGTGGGTCTCGCTCTGTATTAAATGTAGTTGCTGAGAAGTGTTGAACTAACCATTGTTGAAGCCTTGGGGTATTCTCTTCTGAAGGTGGGTATGGCATTTCCTCTGGTCGTTTGCGTACTTCTGATATTGAAACTTTGCAGGATCTGGCAGGGTCTGTTGCCACACTTGCTAGTACTTCACCTTGATGATGGGGAAAATTCTTGTGAACTAGACCTAAATTCTTGCATACTCCAAGTGATAAATATAGAGTCTGGACACCCTTTGCAAAATATATTTCACCCTTTGTCTCATGACTGTTTGTGCTAAAAGTACACTCCAGTGATCCAAGTACACTCAATCCACCACCTGCAGCATGTTTTAAATGGATTCCTGGTTTGCGTAGGTGCTTTTCTGACACACATAAAAGCTTTGCTTGTTCTGGGCCAGCCACACAGACCTCTGCAACTGCTTCAACTGTAGCTGTGTGTGGAGTTTGCTTGGAGTGGTGTGCACCACTAACCTGCATTTTAATTTTTGGTAAGTGTATGCCTGATACTTGATTTGCTTTGCAGCCTGCTACTGAAGTTATTATTGCAGCTGATGTCACTTTATTTGAGGTGCCCATTGCAGGTGTTGATGAGGTTCTGCTTCTACAATATTTTCGTAAGTGGCCTAATTTACCACAATCATAACATTGCACATCCTTTGCCATGCAATTATTACGACCCTTGGCATGCAGTCTACCGTAGTTGGAACATTTCACCTTCTCATAACCAAAAGACATGTTTTTCTTTGCAATGGAATGTGACCTTGACATGGGTGCCACCTGATGTCCTTCACATATGCTGTCCTGATAGTAATAATAATAATAATAATAATAAACGGTTTATTAAAGAATGGCAGCCTCATGAGCTGAAAATACACATTTTACATTAATAGATAATGCTTATGCATAGATTTATAATCAGAAGTTGCGCTAGTGAGCAATATGTTCTCGCTCATATGTACGTATATTTACATACATATGTGCATATGACCATATAAATACACGTACAGTACATATATATATTATATACCTTATATTCTCAACCGGGCTCGAACCATTGACAGCACATACACACAGACATACATATACATAAATATATGCACATTACATGCATATATGCTCTTCTCTTATCCTACCTGATACTCTCAGCCGGGCTCGAACCACAAACAGTATACACTATAGACACATATATATATACATAAATAACGCATACATACATACACATATACGCACACATACATACACATATACTGCACATACATATATACACATATACATAAACAAACTCAAGCAAATACATACATAATTATATTCTAATACACACACGCACACACACTTATGCAAATATTATTAAAGGTGGGCGCGTATATATGGTGTGACAGGCCGTTATTACACATTATTAATAATATTAACAATGGTTGGGATAGGACTATTTTTATATCTGTCAGTTCTTGCTCTTATTGGTTGGAGTGTGTTGAAATGACGAGCTGCACGTGTTGGTCTAGGGGCGTCTGGTGGAAGTAAGTTTCTGTGTCGTGGGTGAACAAGCAGCTTAGATGCAAACTGTTTGAGTGTGTTGTAGTGGTGGGTTGAAAGTGCAGATATGCTAAGGGTGGTGAGAGCTTCCTCGTACCCTGGATATGTGCCTCCCAGGATGATCCTGCATCCTGGATCCTCTGAACTCTGAACTCTCTCCAGTTGACATTGTTGTGTTAGGGTTAGAGAGGAGGACCAGGCGGGAGAGGCGTAGGTGAGCTTAGGGAGTATGAAGGTGTTATATATACTCTTCAGCTCATTCTCCGGCGCCCCCAGGGATCTCAACCGCCTTAGCATAAACAACTTGTAAGTGGCGGTCCTGACTGTGGTAGTTACATGTTTCTTCCAGTTCAGTTTGTTGTCCACAGTGATTCCGAGGAGTTTGGTGGACTCAACAAGCTGAAGGGGATGAGGACCAATTGTGACAGTGGGTGGAGGAAGGTCGGTAACGGAAGTGTTGATGTGCATGACCACTGTCTTGTCATGATTGATAGTCACATGATTGTCTGTGGTCCAGGCTTGAAGACGGTCGAGGATGTCTTGTAGGGGGTCCTAGTTAGGGGAGGTGTTATCGACAGTAATGCCGACTGTCGTGTCGTCCACGTACTTCCAGTGGAATGGGGTGTCCTTTAGGGCATCATTAATCAAGATGAGGAACAATAGAGGCCCCATCTTTGTGCCCTGTGGGACTCCACATGTGATGTCTAGGAAGGTGGAGATGAAGCCTTGGTATCGCACTTTATTGTGTGTCTGGCATGGCTGTGGCTGCTACAGTATTCCATTTGTTCCCACTAAGAGGCACACATTTGCTTTCTATTTCACTGGTTTCAAAAGACATGCATTTAATAATCAACCTTTCCAGAGAGTCTTTATACCTGTCATAATCTTCTAGGAGGATCTGCTTCAGTCGGGTATTTTTTATGCCTGTTAAGAGTTTGTGTATCAGCATATACTCTGAGATGTCAGAATCACATATTGGGCACATGAAATCACAGTCCAGTGCCTTTTGTTGGCATTTATGAATATATGACTTGACCTTTTCTTCACTTTTCTGAGACATTGTGAAAAAATCCTCCCAATGTATGGCAGTGTTGCTGGACTTTTTTACTACATTACCAATGACATCTAATGCTTCGTCAACACCCAAATCCTCCCATTGCTCAACCGAATAGTTCGAATCAATAACCCTTTGTAATTCATTCTCACAATGAAGTCGAATATTGGTGACAGCGTCTAGTCTTGACCATCTGTTTAACCGTACCCAACCGCTGACTGAACGCTTCCAAGTGCGATACTTGGCTCGGGACATGCCATACCTGCATTTATCTGGTACGGAAGATACCTGCACTCTTCGTGTACCCTCGATATCTGGCGGCCTTCTTGGGGTTCTTCCGTTGTCCTGTGGTGATGAGATAACTTCTACAAGTCCTTTTATTGTCTCCTGTTGGTGTAGAACGCCTCTAATAGCTGATCCGGGTGTTGCGAATGTTGTTGTTTGACACTGCTACCAGATTTGTTCCTCCCCTCAGGTGTTTTCCGTCCCGTTTTAAATGATGGCCTCATTGTTCCTGTGTTCTATCCTACACACTGCGCCATGTAAGAGGTCTTGAAGTGAATGAGAGGCACAGGTAATGTTTATATCCATGTACTGACTGGGATAGGACTTGAGTAACCAGGAGACGTCTGACGCCTTTGCCGCGCCTCCGCCAACTTAACTAGTGACGTTCATCAAAGTAAACAATAACATTACCCCATGATTATGACTACATGTGGTCCACACAATCAAAGATGAAAAGAAAGTGTATTATCAGGGAAAAGTTGACTCATGTGGTAATGACCAGAGGAGGTTGGCTTCAATTGTAAACAGTTTACTTGGAAAAACAAGAGTCAGCTTAAGACCTTCTGTACCCGATGCCGAGTTGGCTGACAACTTTGTGTCATTTTTTGCTGGCAAGATAACTCGCATAAGACAGGAACTGGATGATGCTTCTGTTGGTGAAGAACTTTCAGTTGTACTCCAACCCCGACACATTCCTAATAATGTCCTCTCATCCTTTCACTCAGTAGAGGTGAACATGATCTCGTCCTACATAAGAAACCGCAATAAAACATTTTGCCCGTTGGATCCCATAAATGTTTCCAAGCTACCAAGAGTCTATGATCACACAGTTGAGTTTATTTCCAAAATAATTAATAAGTGCTTCTCTGAAGGTAACTTCCCACATTCTGAAAAGCATGCACTACTCCGACCTAGTCTAAAGAAACCTGGACTTGATGTTGAGAACATGTTGAACTACCGTCCTGTCTCCAACCTGTCCTTCATATCAAAGATATTGGAGCGTGCAATACTTGACCAATTACAACCACTACTTCAGCAGAATGAAACTATCCCAATTTTTCAGTCTGCTTACCGACAGCATCATTCAACTGAAACAGCATTGATTAGAGTACATAATGATCTAGTTGAGAACATTTGCAATGGTGTGGCCTCACTATTGGTCTTGCTTGATCTCTCTGCGGCCTTTGACACAGTGGATCACGAGTTGTTATTGAGTGATCTTTATGATTGTGGTGTGCGTGATTCCGCTCTCTTGCTTCTTGGGTCGTACTTGTCAGGTAGATCCCAGAGTGTGATGGTAAATCAAATGGTCTCGGACTCGACACCCCTGCAGTATGGTGTTCCGCAGGGATCAGTTTTAGGTCCTATCCTATTCATAATTTATATCAGCAGTTTGTCTCTTCTGCTTCGTGCACATAATGTCACCTTTCACTTTTATGCAGATGACACCCAGATTTATGTGAGAATCACAAATATAGTTGATATACGGAGTAAAATGGAATTGTTGATGTCTGATATCAAGAAGTGGATGAGAGCGAGAAAACTTAAACTAAATGATGGTAAACTGATATTCTCATTATCCGAGGAAATAGAAGAGCTGATGATATAGTAGGTGCCCTCTCCATCAATGTGGGTGGATCTCAGCTGCGACCGGCCAACCCTGTTCGAAATCTGGGTGTATATGTGAACTCCCGATTAGATTTCAAAGAGCATGTAAACCAGATAGTTAAAAGTTGTTACTTGCACATCAGAAATCTCTATTTGGTGAAGCCGTTTATAACCAGACGTTGCCTCCTGACGTTGGTTCACTCATTGGTCTTCTCTCGTGTTGATTATTGCAATGCCCTGTTGGTGGGTCTTCCAAATTATATTTTAAAGAAAGTTCAGTCTGTTCTTAACAGGGCCGCAAGACTCATTTTTGGTGTTCCACCTAGAACTCCTACTACATCTCTTCACATAGAACTGCACTGGCTGCCAGTAAGAGCAAGAATAGAATTTAAGTTGTGTTTAGTGACTTTTAAGGTTCTCAAATTTGGTGAGCCTAGGTACCTTGCGGAGCTGACCTTGCGGAGCTGTTCAGGCGCCCACCGGCACACCATGGTGTAGTTGTGTGTCATGACAATGACCCTTTTCGTCTTGATGAACCAAGGGCTTTCCAGCAGTCTTCTTTCTTTGAGAGGTCATTCTCCTACATGGCTCCGAGGTTGTATAACAGGTTGCCGCTGTCCATGAGACAGCTGAGTTCTGTTGAATGCTTCAAGAGACAACTTAAGACTTTTCTCTTTGAGAGAAGCTATGATCTTGAGAGAGGTGTCATGACAGATGGCTATAGAGTTTAGGCTATTTTGCCACTGCTAGTGATTGTTAAATGTGTGTTGTATATAAGCTTTCTTTTGATGCATTGATTTTGTTCTTTTTTCTTTCTCTTTCCGAGCGCTAGTGAATTCTTCGGAAAAATTGGCGCTTATGAGAAATAAGTAACATGCTTATTATTATTATTATTATTACATCCTACAATCATATACAGTACAGTAAAAGTCCTTTAATCCGAATGGCAGCGGACCGACAGTGTTTCTGATTAGTGGATTATTCGGCTGTTGGGAGGGACCCCTGAAAACACTATAAATACGCACATGATTAATAGATAAAGACATGATATGGTATATACCGTATATACCGGCATATAAGACACATTTCTAAGCCTTTAACCCTCCCGCCCCGGCTACGCATTACATAAATATTCCCCGAAATCCGGGTGTATTGGCCGAAAAACGTCTAGGCTAGGCTACTGTATCATTGTTATGCTGACTGCTTCCCGCATTCCCGTACATCCCCAAGCGTAGCTGTGTTATTTACCTGTAGAATGGCGTTAAGTAGAGCTCTCTAAGTCAAGTGCTTGATTTGTGATGATTTTATTGGAGGTAACTTTATGGCCAAAACAGCCACTTTACACTACTTTTCGATACTTAACAACAACATACAGGCACACACAAACAAGCGACGCTCTCCTTCTTGTGGCCGGAGATGCGGGGCGTCGGTCCAGCCGGCTGTTGTTTACATGCGTCGGACCGACGCCTCGCACACGAAGCTCACAGGCTTTCAAGCAATGGTACAATGTTGTACCACCCGGGTTCCTGGGGGAAAAACATAATGGTACACACGTGTACCATCCGAGTTTGAAGGGTTAATAAACCCTCCAAAACCATGGGTGGTCTTATACGACGAATATACTTTCAATGCAAGTGAAATTGGAGCGCCGAGATTCATCAGCTGATTTTCCGAGTGACCGAAATCGTCGAAATACGATAATTTAATCATTAGTACTATGTATCTCGTATATACTTACCTTAATTCTTTATAATATTTCATAATAAACTTTCATCAAACAAGTTATAAACAAGTTATAAGTTCAAATGAAAAATCAGTGTACCGGTATCATTACCGAAACACGTGTATTTACCTAATTGTAGTTTACAGGAGTTGAGCTAAGCTCGTGTTGTCCCGTCTCTCAGTCTACTTTTTATCCAATTTTTTCTTGAAAATATGGATGTTCCTTGCCCCTACCACCTCCTCCTCCAGCCCATTCCATTTGTCAATACATCTATAGGGGAAGCTAAACTTCCTGATATCGTTCTTGCAGGTAGGTATTTTTACTTTGTAGCTGTGGCCTCTAGTTATTCCTGTATCCATAATTAACATATCCTCCCTATCCAGCCTCTCCAGCCCCCGGGTGCATTTGTACATCATTATCATGTCTCCCCTCTCTCTCCTCTCTTTTAAACTTGGTAGATTTAATTTGTCTAGCCTCCCTTCATATGGCAGTTCTCTGAGACTTGGAACCAATCTAGTAACTGCTCTCTGGATTCTTTCTAACTTGTGAATATGCTTCTTTAGATGCGGGGACCACACCACTGCTGCATACTCCAATCTTGGTCTAATCATACTCTTCATAATTTTCGCTACCATGGTCTCATCCAAGTAGTTCAGAGCAACTTTCATATTCCCGGCCATTGCATACATTCCGCTAAAGAGCTTGTTAATATGTTTCTCTGGCGACAAATTATCTTGTATAATCAACCCTAAATCCTTTTCTTTTTCGGCCTTGCTAATTATATTATCTCCCATCCTGTACTCCCAATTTGGTCTATTCACACTTCTTCCCATATTTAACACATGGCATTTACTTATATTAAATTTCATTTTCCACTTGGTGCTCCATTCATATATTCTATCTAAATCCCCTTGCAGCTCCTCACAACTACTTTTATTTGTTATTTGTCTCATAATTTTTACGTCGTCTGCAAACATTGACATGTAGGAATTTATGCCTATCGGCAGGTCATTCACGTACATAAGGAACACGAGAGGTGCCAACACAGATCCCTGCGGCACACCACTCTCAACTTTCCGCCACGATGAGTAAGTTCCTCTAATGTTGGTCCTCATTTCCCTATCTGTTAGATAGCTCTCCATCCATTTCAGCAAACTCCCCCTGACACATCCTAGCATCTCAAGCTTAGATAACAATCTCTTATGTGGTACCTTATCGAATGCTTTGGAAAGGTCTAAGTAGACGCAGTCCACCCATCCGCCTCTTTCTTGGAGTACATCTATCACCCTACTGTAATAACATAGCAAACTGGTAACACAAGATGTCCCTTCTCTGAATCCAAATTGCTTTGGGGTTATTATCTTCTTTCTCTCCAACATTTTCATCCATCTCTTCCTAATTAGCTTTTCACAAATCTTGCATACAATACTAGTAAGTGAAACTGGTCTATAGTTTAGAGGGTCCTCAGGGTTTCCATTCTTGTATATCGGGATGATATTTGCTCTTTTCCATTCAACAGGAACCTGTCCTTTATCTAAGGAAGCTTGAATTATGTCCCTCACTGGCTCCACTAATTGCTCTGCACACTCCTTTAAAACCCAGGCAGACACTTCATTCGGTCCCATAGCTTTCCTTACTTCAAGTCCTCTCATCGCAGTTAACAGCTCATCTCTAGTTATTTCAATCTTACTAAGACCACTCTCCAGTACTCCCGCCTGTGGTTCGTCAAAACCTTCCTCTCTAGTAAAAACTGACCCCAATTTGTTATTCATTACCTCACACATGTCCGATACATTTTCATACGTCCTAGCATCAACTCTTAATTTAGTAATTTGTTTCTTTACCTTCAACTTACTGTTTATATATTTATAAAATAATCTAGGGTCACTTTCACATTTATTTACTATGTTCTTCTCATAGTTCATTTTAACTTGCCTAATTATGTTAACATATCTATTCCTCCTGTTTATATTTATTCCGATTACTCTCAGTGTTCCTTCTTCTTAATCTAGCCCAAGCTGCATCACGCCTACCCAAAGCTTCAGTGTTCCTTCTTCTTAATCTAGCCCAAGCTGCATCACGCCTACCCAAAGCTCTTTTGCATTTCAAATTAAACCAATCTTTCTGCTTAGTAAAATTTCCAGTTTTATATTTTGGGACAAACAGATTGGTTCCTACTCTATAAATTTCGAGGAATCTACTATATTTACCTTGTACGTCCTGTTCCTTAAAAATAAGATCCCAATCTACTCCCTCTAAATATCTTTTCAAGGATACATAATCAGCTTTACTATAATTTAATCTGTCATTTATGTAGCTATTGTCTAATCTATTGGCATTACTCGAGGTCAACTTCCATTTTAGTAATAGGTGATCACTTTTACCTACAGGACATAGATAGTTTATATCACTAATTTCGTGAGGATCTTTTGTAAAAATCAGATGGAGTTTAGAAGGTTCGTTATTACCCCTCATTCTTGTATTTTCCTTCACATGTTGTGCAAGTACATTTTCCGTAACCAACTCCACTAGCCGACTTCCCCAAGATCTCTGATTTGGCCCTGCATCTCCCGATTCCCAATCAACCTCACTACAGTTGAAATCTCCTACCAAGATTAATCGATTTTTCCTTAAAAGCAATCCTCTCAACGACTGAATCATATCCTCTACCATCTCCTCAAACTCCAACTCCCTCCATGCTCTGGTCTTTGGTGGCATGTAAGCTACTGCTATGTCTAGCTTTTTTCCTTCTATATCATTGAGTTCAACTGCCATTATTTCTGCCTTATCATTATTTAACTCCACGTGCTTTGCTGTCATAGGGTTCTTAACTAATACTGCCACTCCACCTTCCCTTTTACCCTTCCTATCATATCTCCATATATTATATCCTTCACTAAACACTATGTTGCTGTCAAAGTCCTGGTTCAGCTTTGTCTCCGTCAAACAGACTATCTGTGGTTGATCTTTTCTTAATATATCATCTAACTCTACCTTTTTACTGTTTATTCCATCTATTTTAGTGTAGTAGCACAGTATATTTGAATCCACATCCTTGTTTCTCTTCCCTCTCTGCCTCCTACCAGGTTCACCTCCTCCTCCATCCCTTCCCTGACCCAGTTCCACCTCCCCTGCTAATTCTATTCTCCTCCCTCCCCCTCTCTCTCCCTCTGTTCCACCTCCACCACATCCTGACTCTCTCTCCGGTCCCCTGCTCCCTGCATTATCTCTCGCTCCGTCTCCTTGCTTTGACTTCGTACTTGTCTCTCTGTCTCTTTCCCTATCACTCCTCTTACTTTCGGTTCTTGGTGGCTCCTGATGTACCACTTCCTTACTTGCCCTTCCCTTATTCTCCAAATTTGTTTTCTTCTTTTGCTCTTCAGACAACTTTCCATTCTCTTCATCAGCCTTAGCTTGGAGTTCCCTTAACTGTTCTCGTTCTTCTACACTTAGGTCCTACCCTTATATGATTCAGCTCTGTCGAATTTAATTTCCAGCTCACATTGGCTACTGCTTCTGCTGTTGATCTAAACTTTAGTTCCACTCTTAGTGGTCTCATCTCGCCCTTCTTATATTTTCCTAACCTTCTCACCTCCTCCAATTCTTTTACCCATCCATAACCCTCATCTAAGTAATCCAGTATCCCCTTGACTTTCACAACATCCCTTTCCTTTCTTACCTGTGTGTATGTGTGTGTTATTGTCGTGTGTGTATGTGTGTTCTTGTTCTTGTGTGGCTATATCGACCGCCACTGATATACGGTATGCAATAAATATTATAATTATGCTCTATGGAATTGAATTTAATTTTACCTAATACTATTTATAATAGTAAAAGCCAAAGCAAACTCCATTAAACTAACTTTATTGAAGGCGGTAGATTGTTGGCCAGCCTAGCAACAACAACTTGTAGCTACGGGTTATTATTGTTCAACTAAAGATCGGCGGCATTGTTTTCGAGTCAAATCAATGGCGTTTCATAGTACCAATGGACTTAATTGGATAGGTTGTGTTATTACTTACCAGTAATGCTTAGAAGTGTTAAGTAGTCATCACTAGGGAGTTACAAGCACTATGAGGTCCGAAAAACGAGTGGGATTAGCGAATGTGACCACCGATTAGAGCACTGGTAGACGGAAAATGGCTTCGTCAGCCGCCTTTAAAAGTTCGAACCATTGGGATTTTCGGACTATCCATGTTCGGATTACAGCACTTTTACTGTAGATAGATTACAAACTAAAGAAAATCGTCTAATGGTAACCAGAATATGATGAAAAGTATGTCATGGTGGTGAAGGTGTTAACGGACGAAATACAGATCTCCCTCACTATCCGATGCCCCAATTTACGATATTATTGCAAGTTTTTAGGCTTTTTAGGTTTGAGTTTTGGCTAGTCCGAGAACGCATCCTTATTTACCCTATTAATTTTAGGGTTTGCTATACTATTTTTCTATTCAAGATTGGGTTTTCAGTAACGTAACCCAATCGTAAATCGAGGGAGACCTGTAACTTTAAAAATTAAGTTACCTTTAGAATTAGATTACCAGAAACAGATTAACTTGCTCATGTAGTAATGTACACCCTATGTGGTGGATTGTCTTCTTTTATTTCATAGATTTTATTTTAGTAAGCGTTGTTTCCACATACCGTAGCGATTTTGATTAGTTGTTTTGCCTTTATTATAGGTTTGACTCCTGCAAGGATAAAGAAAACCTAATATTTAGTAGTGGCCCCTCCATCATTGACGATTATTCCTATTACATAAGGCTACCTCTTCAAACGCTCATAAGCGTAGTTTGAATCTACCGCCGCAGAGCTCAGAGGAACCTTCATCATAAGCACACGCAAAATCACTCATGGTTCGTCTTTATGATTGGGTTCTCACTACGAAAAAACTTCGTAACAAATAATAAATAAAAATAAAATAAGAATAACTATTCATAAGCTTTCCATATTCCGTGGATGTACTTCTGTGGATTCTTGGACCAGTCGCTGACTAGCGCATCCTTCCGCCTTCACTGACATATCAAGTATACCAAAATCCTTAATACATCAACGAATGGGAAGGGGATGGTCGGGAGGGCCCCAGTCGTCAATGATTACGGGGCCACTACTAAATATTAGGTTTTCTTTATCTCCTTGCAGGAGTCAAACCTATAATTTATTAGTGGCCCCTCCATCATTGACGATTATGCCTGATATCTAAGACTGGAGGGGGACATTCGTAATCATATCATAACCATTGCAAATAGAATAGGCAGATAATCAAACAACCACATAGTATTCTTACTTTGTAAAAATAATATATTTATGTATAAACTTTATACAACATATAAAAAGGGGTACAAGCAGGGGCGTGCTTAACCCTTGTCTAGCGGGGTGTTTTGGGCTCATTTGGGCATATTCAGGCCCTCCTGCATAATAAATCAAGCATCTGCATGAAAAAAAATATATTTAGCAAAAAACTAGGCGCTAAAAGCTTCAAAATGAGACCAGAACGAGCTACGTAGCACTCGTGGTTCTCTTGCAGTGATGCCACGAACATGGGAGTTTAGCATATATCGGTATATTTTTCACAGCTATACTCACTACTGGCTACACTGCCGGCCTCTCGAAAACACAGGGAACATGAGTTAATGGGCGGCGGTAAGCCCTGGGAGTCGGCTGTCTGGCCCGCTGTGCTCCCGGCCATTTGCACTCGATTTTAACCCTTTAAAAGCCTTAATAATGCTCCTAACTTGCTCCAAATTGGTGCACGACTTAAGTCGAGCGCCGCCAATAAGGGGTTAAAGAAGCCTGCTTGAGGAAAAAGGGTAACTATGAGAATCTGTTCACAGATCTGAAAGTTAAAGGCACCCCACTTAAATTAAGTGGTGAAAAATAAAACTTTATGTTTACATGTGCACATATAAACCCCATTATTCTAATGTGTATATTCCTTAAAATTAGACACAAAAAATAGAATAAATTCTTGTACTATCGCAGATGTACTTACTAAAATGCTACTCGTAGTTGCAACTACCGAGAACTCTTAAAATTAAATTGCTTCAACAGTGTATCCCACTTAAAGAAACAATTGTTGTACTACATCCATTGTACCTCAACAACATTTCCCGTAGTCATTACTACAGAGAAATTTTAATCACAATACTTATACATTGTATCACAGCTCGTATACTCTGTACATATCCTCCGGCGGGGTCTAGGGTGTCTTATGTTTCACTGACTGCACCCCCCCCCCCCCCTCTTTCTTAACCTAAACAATTAGTGACTTAGAGACCCATCTAGACCCTTTGCTGTAAAGCTACACATGGCATTGATGGTTTGTCTAGTGCTACCGACAGGTATCGAGTCAAAAACGTATGATTTGAAGCCCATATTTGAGTAGTAGCTATGTCTTCAACAGATTTTTTTTGGAGAAAACGTAAAGATACTGCCCATTTGCGTAAATCGTGGGCCCTACCCACTACGCCGGGATTACTCTCTTTATTGACTTCTACTAGCAGAGAAGCCATTTTACGTTTCATTAATCTTTTACCTGTACTCGATACCCATAAGCACCTTGTTGGTTAAGAGGTGCCACTCTCATATATTTGGTTAAAGCTTGTACAGGACACAAATTATGGTGCACTTTACCCCGTTTCAACGCCGGTACCGTGAACTCTGAGAAAACATGTTCACTATGTTCATTCTTGGTGATGAACCCTGGGGAAGGTGCAATATGAATGCAATCATTTAGTCTACCAAACCTTATGCAATTAGGGGTGTTGCTCATCGCCGCCAGCTCAGACACCCGGTTACCAGTTGCCAAAGCCATAAGGAACACAGCCTTTTTTAATAGCAATTCAAAATCTGACGTATTCTGATACAGACGGGAATGAAGCAAAGATAACGCTTTGTCAAGAGACCAGGTAGGCATGAGCTGACAGGGAGGTGGGCGGAGTTTGAAGCATGCTCTCATGAAACCTGTTTCTTCCGCTTGTGGTATGGTTAGACCTGTAAGGTCAAAGAATGGCACCCTGATAGCTGTTCAGTGATTTTTTAGATTCACTACAGATACACATTTCTGTTCAAACAAATAGTTTACATAATTAAAAACTAATGCCACAGAAGGTACTGTCTGTTCTGTTCTAACTATCCAAGAAGTAAAGGACTGCCAATGAGATTAATATTGCCTCTTGGCAGATTGTGTGTACTGATTCATAAATTTATCTGTCACGTTTCTACCATACGGCGTTAGCCACTTGGCCTCCTGAATGTCCACAATGCAAAAGTCAGCGAGGTCTCTAGGTTTCTGAATGGGACCAAAGTCCTTGACCCTGATGCCCGAGGTTTGACTGAAAGCCCCAACCTATCGTCCATGACGCATCCGTGTCCACCTATACCGTCGGCGGAGGAGAGGTCCATGACATGATTGAGTGCAACATTTTCCTCTTCTCCCAGACCGCTAGTAAGCTGTGTATTAATGTTGGGATAGGCCATAATGTTCCCGCCGGTAATAGTGGGAAATATTTGTTGCCCCCCAAGATTAAACGTTTGACTTTCAACCGGCCCAACTTCACAGTTAGTTGAACCCAGTTGAGAGAACCGACTAGAGATTCCCAGAGTCTCCGTGTCGTAGTCAGACTGTGGAGAAACATAAAAAAAAAATTGCGAAATCTGTTTCGATTGTCCACACTCTGACTCAGAGTGAAAGATGCTGTGTCCCAGACCAGCCCTATCCACTGAATTACTCGTGAGGGAACAAGGTTTTGACTTTACTAAGTTAACCTTGAATCCTAGAGATTTGACATGGTTTAACGTAATGTTGACATGAGTGTTGCATAACTTTTCTGTCTCTGCCACCACCAGCCAGTCGTCCAGATACCACAAGATCCTGATCCCCTGTTCTAAAATGGTCATCAGGGCTTGCCGGACTAATTTTGTGAATATGCGTGGCGCTAGGTTCAATCCAAACGGCATCCTTTGAAAGACATAAGTCTGATGCATTATTCTTAACGCCAGAAATCTTTTGAAATCTCTCGTTTACCGGGACGTGCCAATACGCGTCTGTCAGGTCTAATGAACACATCCACCCTCCCGGCGGAAGTGTTAACCTGATTTGATTCACTGTCAGCATCCTGAAGGACACGTTGTGAATGTGGAGATTCAAATAAGACAGGCCTACGACCGGTCTCATCTGAATACTGTCCCTTTTTGGTACTAGAAATAGACCTTAGTTTATTGCTGGTGGTGGTGTACCCTTGGACGACTGGCCGGGTTTGGCTGGAGGTGGGCCCTGACCTGGTCGTTGGTGAAACCTGTGGCCTTTACCTGAGAATTTACCCTGTTGATACTTGAACTGAGCCTGACCCTGGGTGGAAGGGGGCTGATGAAAAGGCTTAGACCCACTAGCTTGAGCTTTCGAAACTGGTTTGGGCTTAGGGAAAGTGAAGGTAGGCTACTTAGGTTGAGAGGGACTTTGTTTGAATGCTTGTGCCATATTGAAAACAGTCTTCCAAACTGCTGGGGAAATCAAAGGAGTTAGAACTGGAGACAGAACTACTTGGCTTGCAATACGGTCAGGAAGTTTCTTCACTAAGAACATCCTCAGATCCTGCCTTGCTCGAACTGCCTCTAATAAGGCTGTCCGAATATCTCCTAAAGACTGAATGGAAGTTTGGAGAAGCAAGCGCCGGGAAAGTTCAATGGACTTCCTGACTTCCGCAGCTTCGATCGCCTGAGAAGAGCGTAACATAGACTTTGTTACTTGCTGGGTAACAATATATTGCGAAAACAGTCTAAACGCTTTTCCTCTTAACCTAAACTCGCGGTCTAGGTGAGCTGAGGAAGGCGTGCTAAAAGGATCTTTTAATTCGCACAAATTGATTTTAGGGGCAGCCAAGAAATCAAACAAAGCAGAGGGGACTCCTCCGGCACTAAAAACCGGAAGAGAGAACCAAGTATGGTTTTCTTGAGGGATTTGGTGAGAAGATGTTGAAGTGAAAGTAGTGGCAAAATTTTGAGCCTCTGTTTCCCATTCCACCCAAGGTCCCGTACCCAACTGCCCCACCTGCAAGACTGGATTAGAGGCTGAGTCTGTGATCGGAAACATATCCAATTCCGGCGTCAAAGCAGAAAGTGCCTTGATGTCGTTAAAGCCATCATTTTTAGTCCAGTCAGAAAATAGCTTTGAAGCTGAGGCAGGGGATAGGGCTGGTGTTGATGCATACACAAAAAAGTCATGGTTATAATAACTTGGAATGGCCTTAATATGAACATCTAAAACATTTCCTTGACTATCCAATGCTCTGAGTTTTCTAGACTTATTGCCTTGGATTACCCACTCATGTGGTACAGGGAGCTCCCCCGAAATAGTAGCTTGTGCTGCCTCTGGCTTAGTTGGTAACATTGCTACCCATGACTCATCAGGCCCGTATAAAAGAGGCATAGCTCCTTTTTTGACTGGTGCCTTGTCTAAAGGGGGGGGGGGGGAAGCTATGTCTGATATGACTCGCACATTGGAAGTAGTGAGAGCTGCTGTGCCTGGGAAATTGGATCTGGCACAAGAGGAGGGTTAGGTATTTTAGCTAAAGCAATGGATGTAGCCAGAGGTCACACATTCGTTGACGTCGCGGGAGCTCCCATACCAACTGTAGGAGTTTCCGGCGTAGGGCCAAAGAACTTATTAAGTGCATTTAATAGTAATCCATCAATCCCTTCTGTAGTTACATACCTAGCAGATGATGAACTCCGTGGAGATGCGACAGTACCCTGAGAGTCGTCTAGATGGTGACCTGACTCTTCAACTTCCATCTCTGAGACCAGAGAACGCTGTTCTTCATCCCTTAAGTCTGGCCTATCATGGGAAGATCCCGCCGAAGCCGGGACCTCCACATGCCGCCATGTTAAATCTGGGATAGACGATGGTACATCGGCATCCCGGTGGACGTCAGCCACTACTCGAGTCACAAAAGGATGTGATCTGTCCTGCCAGGGCTGTGAGTATCGCCATACACCTTGGCTGTGGCTGTTACTCGCTTGCGAGCTTGGTATACAGTAGAATCTCGCATCCCACGATTTATTGGTACCGAAATATTACCGTGGGACTGGAATTCGTGGGATGCAGAGTATTAAAGTAATGGGGAAAATTACAAAAGTACTGGAGGCTATCGTCGGGCGACTATTGACCATCACTTTACATGCCAATAATCCAAAGTAAGTTGCTTTAATCCTCCAGCCTCGGCTACGCATTCTATAATACCGGTATATCCCCAAAACATGGGGGATTTGGCCGAAAAAACGTCTCGCCTAGGCTACCGTATCTTTGTTATTTTGACTGCTTCCGCATTCCCGCGCATCCCCTAGCGTAGATGTGTTTCGTACCTGTAGAATGGCGTTGAGTAGAGCTCTCTAAGTCAACTGGTTCAGTTGTGATGACAATATCTGTGGAGAGAACTTTGTGGCGATGTCAGCCACTTTTCACTACTTTTCACTACTTAACAATAACACAGCCACACCCGAACAAGCGACGCCTTACCAGCTGTTGTTTACATGCGTCGGACGGACGCCTTTCAAAACAAGCTTACAGGCTTTCAAGCTGCTATGAAAAGAAAGGTAAGTAAAACACAAACAAAAAACTTAGAAAAGTTGATGAGGTGATTATTGTGATGGATGTGGTGATAGACGGGAGGCGGATGTCCGGGATGTTAGATACCACCCTCCGTGGCCCCACTCTCGTTCTCCGTCACCCCATCCGTGGGAATCGTGTGGTTTTTCGTGGGATGAGAATTCAGGTAGCCATTGGATAGTACCGTGGGATGCGTAATAGAACGTTATAGACTGCATCACCGTTCATTCATTTAAACTCCGCTTAGACAAATATCTCGCATCAAACCCGCGACTGACTGCGTTTGTAAATGAATAACTTTATTTTATCCCCCCCTCAGTTACTAACCCATCTGTCCCCTACTAACTTCCTAATCCTGCCACGGACATTAGTTCCAGGGCAGTAATTCCCTTTCCAATGTTCCCTTACCCACTCTAAACCACTGTTTGGACACTTGATCCTCAGTGTTTTGGAGGACAAGCAACCTAGAAAGGTCACTAGATCTGTTGTTGCTTGATTTCCTTTGTAATCGTGGGATCGAAATGCGTGAGATGCGTGACTCTACTGTACTCTCCAATTGGGAGCCCTCACCCGAGCACCCTAGAGGTTTATAGTTTCTGTAAGATACTTCTAAATCTGAGGCTGACACACGTGACCTGGTAGAAAAAGCATGACTATCTGGTGATGAAATGTCTGCCGGGGCATCCTCCACCACATTCTCTGACTCCACCCCCGACCTGTTAGATTGGACGTTAGACTTGGTGGGGGTAGAGGCTGACCTTGATTTGGGCCTCGTCGCCGTTGCCGAGGGTGACGGTGAGCGAGGCCTCTTAGATTTGCCGGGGGAGGGTGTGGTAACCTGTCCCCGCCCAGTCTCTGAGGTCTTACGTGCACGTATCTTACACTTAAGGGGGGCATGTTTGATAATTAAAAGCTCCCAAAGCTCAAGGTTATCACATTGCAATGCTTTATGTGCTACATTCGTTGAATAAGTAGCGAGAAGTTGTTTCACTTCTTGCAAAGCCACCGCCGCAGTATTATCCTTTTGAATTAAAACTTTAACACTTAAGAGGTTACAAATAGTGCAATTCTTTGTCACCCATATCCCCCGTGACCGATCGAGGCATTTAACACATTTAATGCAAAGCTTGTGTGCAAAAATAGGGATACCTGAGCATAACGGCATTGAACATAAAGCAATGAGAGGTTCTAGTGCCGACATGACAGAGACTGGTGGAAATCTACCCCACCCCCGGGATCTACCTGGTCATCTGGCGCCACGCCTGTACTCCGCCCTGGAAAGAGAAAATTTCCAGGAATTAATGCTCATAAGGTTACCGCAAAATGTTTCAAAAACATGTGTCACAAAACCGCTGGTCAACGAACCGTAGCCCTCAACCACTACTTTTCGTTTTCCTTTAGTTTCATATTAAAGATTTCAGCATATCTTTACCTGTCCAAAAGATTTAAGCAGATCTTCTGAATCTTCATGAAGATGAAGCATATCTTTATTAATGATGAAGTCTTTCAAGTATCCCTTTACACTTGAAACACTAGTAAGATTCAGGCAGCCTATCTTAATCTCTAATCCGCCTTCTCCCAGAAGCCCTCATAGATCGCCGTCTTGAAGGTCGTGATACCCTATTGTATCAATCAATTGTTTGGCAAACCATAGCGAATTGCAGATCCGTTAATATAACCACCCGAAGGTACAACCGCCGGGTTTTATATTAAATGTCAAACCAATTGTACCTGCCCCAGACCTCTTTGTAAAAAGGTCGCCGGGAGGGAAAGACCAAACAAACAAACAGCATTGTTTCAATGGCTTTGAAAAGCCGAGAAAACCATATCCAACAGGTGTCAGCATAATCACCTAGATAAATGTGTGGGTGATGAGCCCTCAAGCTACCAAACTCGCCGGGGTAACTACCGATTTTAACCAACTTGACTAAAACCCGGTAAACAAAGCGGCTTTCTCGGAGCAATCGAGAAAAACCGCCGGAAAGGCAACCCACACCAATCAGAACACAATCTGATAAAACATAATCAGACACACAGTCCGAAGCTCCTGGATCAGCCAATCACAACTAATCCAGGACACACATGACACATGAATATATTTTTTATCATAATAAACAATGAAAACACTTGCATATGTGAAAAAACTACGAGTGGCTGGCTAGGCCTGGTGAAAACGGAAAAACACTTAATGACGTCGAAACACAATCGAAAAGCACTCCATCCCACCAAAACTGGAACAGCTGCCACATCAACATCGTAGAAAAAACCCGGGTAAGGGTAACACTGACTCGGGACCCAGAAAGAACTCCACTACGTGAAGAAAAAACACCAGGAACGTCAGTATAAAACAAAATAGGCTACTCCATCTGAAAGATAGCTAGAAGCCCGACATCGCGTAGTTAAAGCCTCCTAACAAGCTAGGACTAAAGATGGCTAAACATAAAAAAACCGTTTCAGAGCGTCCTCACTTCGGCCACGAGGGTCCGTCCGAAATAGACGCCCCAACAAAATGACCCAAAATACACTTGTTCTGCGAGAAAACCACCCATGACACCCCTGCTAAGCTAATCCTAACCTTACTCAAGACATCCCAGAGTAAACAAATGAGAAAAAACTCACTAGGGACGCAAGAATGCGGAATCAAAGCGGAGCACTGTGGGGGACACGTCCGGGTGGGGTGAGCACAGAGCAAGGAAGGCGGAAGGATGCGCTAGTCAGCGACTGGTCCAAGAATCCACAGAAGTACATCCACGGAATATGGAAAGCTTATGAATAGTTATTCTTATTTTATTTTTATTTTTTATTTGTTACGAAGTTTTTTCGTAGTGAGAACCCAATCATAAAGACGAACCATGAGTGATTTTGCGTGTGCTTATGATGAAGGTTCCTCTGAGCTCTGCGGCGGTAGATTCAAACTACGCTTATGAGCGTTTGAAGAGGTAGCCTTATGTAATAGGCATAATCGTCAATGATGGAGGGGCCACTAATAAATATTGTCTTTGTCCCAGTTTTGGTTTGTTTAGTTTGCAAGTTTTACATTTAATAGGAATGGTAATCCTTCTAAACTCTGTAGACAATGCTCATTCCCACAGTATTTGTGGTGTAATGGTTTAGATGCTTAACCCTTTGAGTACCAGCGACGTATGTTAGCTTTTATTCTGGCTGTATTTAGACGATATTGTGCAGCTTAAGCCGGCATCACACAAGCGCTTTTCCACTTAACATTTATCCTCAACACTGGTCTGGCAGCTCATGAGGTCAACATTCAATATATTACAGTTACCTAAATTCATCTACCATCAGTCTAGTTTCCGATAGCAGTGCAAAATACTCCAGAAATGTTGCCAGAAAAATGTTGATCATCGAATGTTGACTATAAAAGCTCTCGTGTGATCCGACTTTAGGAGGGATCTGCGGTCGTTACAAGGGTTCGTTGAGATAGTTTGAAGCCTTATTATTGCTAGAGGTCCTTCCTAATCTGAATGGACGTCACCGGTACTGTACGGGTTAAGTTCTGGGTGTGGTGTCTCGAGTTTGAATCCCGGGACGACCATATGCTTTCATTAGTTTATTCAAGTACATTGGGGTTTGTCTTGAAGGATTAATGTTATTTTGCTAAAGCGTCGTCTCCACATAGCGATTTTGATATGTTCTTTTGTCTTTTTACTGTATTCGTCTAAGTTTTGGTTTGTTTATTTTGCGAGTTTTACTATAACATTTGGAAGGGAAAGAATACAAGTGTTACCACCTGACGTAAGAATATCAAACTTAACCCCATTCAGCACAATGACATCATTTTCATATTACCTTGGTTACCATTAGATCATTTTGTCTAAGTCAAAGCTGTACCGTATTTATTTTGTAGCATTTTCTATATCCCTATTCGGGCTGTCTTGAGACGGCCACCCCTATAAATAATACAAAATAAATAAAAAGGGGAAAACTGGGGTAAGTGCCAAAGCATATACAGTCGCGCTAATAAATCATGTCTCGGCACCAAGTATGTTTTAATCAATAATTGGTATCAGCAATATCTAAGCTTCATATCGAGTGAAATATACACACATGTTCCTACACTTACCCACCCTATTCAACATCTGGCAGACATTAATACAGCACAGAGTGAGCCAAACGTAATGACAGCTGGGACATGACTTATTAGTGCCACTGTACATACATACAGTATTTATTGAGTTATATCTTGAAACCACCTTGAGTATCAAAGCGCAGGGCTTGTGTACTCAAAGTACAGTAATTAAAATGTCACATGTCTAAGTGACTAGGATTGTTTATTTTATTTGTTTTTTGTTTCCATCTTGGAACTGTACACTGTTCAGTAGCCTGTAACTCTTAAGAGGCCCCGAGATTATCGATTGAAGCTTCGAGATGTTAGATGCTTCTTATATGTCGCTGTAGGAATAGGTTTTTTACACCATACCCGAAAGAGGATTTATGGAGCTCCGATCTTACTCTCAACCATCTGAACAATTTCACCAACATACCTACGTTAGATGAGGGAATAGTCTCACAAAAATATGCCAGGGCCTGGGATTGAACTCGGGACCCTTGGGCTATGAGGCGAACACTACTAGTGTCACCAAGAAAGATATCTCACTTGGCAAGGTCGGCTCAAGTTATTTCCGCATCCGGTCTGTTTAGGCTAACCTATTTTCACTGACTTTACATCGCACTAGATGTTCACAGTGGAGTTTCAATGTGATGATTGCTTCTTTTCTGCCACAGTAGATAACACCACCTTATTTATACACGTCACTTGATTCATCTTGACAGCCAATATCATAGGTCTTACAACAGGGAATTTGTTCTTATATGTCATTAATTTTGTGCTAAGGCTATAAAAATGGCACTTTTGAACGCATGGCGATTCTATGTAATTACAGTATCTCTGTTTGGCTAATGCAGTACTACTGATGTGATTATTGTTATTGTTTTGTTTTCGGTGTTCGGCCGGCGGGATTTCAGTTAAGTTGTCGAGTTTCTTAGATATAATTGCACCAGTGTTATTCACAAGTTATATTTGTGAATAACAACTTATGACTATATATAGTAAGCTTTGTTTATCGTAAATAAACAAGAAATTATCATGTCCCGATCTTGATTATTGTACTTTGACTTGATTTTGATAATGAAAGTCCATACAGTACCATATATCGTCAATAAGCTTATGGGATGAAGCCGTGATGTTGTTTTCGTTCCCTAGGCTGCCTGGCTGAACCGCCCCGAGTTCTTAACCCTTCCTACCCGGTCTGCCTTAGGTAAGGACAGCACGAAAGAAGGGCCGCTACCCGGTATGCCTTATCTAAGGCATGAGCTTAATAGCCTAATTAAGCTTGGTCTGAACGCCGTGCGTACAACGTATGTCAACAAACCCAAGCGTTCGTCACCGCACCTCCGAAAACAAGAAGGAGAAGACTCCTCAATGTTATTGTTCTGACGTCATGACGAAATTAGTGTCTGAAAAGCCCCCATATTGGCAACATCTCTGCAATATTGGCTCCACTGATATCGTCATCACAACTGAACCAGTTGACTTACAGAGCTCTACTCAATGCCAAAATACAGATTGAAAACCGCACTATGATTATAGATGAGTGGGAAAGTTCTAGCAGTGAAAATAAACATAAATACGGTAGCCTAGGCCTAGACGTTTTTCAGCCATTTCGCGAGGGTAGGGGCGACCGTCATTGGGTAAGACAGCCCGGGGAGGAAGGGTTAAGGAAGGCCTTGGCCACGATCGGGCTTTCCCACAGAGCTCTCAAGAAGTGTAGATTATGTTGTTATGTTGTTGGCATAAGTGATTGTGTGGAATTTCTATGATGTGTTTAATAGTATGGGGTGCTGTCTTGCATCCTGGGTAGGTGTCGACGACAGACACATCCAGTCTCTTCTGATAGCTCAGAAGAGCTGGATGGTGCCCACATCTCAGCCTGGCCAGGTGGACTATATCCTCACGAGGAAGGGAGGACTCAGAAGGATGGCTTTCGGGAGGTTGTGCCTGCTACTGCGTGTTGTCTATGAGTGATTTGATGGAACGGCGAGAGATATGTGTATGGATGTGCTTCTGGAAGCTGGTTTGGTGTGGGCAGGGAGGGAAAGATGACAGTATTTGTGTGTGATATCATGTGCTGGGTGTTGTTTTGATATTTCTTGGTGTCTGTGGGTGTGTTGCCATGTATTGTAGTGAATGGTGTTGGTTTGTGGAGGCTGCAGTCAGGAATTGAGTGCCTCTCATGTCCAAGTGGTCTTTGACTTTAAGGATTTTGGATTCTTGATGTAGGTGTAGTAGCTGTGCAGCCTGGGATGATTTTTAGGGCTGTATTTTGAAAGTTGTGCAATGTCTTGTGATGTAGTATTATGTTCCCTCCACCAACCGACTTTACTCCTAAACTCAATTAATGAAATCAACAAATACATGTGGCAGTCCAGGGATTCGAACCTAGGATGCTCATACCAAAATTCAGTGCATTTAGCCATCAGCTAGGTTTAAAGCCCAGACAGGGCTTGCATATTCCATTACTGATCTTATATATTGTTTGTATACTGTTATGGTAGTTTCTTTGTTCTGTCAAAATTTTGTGTGGGCAAGTGACCTGAGGGCGTTAGAAGGTGGTGGTGCATGGGTCGAGATAAACATGGAATAATAATTGCCAACCTGCACATAATTATATTGTCAAATCCAATGGCACCAAAATAATTATTAACAATGGTATATAGGGTTTTGTGGATCGTCTACACCGGACCTATGACGTCATAGGAGTGTAAGTCCGCCATCCAGTCCAGAAAGAGGATACTTCTGTGACGTCACAGGTCCGGTTTAGACAATCCACAAAATCCTTTATACCAATATTAATAATGATTTCAGTGATATTGCATTTTAAAAGCAAGATAATTATGTGCAGGTTGGCGATTATTACTCTTGTTTATCTCAACCCGTGCACCACCACCTTTAAGTCTGGGTGTCAGTTTATTTTTTATGTTTGTGATATGCTGTTTGAATGTCATCAGAGTATCATACTGTATGTTACTCCTAGGTTTTTGGGTGCGTGTGTTTGTGTTAGGGGGGTGTTGTTTATGGTGAGGTGCGGGTTGTTGTTGTTGTTCCCCAAGCTGCCTAGCCGAACAGCCCCAAGGCCCCGAGCAATTCCAAGGCCATAACCGAGCGCCCCCACAGAACCCTCCCCGCCGACCACAATAAAGCCTGGGTGACCGAAGCCACTCCATGGCGGGGGGCTGAGGAGGGTGCGGAAACGCCCGGGAAACCAAAGCCCCACCCAGGGCCCTGTGCCCCTCAGCAATTATGAAGAGAAAGTTGAGGGGCAAGGGAAAAATGTGACGCTTTGGCTTCCAATCTTGGTAAATCTGATTGGGAGGTCAATCCATGGAAGAGACGCCGTCACTTGAGATCTAGAAAATATATAAGTTAAAGGAAAAGTCAGAGTAAGCTATGGGTATGGCAGAGATTGCTCAGCTCTCACTCTGATAGACCAGCCCATCACCACTGAGGTGCGGGTTTTTGTATTCGGCTGTGCAGCTCGTGAGGAGGGTTGTAGTGGATTTGACTGGGGCTAATTTGAGTCTGTTTGTAGTGCACCATTCATGTAGTGTGTTGAGATAGGGTTTGAGGAGATGTGTTGCTCTGTCTGGGTCTTGGTGTGTACATGTTGGTGTTATGTCATCTGCATAGGAAGCTATATTTGTTTGGGGTACGTGAGGTGTGGGTATATCATGCATTATAGATTGAAGAGTGTGGGCGACAGGACGGATCATTGCAGGACTCAGTTTTTTTTTAAAGTTTCTGATGTTGGATGACTGACTGGCAAATTATATATGTGCATATCTGCCTGATAAGTAGTTGGCCAGCAACCTTTTTGTATTGTGCATGTTTGTGTCGTAGATTTTGCTTGTTAGGTTGTGGCGGGGGATGGCATCGAAGACTTTACTAATGACAAGTGTGGCAAGTAGTGATCTGTGTGGTAGTCTGGCTGAGTTGATGCCGTCAAATGCTCTTTGTGTAAGGTCTGTAAGAAGAGTGTTTATGGAGTGTAGTGGCCTAAAGCCATGTTGTGATGTAGGTAGGGGAATGTGAGGTGTGGTTAGTTGTAATATGAGGCGTTTGGTACCTTTTGAGGGGGTGCAAAGGAAAGTGATGGGGTGGTGTGACAAAGGGGGTTTATCATTTCACTGTAAGGGAAAGCTACGTACTGCATGTGTGAGAAGCATGCCACATTATGGTAGTGAGACGTGGACAGCCACAGAGGATGACATCAAAAGACCTTAAGCTTACTGAAATGAGTTTTAAGAACATAAGAAAATGGGAGTCTGCAGAAAACCGATTGGCCTACACAAGGCAGATCCCTGTCACACCCAACCCTAATTATAAGGCCTAATTTTAAAAAACGGGAATCTGCAGAGCCCCACACCTGCCAGATCCCCCTCTTGATAGCGTAATGCTTAGTGTGCGGAATTTTGGTGCGAGTATCCTTGGTTCGGGTCCTTGGAGTACCGCATGTATTTATTACTTTCATTGATTTAATTAATTAGGTTTATTTGAAAATTAATTGGTGAGGATACCTCTTACCCAACCTGTCGTACTTAATCGTACATAATTGATATTTGTAATTTTCAGAGGTTCCATAATAGTACCAGGACGATTAAAAATCGTATATCACTTAACCGAGTTGGCGGGGGGGAAGCGTAAAAATAGTCATGGTCGAAGTTCTAATAAACTCACCACGTGTTCGACGGCATAGTCCTCCACGAGACTAAAAACCTGGTTCCTATAATAATAATAATAATAATAATAATAATAATAATAATAATAATAATAATATTTATTCAGTCCGCAATTTACAGAGTTGGTACCACATAGTTTGTTACAAATATGACATGTACCAGCCTTGCATAATTCCAACTAAGGATAGCCCAATAAGGCCGTTAGGCGTATTTCCATTGGGGTCCTTGTGGGATTAGGTTAGCTGGGGAAAAGGGGAGGATAAAGAAATAGATACTTTAGAAAAAGTATTTCTAGGGGGTTATTTATAAGATACCTTACATCCTATAGTAAATATCAGTAATCCGTAATCAGTAATCATTTCAGTTTGGTTTGTCTATCTCTTATGTCGTATTTAGTAGTAGACATAAGCTTGGTGCTCCCTTCTCGCAGCTGTCCGGTTCAGGTGTTCCTTCAGGCTACGTCTGAAGGAATACAGTGTTCTCTTTTCACGGACTGACTGGGGTAGGTCGTTCCAGTCTTTGATGGCAGTGAAGAAGAATGTTTGCTTACCCTGTCCTTGGATTCTCGGGACCTTAAAATTAAACATCATGTTTCTTGTATTATGTCCACTCCTCTCATTTGCTTTAACAAAATCATTCTTTAGATACTCTGGAGCTCTGTCATAGAAAATTTTTGAAGGCATTAGTTATCCTGATTTGTTTGGCCCTGTCAGAAACATTGAGCATACCTAGTGACTGAAGTTGTTCCTGGCCAACATGTCATCTGGGTCCTAGGTTAAGCATGAACCTAACCATTTTATTTTGAGTGACCTGAAGTTTGTGCTGTGCTGATTTAGATGATGCAGAGTACCAGGATGACACAGAATAGTCAAAATGACATTGAACAAGCGCTTGGCAGAGGGTCTTTTTGGTCGCCGCGGGCAAGCATCCCACCTGTCTATACAGGTATTTTATATGTGCTCTACACTTACTCAGGATAGATTCCAAAATTGTTTCACCTGACAAACTCGCGTCCAGTTTCAGTCTGAGATATTTAACTTGTGACACTGTTGTTATAGGAATATCATTACAGTTGACCGAGAAGCCCACAATGTCTTTCAGTTTGCGTTTTGTTCCACATAAGATGGCTTCCGTCTTGCCCAGGTGAAGAGATAGTCTATTGTCCACTAGCCATTCACTACATGATGCTAGTTCTTTGGAAAGTGAAGCGGCAATACTTAATAAGAACTAAGGTTGCTTTCCTTATATCCGCTCATGGCCGAGTGGTTACGGTGCCCGACTCTCCCAAATATACCTGGAGTGAGTGGGTTCGAATCCTGGCGAGGATACCTCTTACCCTACTTTACTATACTCTATTCAAATGACCTTGGCAGTTTTCACCCTTCTCCACACAGTTACTCATAATTTTCAAAACTAATTTTACTCTTCGATATAATAAGATTCTATAATTATCTATTTCATAATACTGTACTGTTTTGCTAAATCTTCAATGCATTATTTCCACAGTGATTTTCAGAAGTTCTTCAGTTTTTATATTGTGCAGTTTCTGTTTTGGTTTTACATCACTTAAATAAAAAAAAAATTGTATTCATATATTCATACTTTGGGGTGATGATTTGTTGCCAAGTAAATTTGAATGGAGTACTGTATAGCCATTTGATTAACTATTTCATTATTGTAAACCATTCTGCTTTATCATAATGAAAGTGACATTTTGTATTTTGTTTTAACACAAGTAGGGTTACCTGCCCTCTAGTTTATATTAAGAATAGTTTATCTGGTAAATTAGTAAACAAATTATAATATAAATTATAGATAAAGCTGTATGGTAGTAAATTGTGCTCCCCTGTATAAAATAATATATATTTTTTATGCAAATGGAGATATATTCGGTGAGTTACTTTGCTTTTGGTTTGCTTTCAATTTTTTATATTCGTATTGCTAATTTGCTTGAATAATTGTAATGTACAGTAGCTTATATAAATGCCATCTCATTTTAAATATTTTGTACAATTTGCTTTGAATATTAAAGTAACGTACCCTACATAAATGCTAGTTCATATTGTGAGTGTAGCCATATGAAGATAGTTTGAATTAGATTCTTGATTATGATAGGTTTTTATTGCATTAGTAAAATAAGGTAATCCATGTTAATTATATTAGTTGAGCTAGGCAACCCATATGTATCCTATTTTGGCTAACAATAGACCAGTTTAATAGGGTTTAAGTTGTGATTATAGAGATAAGAACAGTCCTGGGTGTTGTTCCCCAGGCTGTCTGACCAAACAGCCCCAAGGTCCCGAGTAAGGCCAAGGCCATAACCGAGCGCCCCTGTTTACCACTAAGAAAGCCCAGGTGACCGAAGCCGCTCCCAGGCGAGGAGCTGAGGAGGTTGCAGAAATGCCCGGGATACCGAAGCCCCACCCAAGGCCCTGTGCCCCTCGCCAATTATGAAAGGAAATTTGAGGGACAAGTCCTGGGTGTTAAAGTAGCTTACACTGTGATGGCGTCTAGCTGCACTCGCCTTCCGACTTCACTCTTGGCAGTTTCTCCGGGCAAGGCTCCACTGCTCCAGGCTTACACATGCTAGCATGTAACTGTTTAGCCTTTATGAATGATAATTACTGCTTTTAATTAGGGTAGTAGAATGACGATTTAGGTTGGAGGAAATGGATAATTTTAAGGAAAATTTAGGTATTTACTGTAACAATATTCTAATGAATTTTTCCTTCAGGTGTGGTGAATGGATAGCAGCAGATGATGCAGTAGCAAAAACAGACAATCCACAGCAGAAATAAACACAGAATCAACAGCATCAAGATAAGAAAACCACAGCAGCAAGAAATCACACCGGAGCAGCAAGAGAAGAAACCACCTCAAGAACCCACATCACCAGCTATAGAAGAAATATGAGGACAGTCACTCGCAGCAGAAGACAGCACATCAACAGAAGGAACAGCAAAAGACAGCACAGCAGCAGACAAAGGAACAGCAACAACAGAAGAACCGTTAATCACAGCAGAAGACAGCATAGCAACAGAAGAAGGAACAGCAACAACAGAAGAAAGAAACAGCAGACAAATGCCCAAAAGTAAACACAAATTTAACAGCATCAAAATACGACTACCACAGCAGCAGCAAGAAACATAAAGAAATGGAAGCAATATCTGAAACAACAGCATCGAGAAACAAAAGAAACCACACCGGATAACTCTACAGTATAAGCGGCAATGGCAACGGAAGAAATAGGAGCATTATCAAGAAACGGCAGTACAGAACTAGTATAGAAATAAGGCGCAAGAAAAAACAGCCGCAACAGTATTTACGGAAGATTTGGGAGCAGCATTGCACTTCAACAACATAAGAAACTACGATCACAGGAACCCGAACACTACAGCATCAACATACAGCTAGAGAAGAAACTACCTCAAGAAACCACATCAACAGCAATAAAAGAAATAAGAGGGTCATCAATCGCAGCAGTAGATCAGGAAACAGGAACCGAAGAAGTACAAGAAGCATCAATCGCAGCAGAAGACGACACAGAAGATCAAGAAACAGCAATGGAGAAATACAAGGACCCTGAATCCCAATAGAAGACAGCACAGCAGCAATGGAAGAAATATGAGGACCATCAATTGTAGCAGAAGACCGCAACGGAAGAAATTCAAGGATCGTCAGTTGTGGGGCCCACTACAAGAACATCAGCAGCTGTCTACTCCTCCCTAATCCTACCCTTTATCCTTACCACCATCCTATACCCTTCCTTCCCCATTCCTTACCTCTCCTTCATCCTCCTTTACCTTATAATGGTTAGTGGGTTTGGCTCACAACCATAAATCCAGTGTTAGATTCCCGGAGTTTCAGAGATGGAGGGACAGTCTCATCATATATGATGCCCCTGTTCACCTAGCAGTAAATAGGAACCTGAGATTTAAGACGTCCCTTCTGGGGAGGCAAACCATGGTAAACTGAATAATATACAGGAGATACTGTATACCAGGCTGGGTTACTCACCCACCACAGCCTCCAATGGTCATGAAGATAAACGTGGCAATGTGCAGTACAGCGCATAGCTCAACTTTTATCAATTTTTCTCCTAGTGTGAATGTGAGAGGGGTTTCAGGGGGTTGTTTGGGGGGGCGTTAGTCTGCAAGTCGTTAAACATTGGCCGACATCAACTTACTCGCTGGTCCGGTCTTGGTGCTTGCTGTCGGGTGCATGAGGTAGTCAAGCCTCTAACTGATGATAGAACAAGATTGCGCAGTTGAGAACCATAGTACTTTCCCACCTTTGCTCGTGCGTGGATGTAAAACCAAAGGATCTTGAAACGTTGAACGCCTGAAGAACGGTAATCTACTGTAGGGTAGGAAGCTGGTATTCATCTGTTAAATGTTTTATCATCCTTGATTTTATACTTCACACGGAGGAAAGATGGGATGGACTCTCGATTCGGCTAATAGCGAGTACAGTTGATGTTCTGAATGCTACGGCTTAGAGGAAACGCCCCAAAAGTGCCGCCTTCCCTTCTCCGAGGGTGAGATCCGGCGAGGGAGAGGAGGGGTCGAGCACTCTGTATCTCGTCGCCCAAGTCTCTCGTACTTCTACCTACCCATCAGCTTAACTTTTGTCTCTCCTTAACTCATCCAACACAGGCATGGCAGTTGTTTGTGGAGGTTGAGGGGTGTGTGTGGGGGTGGCGTTATTTAGTGCTCGAAGAGTTCACGGCGTCATGTTCGGTTCATGGGGGCTAGAAGGCAAGAATATGGCTGGTGTTTATATCATAGACTCATTGAGGATATGACGGTATATCTTCCCCATGTGATATTTTTGTTCTATAACGACTATGATCCAAAGACGTCTTGGAATCTTCTTGGACCCTATGATTGTCCCCGCCACGCACTCTTCACCTCAGCCTCACTCGACTCTCCAAACTCTATTGTGTTGACAGTAGTGGTCATGTTGAATTAAAACCTTGATATGATTTCACACTTATTCACAATCGAGTCACTGTCAGCTGTGGCGCCCCGCTCGTGGTTTTCTTCATCTGGTCCGATAGCTAAGGAACGTCGCCTTATCACACCGGAGCATCACGAGCGGGTTGCCTTAACAGCTGAGGTGGCACAGTTGTGGTGGAGTTCTGTTGTGCGATGCCACACCCTTCTGGTACAAGGAACATTTTATTCTGGCTTGCATTAGTCTTATTCTATTAAATTCAGTTTGGACCTGTGAAATCAAAGGAATAATTAAGTTACCCCCTTCATTTCTAGTGGTTCTTCCTAAGCTGAATAGTCAACTGTTGGCCAAAATATAATGGACGTCCTTTGTACCGCAGGGTTGAACTCGGCAACAAACACAGGACCCCCCGCACATGTTCCGTTATAAGGGCTGGTGACAATCCATGAGCACAATACGGGGTTATTGGAGAGTGACTCAAGTGTCAACGTCTTTTGCCTCTACCGGGATTGTATCACCACCGTCATGTTGTTGGTCGAGTACCGTCACCCCTCTCGCGTACACTGTGTGCGCGTGTGTATCCTCGGTCATCCTTACCTTGTCCCCCATATCCTTACCTGTTCCTTATCTATTACAGTTTATCTGCTGTAAATAAAAGGTAATTATTATTATTATTATTCTGTTTACTCTTGTATGTATCTCCATTTATGTACAGGGGAGCACACCCTAATGTAATGTATACTCTGAAATTGTATTTGTTATTACAAAATAAAATCCATGTTATGTACAATACATTTTTATTAAACCCAAGTATTATTATTACATAAATACTGTATATATAATAAAACAGATGGTAGGAAAGAGATAAAGGGAGGGATAAAGAACTGAGGAGAGAAGAAGGGAGAGATAAAGAGCTGAGGAGAGAAGAAGGGAGAGATAAAGAGCTGAGGAGAGAAGAGGGGAGATAAAAGAGCTGAGGGGAGAGGAAGAAAAGGGAGAAAGCAAGAAGAGTGAGGATAGGAAGAGATAAAATAATGACACAAAAGTTAACATACAGTATAAATATATTTCAATGTACATTTACTCCCTTGTAGAGAGTAGCCAGGTCTATCATATACAGTCATTGTAAAGTTACTTAACCAATTACATAGCGCCTTTTCCATAAACGCTCTCATCAACTTGGATGGTAGACAATTTCCAAATTATACTATAACTAGGGATAAAACAATACTACAGTACGGTACTTCAATATCACTCGGTCTTCACAGTATTTGTAAAGACTTCCATCAACTTACAATAATGCTTGCTCCTGATATCCACTCTCATAAGAATATGGTTACCAAAATAATCCAAGAAAACTGTCAACTTATAAATAATGCTAGCTTCTGGATTACACTTCTATAAGAACACTATTTACAAAAATAATCAATATAATATCTGTGAAAAATATACCCGATATGTAGCCAAAATGTAATTGATGGAAAAATTACCGTGTAAGTTCATTGGGAGCAGGGGGGCTAGGGATCCTCCTCCCCTTGTAAAATTCACCTACTAGACAAGATGGAGAATGGGACGAGGGAACGCGAAAGTGGTCTCGGACCCTCTGTATCAAGTCTGCCACCCCCAGCTATGGGTATGTGCGTGAGTATATACATACATACCGTACAAAAGTTCACTAAACCTTGTGTCGGCTAACTTGGCACAAATTTTGACCCCTTAACATCTTAAAGCTTAAAAACAATGAAGACAATCGAGCTGGTAAGTCCAGTACTGTATATTATAGTTATTTTTTTCCAGCTGATGGTAAATTGAATCTCTTAGGAGCTGATTTCTCGATAAATAATGGAAATATATGAAACTACTATGGTTGTGTGTCGTATTAATGCCAAGTTTTCATAATCAATATCATATTTTGCTACAAAATCGACCTTATAGCTGAGTAACAAAGATAGAAACATGATAATTTACCCTCAACTGGAAAAATACTTTAGTCGGTAAGGGTAGATAGACTAGTAAATAACCAGAGTGAAATTACAGCCTGTTTACTATAGCTGTTTCTGAGATATAAAGAAGCTATGGATCAGAATTATTGCCAAGTTAGCTGCCATGGGTATACAGTAGAGTAAGGCGAGGATCACACAAGCTTTAATGGTCCACTTTCCCCCCCGCAACGTTACTGGGATCTTTTGCACTGGTATCGGAAACTAGACTGAAGATTCATATAAGTGACAGGATTATATATCAAGTTAACCTCATAAGCTGCCAGACCAGAGTTGAGGGGAAAAGCGCTTGTGTGATACCATCCTTACTCATAGGCCATTTACTTCCCTAGGATATTTTAGGGTTAGTGTCTACAAAAATATATTCCGGTACAATACTATAGATAATGCCAACGAACGACAAAATTCTCGATCCTTGACCTCTTCGTAACTGGGCCTAGAGCAAAGTGGCTGTAAATATCCACACCTATTTCCTGGTGGACTCTTCCCATATGATAGGAATTTCAGCCCGATTGCTTTCATTAATTTTAAGTTATAAGAAGTTAAGGGGTCAAGATAATTGTCAAGTTCGTTGGCACTACCTATATATAAAACAAATACATGTACAGTACTAATATAGGTTGTTGATGAACTTTTGAATTCAAGTGTACCATTATGTTTTAAAATAATGTCCAACCTTAAATTAATAACTTTAACTGTATTTACATCTTCCTTAAAAAAATCTACCCATTTACTTTTATAATAATTTCCCCTTTTTACTAAAATTATTTTTAGTAAGACAATTATATCATGGAGGTAGGACATAACTTTCAAACATAATGATATAAATCAATAATTCGTTAACAACCATGAATGGATTTATTCTATTTAAATATACAATCACTCTTGCATCACTTTTCACAGATAGTCTTCAAGTGTTTTCTAGCAGCCCTTGACTAGTAATATTAATTCATTGTTGTTTTGTTTATTTTGCAATTTTTACATTATAATAAGTGTCAAGTTAAATGCCCCTTTCTTTAGATGTTGATGCAGTTTTTAACCCCTTCTATACCGGTGACTTCTTTTGATTTTATTCTGGCTCCTACTAATCGATTTTATTTTCACTTTAGGAAGGATCTTTAGCAATTATAATGCTTTGAACTATCTCAATCAACCCTTTTAACTACCACAGATCCTTTCTAAGCTGCATAAAATCGTATAAATATTGCTAGAATAGAATATTATTTTTATTAATCTCACCACCACACCCCCAATGAAATTAATTAAATAACAGACGTTGCCGGTACAGAAGGGGTTAACGCCATATACTCCTTTGATTGACATGGCTAGGGCGTGCCTTTTGTTACAGGGACTTTACTGAACATTTGCCACGAATCGCTAGACCTGAGTGTCTAAACTCTTGACATCTACCAATGGCATGGGTTGGGTAGGTGTCATGGTACTGAAGCGGTCAATTATAGTGAATAGACTTTAGAATCATAATACAAATGTAACACAATATTGGACACACTAAAGTATCGGGTGCAGGAATCTTCAATAGTAAAGAATATTTCCATTTACATATGTACCACCGAGATTTTTACTGAATGGACCTACGTTTCAAGGAGGTCCTTGCGAAAGACGAGTTCAGACAAATGCTTTTTACGGCAATTTTCCTCGGCAAATCCTGTTGGGAAGCTTCTAAATTAAAGTTCTTAAAAGATTTCAACCCACTACAGCTATCGGACACTAGGATACATATCCATACCGTATCATAAAACAAAATTAAATTAAGTTCTTAAAAGATTTCAACCAACTACAGCTATCGAACACTAGGAAAGATGTCCATACAGTATGAAAAGAGCTTCAAAATGGGTGTAATTTTTTACATCATTCTTAACCCTTGTCTAGCGGGGTGTTTTGGGCTATTTTGGGCATATTCAGGCCCTCCTGAATGATCAATCAAGTATCTGCATGAAAAAAACATTATTTAGCAAAAAAATAGGCGCTAAAAGCTTCAAAATGAGACCAGAACGAGCTATGTAGCACTCGTGGTTCTCATACAGTGATACCAGTAACATGGGAGTTTAGCGTATTTCGGCATATTTTTCCCAGCTATGCTCACTACTGGCTACACTGCCGGCCTCTTGAGAACACAGGGAACGTGAGTTAATGGGCGGCGGTAAGCCCTGGGAGTCGGCTGTCTGGCCCGCTGCGCTCCCGGCCATTTGCACTCTATTTTAACCCTTTAAAAGCCTTAATAATGCTCCTAACTTGCTGCAAATTGGTGCACGACTTAAGTCGAGCGCCGCTCTTTAAGGGTGAACACCCTAAATTAAATTAAAGCATGTGATTCTCCCAGGATTCGAACCTAGGATATCACATACAGAACTTACACGCTCTAACCATTACACCATCAAAACAATGATACTGATTGAGTCGCGGGAAAAAACACTCGTGTGAACTCGTCTCAAGCTAAATAATATCTAGTATTAACCAAAATACAATGCAAGCAATAAAAGTGACCAGTTGGTACTAATGGATTAAATAATAGTACTACAATAATATACAACATGGCTTTAGGCCACTGCACTCCACAAACACTCTTCTCACAGACCTTACACAAAGAGCTTTCGACGGCATCAATTCAGCTAGACCACCACACAGATCACTATTAGCCACACTCGACATTAGTAAAGCTTTCGATGCCATCCCCCGCCACAACCTAACAAACAAAATCTACAACACAAACATGCACAACAACACAAAACGGTGGCTGGCCAACTTCCTAGCAGGCAGATGTGCACACGTATCTTTTGCCGGTCAGTCATCTAAAATCAGAAACTTTCCAAACGGAGTCCCACAAGGATCCGTCCTATCGCCCGCACTCTTCAATCTGTACATGCACGATATAACTACACCCAATACGCCCCAAATAAACTTAGCCTCCTATGCAGATGACATAACACTCACATGCACACACCATGACCCAAAAAGAGCAACAGATCTCCTTCAACCCTATCTCAACACACTACACGGCTGGTGCACTACAAACAGACTTAATCTAGCCCCAGCCAAATCCACCGCAACCCTGCTCACAAGTTGGACAGAACACGAATACATCCCTCAACTCACCACAAACAACACACCCCTAACACATACACACACACCCAAAATCCTAGGAGTAACATATGATACTCATATGACATTCAAACAGCACACCACAAACATTAAAAAGAAACTGACACCCAGACTTAACGCCCTCAGGTCACTTGCTCACACAAAATTTGGACACAACAAAGAAACTACCACCACAGTATATAAACAATACATAAGATCAGTGATGGAATACGCAAGCCCAGCCTGGGCTTCTAACCTAGCTGAAACACATCATAAGACCTTACAGACTATTCAAAACAAAGCCCTGAAGATCATTACAGGCTGCACAGCTACTGCACCCACAGATCACCTACATCAAGAAACCAAAATCCTCAAAGTCAAAGACCATCTGGACATGAGAGGCACTCAATTCCTGGCAGCAGCCTCCACGAACCAAGACCACCCACTAAACTACATGGCAACACACCCACAGACACCAAGAAATATCAAAACAACACCCAGCACACGGTATCACACAATTATTGTCCTCTCTCCCTCCCTGCCCACCCCGAACCAACATCCAGAAGCACATCCATACTCATATCTCTCACCGATCCATCCACTCACTCACAGACAACACACAGCTGCATGCACGACCTCCCGAAATCCATTCTTCCGAATCCTCCCTTCCTCGCGAGGACAGAGTCCACCTGGCCAGGCTGAGATGCGGACACCATCCAGCTCTCCTGAGCTATCAGAAGAGACTGGATGACTCCGTTGTCGACGCCTGCCCGGGATGTAACACAGCACCCCATACCATTAAACACATCATAGAAGACTGCATTTCACACAACCACTTACGCCAACAACACAATCTACACTCAATGAGAGCTCTGTGGGAAAGCCCGATCGTGGCCATGGCCTTTCTCAGGGACTCGGGGCTGTTCGGCCAGGCAGCTTAGGGAACAACAACAACAACAACAACTACTGTATATATAAATAATGATAACAATAATTCCGTCCATCACCACAGCTTCTAGACCTAAATGTGTGTGAATTTGTATTTTGTTTTTGTGTGTTGATTGTTTTCTGTTGTCCCTATTCTGGCTCTGTCTTGAGTCAGCCACCACCACCACCAAATAGTGGGTTGGTAGGAGGGTAGCCTACAATTTGTATGAGGTGGTTCATAAACTACACAAAATTTATAAAAATAATTCCCTAAAAAAATGAGTTTGGTTACAAACATACAATGGTTTAGTGTTGTCTTCCATTACATACATTGCAACGGCTGTATTTAGAATGTAATGCAGTACAATAAAGTCACAGCACTGCCGTACCAGGTCATCACTGTGGCTCATGTTGGCATAGTGCCAACCGTACCTCAGCAAGATTCAAATAAGTCCCCCTGCAGCACTTTCAGTGAGTGCTGGCCCATTCTCAGAGTGAGGTTTGGCATCTTCTACCCAACCTTAGTCGTTCCTGTCTGTCTCTTTCCTTCTAGGTGCTGGCGAGATCGCCTGATTGGGTGGCACTGCAAGGGGGCATTGGCCTGAGGGTGCAAGCCTGTGGGCCGATGATCCTCTCCTACGCTGCCCTCTGAGATAGATCTCATCTCTCCCTGGCCCCTTCAGGGGCCCGAGCATCTGGAGCAGCTTCAGTCTACCGGATTCAGGACTGTTCGGCCAGACAGTCTGGGGAACAACAACAACTATTTAACCCTTAATTGGCGGCGCGCAACTTATGTCGTGTGAAATAAATTTGGACTAAGTGGCGGTTCACAACTTATGTCGTGCGCCATTTTCAGGACGTAATGTTGCTGAGAGAGAGAGCTGAGCGGTGTGAGGAGCCTAGCAACTCTATGACCGCTCACGACCACCGCGGTGGACCAACTGAGGTGACTCCCACCCTTCCCTCCCCTCTCTCACTCGCTACACAGGGAATTATGTAGGGAAATTACCTAATTACAGGGTTTTTGCACTCGTGTTGCACGATCGTTGCAAGAGAACCAGCGGTCGTACAAGGATGGTTCGGGTGTCATTGGAAAGCTCTGTTTACGCCCTTTCAGGCATAGATACTTGTTTTACGCTCTGGGTCTTATTTAGGCATGAAAATGATCACGTAAACAAAACACCCCGCTGGGCGCTATAGTCCGCTAGACCGCCTAGCCCGCCAATAAGGTGTTAAATACTAAATTGAATAATCTAACTCTTTCTTCAGTGGGTTAATATTGCATTGGAGCACTACATACAAATTGGTTAGTCTACCCTAGATAGAAACTATTCTGGCTAAAAATGATGTGGGCATGTGGAGAGGATAGATAATAAAAAAGGTTGAAGAGTTGCAAGTCTGAACGTAAAAGTAGTGCGCGGAGGGGTAGACATAGAAAGACGTAATTTCAGGTACTCAAATCTAACCTAAAATAAAAAAAATTGACACTACAGAGACAAATTACAAATGGCAGAGGTGACTCCAATCCTCTGTCGCAGCACTGTTTACAAGACCGTAGCTTTTCTGGAAGTTTTGAGCTGCCCCTTCACTAAAAACTATATCTATAACTCTTTGACTGGAGAAGGTTAATTGTATTATGGATATTCTATCTATTGCCAGACAATTTGATCCCTGAGGGAGTGGCCACAAATTAATCATATCAATGTAGCTGTAGCTAAAAAAAAGTAATCTTATTGAAAAAGTTAAAAACGGCACAAGGGCACTAATATTTGGAATGAGATGTCTAGCAAAATTGATCATAACTGTTCCCTTCCAGTGTTTAAGACAAGGGTTAAGAAATTCCTATTGAGTGAATTACATCTTTAATCATTCGGAATGTGTGATGGATGCTTTGTAAGAGTTGAATGTATGAACTATTTTGCAATCGATCATTGCCATTATATATATTATTATTATTATTATTATTATTATTGTTATTATTATAATTATATCGTAGTCATTATTTGCACTTTACTATTTTTCTGCCCACCTTAACACCTTGGCTACACCTATATTTGCGCTATTTAGGGCATATTCAGGCACTCCTGAATGATTAATCAAGCATCTGCATTAAATGAACTGTATTCTGCTGAAAACTAGGTGAAAATAGCTTCAAAATGAGACCAGAACGAGCTTCGTAGGTGGCGTGGTTCACCCGCAGCTTTGCCATAAACATGCGGGAAAACCGTTAATTATTAGCTCTCGCTCGCTCGGCAACACTGTTGTGAGACACCCGCGCGAGATACCGTCTCCCTCAGTGAGCCGCTCGCTGCTCTGAGGGTCGGAGGTGGGTCCCTCACGCTCCCGCCCACCGACACTCGAATTCTACGGCTTTTACAGGCTTTTAAAGCCTGGAAATTGCCAGAACATTCAGGAACGTCACCCGTAGCCAATGGGGTAATCCCTGTTATACTAAATTTAGTGTACAAGACATAAGGACACATATACCTATGGTATCTGTCCTTATTGTCATAGGATTTTTGTTACATTATTTAGTGTACAGATTTTCCAGCTAACAACTATCTATCTATCTATATACTCAGGCCCAATCCCCACTTTTCCTATTTTTTGACAACAGAAAACAATGAACACACAAAAACAAAACACAAATTCACACATAACTAGGTCATCCAGGAGAAGACCCAGAGACCAGGGTCACCAAGGTCCCTCCAGCACTCCCCCGGCCTCCGACCATCCGGAGAGGTTCCGATCTCAGGAGGCAGACATGCGGCGAAGCCCTACCACCACACTTCCAGGCGCACCCTTCATATAAACAGTCTCCCCTAGCCAGGTGCCTGATGGACTATTATCTAGTCCAACTTGTGCCTGACCCCTTCCCCCAAATGACCATGTGTTCACTCATCTATTCACAAGCATTCTCCATTCATTCCTGTTTATTACCACTTCCCTTGCCTAATCTATAGTCATTCCTCTATCATCCAAAGCTTGTCTTACAGTTTCTCCATCTCAATTGGGGTCATGCTGCCCTTCTATCTTTCCTTGTATATGACTCACATATTCTCTTTGTAAGACTTTCATCTTCCATTCGTTCAACATGACCAAACCAGCTCAGCACCCTCCTGTCCACTCTGGCCGATAAATGTTCCTGCTGTCCCACTCTCCTACGTATCTCTTCATTCCTCAATCTGTCTCTACGAGTAACTCCACACATACTCATCAAGAAGCTCATCTCTATCACATCCAGCTTTCTTCTCTCCTTTTCCTTCAGAGCCTATGTCTCAGCCCCATACATCACTGTTGGCACAACAATTCCTTGATACATTGCACTTTTTACTTTCATTCCGAGATTTCTCATCTTCCACATACTTCCCATTGCTCCGAAAACCTTCCTTCCTTCACACACACTGTTTTACTTTCATTTCCATACCTCCACTCCTGCTTATCATTCCTCCTAGATATTTTAAACACTCTACTTGTTCTAATATTTCCCCATCCAGCCTCAATCTAGATTCACCCCTATTACACACCAGTTACTTTACTTTTATTGACGTTCCCCTTCAGTTTCCTCCTCCCACAAACCACACCAAACTACTTGACTACCCGCTGCAGTTTCTCCTCAGAATCCGCCACCAACGCTGTCATCAGCGAACAGCAACTGATTCAACTCCCAATCTCTACCATTATTTCCTACTAAACCCAATCCTCTTCCCATAGTTCTCATTTTCACCTCCCTCACCTCACCATCCATAAACATATTAAACAGCCATGGTGTTATTACACAACCCTGTTGTAAACCTACATTTACCTGAAACCATTCACTCAACTCTCACCATTTCCTACTCTAACAACTACTATATATACATACATACATAAAATTTTAAGACTGAGTGTTCCACACATAAGTGCAGTTTCAGTCTCTTGTCCTAATAGCGGCGTTCCAGGCAACCCTGTTAAGGGCTGCTTCACTTGTCAAGTTCTTGGATTTGAGAGCGGCACATATAGTCCGATCCCAGGTCTTCCTCGGTCCACCCCTTGGTGCAGCTCCCTCCACAATCACAGACCTGCATTTTTTCACCCAATTTTATTCATCCATTCTCTCCACATGTCCATACCATCCCAGTCTACTTGTATGCATCACCTCGCTCATACTCTTTATAGCCTACCTAAACGTCTCCTCAGCTCAACATTTGTTATTCTATCCTGTAGCCTGGCCCCACACATCCATCTCACCATTCTCATCTCATTACGCTCCATTCTGTTGACATACTCTACTTTAACGGCCCATGTTTCTGAGGCATACGTCATTGCACTTCTAACACATGAGGCATACACCTTTCCCTTCAGGAGGAGAGGCATTCTTTTCATGGTCAGGATTGGCATCAATTCTCTGAACTTCCCCCAGCCACACCTAATTCTAGCAACAGTGGCAGCCTCGGCCCCACCACCGGCAGAGATGGTATCTCCTAGGTAACAAAACTTGTTCACCAGCTCCAAAGACTCATTTCCAAAATTCACAGCCACAGGATCATCACTTAACACAAGCTCGCCTTTGCACGTGTACTACGCACTCAAATTTCTCTATTTCTGACTTATCCTTCGGCAGGGGCCCCTTTATTCTACTACTGCCATGGTGTACCCAACATCGACAGATGCTACATTGAATTGAGTTAACGCCCACTCCCTTTCCACACACTGCACATGGGTATGCACTGCTCTTTTCCACATTGCCTCGTCTCAATCTACAATGCATAACCTTGGTTTTGTTAATATCGACTCTTAAACCCTTACTCGCCATGCCGTCTCTCCACTCTCTGAATTTGGCCTCAGCATCCTGCATACTGTCAGCTATTAGGACTAAATCGTCTGCATAAAACAGTTCCAACGGGAGTCCGCCTCTAAAAACTCTAGACAACGCCTCCAAGACCATAATAAAGAGGAGGGGGCTTAACACTGAACCCTGATGGACTCCGAACTCATCACTCAGTACACCCTTCACCCTCACCGAACTTCGCGAATCTTCATAATCTTCATTATCACACGCACCAGCCACTCTTCCACACCAAGTTTCCTCATAGCCCACTGCACAACATCTCTAGGCACCCTATCAAAGGCCTTCTCCAGGTCTACAAACACAAAGTAAAGATCCCTGCCTTTTAGTAAGTATCTTTCCTGTATCTGCCTGACTATGAAGATAGCATCCGTTGTACCACGTCCTGGCATAAAACCAAACTGCATATCATCAATAGAGATGCTTTGCCTGATCAAACCCTCAAGGACTCTCTCACAGACCTTCATAATTTGGTCAAGCATTTTCAGGCCCCTATAATTTCCTCTATCTAGCGCATCCCCTTTTCCTTTGTATATATTTACTATTACACTTTTGAGCCAATCCTCTGGGATTTTCTCATCTTTAATAATGGTGTTTATCAACTCAGTGACCAAGTTTACACCAATCTCCCCGGAGGCTTTTATCGTCGGAGCAACCTGGAGCTTTACCGTCCTTCATTTTATTGATTGCGTCGCTCACTACAGCTGGTGCTATCAAAGGAGGGGGCCCAGATATTGGTTTTTCGATACTAAGCTGTTCCTTATCCCATTCAAACTATACATTTAGCAATCGTTCATAGTGTACCTTCCATGCTTCTCTGATTTCATTTTCTGCATACACAATCTTCCCATTATCATTTCTAACACACTGTTCACCTATAATATCCCTACTGTAATTTTTAACTCGCCTAGCTAGGTTGAAGATCCCATTGGGATTGTCAGTGTTACACACTTGTTCGAGGACCAGGTCCTTAATGCGATTTTTAGCATTGTAAATAACTCTTTTGGCAGTTCGTTTAGCTGCCTGGTATTCCTCCCTGCTGCCTCCTTTCTTCCATGCTTTGAAGCATCTCCTTTTCTCTTTCACAGCATGTTCTACCTCATCGTTCCACCACCAAGAGGTCTTATTCCTGGGGTGACCCTTTGTTTTCCCACAGACTTTGTCAGTGGCAGCGATAAGGCTATGCTTAACCCGGGAACTACGGAAAGACTCTTAAGAGTCAGGGAAAAGAAAAATCAATTTAAAACACCCATTTTTTTTTTTTTTTTGCCCCTGGGCCATGCCAAATATCACTCCTCCACCTCCCCTCCTTCAGTTATCACCTATTTTCCGTTATTCCCTTTTCCTGTGGTCTATTTTCGTGCTAACATTAGCGAGTTGGTAGCAGGGCGTTGTCATCACTGTTAGCAAGCGAGTGCAAGAGAGAGAGAGAGAGAGTATCGATCGACAGTCTCTCTCCAGCGGTGGAGGAAAGTGGTGGGCTGGGAGGTTGCCTCAGCCATACATTGTGTAACTCCCGGCCTGTATCGCCGATTTTGACCATCCAAACGCTGTTTCCACTTGTTTTATTGTTGTAACAGGTTAATACCTTTATAATCAACCTATAATAGGCGCATATGGATAAGTATTAATGCTATTTATGGTAAAATAAATATTTTAGTGATGGGAACAGCTCAAATATGTCAGCACAGGAGTGTGGTGTCTCATACCCCCCATGCACACTTCAGAGGTTAAGAAAGTTCCATTGGCTATTTACATCGTTAGGCCTAGCTTCCTTATTTCTATTCATTTCTTCTAGTTCACTATGAAACCTATCCCTAACTTCCTTGTCCTTCAGCAGCCACACTTTCCTTTTGGGTATGTAAACCTTGCGCTTAGGATCTCTGTATAAGCTCATGTCGCACACAAGTAGCTTATGCTGGGGGAAACATTCTTCGCTCGGGATGACCTTTACATCTCGAACTAGTTTCCAGTCTTTCCTGTTAACCAAGAAGTACTGGAGACCCCAGAGTTATATGTGATCAGGTGAATATTATGTAAGACTTCTTGGACACTGAATGTAAAAGATTTTCCATGGCAATAAACTATTTTTAATTTGAATTTGAAGTCAACCACCACAAGCATGTTGTTCAAATTTGAGCAGTACCTCATGCTTACATACTGTACACTAGAGGGCCTATCCCACAGCAGCATCTTTCCTAATTCTAATAAGAATACACCACCCAGAATGAGGGGCGGCACACTCGTCGGTGCCACTAGAAGTGGTGTACCCTACAATAGGTGACACAAGATACCGGTAGGAAGGTAGGCCCAATGAGTATAGAATTAGCCTTCAAATCATAAATATTCCTGTGACTGAATTAAATCCCACATCTTATGTCTACCTTTTAGTACAGCTAAATCCACAATCAGACTTTAACTCTTTACCCAATTTTGATCATCCATCCTCTCCACATGCCTTAACAAACCAAACCAAGTCTGCTTGTGTGCATCTCGTTGCTGATACCGGTACTCCTAATACCCAACCGCCTGAGTTCATGTTGGCTCCAGTTCAGCACACCATCATATCAGCATTCAAACTTGCTAATCTGAAAAAAATATAACGGGGTATGTAAGACAAGAACGTTTCTTGGAGAATTTTCTGACACAATGAAATGAGCAGATCCAATATATTTTGTGCCTTGGGAAAATTCTGAGCAAAAGTCTTATACAGTACAGTACTATGTGGCATTTTATGAGTAATTTAGGGCCAAGGGCTATACAATGTAGGAGTGTTTGTGCCAGGCTGAGAAATTAGTGTTACGGATCTACTTGCCCCGGGCTAGGGACTTCTGAAACGCACTTGCCCTGACAGTTTTTTCACTTGCCCTGACATATTTTGTACTTGCCCTTATACATTTATTTATTTTTCACTTGCTAAGTTTCACAAACATGCCATCAGCTTCTATAAATTGCCTATTTTATGTCCACAGTACTTATTGAGTTTTGGAGAACTCACACATTACCGGTACTAATTTTTTTGAAATAACAATAGTATGTTATATGGCAAATGACCTACAGTAGATGTGTGTGAATTTGTGTTTTGTTTTTGTGTGTTTGTTGTTTTCTGTTGTGTTTTGTGTTGTCCCTGTTCTTGCTCTTGCTCTGTCTTGAGTCAGCACCCCCCCCCCCCCCCCCCCAAAAAGACAAAAACATAATAAAATAAAATAAAAAATAGGAAAAGTGGGGATTGGGCATGAGTAAATAGATAGATAGACGTTGATGGTAAAACATTGAATATATGAGGACATTAAAGGTTTCTATTTAATAACCTAATTAAACCTCTCCCATTCCGGGATGCGCAGGTCTCTTCAATATAAACGTTTGTTCTCCACTATCCCTCCTCTTCTCGGTACTACCACTTTATCCCCTCACTCCAATATAAATTGTTATATTGTATTTAAATTATCTCATGAATAATCCTTCTACAGTTCCTTTGGTAAGGCTTTGTTTTTTTCACCACGTTCCAGTAACTCATTATCATATGGCTATGTGGCCTCCTCTACATTTCTAGGAACAGGCAGCAGGGATACAGCGAACACATTTCTAGGAACAGGCAGCCTTAGTCTATGCCATATTTTTATTGAATCACATTACAAATTCATAGTTCATTATTGATGTATACCGGGGAGAGACAGTGTTTACGGCTATAATGAATATGTAACCACAACACTGACTTAAGACAGATATGTGTGTCTGTTAACCCTCCAGACTCGGAAGGGCTCTTGAACGCCCATAAAAAACACACCCGAGCTACCCGGAAGGGCTCTTAAAGACCCATGAGCTCAAAGCCTGTAAGCTTGGTGTGCGAGGCGTCGGTCCGACGCATGTAAACAACAGCCGGCTGGACCGACGCCCCGCATCTCCGGCCACAAGAAGGAGTGCGTCGCTTGTTCGTGTGTGCCTGTATGTTATTGTTAAGTATCGAAAAGTAGTGTAAAGTGGCTGTTTTTGCCATAAAGTTATCTCCAATGAAATCATCATCACAACTGAAGCAGTTGACTTAGAGAGCTCTACTTAACGCCATTCTACAGGTACGAAACACAGCTACGCTTGGGGATGCGCAGGAATGCGGAAGCAGTCAGAATAACAAAGATACGGTAGCCTAGGCATAGACGTTTTTCGGCCAAAACACCCGGGTTTCGGTATGGAATACATAGCCGGGGCTGGAGGGTTAAATTGTCTGTTACAGCAAAATTCTGTTAATTCGAACACGGATAATCCAAAATCCCAATAGCCCGGATTTTTGAAGATAAAAATTAATAACATTAAGATGGGGAAAAATATATAACATAATTAAAATGCACGCCACTATCGACAAAGTGGAGACATGCTTAGGTGCAGGCAATGCTAATTGCTACCCCTGCAACTAGCATCTATCGATTTACATGAATTATCGTATTCTATTTTTTATTAATTTCACCACAACACCAAACACCTCCAATGAAATTAATGAAAGCATATATGTGATCCACCAGGATTCGAACCCGGGTTATCACACACAGATTTTTAGACACCTTAACCATTACACCACCAAGACGGTATTAAAGGTTTATGCACACGCCTATGACTTATTATCCATTCTCGAATACTGGATATTAATCTAATCATGTTCATATTCCCACCGCACTATGGTAGCCTAATGTTTAAGTGAGAGGAAGGAATATTCATGGGGCACAGATAATTTTAGAACATTTTATAACCCATTGACCAGAGACCAACAACTATGCAACCAACACCATCTACAAGCGGGTGCCCAACCCCGAAAGGAGTTGAAATAGGGGAGCTATCCCCCCGCCGGCTTTCTAGGGGCTTTCCTAGCTGATGCTGAGAGGATTGGGTTCTAGTCATGTGGTGATGGGCTGGTCTATCAGATTGAGAGCTGAGCGATCTCTGCCATACCCATAGCTTACTCGGACTGTTCCTTTTACTTATATATCTTCTAGATCTCAAGTGACGGCGTCTTTTCCGTGGATTGATACTGCCAAGATTGGGAGCCAAAGCGTCACATTTTTCCCTTGCCCCTCAACTTTCCCTTCATAATTGCTGAGTGGCACAGGGCCTTGGGTGGGGCTTTGGTTTCCCGGGCGTTTCCGCGCCCTCCTCGGCTCCCTGCCTTGGAGTGGCTTCGGTCACCCGGGCTTTGTTAGTGGTAAGCGGGGAGGGTTTTGTGGGGGCGCTCGTTTATGGCCTTGCTCGAGACCTTGGGGCTGTTCGGCCAGAGAGCCTGGGGAACAACAACAAGCTTAACAAGTATCCCCAATTCAATTAAAGTTCGTAACATTACGAAATTCACGGCAAAGTAATAACAACAAATCTTAGGCCATACATACACACATACATAACATTTTAAGACTGAGTGTTCCACACATAAGTGCAGTTTCAGTCTCTTGTCCTAATGGCGGCGTTCCAGGCAACCCTGTTAAGGGCTGCTTCACTTGTCAAGTTCTTGGATTTGAGATCGGCGCGTATAGTCCGATCCCAGGTCTTCCTCGGTCCACCCCTTGGTGCAGCTCCCTCCACAATCACAGACCTGCATTTTGTCACCCAATTTTGTTCATCCATTCTCTCCACATGTCCATACCATCCCAGTCTACTTGTACGCATCACCTCGCTAATACTCTTTATACCTAAACGTCTCCTCAGCTCAACATTTGTTATTCTATCCTGTAGCCTGGCCCCACACATCCATCTCACCATTCTCATCTCATTACGCTCCATTCTGTTGACATCCTCTACTTTAACGGCCCATGTTTCTGAGGCATACGTCATTGCACTTCTAACACATGAGGCATACACCTTTCCCTTCAGGGGGAGAGGCATTCTTTTCATGGTCAGGATTGGCATCAATTCTCTGAACTTCCCCCAGCCACACCTAATTCTAGCAACAGTGGCAGCCTCGGCCCCACCACCGGCAGAGATGGTATCTCCTAGGTAACAAAACTTGTTCACCAGCTCCAAAGACTCATTTCCAAAATTCACAGCCACAGGATCATCACTTAACACAAGCTCGCCTTTGCACACTACGCACTCAAATTTCTCTATTTCTGACTTATCCTTCGGCAGGGGCCCCTTTATTCTACTACAGCGCTTACTCCCATGGTGTACCCAACATCGACAGATGCTACATTGAATTGAGTTAACGCCCACTCCCTTTCCACACACTGCACATGGGTATGCACCGCTCTTTTCCACATTGCCTCGTCTCAAACTACAATGCATAACCTTGGTTTTGTTAATATTGACTCTTAAACCCTTGCTCGCCATGCCCTCTCTCCACTTTCTGAATTTGGCCTCAGCATCCTGCATACTGTCAGCTATTAGGACTAAATCGTCTGCATAAAACAGTTCCAACGGGAGTCCGCCTCTAAAAACTCTAGACAGCGCCTCCAAGACCATAATAAAGAGGAGGGGGCTTAACACTGAACCCTGATGGACTCCAACACGGACTGCGAATTCATCACTCAGTACACCTTTCACCCTCACCGAACTTCGCGAATCCTCATACATCTTCATTATCACACGCACCAGCCACTCTTCCACACCAAGTTTCCTCATAGCCCACTGTACAACATCTCTAGGTACCCTATCAAAGGCCTTCTCCAGGTCCACAAACACAAAGTAAAGATCCCTGCCTTTTAGTAGGTATCTTTCCTGTATCTGCCTGACTATGAAGATAGCATCGGTTGTACCACGTCCTGGCATAAAACCAAACTGCATATCATCAATAGAGATGCTTTGCCTGATCAAACCCTCAAGGACTCTCTCACAGACCTTCATGATTTGGTCAAGCATTTTCAGGCCCCTATAATTTCCTCTATCTAGCGCATCCCCTTTTCCTTTGTATATATTTACTATTACACTTTTGAGCCAATCCTCTGGGATTTTCTCATCTTTAATAATGGTGTTTATCAACTCAGTGACTAAGTTTACACCAATCTCCCCTGAGGCTTTTATCATCTCAGCGACAATGTCGGCAATATCCATGTTATCATAGGATTTACACGGCTACATTTAGCCTGCCAACTTGTTTCAATTTTCCTGATTTTGTTATATATATCTGTTTATTGAACTTGTTTATGTTATTGTATCCGATATACATCAATATTGACAGTATAGAATTCGACAACCGATCAGCTGTTTAATGTTTACTTAGGGTCACCATACATCGAGTAGCGTTGGTCTCAGACTCTGTCTACTGAAGGGTTACCGCAGCGATGTTTTCCTACATTAATTATATACCGGTATTTGATATTATATGATTACTATTATTTATTTTATTGAAGCCTTATGTAAGGAAGTATTACAAACAATTCACTTGTCCCCCGGGCAACTGCCGGGCAGACTAACATTGAAAATCACTAGCCCGGCTACATATCCAGGCTAGTCCGGGCTGCCGGGCTATACCTAATTTCCCAGCCTGGTTTGTGCCTCTGCCAAATATTACCGCTTGTATCACTTTTCTTATTCTGGATAAACCAAAAGTTTTTCCAAGGGGGAGAGTTACATAGATACACAGACCTTGTGGTCCCAACTAGGAGTTCTGGACTTAATAAAGTGGGATTTGCTACAAAGTGGAAGGTAAAGACAGCAAAGTACAGGGCTCTCTCCCCATCCACCATTCCCTCCGACCTTGAATCAAAATTTAGTTGGGAAAACAAGGCCCCAGCAGAATAAAAAAAAATCTACTGGGATTCTTAGTAGCCTATAGAAAGAAGTTAAGAACTATGGTAGTGTATACAGTACTACAGTACACCACCTTTTTATCCAAAAATCATGTCTTGAAATTTAAGATAAGCGAGTTTTACAGATATACGAGGGTCCCTCTAAATAGAGCTAAATATGTGCACAAATGGCCAAATATACAGTTATCAATGTATTTAAAACCATTTCAAGGCTGTCTTAACTTTAAATTATCATCTAAGTCAAGCTCTGTCTACTTCAGGGGGGGGGGGGGTTACATTACGGCAATTAAGCACTCCGAGGCTAAATTAGTGAACATTTGTGAAAAATAGGGATAGGAATAATCTTGGTAAACTGAAGTGATTAAATATTTGAATTATTTTGTATAAAAGGGATGTTACTGTACTGATCTATCTAATTACTCCCCCCCCCCCCCCATACTGTCGGCCAAAATGTCTGCCGTCGTCGTCCGTCTGTCAAGAAACTACGGTACCGTACTAAACTGTTCAATTGATTTTCACAAAACTGCACACGTACATTTGATGGGTAATGTGACGGGCAATTACAAAAAAACACACACACACACAAATTGCTCAATAGTCATGGTTGTAGGTAATAAAAATGGCCCAGGACTTATTGGCGTCATTATATATATTGCCAGCAGGGAACAAGTATAACAGCTGGGGTATTCTATAAAATAACAACTCCTCTATTATGGGATTCCTGTCTTATGGATTTTTTTTTTTTTTGCTCTTACCTTACTCAAGTTAGCTCACAGATGCGCAGATAAGTGCTACTTTTCTAATTTTGTCTCCCCTTTTTTCAATCCCCTTTAAAATTTCAGTTTCCTCAGCTGGGCGGGCCAAGCCACGGCGGCCATCAAATGATCAACACTTTTGTTTGTACATTTATGGGCTCTTCCTGAAACTTGAACGCTCTATAGACTCTCATTCGATGATGTTTATTAGCCAATCAGAATTGAGATACTGTACGGTATAACATTACCCGAACGTGACGTCACTACATTTCTTACAGTAGATCCTCTGGAAAAAGGCAAACTAGGCCTGTATATCCAGCTCAGTGCCAGTACTTGCACTAGTGCAGTCGTTCACGGTGTTGGCGGCGGCGGCAGCAGACGCAACATTTTGACTATTCTGTATTTTTGCTTTATAATCAAACTTCAAATCTTGTTTTCCCCATGCTTTATCAAGATAACTTTCAAACTTCCTAATTGATTCGGAATCGACTACATACTGGGGCAGTGCGTTCCACTCATTTACCACTCTATCACAAATGAGTTCTTTGCCTTTTCAAGCCTATTTCTTTCTTTGTAAATTTTCTTAGTGTCCTCTCGTTCTTGTTCCCTCCCGCATCAAGAAGATACCTTCACACACATCCTCATCATACTTTCCTGACACTATCTTAAAAGTCTCTATCATATCCCACTCTGTATTTGTGGTCTTCTAAAATAAATATATATTTACTGTACTTCTTTGTACTTCTTATGCCTCAATTAGTTGTTACAGTAAAAGTCCGATAATCCGACGACCGATAATTGGAATCTCCCAATAGTCCGATTTTTTTTAAATGAGGCCAAATCCGTATTCACACTATAGTCCGAATTTCAAAAAGTCCCAAAGTCCCCTTTTTGAGGTATTAGGCCAACCAAAACCCACCCAAATAACACATATCATATGTTTATGAAATCCCTTTAACACTCAAGCCGCGGGTCCCGACAATAATCGGGTGGGATTTTCAGCATATTATCGGCTCTGAGAGAGAGTCCACGCGTTGGGAGGACCGCAGGCGGGCTCTGACCACTTGGCGTGGACCTAGTCCCGCCACTGACAGCCCCACCACACCTCTACACATCCCTGGCCTCTCGAATGCAAGGATATTCTGAGGAAATTACTGTATTTTAGGGTTTTTGCACTAGTGTTGCAACATCATTGCAAGAGAACCTGTGGTCGTAGAAGGATGATTCAGGTGTCATTCGAAAGCTCTATTATCGACCTTTCACTGATATATAATTGTATTACGCTCTGGCTCTTGTTTATGCATGAAGAGCATGGAATGACGCTCGTTTAGGGTAAATATGCCCGCCACACAGGTAGAAGAAATCACAAATATCCCCGTCCGTAAGGGGTTAAAAGTTTACCATTATGTGTCATATTGGATGTACAGCATTATATTGTGCATATGCATAGCCTACTGTATATTGTGTTCAGGTTTTCATCAGGCCATTAACCCTCTCACCACGGAAGGGCTCTTGAAAGCCCATAAAAAAGCATATAACAGGTTCCCGGGAGGCCTCTTGAACGCCCAGTGGTTGAAAGCCTGTGAGCTTCGTGTGCGAGGCGTCGGTCCGACGCATGTAAACAACAGCCGGCTGGACCGACGCCCCGCATCTCCGGCCACAAGAAGGAGAGCGTCGCTTGTTCGTGTGTGCCTGTATGTTGTTGTTAAGTATTGAAAAGTGGTGTAAAGTGGCTGTTTTGGCCATAAAGTTATCTCCAATGAAATCATCATCACAGCTCAACCAGTTGACTTAGAGAGCTCTACTTAATGCCATTCTACAGGTAAATAACACAGCTACGCTTGGGGATGCGCGGGAATGCGGGAAGCAGTCTGATTAACGAATATACGGTAGCCTAGCCTAGACGTTTTTCGGCCAAAACACCCGGGTTTCGAGGAATATATATATAATACATAGCCGGGGCTGGAGGGTTAATACACAGGTTCATAGGGGTAAATTCCAATAATCCGAAAAATCTGGTAATCGGAACGAGGCCCGGTCCCCTGCTATTCGGATTACAGAACTTTTACTGTACTTATGACTTCCAGTTATAAACATATATATTTTATGTTTATTTAGTAATCTGTGTATGGCCACTCTCATTAAGGGGAGCAAGGTGTCCGGCAATAGATAGAAAAATAGTACTGTATATTATTTTCCCTTGAATAGATATCATGTCATGCAGGTCTGTGATTGTGGAGGGAGCTGCACCAAGGGGTGGACCGAGGACAGGGTACCAAAAGAGATTTTATTTAATAAATGTCAGTAGTAATTAATGATTAGAGAAAAATAGAGTTTAACCCTCCCGCCCCGGCTACGCATTACATAAATATTCCCCGAAATCCGGGTGTTTTGGCCGAAAAACGTCTAGGCTAGGCTACCGTATCATTGTTATGCTGACTGCTTCCCGCATTCCCGCGCATCCCCAAGCGTAGCTGTGTTATTTACCTGTAGAATGGCATTAAGTAGAGCTCTCTAAGTCAAGTGCTTGATTTGTGATGATGATTTCATTGGAGATAACTTTATGGCCAAAACAGCCACTTTACACTACTTTTCGATACTTAACAACAACATACAGGCACACACGAACAAACGACGCTCTCCTTCTTGTGGCCGGCGATGCGGGGCGCCGGTCCAGCCGGCTGTTGTTTACATGCGTCGGACCGACGCCTCGCACACGAAGCTCACAGGCTTTCAAGCAATGGTACATTGTTGTACCACCCGGGTTCCTGGGGGCAAAACATAATGGTACACACGTGTACCACCCGGGGTTGAAGGGTTAAGGAATCGATACGAGGGGGGGCCCGGGGGGCGAAGTCCCCCGGGTTTTATAGGGCCACTTTATGTGTGTTATAGGGTCCGGGGGCACAAAGGATGAACTACAAAGGATTAGTATTACCGGTATTATCCTCCCAGCCTCCCTACAAATACAGGTCACAGTCCTACTATCCTGGAAAGCTTTTATCAGTCACTTCTGAGCCTTCGGATGTCAAAAGCTCAGTGCCCCAAGGAACAGTGCTAGCGCCCCTTCTGTTCCTCATACTAATATGCGACATAGATACCAACACCAGACACAGTACGGTGTCGTCTTTTGCTGATGACACAAAATTAAGCAAGATAGTAAACACACAAGAGGACACGAGCCGACTGCAGGAAGACATGAATGTAGTGTTCCAGTGGACCAGGGAAAACAACATGCAATTCAATGAGGAAAAATACCAATTAATACGGTACAGAGATAATAATGGTGTTAAAGAAATTACAAATTACTTAACAGAATCTAACCACATAATAGAACGGAAAGACAGTGTGAAAGACCTTGGGGTATTAATGTCTGAAAATATGGGTTTCAAAGTACATAACCAGGTCAAAGTGGCGGTTGCGAAACGTCTAACGGGTTGGATTCTGCGTACTTTTAAAACACGCGGTGAATTGCCTATGATAACGCTCTTCAAATCTCTAGTGCTACCGCGGCTTGAATACTGTAGCGTATTAACATCCCCATACAAAGCAGGTGAAATAAATGACGTAGAGAGTGTACAAAGAAATTTCACTTCGCATATAAGTTCGATAAAACATCTACACTATTGGGAGCGTTTAAGAGCACTGAATCTGTACTCACTGGAACGTAGAAGAGAACGTTACCTAATAATATACACATGGAAAATCGCAGAGGGTTTAGTACCAAACCTACATACTCCGATAGTCATGAAATTCAGTGATAGGAGAGGCTGGGAATGCGAAATCCCCCGGATGAATAACAGGGGTGCTATGGGCTCTCTGCGAGAGGGCTGGTTATCACACAGAGGCCCACGTCTCTTCAACAAACTCCCACGGCGAGTAAGAGACATGAGGGACATCTCGTTAGACAACTTCAAGAGGGCCCTAGATGTCGAACTGCAAAAAGTGCCAGACGAGCCCATCCTCGCAAGGGAGCGAGCTGTCGCTTCAAACAGTCTACTGCACCAAATCACCACCCATAACGAGGGGCGTCGCGCTCCTTGGTGCCGCTAGAGGAGCGGCGAACACATCCAAAGGTAAGGTAAGGTTACGGTGTAGCATGCTGTCTTGCCATCTGTTGTGAAGAGGTAGGCTACGTTAACTTCGGTAAGGTAACCTAATCTGGTTGGTACAACCCCATTACCCCAAATGTGTAATTTAATTCCCCACTTAGCCCACTATCAAGGTGGTGCTAGCCTAAGTTTGGGAAGGATGCAAGAGTCAACTCCTAGCAAATCAATTGTCAAAATTATAGGCCTATACCTGTACCAGTACTGCACATCACGCCAAAAGTCATTGGAAAAAAGTAATCATGAAATCTACATCCATAACAGTTGAAAGTGCAATTTTACCCCCAAAAAATTTAGAAATCTTTTCCGTCTTCTGATATGCCATATTAAGAGCAATGTGTAGGTTAAATTAAGTTAAATTAGAATAAGAAGGTATGGTACCGGTAAGTATGGTTGGACTACACCTGGAGTCTGGAAATCAGTTAGGCCTACCCAGTCTTGGAAAAAAAAAATTCATTTTTTATTTGTTTTTTTACTTACAAAATCTATCAGGTAATTAATCAAAATAGCAAACAAAATCTAACCATGAAACTTGAGCAAGTCTTTAAATTGAAATAGGCCTACTGAAATTAACTGAGTGGATGAAAAATGGGTAAGATTTTACGGTGTGACAGTTACAAGCCCCATCGATGTTTGTGTAGCCTATAGGTATGGTATATAATAGTCTTCAGTCCTATATATGTCCTGCCCTTCGCAAATGTATTAGAAGGGAGATATAAGGTAAAACACAGAGTCTTGGCTGCATAATGACAAGTCCTGTGTTACGGGATTTCTGCTTTATAATTTTTTTTTCCCTCCTACCTTACTCGGGGGACCTCACAGTTGCGCGATCCAGTGCTGCTTTGGTAATTGCGTACATTTTATTTTCCCTCCCCTATAACATTTTCAGAGTCCCCACTGCACAAAGCCACTGTCACTTTGTTTATGTTTTCTCTGCCGGATTACACTTTTCCCGCTATCCACGTATTACTTTTAGGTTAGGTTAGGTTAGGTTTCTTAGTTAGGTTCATGACAAGGGATCAGCTGGTAGGTATGGGATAAACTAGGGACACATACTAGCTGGTAGGTAAGGGTTATTCTTGTATCCAACGTTCTAGGTTAGGTTACTGTGTTTTTTTACTTCAAAAAATTGCTAAACCTGAGCCAAGTTTTGGCAAATGTTGGGGTTTAATGGACATGAAAACTCGAGCCAACTTTCAAAATTCAATTACTGGGTTTTTTTACTTTGAAAAATGCCCCCTATTTTTCCCCTTTTACCCCGCAATTTCCCTGATCTTCATAGCCCTCCCCACTAGTGGGGGCCGTGTTTTTAGATTGTTGGATAATGGGTAAATACTCATTTGCGACAGTCCTTGGTATAAAACAACACTGTATATTAAAGAAAGACAAAAAAAACACATGCTAAAACTCGTGACTGTCACACCGTATCAATTTACCGAAAAATTAGTACAAAAAAATAACTAGGCCTAACCGTAAGCATTATCAGTTCACAAATAATTAGCCTAGGCTTCAAGAAATATTAAACTAGGCCTAGGCCGGGCCTAGTCTTAAGCTAACTATATAATTACACAAAATTTGGTCGAGGTTAACATGAATTACCAATTCATGTACAGTACCTCGAATCCTCGATAATTAGGCTATGTCATATATATATATACCCTTACGTAGCCAGTAGCCTATCCCACGGCACTGAGTCTAATAGAAAATATAATTTCCGACGATAATAGTCTTAAGTTCTTAACATATATTACAGCAAAAATTACATAGCCTATAGGCCTACAGTATGATAAAATCACCGTCCACCGAGCTGCCTGCATTGGAGAATGGAGAGTAAAAGTAACCTTGTCCATACATAGGCTATTACCTGGCTACTGGTAAGTAGGCTAACACTGTCAAATGACTGTAGGCCTACAGTACTAGGTAATGACAATGTCAATTAATCTAATAAATATTGAGTCATGATCATGAAAGACTTTAGTAGGGTAGGCCTATAGGCTAGCCTAAACCTAACAGTCTAACTACAGTACTATAATATTATTCTATTCTAGGCATAGCCTATACAAAATATGATAATTATAGGGAATAGGCTCGCAGCCTTATTATAGGCCTACATAATTTATTAGGGACAATGTAGGTCTATGGAATCCTTATAGGCCTACTGTAGTATTGTAGTAACGTTACCTAGTGATTTACGTGTGGAAGACCCTAGAAGGGCTGGTACCTGATGTGGGACTAGCCATCAACAACCACGTTAGAAAAGGGCGGCTGTGCTACATCAAGAGGACTGAGGCTACCTCTCAGAAAATAGCAACAGTCGCCCACAACAACTTCAGCAAAAATGGGGCTCGTCTCTTCAATACTGTACCAAAGGCCATCCGGGAGCTGACTGGAGTCACGACCGACTCCTTCAAGCGTCAGCTGGACCGATGGCTGGCTACAGTACCAGACGAGCCCCCAACACCAGGATATCCCAGCACCGCATCCAACTCGTTAGTAAATAGACGGAACAAGGGAGTTGCGGAGCTGCCTGGCTGCAGCGGAGGTCCACTTTAGCTGCGTCCACAGAGGACGGAATTCTACCAAGTAAGTATAAGTAAGTATGTATAATCCACTGTGGGAGAATAATTTTGATCACATTTATAAAACCCAATATTAGGCTAATAGAAAAAACGCCCATTCTAATCAATCTCAGAGCTCTTTCGGACATCCTCACGGTTTACAAACTCCTTCTTTATGCAGTATAATCGATATTTACCCCCGGCTGGCAACATAGTCTAGATGACGATTTCAATAATTCATGGGGGGGGGGGGGGGCAAAGCCCCCCCTCAACCCATTGTATCCCACATTGGAATTATAACTAAGCTAGGTTATAACCATGAAAACACTAATTTTTCAAAATTTGGAGGAAAAAACATGTAAAATAAGCCGTGCGAGCCTATTCCCTATAATTGACCAAAATATAATTTACAAGTAGACCTAGGGCCCTAGGCTAGGCAATAACTAGGCCTAGGCTAACTAGACCAAACTGATAAATCAGTTAAAACACTAGCTTAGCCTACCGTAAGTCCGTAACACAATAGGTTAGGCTAGCTTAAAACAATCCAAAATAGCCTAGCTGTCTAGGTCACATAATCCAAGAGTCAAGTAGGCTAGGTTTAGCCTTTAGGCCTAGGAATAGGATACTTACACTTTTCATGAAATCCTGGCAGCAGTTTCAAGCAGGAATCTGATTATCTGCAGGATGAAAGTCCAAGGTTTCAATGTTCAGACACTGAATGCCACAGTGGCAGTGTAAATAGGCCTATGTGCACTGTGCTCAACTTAGCCTAGTCCTTAGATGATCTACTCACTAGCCTAATAAGAGTATAAAAATATGGTGATTGACTAGTACTGTTACTTCTCACTGTCATTTAAGTGACTTAATTACAAGCCAGCCACCTGTGGCTGAGCAGCTGGTTGCCCAGATCACATATCTCACATTTGACATACCGTACATATATAACAATAAGACACTACTTATGAGTGACACAAGTGACTTGATAGATTGTTTCACCTTTTAAGAGGTACAATTTTCTATATATTGAGTTATTTCCAACTGTAAAATGTCACACTAATACACATTAGAATCCAGTCACAGTGCAGAAAAAATGGTGACTAGAATGATTTCTCAAAAAATCTCGGTCTTAATTACTATATAAAAAAAACAGTAATTAACAGGTTGTGTCACCACGCCTGAAACGCCTCATATTTAACACTCTGGAAAACACTTAAAACGGCGTCGACACCCAAATCCAACGTGCGCATTCTTATCTATACCCTCCTACCTAACCTGTAACCAATTTTGGGCCGTCACCTTATAATTTTAATATGTTTTTCAGACTTCACAGTATTTAAGAAAAAACGATTAGAGTTGGAGCCCTTGTTCAACTCTGGGCGGGAGGCTTCTTCTTTTTCTACTTCTCCAATAAGGACAATGAACTCTCATACCAAACCGATAACCTCATCATCCTTAACGACATCCATCAACATACCCATATTCCTCACCAAGCCCTCTATAACCCATCATCTCCTGACATCACCTTTTGCTCCCCAGAACTCGCCCCCACAACATCCTGGAGGGTGGTCAGAACCTTAGGCTCTGACCACCTCCCGATCATTATCACCACCAAAACCAGACTCACCGCAGCTAGCCACAAACACACATACACCAATTATAAAAGAGCTAACTGGGAAGCATTCACAAATGAGACAGAACAACACTTCACAACTCTAAACAGTACACCATCACTAACATCAACAATGCTGTACACATACTCAATAAAACGATCCAAAACGCTGACAAGAAACACATTCCAAGAGGTAACAGGAAAAGACACAACCCCAACTTCACACCAGAAATTCAAAACCTCATCAGACAACGCGACATACTGAAACACTCCCCAGCACCCACACAAGACATCACACAACAAATTCAAGCACTCAACACCCAAACTAACAACAAAATACAAGAACAACAAAAACTAAATTGGAATAACTTCCTACAAACACTTGATCACAAAACAAACCCCAAAAACTCTACAAAACACTAAACAGCATCACACTTTCCAACAGCAACACAACACAATCACATGCTGCAATCACAACAACAGACTCTACTCCTTCATGTAACAACAAGCAAACACTCTCATCAATCACTTTTCACATGTCAGCCACCTAAAACCTCACAAAGACGACCGACGTGTCATCCGACGTAAGAGACAATTCCCCACAGACCCTGACTATACACCCTTCACCAATCACCAGACAAAGCATATCATCAACAATCTCAAGCACTCACCCGCCTGTGGCCTAGACAACATAAGCAACATACACCTCAGACACCTGGGACCACAAGGCATACAAGCACTCACTAACATATCAAACTACAGCTATTCACACAACACAATACCAGACATTTGGAAGCATGGTATCATCATCACATTCCCCAAACCCAACAAAGACCCCACGCTACCCTCCTCGCACCGCCCCATCACACTTCTTTGCTCCCCCTCCAAAGTCATGGAACGCCTAGTATTACAACTAATTACACCTGACCTACCCCTAGCTCCAACACAACATGGCTTTAGGCCACTGCATTCCACAAACACTCTTCTCACAGACCTTACACAAAGAGCTTTCGACGGCATCAACTCAGCTAGACCACCACACAGATCACTATTAGCCACACTCGACATTAGTAAAGCCTTCGATGCCATCCCCCGCCACAACCTAACAAACAAAATCTACAACACAAACATGCACAACAACACAAAAAGGTGGCTGGCCAACTTCCTAGCAGGCAGATGTGCACACGTATCTTTTGCCGGTCAGTCATCTAAAATCAGAAACTTTCCAAACGGAGTCCCACAAGGATCCGTCCTATCGCCCGCACTCTTCAATCTGTACATGCACGATATAACTACACCCAATACGCCCCAAATAAACATCCAATGAAGATGACATAACACTCACATGCACACACCATGACCCAAAAGAGCAACAGATCTCCTTCAACCCTATCTCAACACTACAAGGCTGGTGCACTACAAACAGACTTAATCTAGCCCCAGCCAAATCCACCGCAACCCTGCTCACAAGTTGGACAGGAGAACACGAATACATCCCTCAACTCACCATAAACAACACACCCCTAACACATACACACACACCCAAAATCCTAGGAGTAACATATGATACTCATATGACATTCAAACAGCACACCACAAACATTAAAAAGAAACTGACACCCAGACTTAACGCCCTCAGGTCACTTGCTCACACAAAATTTGGACACAACAAAGAAACTACCACCACAGTATATAAACAATACATAAGATCAGTGATGGAATACGCAAGCCCAGCCTGGCTTCTAACCTAGCTGAAACACATCATAAGACCTTACAGACTATTCAAAACAAAGCCCTGAAGATCATTACAGGCTGCACAGCTACTTCACCCACAGATCACCTACATCAAGAAACCAAAATTCTCAAAGTCAAAGACCATCTGGACATGAGAGGCACTCAATTCCTGGCAGCAGCCTCCACGAACCAAGACCACCCACTAAACTACATGGCAACACACCCACAGACACCAAGAAATATCAAAACAACACCCACACACGGTATCACACACAATTATTGTCCTCTCTCCCTCCCTGCCCACCCCGAACCAACTTCCAGAAGCACATCCATACTCATATCTCTCACCGATCCATCCACTCACTCACAGACAACACGCAGCTGCATGCACGACCTCCCGAAATCCATCCTTCCGAATCCTCCCTTCCTCGCGAGGACAGAGTCCACCTGGCCAGGCTGAGATGCGGACACCATCCAGCTCTCCTGAGCTATCAGAAGAGACTGGATGACTCCGTTGTCGACGCCTGCCCGGGATGTAACACAGCACCCCATACCATTAAACACATCATAGAAGACTGCATTTCACACAACCACTTACGCCAACAACACAATCTACACTCAATGAGAGCTCTGTGGGAAAGCCCGATCGTGGCCATGGCCTTTCTCAGGGACTCGGGGCTGTTCGGCCAGGCAGCTTAGGGAACAACAACAACAACAACTCTCATAAGGGGATCATGTATAATATTTATTATCTTAGGATTCAGTTCTCCAATTTTGGGATCTGTAATATCTGAAACTTGTGTGGTAAACTATCAATGGAAGTTAAATATTACTAAGCTATAATGAATCAAATAAAATCAATCTAAATGAAAACTACTCTATATCTAAATTGAATTCAATCTGAAACAAGCTAATTTATATCCAAAGGTCTCACATAATAAATGTATATATAGGGTAAGGTTATAAGGGCTAATATTAGTCAGGAATTAACTCACCAATAGTTCCACGTGGCAATGAGGCAAGGGAGAACGTTTTACCCAATATGGCGGTGGACAATGGGGAACGAGACTTCGGTCCCAAGACTCGAGTCAAGTTAAAGAAAGAATAAATGATTACATGGGAATGGACATGATTATTATAATTTATGCTTATCTATCAGTCAGTCATGATGTCGATGAGAGCGTCGTGATGGTGTAGCTGAGTGTATTGCTGTATGTGTATTGTGATTAGAGGCACAATAGCTCGATCAACTGAGGGCGGAAATTTAGATGTTAACTGGTTGGTGTTCGTGAAGGCTCTGGCGTACCTCAAAAGCACACCTTGCTGCCTTGGCAAACCGCCAGGAGCCCAAATTATCATACCGCATTTAGGTTGCTCTATACGATAAATTATATTAATATATACGATAAATTCATATATACTACATAAGACCATGGCAATATTGCTTAATAGCATATTAGGCCTTTTATAACTTAACTTATTTACAATCTTATAATATACGATCTACTCGTCCTACGTCGTGCTGTAGGAGAGATCGTGACGTCACAGAGACATACGAGATCACAAAAGAGTCATATTCTATCGTATTTATACGATACACTACCCCCACAAAAAAAGACCTGAACCCCACCTTAACCCTCCAGCCCTGGCTATGTATTATATATATATTCCTCGAAACCCGGGTGTTTTGGCCGAAAAACGTCTAGGCTAGGCTACCGTATATTCGTTAATTAGACTGCTTCCCGCATATCCCCAAGCGTAGCTGTGTTATTTACCTGTAGAATGGCATTAAGTAGAGCTCTCTAAGTCAACTGGTTGAGCTGTGATGATGATTTCATTGGAGATAACTTTATGGCCAAAACAGCCACTTTACACCACTTTTCGATACTTAACAACAACATACAGGCACACACGAACAAGCGACGCTCTCCTTCTTGTGGCCGGAGATGCGGGGCGTCGGTCCAGCCGGCTGTTGTTTACATGCGTCGGACCGACGCCTCGCACACGAAGCTCACAGGCTTTCAACCACTGGGCGTTCAAGAGGCCTTCCGGGTACCTGTTATATGCTTTTTTATGGGCGTTCAAGAGCCCTTCCGTGGTGAGAGGGTTAAACCTAAAGTTGCCCAGAGGCTATCTTCTGACGCCACAAGTCGACGGCGCCAGCAGCAGCGCGTCTGGGACGCGTCCCGGTCCGAGAATGATCACCATCAAGTAAGAGGTGAGTCGTTCCTTTGAGAATCCTCGGACCCAGCAATAACAGGTGGAGCCTCAGATTGCAATGCGGAATCGAGCTCCAAAGCGTACAAACGTGCGATAGGACGAACAGTAGTTCCAGTGGCTGTCTTTAATAGCGCCACCCGCTCTACAGAGTCTGCCCCTTGTATACCTCCAATACGCGGCCTAATTTCCAGTATAAACGAGGACTATCTTCTTTAATTAAAACAACTTCGCCAACTGTAGGTGCCGTTGGTCTACCAGAGGGAGTAACACTCCTTTCCCTCAATGCTAGCAGATATTCACTAATCCACCGTTTCCTAAAATCCTCGATTATCCTGGTTATATACTGGTATCTCTTAGACACCGCTACCTCAGAGTACAACGAGGGATCCTCTAACTCTACTATGGACTGAAAATCAGATGGAAACACAGTCAATGGTTTTCCATATAGCAAGTGAGCTGGCGTTAAAGGTAGTGGTTCTTGCAGGTCGGTGTACACATATGTAAGCGGGCGATCATTCACGACTGCCTCTATCTCTGTGAGGACTGTCGTCAACTCACTCTTCTTTAATAGAGCACGTCCTACAACCGCTCTGAGTCCTGACTTTACTATGCCGACACACCGTTCCCACATTCCACCAAACCAAGGTGCCTTAACTGGAATGAACCTCCATTCGCACTTCTTCTCTCCCAAAAAAGTGATGATAGTAGGATCACTACTCATATCCTTGAGATATTTTGATGCTTGGACATAAGTGGGAGCATTGTCGCTAAGAATGAGTTGAGGGAATGAACGACGGGCACAAAACCGTCTGAACGCCAGCATAAGTTCTTCGCTAGACATATTATCACATAGTTCTAGGTGTACCGCTCGAGACGTCGCACAGGTAAACAATAATATATAAACCTTATCACTCTCCCTCGTCTTCAATGCCCCTGTGTAATCTAATCCTACCGCTTGGAAAGGTTCTACGTGCTTTACACGGCATTCAGGTAGAGGTGGAGCTGGTCCAGTTGCATATGGTTTACCCTTTAGTCTCTGGCATATTACACACTTTCTCACTACGCGTCGAGCTACTTGTCGAACTCTGGGTATCCACCATGTGAGACGTAAATTTTATATAATATGACATACCCCGTAGTGTTTTACTTCCCTATGTGCACGTATGATCAATAGATCAGTAACGTGATGTCTTGTTGGCATAAGTATAGGTCGGTTTGTGCCGTCTGGTACACCCGACCACTTCAGGCGACCCTCACACCTGATGAGGCCATTGTCTAGGTGCAACCTTAGTTGACGCACTATATTAGGCATTAATGTCTTATTCGAGCCTTTCAAGGATTCTAATTCATTGGAAAAGGTTTCTATTTGAACCCATTTGATCAAAGTTACTTCAGCTGCTTTAAATTCACGAGCATCAATGTTGTGACCCCTGTTGCAGAGTTGGCCCGTTACTTTAAGCTTGAGATTGGATACATATCGCAACACCCAAGCTACAACTCTGACTAGTTTATTATAGTCACCGAATCTTGCCCACTTCATGATAGGACCCGGTGGCTCATTTGGTTGGGCTGTAACTGCCACTGTTTCCAGTGGCAGAAGTCCCTCACCAACAGCATGCCATTTCGTCCATTCACTTTCATGGAGCAGCCACTTTGGACCATGCCACCACAATTCGGACTTCATTAACTGGCTAGCCGTTATACCCCTAGTTATGAGATCACTAGGGTTTTCTTTTGTATTTACATAATGATAAGCAACGTCTGGCAAAAGGGCTCTAATCTCATCTACCCTATTCCGCACATAAACTGGCAGAGACTTCTTGCTATGTATCCAGTTGAGTGCGACCTGACTATCGCACCATACGTGAACGATTTCAATATTTAATTCGCTCTCGTATGCTGCGCGTACATGTTGCACCAGACGTGCTAATAGCAGCAGGGCAGTCAATTCCATTTTAGGGATAGTTACCTTTTTAACCGGGGCTACCTTGGCCCGGGCTGTAACTAAATGTGCCCCAAATGAAGTAACGACATATATGGCTACCCCGTATGCCGTGGCGCTAGCATCGCAAAACGTGTGTAACGTAACGTCACCGAACGCCGCCACTTTACGAGGTATAGGTTTAGTACATAGGATGGCATATTCATTCAACAACAATGTCCCTTGGTCATTCAGGTCCTCGGGCAAACTGTCATCCCATCCTATCTTACGTCTCCAAACTTCCTGCATTAGAATCCTAGCTCTTATGGTAACAGGTAATGCTAGACCCAAAGGATCAAAAAATTGCGCAACTTTGCTCAACAGACTTCTTTTGGTGTGCGCTCCTGTCTGCTGAGCAAAAGACCTTGTTTGAAAAGTTAGTATGTCATGTTTAGGTTGCCAGATCATCCCCAAATTTCTGGACTTTTCCTGGTTAAGAGATGCCGTACCATCCACTTGTATTAAACTCTGAAGATCTTCACTATTAGTAACCCACTCGCGGAGAAATAGATGTGCATCCGCAAACAATCTGTGTGCTTGCCAGTATGCATATAACAAATCATCTTGACTATCGCTAGTACCCTGCAAATTGTCAATGTATAATCCGCGAGATAGTTTACTTGTGTCCTCATGAGTGTCAGCTAGATGTTTTCTGATTGTGGCATTTAACTGTTCACCTCTGTGGGGTGGAAGTGGAGTGGTTGCATTGAGGCAGTTGGACAAAATTCAAAATAAAGCTATTAGATTAATCAATAACCCTGCAATCACACAGGACCTTCCTACATTAGCCATACGAAGAAACGTTGCATCCCTTGCATTATTCTACAGATATTTTCACAGCAATTGTTCCGAGGAACTTGCTTCAATTGTGCCGCCTCTCCACATCTTTCCCCGTAGAACTAGGGCAGCTGAGAGCGCCCATGAATTTACACTTTCTCCTCCACAATGCAGAACTTCTGCTTATCAGAATTCATTTATCCCCAGAGCTACTACTCTTTGGAATTCACTTCCCTCGAATTGCTTTCCACAAACTTACAATCTACAAATGTTTAAATCCAGTTGTTACAAACATTTTATGAATGGAGGATGCCTTTAGGCACATGGTCCTTTTTGTTTTATCTGTGTTTTTCCTTCCTCCGTTCATTGTCTCTTTAAAAAAAAAAAAAAAAAAAAATGCGAGCAAGTGGCCCCAAAGAGTACAACCCGAAAACGGTATATTATGATGGGACTTTCAGAGTCGCTAATGTCGCCGAACCAAAGAAAGCGGGTAACATCTCTATCTTCCTCCTTTAGCTTGACCATCAAGAATGCTTTCTCGATGTCACTGGTATAGGCGTACTTCCCCAGCCTAAACCGCAATAGATGTTGGGACAGGTCCGACACCATGGACGGACCTGTCAACAGGCAGTCATTTAGACTGGGTTGTTTGTCCTTGGTGGGCAGAACAGTCATACACCACCCGTATTGGTGTGGTGACGCTGTCTTTCTTTACCCCATGATGGGCCAGATAGTGAACCCTACCCTTCTTTCACGGTTCCTTGACATCGACTCTCTCTATAAAGCCCCTATCCTCATAACTCCGAAATACATCGTCATACGCCTGGCGCGTGCTCGGTTCGTTAGACAATTTCCGCTGCAATGCGCGCAAGCGACCTAATGCCAAACCATAGTTGGTAGGCAGGCTTATCTCACTGTTCTTCCAGGGTAAACTAACTTTATATTGCTTGTCTGAGGCACAGTAGCACACAGACTCGTCAAACCTTTGTAGCGCAACTTCCGAGTCATAATCAGTCTCCATAGGATTAATGCCTATGTGATCCAATCTCCACAGTCGTTCCAGGTCGAACTCGGCAGCCATCTTAGGGTCACTAGGTTGGGAATCCTCCCTTCCCAACTCCTCTGCCGCGGTTACATTGACTCTATATATCGAGACCGTGTCGACCAGGACCTTTGACTGTGTAGTATGCACCTTTCCGCTCATGCAGTATCCAAATTTATTGGGGATTAAAATTACACCACACATCTTTTTAAATCCAGGGTATACTACTTCATAATAATGATCCACACCAAGTAGAACATGCACCTCACTCTGATTTCCCATGGGATCTGACAAGTTAACCCCCTTGCTACGTAATGCGTGTTCCACCTTCTTCACACCCACAGATACATATTCTGGTAGGGTGTCTACTACGATACAAGTCATAAAGTACCGGTTTTTACGATAGAAATATGAAATCTCCGCTATCTCGTAGTCTTGTTTATCAGTAACCCCTGTGAAGCCCTGTAATCGAAGAGTCTCAGCCCCTACGATTCGGTGCTTCAATCCCACTAGTACGGACCTCTTTATAAAGGAACGTTGAGATCCTTGATCTAGAAGTACCCGACAAACTTTGTTAATGTCATTACCTTCCATGGGAATCTGTATTGTGGGCAATATAGTGGTGTCTTGCGTGCTACCTAGTGCCACAGTTGTAGTACCCTCATTTCTGACGTCTTTGACTTTATCTGCAGTAGGACACAACTTATCAAAGTGATGTCCTTTGCAGTGCCGACAGGGCCTTAAGTATGTAGCAGTACATTGTCCCTGCTTACCATGTTCCCCACTTAGACAACCTACACATAGCTTTAATCTTTTCGCCTGTGCTAGTTTTGTCTCATTTGTCGGGTATTTTACGCAGAAACTCCATTTATGTTTGTTGTTACATAGCTTACATAGAATCTGAGCAGGTTTCTTATACGCACCCTCTTTCTTTACTTTAGTCCCCACTGTCATGCTTACTGTTCCCCTCTTCTCCACATTCTCACTCCCTCCCGACACATACATTCTCCCTTTGTTCAACTGTAGATTATTGATCTCCTTACTGAACTGAGTTTTGAATTCCCCCAGCTCAAATGATCTTACCTTATCAAGTATTGCCATAGGAAGCTTCTGACGCAAGATAATGACTATCATTTCCTGCGTGGTAAGCCCTAGGGTGTCTAGCGATCGAGTATGGCACTCCATATTTGCCCTGAAGTTTGTCAACTCATCAACCTTATACTGTGGTTCTGCGAGCCCCAACAAGGCAACAACATGGGCCATCTTCAACTGCTCTCTATCCCCGTATGTGGACTCTAATAGGTGTACCGCTTCAAGATAACTACCACCCACTACTGCAAAACCCTCTATTAAATGTAAGGCCTCTCCTTCCATTTGTCCCTTCAGATAGTGAAACTTGCGGACATTATCCAAAGAGGATTCATGAACCGTAGATCGAAATACGTCCCAGAAAGCTAACCACTCGGTTAACTTGCCCCCAAATGTAGGAAGATTGAGCTTAGGGAGGTGTACAGTATGTTTTGGGTCAGCCCTTCTATGGGCCTCATTATCGCCTCCCTTCTTACTTGCGACAGCACGCTGTAATAGGCGCTTCGCTCTAAAGACAGGTTCGTCATAGAGGGCGCGATTATCACACTCTGTAACTATCTCTTCCTCCTCTATCATGTCAGCCACAATCACCTCACTCAGAGCCGTAATACGACCGTGGGTAGCCTGGACATTATCTAATCTAGCCTCCAATTCCTCTAGATCAGCAGTAGTGATGAAAGTGTTTAAGTCCACAATTAGCCTATTTAATACTCCCCGAAGTCCCGCCCTTTGATTTTTAGGGGCTTTGATCAGCACCCCACTAGACGGTGTCTCTTTATCGTTTTTATCCATTTTGCATGTGAGCCTATAGGCTATGTATCTAAATGTTACGTTACAAAAACAACGGCCAAATAATAGTATAATTAAAAGACGCCAACCGGCGGACTTCTATGTTATGGAGAAAAAATAGTACAATAAATAGCAATACCTACTAATGGATCATATTGAACAAGAAAAATGTTAGGTCAGGTCATATGTCACAGGAAGTCTGAAACGGAAAAGAAAATTACTGGGGAAAGATGATGGGTGGGATGCAGGACTTAGGCAGGCACAACGATGTGACCCTGCATTCCGGCTCTAACCATCGCTTGGCTAGCCTTGCCAGTTTATCATAGAGTTGTTCCTGCATCCTGTTATATGTCCCCTTGTTCATTGCCTTAAAATCCCTTACTGGTAGCTAATTCCCGGGTCTGGGCACCAATGTGGTAAACTATCAATGGAAGTTAAATATTACTAAGCTATAATGAATCAAATAAAATCAATCTAAATTAAAACTACTCTATATCTAAATTGAATTCAATCTGAAACAAGCTAATTTATATCCAAAGGTCTCACATAATAAATGTATATATAGGGTAAGGTTATAAGGGTTAATATTAGCCAGGAATTAACTCACCAATAGTTCCATGTGGCAATGAGGCAAGGGAGAACGTTTTACCCAATATGGCGGTGGACAATGGGGAACGAGACTTCGGTCCCAAGACTCGAGTCAAGTTAAAGAAAGAATAAATGATTACATGGGAATGGACATGATTATTATAATTTATGCTTATCTATCAGTCAGTCATGATGTCGATGAGAGCGTTGTGATGGTGTAGCTGAGTGTATTGCTGTATGTGTATTGTGATTAGAGGCACAATAGCTCGATCAACTGAGGGCGGAAATTTAGATGTTAACTGGTTGGTGTTCGTGAAGGCTCTGGCGTACCTCAAAAGCACACCTTGCTGCCTTGGCAAACCGCCAGGAGCCCAAATTATCGTACCGCATTTAGGTTGCTCTATACGATAAATTATATTAATATATACGATAAATTCATATAAACTACATAAGACCATGGCAATATTGCTTAATAGCATATTAGGCCTTTTATAACTTAACTTATTTACAATCTTATAATATACGATCTACTCGTCCTACGTCGTGCTGTAGGAGAGATCGTGATGTCACAGAGACATACGAGATCACAAAAGAGTCATATTCTATCGTATTTATACGATACTTGTCTCTAATACAGTCTGATATTATTTTGTCACTTATACTAAATTAGTTCGTCTATAATTTGATATGGTGAGTTCGACATTTATGAAATATGATAATGTGGCTAATTACGGTTTACTTGGAGTGTTTATGTTGAAAACAACATATAATAAGCAATTATATATATTTTTAATCATCATTCAGTTACAGTTGGTTTCTATAAAACAAAATTATATTTTAGTGTAGTATTTGTCGAGATGTCGTAAGGAGCGAATGCTTCAATCACATCAAAACAATAAGATCGCATATAGAGTCACAGAAAAGGCTGATTAAAAGCTTTTCACGACTCTAAGCTTAGCAAGAAACAAGAAACACGACTCAAAGCTTAACTATTTGTAGGTAGGTTAGTAAATATACTTATTAGTTAATGTTCATAGATCTATTTAGCTATAAATTGTACCAAGAACGCGTGTGTTGTAAACTGCTGGGCTGGAGCAGCCCAGCTCCGAACGATCTCAAAATAGTAATTAAGAACATTTTCCTTCGTCGGTAGTAAGATATAAAACGACCTATTTTGGCACACTGCCTGTATCCCACGGCCTATAACGCAAGTCTTTATCAAAAAATGGACCCAACAACTGGTTATACAAGCTTAGCCATTTGAAGTCGACCGCCAAGGCGGGACCGGGGAAGTCACTCCGAGCGTAAAGTAAACAAAGCGACGCTACTTCCAGGAACGCAACCGAGTTGCCTTTATATTTCGTCTCATATTATCATTATTAAAGTGTCCCCATTGCTTTTTTAGTGTTTCGTACACCAGAAAAGGGTGTAGCTTGGTGTTGGATGCGTGGAAACCGAAAACAAAATATGTAGGCCTATTAAATCGTTGGCGGTACCTGTCAAATAGGTGTCCAGTAACTAAAATCGTACCTACTTTTCAACTCTATAGGAATGCAAAGGACTCAAATTCATTCGAAATAGGCCCTAATAATTTTAAATATATGAAGGATAAAATATTTACAACACTCACCTCAGTTGTCTAACATTTGAATCATGCCTTGTAACGAAGGCTGAGTGGCTGAAACTGTCACCAGAGTCCTGCCTCTCGGCTGGTGGCCACACCCCCAGAGTCCGTTAATCTTTGGTCTTGGCCGAGCTGACCAAAGACTACCAGACAATCTCGGGAGGCTGTCTGCTTCTGTCTGGTAATCTATGCCTCTTTGTGCCTTTGAAAAACGCGCTATAAGCTTACATAACCAGTTGTTGGGTCCATTTTTTGATAAAGACTTGCGTTATAGGCCGTGGGATACAGGACAGGGTTGAGGGGGGGGCTCTGCGGTCGCAGGACGATTCGACGGTGCGCCAGTTCGACGATGCCGTCGAACCGTCCAAGCTCGCGATCGTCGAAATGTCTCTGTCCGAACCGTCGAATCGTCCAATAATACTGGCCATCGTCTAATTGTACTTTTCAACCCCTTGGGGTTCATTTTTATTGTACTTTTCAACCCCTTGGGGTTCATTTTTATAATGGTTTATATTAATTATGAAATTTCCACAATACCTTCATAGCCTAAACTAGATTTTATGTGTACAAAAGTAAGACCATCGAAGCGTTCATTTGAAAGTTTTTAAGTTTCGAAATTGTGTGTAGGCTACGTGTGTGGGTTTGATTAAAACAATACAATTTCTTAATTTGAAGGCTTAACTGTTTCAAAATTATAGGCTACGTATGTGTGTGTTGGATTAGAAGATTTGAATATCTCAATTTAAAGACTTAGTCGTTTCGAAATTGTTTGTACGTGTGTGTGTGTGTGTGTGTGTGATTAGAACAATAAAATTTCTTGATTTGAAGGTTTAACTGTTTCGAAATTATACGTAGGGCGTATATGTGTGTTGGATTAGATTTGAATATCTCAATTTGAAGACAGTTGTTTCGAAATTGTTTGTACGTGTGTGTGTGTGATTAGAACAATAAAATGTCTTGATTTGAAGGTTTAACTGTTTCGAAATTATACGTAGGGCCTATATGTGTTGGATTAGAAGATTTGAATATCTCAATTTGAAGACTTAGTTGTTTCGAAATTGTTTGTACGTGTGTGTGTGTGTGTGTGTGATTAGAACAATAACATGTTTTGCTTTGAAGGTTTAACTTTCGAAATTTTGCATTTGATTAGAACAATTGATTGTTTTCAATTTTAAGACTAACGGTTTCGAAATTGTGCGTATGTGTGTCACTGTATGTGTAGGCTTATATAAGCTGGACATTGTTTTGAGTTATTAGCATAACGACAATGGACAACAACTGCTGCAAGTGTGAAAGACCTGTCCGTCCTCTCCAACATGCAGTGGAATGTGATGGCTGCAATAGGTGGCAACATAGGACTTGCGGTATCAACATATCCCAAGCTGACTACAGGAAAGCTGTGCGTGAGAAAATGAACATCATCTGGTTCTGTGAATCCTGTTCAACTTCCTTGCAGAATATGCCAACTACGGAGTTAGAAAATGTACGTCAAGACTCTCCACCTGCTAATCGTTTCAACTCCACAGCAACTTCCAATCTCAACTCCACTATGCAATTAAACTTATCTAAGATATCCGACGACCAACAGGAATGTCCAGATACGGCCCAGCTGCCCCTTCGAAGAGCCCCAAGTCTTTGAGGAATCTAACCTTGAAAATACTATACCTGTTCCTGACATTGGAAGTGGCAGTGAGGAAGAGACGTCAAATTTTGTTGTGGTGCCCAATGCTTCTAAACGAAATAGTGCACTCCTAGTGGAAAGGGGCTACACATATCATAAGGATGGGAAAATGAATAAAAAAGGACAACAAAGATGGAGGTGCACAGTACGGAATAAAGATACCAGATGCCTAGGATCCGTGATGCAGACTGGGACACTTTTCAGCCGAGGAGCACAGCCACACAAGTGCACGCCAAGTGACTGCGCCCTACCTGCTTCCCAGATAAAGTCTCACTTGCATGCAGAAGGGCGGGCACTTCCCTTTGTTTCAGGCTCTATGATTGTTAAAGAGGCCTTAGAGAAATACATTCCTTCTGATGCACCATGCACTTCTCTACCCAGCGTACCTTCCCTGATCCGCTCAGCCAACCGGTGCCGTCAGAAGCAAAGGCCAATTCATCCAAAGAGCCTGGAATTTGAGTGGGTTGAGGAAGCAATTCCTCATGATTTTAAGCAGGAGGACCTTAGAGTGGGATCAGCACGCCATGTAATATTTTTTACTGCATGCATACTGAATCTTCTCTCGGCAGCAAAAACTTGGTATGTGGATGCGACTTTCAAGACAGTGCAAAAACCTTTCTACCAGCTCTGGAGCATACATGCGTTTCTTAAGCAAAATTAAAATATAAAACAAGTTCCAATGGTGTTTGTACTCATGTCTCGCCGCTCTAAACTCTATTATAAAGCTGTGCTGGAATGTATAAAGTCTTCTCTATCACCTACATCATTAGGCTTACATTCAGTGGTGATGGACTTTGAGGCAGCAGTATGGTATGCATTTAAGGATGTATTCCCATCAATAACCTTACGAGGTTGCAATTTCCACTGGAACCAGGCAGTGTGGAGAAAAATAAAAGAGTATGGTCTACGAAATTTGTATAGACACAAGTCGAAATCTCGATTTTTTTTTTAAGAGAATTAATGTCGCTGCCTTTCCTGCCTGCAACACAAATAACTACTATGTTTGAATAATTTCAAAACTTGCTTGGGCCATCTCACCATCAAAGCTTTCATAAACTGTTAGAGTATATTGAAACCACATGGATATCTTCAGCCATATTTCCACCATCTTCTTGGTCTGTATTTGGCCACGCAGTAAGGACAAATAATGATGTAGAGGGTTGGCACCACGGACTAAACCAAATGTGTGCAGAGGCAGGAAATGACAACCACAATATAAATGTTTATGCATTAATTGAAGTCCTCCACAAGGAATGCCAGCAGGTTGCCACTCAACAGCAACTAATCACAGAAGAGAAAGTACAACGACACCAGCGAACTAAATTCAAAGAGTACCAAGCTAAAATCTTCGACATTTGGGCAGCTTTAAGTGACCAGTTAATCTCCCCTAGCCAACTCCTCCAACAAGTCTCGACTCTCCAGCAGTCCAAATGAAGAGGAAGAGGACTAGGCTAAATATATGTTCATGTGTCCATTTTTAATCAAATATGTGAGCTAGATGAGCCACTTGCGAGTTTCAGGCTATTTTAATTTTAATTTAATTTTGACGAATGTATTTTCATAAGATATTGTATGTGAGCTAGATGAGTCACTTGCGAGTTTCAGGCTATTTTAATTTTAATTTTAATTTTGACGAGTGTATTTTCATAAGATATTTTATGCTATTACAATACTATATACCCTGATTAGACTATCTTGGGATAATGAACTAGACTATTATATTGTATTTTTATTTTGACAAGTGAATGCTTATAAAGATATTTTATGCTATTCTATCTATATGCTCAGGCCCAATCCCCATTTTGGGGGTAGCCGACTCAAGACAGAGCAAGAACAGGGAAAAAACAACATAAAACAAAAAATAAACACAGATAAAAAACACAAACTCTCATACATCCAGGTCACCCAGGAGAAGACCCAGACACCAGGATTACCAAGGTCGCTCCAGCACTCCCCCGGCCCCTGACCACCCGGAGAGGTTCCGATCTCGGCAGGCAGACATGCAGCGGAGCCAAAGCCACAAGCCCTCCCACCACACCCTTCATATTAATCGTCTCCCCGGGCCAGGCGCCTGATGGACTATTATCTAGTCCAACTTGCACCCGACCCCTTACTCCAAATGACCACGTGTTCACTCAACTATTCACAAGCATTCTCCATTCACTCCTGTCCACCACCACTTCCCCTGCCTGATCTATAGTCATTCCTCTATCATCCAAAGCCTTTCTTACACAGTCTCTCCATCTCAATGGGGGTCTTCCTGCCCTTCTATCTCCCCTTGTACCTGACTTACATATTCTCTTGTAAGCCTTTCATCTCCCATTCGTTCAACATGACCATACCAGCTCAGCACCCTTCTGTCCACTCTGGCTGACAAATGTTCCTGCTGCCCCACTCTCCTACGTATCTCTTCATTCCTCAATCTGTCTCTACGAGTAACTCCACACATACTCCTCAAGCAGCTCATCTCCATCACATCCAGCCCTCTTTTCTCCTTTTTCTTCAGAGCCCATGTCTCAGCCCCATACATCACTGTTGGCACAACAATTCCTTGATACAGTGCACTTTTTACTTTCACTCCGAGATTTCTCGTCTTCCACATACTTCCCATTGCTCCGAAAACCTTCCTTCCTTCACACACTCTCTGTTTTACCTCACTTCCATACCTCCACTCCTGCTTATTGTTCCTCCTAGATATTTAAAATATTTGCTATTACAATACAATATCCCCTGATAAGCCAAGACTATCTTGGGACAGTGGACAGTGCAGGGGACACCACTGAATTAAAAAAAAAACGGACCGTGTTGCATACCTCCGTTGGTGGTCTGGAAATGCAACGATTATTATAATTTAAAACCAGCATTCCAGTTTTAGTAATTACATTATAAGGTACACGGTACTTTATGATGGTGGAAAGCTCTTTTATATTAGTGGGTCTGTTATAATGTATTAATGTCAGTATCGCAAAATAAGACGACATCGGGTGCAAATACCGTTCAGTGTTATTTACACGGTCGGGTGCAAATACCGTAGGCTAGAGTGTTATTTTCACGGTCGGGTGAAATTACATAGGCTACTATTTGTTTCTAATCTTACATAGGCCTAGGCTACTATTTGTTTTTAATCTTATTTGATAAGTATGGTTAATTACTTTTATGGGTTAATATACAGGAGACGCAACAACGTGTTTTTCAGGTATTTTATTTTTTGTGTTTTAGTCTAATCTAGTGATGAAATTGAATGGGAATTAAGCATTTACCCATTATCCATCAATCTAAAGACACGCCCCCCGATAGTGGGGAGGGCTATGAAGATCAGGGAAATTGAGGGGTAAAAAGCGTATAGAACACGATAATACACATTTGTAACCAAAATTTGGCTCGGGTTTTGTCAATTTCCAGACCCATAAAACCTGACTTTTTGAAAACCCGAGCCAAGTTTTGACGAAACTTGGCTCGGATTTAACTAATTTAAAAATGAAAATAACACAGTAACCTTATTAACATGTTGGCTCGGGTTTTGTAAATTTCCATACCCATATAACCCGACACTTCGAAAACACGAGCCAAGTTTTGACGAAACTTGGCTCGGATATTACTAATGTTCATGTTAAAATTACACAGTAACCCTAACAAAATCTTTGTTTGGGTTTTCATAGGGCTAACATTAGCCTAACCTAACGAAGTAAGAATGGGGTTAACATTAGCCTAACCTAACCTAGTAAGAATGGGGTTAACATTAGCCTAACCTAACCTAACCTAGTAAAAATGGGGTTAATATTAGCCTAACCTAACAACCTTACCTAACCAGGGCGGATGGCCAACCCCGAAAGGGGTTGAAATAGGGGAGCTATCCCCCCGCCAAAGGCGGCTTTCTAGGGCCTTTCCTAGCTGATGCTGAGAGGATTGGGTTCTAGTCATGTGGTGATGGGCTGGTCTATCAGAGTGAGAACTGAGCGAGCTCTGCCATACCCATAGCTTAGTCTGACTGTTCCTTTTACTTATATATTTTCTAGATCTCAAGTGACGGCGTCTCTTCCGTGGATTGACCTCCCAATCTACCAAGATTGGAAGCCAAAGCGTCACATTTTTTTTCCTTTGCCCCTCAACTTTCTCTTCATAATTGCTGAGGGGCACAGGGCCCTGGGTGGGTCTTTGGTTTCCCGGGCGTTTCCGCACCCTCCTCAGCTCCCCGCCATGGAGTGGCTTCGGTTACCCAGGCTTTATTGTGGTCGGCAGGGAGGGTTCTGTGGGGGCGCTCGGTTATGGCCTTGGCCTTGCTCGGGGCCTTGGGGCTGTTCGGCCAGGCAGCTTGGGGAACAACAACAACAACCTTACCTAACCTAACTTAGTAAGAATGGGGTTAACATTAGCCTAACCTAACCTAGTATTATGGGTGGGGCACCCCCACTGGTTGGGTACTGGCTGAAAACTTATTGTTTTACAGTAGGCCTAGGCCTATGTTTTTTTTTCCCCCCCCCTATAATACATTTCAGCTCTTAACCCGGGAACTGCAGGAAGACTCTTAAGAGTTCCCCCGGCGGACTGCGGGAAGACTCTTAAGAGTCAGAAAAAGAAAAAAATCAACTTTAACCCTCTCACCACGGAAGGGCTCTTGAACGCCCATAAAAAAGCATATAACAGGTACCCGGAAGGCCTCTTGAACGCCCAGTGGTTGAAAGCCTGTGAGCTTCGTGTGCGAGGCGTCGGTCCGACGCATGTAAACAACAGCCGGCTGGACCGACGCCCCGCATCTCCGGCCACAAGAAGGAGAGCGTCGCTTGTTCGTGTGTGCCTGTATGTTGTTGTTAAGTATCGAAAAGTGGTGTAAAGTGGCTGTTTTGGCCATAAAGTTATCTCCAATGAAATCATCATCACAGCTCAACCAGTTGACTTAGAGAGCTCTACTTAATGCCATTCTACAGGTAAATAACACAGCTACGCTTGGGGATGCGCGGGAATGCGGGAAGCAGTCTGATTAACGAATATACGGTAGCCTAGCCTAGACGTTTTTCGGCCAAAACACCCGGGTTTCGAGGAATATATATATAATACATAGCCGGGGCTGGAGGGTTAAACATCGAAAAAAAAAAAAAAAATTATTTTTGTATTGCCCCTGGGCCATGCAAAATATCACTCCTCTACCTCCCCTCCTTCCCCACTTTCCTCCCCTCCTTCAGTTATCACCTATTTTCCCTGTTATTCCCTTATTCTGAGGTATATTTTCGTGCTAACATTAGCGAGTTGCAAGCAGGGCATTGTCAACACTGTTAGCAAGCGAGTGCAAGAGAGAGAGAGAGAGTATCGATCGACTGTGTCTCAGTGGCCTTGGGGGAAATTGGCGGGAAAGCAGGTTGTCTCACCCATACATTATATACATTCAGTTGCTCTCTGACCCCTGACCTGTGCGGACGTCCCCAGTGACCGCTAGTGAACCTGTTTACCCTTAGTGAGGTCCTAGTGAACTTTCATAGTGATGGCTGTTGTTGATGAGTCTGCTGTCTCCTCCCATACTCTCCAGCTTTGTCTTGCTTTGCAAGAGAGACTGGAGAGTGTGGAGCAGGAGATTCAGTGTCTCAAAGATGAAAATTTGGCCTTGAGACTAGCTATGGCGGAGAAGAAGTGTGAGGCTACCGGAAGTGTTCCCAGGGATCGTGAAGCCCCTTGGAAAGTGGTGTCAACTAGTGCAACGGCCTGCAAGCTGAAAAGGCAGCCAGTCAAGACCCACAACAACTTCAGCACCTTGGCTGATGAGAGTGATGGCGATGAAGTGGCGATCATCGAGGCAGTGAGAGGGGAGGGGGGGAAGTCTGCTGCTGTTGCTGCAACAACTGCTGCTACACGCCGACAAAAGGAAAAAGCTAAGTCTGTTTTCATTGTCGGTGATTCATTGGTTAGATACCTTGGCAGGGCAACAAACACTCAGGTTGGTAAAGTTGTCTGCGTGCCTGGTGCCGGAGTCGGGAGGGTGGCTGAGAAGATAGATGCTGTCATGGAAGTGAGTGGGGAGGACCCCATCATCTTCCTCAACGCAGGGAGCAACGACATATGGAGATGCAGGACTGAGGAGTTGCTCTCCAAGTATCAGGAAATGTTGGAGAGGATCAAGGAAAAAGGTGGAGTTCCTGTGGTAAGCAGTATCCTGCCTAGAAGAGGGGTAAGGAAGGAATGGTCCTCCAGGGCTATTGGTGTAAATAGCCGGCTGGAGAAGTATTGTAAGGCAAATACTATTCCATTCCTGGATAACTGGTCCCTCTTTTATGGTAAGGATGAACTGTATGCCCAGGATGGAGTACATCTCTCTCGACTAGGAGTTTCGACCTTGGCCAGCTCACTCGACAAGATTGTTGCGGGGTTTCGTTAAAAAAACCTGGGTGTGTAAGTAAAATACTGTCTCCATATGGAGCAGGTACTTCATGTGACAAACCAGTGAGTAAAATAGAAATAATCAGTCAAGATAGTGCGGATATAGTGATGTGTAATAGTAGTATCGATAACACTACACATGTAACTGATAGTAAAGATGAGAATACTGGAGTAGAATTTCCGTCTAGAGCTAGTAGTTCAACAGGAAATAATAAGTTAGCTAAACACAATAGAAAATTAATTGCAAATAAAAGTAATAGGTTGAGGGTATATTATACAAATTGTAGGAGTTTATGTAACAAAATGAACGAACTTAGAGCACTCGTTAGCACAGAAAATATAGACATAATAGCGCTAACTGAAACGTGGATTAATACAGAATCTAGGCATTTTTTAGCAGAATTTGATATTCCAGGATATAGTTTGTTTAAATATGACCGAACAAGTAGGAGGGGCGGGGGTATAGCAGTGTTTGTCAGGAGTACATTAAAAAGCTGTATTAAATCAGGTATTAGACTAAATAATGATAATGAAAGTGTTTGGGTAGAAGTTAACGAAGGTAGTGAGACCATAGTTATTGGAGTTATATATAGACCGCCTAATATGAGTAGAAATGGCGGAAAATCGTTATGGGAGGAAATTAAAATAGCATCAAGGTTTAGCAATGTGTGCATTATGGGGGATTTTAATTTTCCGAACATTGATTGGCAGCACCAAATAGGCGACTCCGATTCAGTAGAGTTTATAGAGGTAGTACAAGATAGTTTTTTATTTCAATTCATAGATACGCCGACTAGAGGTATTAATATTCTTGATTTAGTTTTCAGTAACAATGAACATATGATAAATAATGTAGAGATTGGTGACCACCTAGGAAATAGCGATCATAAATCTATTTATTTTAATATACAATGGACAGGGAATGCTAAAGAGAATACGACAATTATCCCAGATTTCAGAAAAGCCGATTATGGTGGGCTAAGAAGAGACTTAAGGGTGGACCCTATTGTTAAGCGATTAAGTCAGGATATGCCAGAGTTAAACTTGCCACCTACATATAACCAGTTTATTGCTTCACTCCACAATGCTCAAAATAAATATATCCCTAAAAGAAGATTTAGATCGACGCAGAACCAACCAAAATGGATGACTAATAAGCTAATAGATCTTATAGGAAAAAAGAAAGGAATATATCGAAAAATAAAGAAAGGTGAAAATCATTTACATATATACTATCAGACTCTATCAAGACAGGTCAAAGGAAATCAGGAAAGCAAAAAGAAATTATGAAATAAGGATAGCCAGCGACTCAAAAAATAACCCTAAAGCTTTTTACCAACTATATAAATCTAAAGTTAGAGATGAAATAGGCCCCCTAAAAACTTCAATAGGAGAAATAACAGAAAATGATTTAGAAATGTGCAGTACATTAAATAGTCAGTTTCTTTCCGTTTTCACTAATGAAAATTTGGCACAGATTCCAGAAGTCAATATGGTATATAGTGATAGTATAGAAAATATGTTAAGTACAGTTAGTATAAGTAGAAATGATGTGCTTAAGGAAATTGACAGACTGAAACCTCAAAAATCGCCTGGTCCTGACGAGGTATATGCTAGAGTATTAAAAGAATGCAGAGATGAGTTAAGTAGTCCATTAGCATTTATATTTAACAAGTCATTAGAAACAGGTTTAGTTCCAGAAGCTTGGAAGCTTGCAAATGTAGTTCCGATCTTCAAAAAAGGTGATAAATCGATAGCATCCAATTACCGTCCCATTAGTCTCACATCAATCATAGGAAAGTTGCTAGAGTCTATTATTGCTAGGAAAATTAGAAGCCACTTAGTAAAATTTAACTTAATAAATTCTTCTCAGCATGGATTCACTCAGGGACGTTCTTGCCTTACTAATTTGCTTAGCTTTTTCTCAGAGGTATATGAAGCAGTAGATAGTGACAAGTCATATGATATTATATATTTAGATTTCAGTAAAGCTTTCGACAGAGTCCCTCATGAGAGATTGATGAGAAAGGTTGAGGCACATGGAATAGGAGGGTCGTTGTTGGGATGGATTAGGTCATGGCTAATTGGTAGGAAACAGAGAGTCAGCATAAATGGTACCAAGTCAGAGTGGGGAGCAGTAAAAAGTGGTGTCCCCCAGGGATCGGTATTAGGTCCCCTGTTGTTTCTTATATACATAAATGACCTAGATTTAGGTATAACTAGTAGGATAAGTAAATTCGCAGACGATACTAAAATGGGGAGATCAATTGATTCAGATAGCGATATAGAGTGCCTCCAAAGGGATCTAGATACCTTACATGAATGGTCAGTAAATTGGCAGATGAAGTTTAACATTGACAAATGCAAGGTATTAAAGATAGGGAAGATGCAAACAAATGTTAAATATAAACTAGCTAATTTAGAATTAGAAAATTCAGACTGCGAGAAAGATCTAGGTGTGTTTGTTAGCAATGATTTGAAGCCTAGAAAACAGTGTATAAGCGTTCGTAATAAGGCAAACAGGATTCTCGGGTTCATCTCTAGGAGTGTGAGTAACAGAACTGCTGATGTTATCTTAAAACTTTACTTGTCATTAGTGAGACCCCATATGGATTATGCTGTCCAATTTTGGTGTCCTTATTACAGAATGGACATAGATTCATTGGAGAGAATTCAGCGTAGAATGACAAAAATGATCCATAATATTAGAAATTTTCCGTATGAAGAAAGGTTGAAGAAATTAGGTTTACATTCGTTAGAGAGATGCAGAGTTAGAGGGGATATGATAGAGGTGTTCAAGTGGGTTAGTGGGATTAACAAAGGGGACATGACAAATGTACTAAAGCTCAGTGATAGCGAAAGAACTCGTACCAATGGTTTCAAATTAGATAAATTTCGTTTCAGAAAAGATATAGGCAAATATTGGTTTGGTAACAGAGTTGTAGATGGGTGGAATAGGCTACCAAGTGATATAGTGGGATCAAGAACGATAGGAGCTTTAAGAAAAAATTGGATAAGCATATGGACGAGAAGGGTTGGGTGTGAAGGGGGATCAGCCGGGTTGGGCCAATCAGCGCTCTGCAGACCCCCGTAATCCTGCGTTAATCTCTAACCGGTTTGGTAAGATGATCCTCAGGGTATTAGAGTGTTGAGCCTATAATTGGGCTTTGTAATTGGGGTTGTGTGGGACAGGGATCTGCCTTGCTTAGGCCAATCGGCTTTCTGCAGACTCCCATTTTCTTATGTTCTTATGTTCTTATAACTCGCGGCCTGTATCTCCGATTTTGACCATCCAAACGCTGTTTTCACTAGTTTTATTGTTGTTTCAGGTTAATACCTTTATAGTCAACCCATAATAGGCGCGTATGGATAAGTATTAATGCTATATATGGTAAAATGAATATTTTAGTGATGGAAACAGCTCAACCTCAACAGCTCGACACCTCTGCACAGGCAGAGGTGTCTAATTACCCCCATGCGCACTTCTTAGGTTAATGACATATATAGCAATGATGTATAAAATTATGCTCTACCGGACCTATTAGGCCTAAAAAGATCGATGGGCTAACTGTCGGTCCAAAACATCAGTATAACCAACTAGCCCTTGCATGCCAGTTTAAACCTAGCCTATGCGAACAAATCTTTTACTTTATGTTACTTTGCGATCACCCATTAAGATTCCCGAGCTAGCTGTGGTCCATCTCCTTTATATTGTCCCAACCAACCAACTAACCTTAACCCGGGAACTGCGGGAAGACTCTTTAAGAGTTCCCCGGCGGACTGCGAGAAGACTCTTAAGAGTCAGAGAAAAAAAAAATCAACTTTAACCGGTACAGCCCCAGCGACGCGTCGGCGATGTATGTAACGCACAGCCCCAGAGACGCGCCTGACGCGTCACCCTAATTGCGCCGACCGTAACCTCAGGTGTAGCCACTCAAGAGGGCTCAGATTTGTATGGGAACTGTGTACGTATCCCACACAACCGTGCCGATGGTTGAAAACTCTCAAAGTCCACGTGCGTGCGCGCGAGCGCGCAATAACCTGTTTTTTTGGGATAATTGCCTTCAATTTTTTACTCTTGTAAAATCCGTTTTCGGGGGCTCTGTAGGACCATTTTTTAAGCTTTTTGAGCAGTTTTTCCTTCATTCCTAACCCACTCGCTATTGTTTCTGGAATAAAACAATTTTTTTAAAACCGGCCGGGTTCTGGTGCGCAAAAATTACAAAACTAGCCGGGGCTCCACGGGTTAAACATCGGAAAAAAAAAAAAAAAATTGCCCCTGGGCCATGCAAAATATCACTCCTCTACCTCCCCTCCTTCAGTTATCACTTATTTTCCCTGTTATTCCCTTATTCTGAGGTATATTTTCGTGCTAACATTAGCGAGTTGCAAGCAGGGCATTGTCATCACTGGTAGCAAGCGAGTGCAAGAGAGAGAGAGAGAGTATCTATCGACTGTGTCTCAGTGGCCTTGGGGGAAATTGGCGGGAAAGCAGGTTGCCTCACCCATACATTATATAACTCGCGGCCTGTATCTCCGATTTTGACCATCCAAACGCTGTTTTCACTAGTTTTATTGTTGTTTCAGGTTAATATCTTTATAATCAACCCATAATAGGCGCATATGGATAAGTATTAATGCTATATATGGTAAAATGAATATTTTAGTGATGGAAACAGCTCAAATACGTCAGCACAGGCGGAAGTTTCTAATTACCCCCATGCGCACTTCTTAGGTTAATGAACAGAGGAGCTACTGGGCTGCCTGGCTGGCCGCTGGAGGCTCGATCACCACTCATCTTGGTCAACAGCTGGTGGATTTTTGTTTCGAATTTTTCCATGTAAAACAAGTGTATGTGCATTTCAAAACTAGCTGTCCTCGTCAGCTGTATTTTGAACACTGGTTATTGCACTTTGGACAGTTTACACTTATTGGAAGGCGAAAATGTCTTAAGCAGCCTCAGTGTTTTTAGAGACGGTGGAAAAAGCTTTGATCGGCTCACACCCTCTACACAAGCTGGCCAGAATCAAACTGATAGCTTATATCCCGGGCCACCTATTTTCCAAATCGTGGCATCACCTGATTGGTCGATAGACATCACGTGTCAGTGAACTCGAGTACTCTTGGCATGAATGAGGTAGGGTGATTACTTTGGCCACGACGCCACCAGTATAGTTAATTGCATTCGCCACCAGATGTCTCAGTTGTTGACTGACAGTCACGCAAAACAGCTCTCCCAGAAGACGAAAAAGAAGAAGTGTAAACAAACCCTTAAAACGTAAATATCCACATAGCCTAATATGTATTAGGCTATGTTAGTTTCCTGGGAATTAGCCTACACCTACATCAAAAATTTGGAAAAAATTGCTTAGGCCTAATCACATGCTATTGAGCTTAATTTTTTACCAATATTGTAGCGCCTCCTGAATATTGACCCTTTTATGCATTGAATAAAATATGAAAGTATTTTGTTTAGCCTAATACGTCCTTATCCAAGCCGATAAATTTAGAACTACGAAATGAAAAGCCTGATAAATATAACCCATTTTCAATATATCTGTAAATATATAATTACTATTAGCTAATATCTATTAAACAAGAATATTATATATAGGCCGGTTTAATTCTAGTTTCGCTTTCACAGCATACTCATAAATTTCTATGGCTACTTTAGAGTTGTCATATACCATACTTAATTCCTATATAGGCCTATGTCCAAAGCGGCGGAAATGCATTAGGCCTATAAGGAATTATAGCTACTGTAAAAAAAAAAAAAAAATATCTCCCCATATGCAGCACCATAGCTATTACATAATACTAGGTTAGGTTAGGTAAGGTTGTTAGGTTAGGCTAATGTCGTTAATGTAGTTTATTATCATTATATTACGTCTTTTACCCAGCAATTTCCCTGATCTTCATAGTTGGTCGGGAAGCTATGCCTTTACAACGGCGCCTCCCTTTTGTCGCTGTGTACGTGAAACTAGAATTTACAATTGAAATACAATTGAAAAAACACTAGGCCTATACAAATAAAAGAAATTTCGACGGAGGTTTGACGGTACCGTCGAACCGTCCAATTAGCGCCGTCGAAACATCCTGTATTCATCTCTGCCCCCTTCACCCCCCCGTGAATTATAATAATCGTCATATATGTGGCCAGCAGGGGGCAAGTAAAACAGCTGGCCGTAGTAACCTCGAGCGTCATGGGTAAACAAACTGCGACGACGGACTCCCGCCGCCGATTTTCGGCACAAACGCGCCGTTTTATTCTCGTCGAAAACCACATTTAAAAAGTTATTATATAGTTTTCAATACTAGGCTATTACCGGACCAGAAAAAGGTGTAGCTTGGTGTTGGATGCGTGGAAACCGAAAACAAATCTGTATTAAATCCTCGGTGGTACCTGTCAAATAGGTGTCTAGTAACTAAAATCGTACCGGATATTTTAACGGGACCATAGGTAAACATTTATCCAATAACATTTTGCAAAGCTTTAGGCTACCACCAATTTTCCGCAGGTAGGCTTAGTAACCTAGCCTAGGCCTAACGCTTGTTTTTCTTCAAAATTCTACCTTTTGCCCCTCTGGCCAACATTAGGCTAGCCTATATACGGTACAGTTTTAAACCACACGGAATAACAAGACAGAGTTTCGTCTAATGCCATCACCATATATTACTGACTATCATTCCTTACCTGAACCATGTTGACTGTGAAATCGGTGGCGTTTTGGGAGGACGAATACCACGCTCCTTGGTTGCGTATTAGCGCATGCGCACTGAGACGTTATGGCTCTGGTCTTTCTATGGCACTCTGGCACCTGACACCGGGCCTCCAGGCTCTCGTCGCTGTCTGATATTGTTCACTATGTATTCATGGATACACTGATGTATAATAGATGCAGTTATTTGCTGTAAGTCACTGTAAATAGTCTGATAACAACACCACGATCACCCGCAATGTTGATCCTTCCCGAGTATCCACTAGACTATTGTTTTAGTAGGGAACTCGCCCCCATGAATCCCCAGTAGCCAATGGGAGCGCGCGACGGGTAAGCCCTGAGTTCTCATTGGCTAGCTTACCATCCCCCACACACGTAAAGAATGAGAGCGCGGGAGAAGGACTTTGTCGGGTTACGAGGACAACTCGGCTCAGACAGCTCGGCCCACTTTTGGACAACTCGGCCACGACGGCGAGAAAACTTGGCCCATTATTTGAGACAGCTCGGCCCCATGTTTGCTATGGGGCAATTTGAATTTGACGAGACCAGTCAGGATATAGGATGGGGAGAGCTAAGTGGAAGGTTTATGGCGTGTGTGTAATGTGGGCGAAATGTTCGTTTATTGTAGGCCTATAATTATGTCATAGGCTAGTTCTCTCGATTCATAATGTGTAGGTTAGGTTAATTACGAGTTGTCTCGTAATTAACACTGGGCCGAGCTGTCTCGTTTTTACTGGGCCGAGCTGTCTCGCCGTGGGCTGAGCTGTCCTGGCCGAGCTGTCCCGTGGACCGAGTAGTCTAGCATTCGTTAAAAAACAATAATTGGCTAACATATTATAGACAAAATATATTCGAAAAGTAATAACAACGACGAACAGTCTTTTAATAGGTTCACATGTTAAAAAACAATAATTGGCAAACGTATCGTTTCAAAGCTTAGGATACTGCATCGTTTTGAAATTTTGAATATTGAACTATAGCTGCGTTTTCTGTTACCCCAAACACGGTTCAGTACTCAGTCCTTAGATATGGAGGTGAGCAGTTGGGTTGTGTATTTTTGCATGCCTTCCTCAGGTTTTCCTGAGGTCCTATGCTAAATTATTCTTGATTCAGGGGTCAATGAACTCGGGGTTATAGGGGTATTGAGAAAAGAGGAACAATTGTTGTTGTGAGGTACATATACATTCTAGCCTTGGAATTCAGGTATTATAACATGGGCCTGGTTCCAAGGTATTATTACCATGTTCATTGGGGAAACTGGAAGGTCCTGGAGTGCTGTGAAAAATGGAAAACACTTAAGGCTTATAATGCAACAACTGTGTTGCAGGTCTTCTAATTATCTTAGTACATATATATAGATGATTGTGCTTGTATCATCGGGAACATAGGTTTGTCAGGCACTGTTCAGGCCCATTTGTCCCTGTAATATTCTGGGCGCTGGTGAGTAGATTGCATAAAAATATTCTCTGAGTAATCTAAATCTTGGTGGAGGTGATGGAGAAATGTCCTTTTTGATAGTGAGGACCAGGGGGAGGGGCCTGAAGGATTAGTGGGAGGGTCCTTAGTCCTTAACCTAAGACGTGCGCATGGGGGGTATGAGACACCACACTCCTGTGCGTGCGTATTTGAGCTGTTCCCACCACTAACATCGTTATTTTACCATAAATAGCATTAATACTTATCCATATGCGCCTATTATAGGTTGATTATAAAGGTATTAACCTGTTACAACAATAAAACAAGTGGAAACAGTGTTTGGATGGTCAAAATCGGCGATACAGGCCGGGAGTTACATAATGTATGGCTGAGGCAACCTCCCTGCCCTGCTCCCCTCCCCTTGTCTGGAGAGACACTGTTACACAATAGTCTCTCTCTCGCTCTTTCCCACGCTTGGTAAGTGATGACAACGCCCTGCTACCAACTCGCTAATGTTAGCACGAAAATAGACCACAGAATAAGGGAATAACAGGGAAAATAGGTGATAACTGAAGGAGGGGAGGAAAGTGGGGAAAGAGGGGAGGTGGAGGAGTGATATTTGGCATGGCCCAGGGGCAAAAAAAAAAAAAAAAATATATATATATATATTTTATTTTGGGTGTTTTAAATGGATTTTTTTTCCCTGACTCTTATTAAGAGTCTTCCCGCAGTCCGCCGGGGGAACTCTTAAGAGTCTCCCGGCAGTTCCCGGGTTAATGACCAGGAGGCGGTCTTCCGTTTTCTTTGAGGACTGCCGGTGTGAGAGAAAACTGCTGGGCATGACCAACTTAGGTATATTTAGTTGTGGTCGGAGGGAGGACTCTAGTAGATGTCCTCGCTGTCTTCTCTGGTGCTTAGATGTGGAATGTGTGGTGTATGTACCCTTGGTTCTGGCATACATTCTGCATCTCAAAAGGTTTAAGACATTTAGATAAATCTAGTTTTATATTTATAAAGGGCGAATATGCTACAAAATAAACAAACAAAAACAGCTTCAATAATCATACTCATGGCTGCTAACAGTAGGCTATATAACGCATAATCTTGGTAGCCTATATTTCTTTTTGTCCTATAAAATATTCTGGTTAGTTCCCAAAGCGACCATTCTCCATCTGGTGGTCACCCCAAGAAGCTTGTGTGTGGCACTTCTAATTTGGGCGCTGATTTTCTGTTTTTTTAAGTCAGATATGGCGCGTCTTGAGCAGGAGCGTTTCATCCTACTCCCCCCACTGATTCCCTATAGGCTATAATTTAGTCAATGCACACATTCTTTATTATTTGTTTGATAATGATGATGATGTTTATAATTTATTTATATAATTCATGGTAAAACTGTTGGTATCTTTTTGCATGATATATAAATGTGTTCATAATATTAATTACAGAAAACGTAGTAATCAAAGAAAACTTTAAAAGAAGGATACCTGTAATTTATTTCAGAGCGCACGGACAATGACATAATGTAGCACAATAAATCAATAATTATCCCCATACAAAACCTAACTCCACTGACCACCGCACCATATCTTTGCTGTCATGTATTTGCATAAAATCATATAATTTTAGCCAGAATCAAAGGTAAAAAGGCGGTTGGGTGTGAGAGGGATCTGCTTTGTGTGGTGACTCCCATTTTCTTACGTTTCTGTCATGGGGCTGAAGGGTTAAGGGGGGATGGGCGTAGCTATACTATAGGCTATTCATTTGCTCATATATGTATCTATTTGCTATTTTTTAGTTTCCTTCGTAGACCTCCATCAAGCTTATAAAAACACCCGTCCAAGACCTTCAAGCTAAATTTGTAAATTTTTCGATAGAAAAATGTCCCGGCCGAAGGCCAATTCCTCTTAACGGCCAAAGGCCGATTCCTCTTAAATTACAGGCACCCCGACACCAGAGCTAGTGCTCCCAATACAGTGTAGGCCTACTAAGCGCGCTCGGCCAGTGACCGTAGTGTGTTTGTATGTAAAAATAGGCCTATGTGTGTGTATAACTGCATGTGTACGTGAACATAATTATGTCATATGCAACACAATTAGATAGTCATATGGACGAGATGGGTTGGGTGTTAGGGGGATTTGCCGGGTGTGGGCCAATTAATCGGCGCACTGCAGACCCCTGTTTTCTGACGTCTGACCGTTTTGGTGAGGTCAGTCCTCATGTTGTTAGTGGGCTGGGCCTATAATTAGGGTTGGGTATGAGAGGGACCTGCCTTGTGTGGGCCAATCGGCTTTCTGAAGACTCCTATTTTCTTATGTTCTTAAGATGTGTGTGTGTGTGTGTACACTTTGCGTATAAGAAATAACTATTAGTTGGTTGAGAGTGGGTGAGTGAGATAAGGTATTTAAGTGCTTGATAGTGTGCGTGTGTATGTGAAAGTTAAGTTAATTAACATAATTGACCCAACTCAAATATATATATATATATATATATATATATATATATATATATATATATATATATATATACTGTATATATATGTATAGATAGATAGATACATAGATATTCATTTCATATACTCTCAGCCGGGCTCGAACCTCCAACATTTAGAACGAGTGTCCAAGCTTTTATCCCCTACACCAAGATTTGGATTAAAGCTTGGACACTCGTTCTTAATGTCGCAGGATCAAGTCCAACTGGGAGTACATAAAAATGTATTAGCTCATATATATATATATATATATATATAACCGGTAACTTAATTGAGTACTTTATCCTTATCAACTCGAGAAAGGTGGTTTGTAAGTGAGGATAAGATGTGGAATAGCCTTGAGTTTTACAATATTAAGATAGATATGAAATATTTACTCTATATATTATTTAATGAATTGGCTAAATATACAATATTTGTTAGTTATTTTGCTAATTAAATTACATGTCTTACTTTAATCGTCACACATACACACATAGTTTTATACAATCACAAATCGCAAGGCTATAACCATATATTTATTGTGCATTAACGTAAGACTCGATCGAGGCTCATTTGCGGTGCGGTCCAATCTGCAAGGCAGATAGCATATAAGAAAGGCCTGCTGTATTTATTACCCTCCCGTACTATTGCAGTGCGGTCCAATCTGTATGGCCGGTAGTGTATAAGAAAAGACTGCTGTGTGTATTACCCTCCCGTACTAGACTGGGGTACTAACCTGCTGCTACTGAACGGTACATACTGGTGGCCATACGTGCGGATTAGTTCAGCTCCCACAACTTAGAACTCATTTACGTAGTGGGACACTTAATTGTTATTACAGGCAGCAATAAGTTAAATCATAATTCTACACAACAGTGATTGAGGTCTATTTAGCTTCAATACAAACAATTTGCAATAATTTATGGTTAGCGGACAAATGAGCCGCATTTTCCTTTACCATCACTATCTCTGATAGACTGGAAATGGTGTCGTATTTCACACCCAAATGCCATAAAAGGATGTCCAATCAAGCCAACTCAACTCTAACGGGAAGGATGAAGATAAGGAGAAAAATGTTTGGTGATCCTAGCTTTAAAACTATCAAGAGTGGGACTGTTAACTATATGAGATGGAAGGTGATTCCACTTTTGGATGCTGTGGGGAAAAAATGAGTACCCAAACATGTCGGTGCTTGCCTGGTATGTGTGGTGTGTGGTATTTTCGGTTGTGGCTGCCTCTTGTGGATCGTATGTTTGTAAGGTGTAAATATGTCTTTGTCTATGTCTACTAGATTGTTTGTGATTTTGTATAGCATTTGTTGTCTGTGTATTTGTCTTCTTGTTGCAAGTGTGTCTAATTTAATGTCTTGTTTAAGCAAAGTGACCGATGTAGTGTGTCTGTAATCACGTCTGATCCATCTTGCCGCCTTATTTTGTATGGCTTTAATTTTTTGATGTTGTTGTGAGTGTGTGGATCCCAGACGGTGTCGCAGTATTCAATGTGTGGTCGAACTAGTGTTTTAAAAGCTAAAATTTTGATGTCTGCGTTGCACCTCCTTAGGTTCCTGCGCAGGAACCCCAGGGCTATGTTGGTTTTTGCCCTGACGCTATTCACATGTGTGCTCCACCTCATGTCTGCTGAGAGGTGGACTCCCAAATACTTATGTGAATGGACTGTATCAAGGTTGGTATTATGGAGTTTATAGGCAAAGGGGACAGGTTTCTTGGAGCAGGTAAAACATATGTGGTGGCATTTGTCTGGTCTGAAGGTCATCTGCCACTAATTAGCTTCCCAGTCTTCAAGGGCTGTCAAGTCGTCTTGAAGTCGAAGGCAATCGTCCCTATCAACTATTGGTCAGTATACTAAGATATCGTCTGCAAAAAGTCTAGTAGTAGAAGTTAAAGATGATGGAAGGTCATTGATGTATGAGTGAAAAAGAAGGGGACCAAGAACGGTGCCTTGGGGTACCCCCGAAGTTACAGGAACTGAAGATGAGTGGGAGCCATCGAGAACAACACGTTGTTCGATTGGTTAGGAAAGTCTTAATCCAGTGAATTGGATTCCATAGTAATTAAGTAACACCCCGTTCTTAACATTAATCATCAATTACAAACCCCAATGCACTTGAATAAACTAATGAAAGCATATTGTCCTCCTGGGATTCGAACTCTGGACACCACACCCAGAACATAGGCATATAAACCATTACACCACCAACACAGTTAAAGTTTGAATACACGATCACGATTAATATCCATTTTCGAATTTTGGATATCAATCTAATCATATACTCGACCCAACTGCATTATGGAAAGCGTAATGTTTTAGTGAGAGGAAAGAAAAGTGAATGAGGCCAAGATCGCTAAGGATCGGCCTCGCTAGACATTAGTTCCTGAACCTATAGAATAAGTAACACCCCGTTCTTAACATTAATCATCAATTACAAACCCCAATGCACTTGAATAAACTAATGAAAGCATATGGTCCTCCCGGGATTCGAACTCGGGACACCACACCCAGAACATAAGCATCTAAACCATTACACCACCAACCCAGTTTTGCAAACAGTCTACGGTGGGGGACTTTGTCGAAGGCTTTGGCGAAGTCTAGGACTATGGTGTCAACTTGTTTGATTTTAGGGTCATTTAGGAACTGTGATATGTCATGAGTCGTTACAAGTAATTGCGTCTCGCACAAGTGTTTGGGCCGAAAGCCGTGCTGTGAGTCAGTCAGTATATATTTTGGTTGTTAAAATGGTCCATTATATAATATGTCTATGGAAGATGTGGATTAAAATTGTGCAAAGAACCGAGGTTAAAGAAACAGGCCTATAGGTAGCGTTCATCTCCGGATTTAAAAATGGGGGTCACGTTCGCCAAAAGCCAGTCGTATGGTCCTAGTGTAGCCTACTGTCTGATGGCGTTAATGGGCTTCGAAATGCAAGAGTTGAAATACAAAAAAAAAAACGTCACCGGTACTGAACGGGTTAATTAACTGAAATTATATGACTATAGCACTGTTGCCAAACGACAGAGTGCCACAGGCTTCCAGGTATACTCTTATATGTCTAAGGATAGAGATGGTGTGGACTGTGTTCCCAAATGGAACTCAAGCTTATAGCAAGGAGGGTCTTAAGGAGCCTTAAGACGTTGTATGGACTTTTACCAGGAAGTGAATAGTGTCACTATCTATAGTTTTGGGTGAGAGATGATTTTTCCCACTGGGGTCTATCTTGAGGTCTCTCAGCTGTCTTGGGTTGAGATTGAAGGCTGGTGTCTTTACTAGGCTCGTGGCCCACATCTCTGGATCAGCTTCTTGTGTGATTTCTTCTCAGACTTGCGTTAGGACTCAGGAGATAAGTTGGTTACCATAGGAGTCCTTTATCCCAAAGCCAAACATTCACCTCGCTACCAACTGAGTGGGAGTTAGTTTCCCCAGATCGGCCTGGTACATGAGCTGCAGCCAGCACCGAACAAAGGCTGAATCAGCTATTGAGTCAAAGGATTGCAGAGTCACTTCCTGGGTGCAGCCCTGAACTAATTCCTTTGATCGGTCTAAGAAAACGATCAACTTGTGCCAAGCCCCGAACAATGGCAGAGCCGCAGAGGGAGTATTGACTTTGGTAGATTGATAGCAGTGTGTAGAATTAGGTTTTTACACCATGCCCGAAGGGAGGTTCTGGAGCTCCGATCTTACTTTCAACCATCTTGACAATTTTACCCACACACCTCTACTTCGTTTGATGCGAAAATAGCCTCCCGAAAACATACCCAGGGCGGGAATCAAACCAGGGAACCTTGGGTACAAGGCAGACACCTTACCAGTTAGACTAATAAAGATATCTCACTTGGCCTGGTCGGCTCAAGTATATTTCCGCATCTTGTTTAGTTTAGGCTAACCTATTTTTACTGATTTTACATCACTTCACCGTCCGGGTAGCGAGGGCTCCGAACGAACAGAAAGGAACAAGCCAGAGCCGAAACGACCGTGAGTCTGTCAGAGAGACTGGTAGGGAGTGGTGAGTCAGCCCAAGCTGAACATGCCCACACGCACATTAACGGCCCAGCTAGCAACTCGCGGGAGAGCTGGCGACTCCTCCATACACAACACAGCCTTTGATGCGAGTCTCGCAGCACTCCCTGTTCCTTATCCTATTTTTACTGGCTCTACAGGTGGTATTGGTTCCAGCGACGACGTCCCTGTCAAGGTTGTTCTCGGCAAAAAAAGAGCCAGGTGGTAGCCACTTAGGTGGCGGAAGCTGTGGGGCAGGGCCTCGTGAGGGTCATGGAGCTGATTAATGCTATTATAAAGGAAAACAACATTCCTGATGCATGGTAGAAAAGTGTGATAGTAAATATATACACAGAAAGGCAAGGGTGACTCCTTAGACAGGGGTAATTATAGGGGTTTGAAAATGCTCGATCAAGTCATGAAAGTCAGCGAAAGGGTCTTTGAATGCATGATTAGGGAAAGTGTTGCCATCAGCGACATGCAGTTTGGATTTATGCCGGGATGTGGCACAACTGCTGCTATCTTCATTCTTAGGCAACTGCAAGAGAGGTTCTTAGAGAAAATCAGGGAGTTATACCTAGTTTTTGTAAACCTGGAGAAGGCCTTTGACCGGGTGCCCAGGGAAGTAATGCATTGGGCTATGAGAAAACTCGGAGCATAGAAGAGTGGCTAGTGCGTGTGATAATGAGAATGTATGAAGGGTCACGGACAGCAGTTAGAGTGAATGGGGGGCTGAGCGAAGAGTTCCCTGTGAAAGTTGGAGGTCACCAAGGTTGAGTGCTGAGCCCATTACTGTTTGTGATGGTCCTCGAGACTTTAGGACAGGACTTCCATGGGAGCTGTTGTATGCAGACGATCTAGTTCTTATCGCAGATAGTGTGCAGGAAGCAGAGGCAAAGTTCAAAAGATGGAGGGAGGGTATGGCAAATAAGGGCCTAAGAGTTAACATAGATAAAACAAAGGTCATGATTAGTGGAGTAGGGCGTGGAACTATGGAAAGCGGCGAATATCCATGCGCAGTATGTGGGAAGGATGTGGGAAGTAACTCAATCCAATGTTGTGTCTGTAATGACTGGGTACACATGAGAAGTAGTGGAGCTACAGGACCTTTGACAAGAATCGTAGATTTTGAATGTGCAGTGTGTAAGGGAGATCTTGTGTTAAATGAACCACCTGTTAGTGTTCATTTCGACAATGTAACGGTGGAATGTGTGAATAAGTTCTGCTACCTAGGCGATACAGTTTTCACCGGAGGTGGCGCTGAATCTGGCTCCATTGCTAGAGTTAGAAGTGGCTGGGGAAAGTTTAGAGAGCTGCTGCCACTCCTATCCATGAGAGGGCTCCCACCCCACCTTAAAGGGAAGGTGTATACCTCATGCGTTAGGAGTGCGATGACCTATGCCTCAGAGACGTGGCCGGTTAAAGCGGAGGATATAGATAGAATAGAACGGAATGAGAAGAGAATGGCGAGATGGATGTGTGGGGTTAATCTTAGGGACGGGGTTTCAAGCGAGTAATTAAGAAGGCGTCTGGGCATTAGGAGTGTCAGTGAAGTGATGCGCACGAGCTGACTTGGTTGGTTTGAACATGTGGAGAGAATGGATGATCAGAACTGGGTGAGGAAATGCCGAACTGTGAACGTGGGGAGAGACAACATGGGATCAGGTACTCCGATCCGATTTCAAAATAAAGAACTTGACAAGAAAGGCAGCCCTTAACAGGGCCGCCTGGAAAGCCGCGAGACTATAACCACATTCTGTGGACAAAACAGTCTTTAAACTTGTATGTATGTATGCCCCCACACAACCTGAGACATGATATGCACAGTAAACACAGTGGAATGTACGATGCGATCCTTGACATCTGGCGGAAGATTTCTAGAGATGAACACCTTGGTCCTGTCTTGCCCTAACGGCGTCGAGGATTGCATGACACACGTCACCAAGAGATGAAAATAGAATTGATCAAAGACAACCGCCATACTAGACAGAGCGCTGTCTTTGTACTATCATCGGGAAGGGCATCCAATATACGTTGCTGAGCAGCTACTAGCTGCCATGAAATGACAAGTTGTGACAAAAGGGGGAGGTGAGATTGGAGATAAAAACTCCAGGCCTGTGGCCATAAATGGTTGAATGTTGGAGGGAATAGATTGTAGTGGAGATTTGGGTTTAAGGGATAGAATTTTGACAGACACGAGAACAGTCGGAGAGGTAGGTGAGCAAGACTAGGTACATTGACCTGGGTTGAGGAAGTTCTTTTCTCATTCACTATTTCATTAAGCACTTTCATGATCATAATTTGGTGTTTCCACATTGCCTCCATGGAAGGCAGTGAAGAGTCCTCTGTTCCTGAATACCCTGACATATGCGAGGGTGCCTATTCTCACCAACTGTGCAACTGCTGACCTTGATCACATCACACCCACATATTTTTTGTGCAAAAACATTCGCAGTGGGATATGTACGTGTGATACCAGCACGCTAACGTAGATTCCATTACGTTTTGTAAGGGTCGGCTTTTTGCTCATTCCTTCGCACCACACCACATGTTACCACATGTCACCACTTAACCACATGTTGATCAGCAAATTCGGAAATCAAGATCTCATCACTATAGCCCAGCAATTTGCGTGAGAAAACAACCCCATGCGTCTAATTCAAAGACTTATGGGAGACACATTCAGCTGCAGTATCTTTTATAGAATGGAGAGCTAGGAGGCTTTCACTCTGGACTGGCGTTGAGATTGTAACATGCCGTCATGTCGGGACACCATATGCAGTGACTAAAGCACGGTGGGTATCAAATATCTATCTATCTATCTATTGCCGGATGCCGTGATCCCCGAAGGGGTGGCCACGAACGAAACGCCCCTCCCGCAGCACCGCCTTCGCTCATATACTTAACTCAAATATATTCATATAACTTAAAAGAAAGACCACTTACAGCACGGAAAATCAAGAAATTTGTATAGGACGGGGCACAGGGATCTGGCACCACATCAAGAGGAAGCCCAAGAGAATTATGTTTGGCACACAGACTAGCACCAAAATCACCATGTTCAGCAAACGATCGACAGCGGAGAGCAGGCTGGAAAGGTTTCAGCGTCACCACCATGTAGGGACAATCAACATAAGAGCCAAGGTCGTCAATGGAAGGGACAGAAGGAAATAATTCAAAAGTTGCAAGCCAACAAATCCACCCCTTTCGGAGCGGGTCAATCCCCAATCCCCCTAGCCCTCGAGGCTTACATGGGCAATAGCTTCAGCAGGGATTAGTACTCTACTAGGGAAGGATGGATTCCCTTAAGGTTGGCAGCAACTGATTCATTGGAGACTCATTAAGTTTCAAATTTTATAGCTCTTACTCCTTTAATCAAACACCTTTTTTCAAACTTTATATCAGCTTAGTGTATACCCTATGAAACATGTATATAGGGTAAGTAACCATTCTGGATAAACAAGCAACTACTGTAGGGTTACCATGAGGAAAGCTAGATATTATGGCCAGATGACCTTCCTGTCGCCAACCCATATGGACCAACCACTTGCATAGAGTAGGTTATTCTTAAAGGTTTCCACAACCTAACTCACCACTGGTGAAGATGTAGTTTTGACAAATTAAAAACAAAAAATGAAATACCAAAATATGTAATGCAAAGTCAACCTCCTTCTGACAAGCTTTTTCACAATACAGTATACTGAGAGATCTAGTGAACCTTGTAAATGCATTGTTCATCTATTAAGGAACAAAATGAACTTTTAAGTTTAATTTTAAAGCTGTAAAAATGAAAATAATGTAAAGTAACATAACTGTTTTGTTTATCAAAAATGTAACAACGACTTTAAGTGGGCACTTATTGAACACACAGTAATGTACAGTACAGTATATGCATTTATTTATCATTGCAGGACTCAAAATTCCAAGTAAGGGTTTATTCCCAAATTATATTTACTATTCATATATCTCACAGTAATTTGAATTCCAGTATAATTCCTTTTATCTGGTATGTAGGGTGAATGGAAAGGACTGGATATGTGATTTTCTGATTATGCAAGGCTTACTCCAGTGGATACCGTAGTCTAATCTTGTTTTAATATCACCATTAATTATGAAATGTATTAAATATAATTATGTACAATTTGTATGTTAAATAATAACTTATTTAATATTCTAAAATTTGTACTTACTAACATCGTTCTTAAAACCAATAAATTCCAATTAAATTAATGAGAGCATATGATCCTCCTATTTTTATAAGCATTTCTCTTTACTATCTTCCAAATACTGCTTTCATTGTTTTTCTGAATGTGCCCATTATTTAAGTTTCTGGATAATTTAATCCCAATTATTAGGGTCCTACTGTACATGGGGTTGTTTTAAAAATGTCCACTTAAATAAATTCAGGATGAAGTCATAAACATATATATATATAATAGAAAGATTTTTACTGATATAAATAACATTCTTCTTGCACAATATCTGGACATGTAGAAACATACAAAACGCAAAAATATACACCATACATCTATGTCAGCTATACATCTGGATAGAAATGAGAAGAGGACTGACACAGGAAAACAATATGGAAATATAATAAACATTTTCAGATTTAATGAAAAAATAGACTAGACACCAAATGAACATAGCAAGGAAACACAAAAATATCCTTACACAAAGCTATATATATTTAAAGTGTCAAACAATAAGGAATGGACTATGAAAAAATATGAATAAAAAACTTTGGTAATACAGTTGGGATGTTTGTCGAGAGGTAGAGTAAGGGGTAGTTTTACGTCCTTCTCCCCCTAATCATATCCCAGCCTCCGACCTACCTTCCCAAGACCTTAAACTTATCTGACCTACCCTACCCTCCCAAAACTTTATCCTATCCTACCTATCTTCCAAATTAGCAGACTCCACCTAACCAAACTTACTCATCCTATCTTCATCCCTTCCCGGTCCCATTTCTTGTTTATACCATCTAATTTCTGATAACCTATTTCCACCTACCCACCTAACTTTCATTACATCAAACCCTCCCTGGATATCCCACCCAAATTAATTTTATTTAAACCTTGAACCTAAATATTATAAAACCTATTTTCATCTAAGCTTTCAAGCTCCTTTCTATTAGACCTAGAACAGTTATGAGTCATCCTCCATAACAAGCAATTCTCAATTTGTACAACTAGCCTCTTTACTTCCCCATTTCGGCCTTGGTAACTACACTGATTTAACTGAATGTACAGCCACTACAACATTTGGGGACCACCCATGTGCTTAATTATGAAATAGTTTTATAGACTGACATATAAAGATAATTATATATGCAAAGTTAATATATCCTATTTCACATTTAACGGAATCATCAATTTCATTCAGTAAGTAATCCAGGTAGTTTTATTTGCAAATGAAAACCATAATATTTACAAATTTTATGAATGACTGTACTCTTGGAATCAGAAGTTCTCCAACACTTCAAGGAGATACACACAATTACTTCTCAGAGTTGTCAATGACCCATTGAAACTGAACAAAACTTACACACAACCTCATGATGTAAATGCAACTGTTAATAATGACTTATGAAGCATAGGGACTTGATCTTTAACCCTTCCATTGCAGCGACTTCTATGGGGTAGAATACGCTACTGCGGCCTGTTTGTAGCTTATTTTCGTTCTCTATAACTTGCCGTACCGCCACAAGTATGAGAGCGAATGGAACAATAATATTCTCATTGAAAAAATCAGCTAAAATGCTCCCTATACAAGTCTAGTTCATTCATTCATTGTTCCTGTGGCCTTGAGGTGTGGGGGGTGGAAATCTCTTTATTGTCGGGTGGTCAGTGGGCTACTCTACAAGCATATTATTCTCTGTGCTTTCGTGTTTCTCCACTTGGGATAACTATGAAATAACAAGATATACCTGTATTTGCAACAAATATATTTGTTGGACAGTATGACCTATGGCCTATATGAAATTAATTTCACATTCATACCTGGTTTAAAGCTGTCACAAATACACCTTGAAGTAAACCTGTTTTTGGTTGAATTTCAGCTTCCAAATTGGGAGTGAAGGCTAGAAGTGTATCTTTCGTCTGACAACAAGCAGAGCAGCTCGGTACTACCAAAGCCAGCCGGTAATCTATTTTTTATTAATTTCACTCCAACACCAAACACCTCCCAACGAAATTAATGAAAGCATGTGATCCACCGGGATTCGAACCTCTAATCATTATATAATCAACAGTTATACCAAAACATACTGGGACATCGGCTGCAGTAAACTATTATATTACACGACGTACCAAGACGACAACCGCAGCGAAAGGGTTAAGTCAACAGTTTATTTTAAATTTATATCATAGTTAAAAAAATTGATATAAAATTATATATTTTTTTGGTTGTGCCAGACTTTATAGCAAAATTCAATAGTTCACCAAAAACCTTGACAACAAATTGTGTATAACTTAGGCCTATGAGAGAATGAAAGTAACTTGAAGGTGCTATTCTGTTAAGTAAATAGCACTTATGAGCTTTAAGAAATATGTAAAGACTGAAGAAAATTCAATAATTGTAGGCTAATGAATTGCATCGTTTTTCCTTGAAGATTTTTGTTTTTGTTTTAGAAACTATTGAATCAGACTTTACATCAGCAGGGAATAAAATCTGGCACTTCTCACTGTGTTGCGAAAACACTGAACAATAGGCCAACCTGAATCAACTCCTTTAATACGACATCTTCCACATTATATCCTGGCGAACGTAATAGGACTTACTCAACTTAGGAATCATCTATTTTTTTTGTCAAGGGTCATTCAAAGCACCTATTTTAACCCCTCGACTCCGAGATGTACTTCCAAAATTGAATAATCATCATCTGGTGGTAGTAATACTAACATAAGAAATTGTGTGACCATTTTGAAAGGGGTTACATGATAGCCCAAACTACCTATCCAACCCACTCATTATAAAACAAAATTAAAGCCTACTCCAACTACCCTTTCCACCTTAGCCTATTCTCCCCGAGACTAGATTTTAACATTTAATAAGATTTACATAGAGGTAGAGAAGAAAAAAATCCTTTGGAAATGTTGTTTTGACTAGGTAATTATAATATATATATATATAAACAGGCATGGAATATAATTATCGTAAAACTGTACAAGCGGGTGTGTGTGTGTAGTTACTAAGACACTAATAAATAACAATATTTTTTTTTCTACTACAATAATTATTAGATTTATTTTTTCTCTGAGTTAAAAAAAGGTAATCATTTTGGATACCTTTCATATTTTTCTAGAGCACACAAACACTAGTAGGTCAGTTTCACCAGTATGAGCGGACTATCCTTTGGCTTCAGTCACAGCACCATATAGCGGGGGGTTCATATGGCTTTCTGGTCGGGCTGTACCTTAACGACCGTATTCTTAAACTTGTGGTGAGAATGAGCCTTATCCCTTATCGAGTGAAGATCAAAGAACAGACGGAAGATTTCATTGGCCTATCCCAAAACAATGAAGATTGAGGAATTAAGTGTACTATATTTATGAAAGATGACTATATATCACCCAGTTTTAAAAGATAACAGTATATTCTTCCAATTACTTATGAGTTGACTATGGCAAGCTTTAAGAATACGGGTGCGTTATCATAGGAACATTTGTCACCCCAGTCACTAAAACCCGGCGTCACACGAGCAACTCTAGCGGCGGGTATGTTTCCGAGTCTGGTACCATATATATTATTAGTTATCATATAAGTTTTTAAGATTTGTTTGCTAATTCGGCTAATAAATATTAAAAGATATTAGAAAACAGCCAGATAGAAAACATCTTCTTGTTCATGATAAAGACAAAGAAGATAAATAATATCGTCAAGATAGAGGTGAAACTCATTGGATATTGACTATACCATATTTTCATTATTCATAAACACATATTCTTGACTCAAATATATAATATTTATTACTCGTCATATTTTTACTCGGATTCACATACTTCGTCGCTAAAAGTGCCAGAGGGATTTGGGTTCAAACCTCTTCCTAAACTGACAAGAGGCTGGCAGGGGTCGGTCGTGGTGGCACAGCTCGACACAGCATAGCACAACCACTCTCAAAAGTAATGTCCTGCATCCGTAATTTCGACAATGGTTTACTCTCTAGTAAAGGAAAACAGAAAGTTGTATAAAGCATGTGAATAAGTTATTTTAGATGACCTCAATTGATCCAAGTAGTTTTTTGCATCTGTAATAATTATGCTATTCAAGCGTTGTTAAGATTTTTAAATATTTTCTTTTACCAAGAAAAGAATATAAGGTTAACTTCATTTCCAAGCTTTAATCAGATTTGTTGAGTATTTTTCCTTAGCTATACCAAGAGAGGGCAATAAAGTCGAAGTTATAAATGTGGGCAACAACTTAGGAGCGCGGGAGCATAGCACAACAGCATGGCTAGAGCAATAGGCCCTGTGCTACACCAAGATACGGGTATGGGTGGAAGAGGTTGAAGAGGACGGCGAACAAGGTACACGCCGCATACACCCCGAGCGCCACCCACCATAAGAGTTGCTCATGAAGCCGCTGTTCGAAATTTTTTAGGACAACCAGGCCAAGTGTGAGCCCAGCTAGCGCCCCCGTTAAGTGCGCCACGTACGAGACTGGCAGGCCCACAGTTTCATGGGCGTACCGATCGTATATGGCAAATCCTACATCAGCACTCGCTGCAAAGAAACAAGAACAATTAGGCACAGATAAGATACTGTTTTTATCACAATTAAACTACTGTGTCCCTACATTATTTATAAATTCTATTCACACTAATTTTCCAGATGTCCAACTGATTAAGGCATAAATATGACATCTGGAATAGACATGGATTCTATAAAAAAATAAATTGAGTTATAAACAAAGTTCTTATATTCGCACTCAACATATCAAAATATACTAACCAACAAAAAAGACACCGATGAGCCTGAGGATGCCAAACTGCATATTATTATAATTGATGAGAACATTGGCGAGATGGGCGGCCAGCAGAGCGTACACGCCCCCTGAAGCCCCAACTAAGTATACATCAGCGTCGAAGACTGAGGTGCCCAGTGACCCAGCCACCACCCCCGCCAGGTACACCGTACCGATGCGTGCTGACCCGTGCACCATCTCCAGGGGCAGGCCCACCAGGAGTTGCACTAGGAGGTTGAATGCTAGATGCACCCATCTGTTGAGGCACAAAATACATTAGTATCATATCACCAACACTAATACATATTTCTTATATGTATACACGAACATTAACAACAAAAAAAAATAATAAAAAAAAATAACTAACTGGTAACGGCAATACTCGAACAAAGAGCACACCTTACCCTGCATGTAGGAAGGCGTAGAATATAAACCTCCAGACGTGGTGCCTTTTGTCTGGTCTGTATATGAAAGGGGAGTCCACCGCCACGGGGCCCGCCACGTTCATTTCACCCGTGATGATTGTGTAATACGCAAACACTCCAAGCTGCAAGGAAAAATACCAATATTAGTTAAAGAGATAGGCTATTATCTTTGTTGCCTATTCAAATAATATGAAACATCACAAAAAAACCCAAGCTGCGATGTAACTAAACTCGTTTATATATATACACAGTATATATATATACACAGTATATATATATATATATATATATATATATATATATATATATATATATATATATATATATATATATATATATATATATATACTGTATATATTTTTGTGTTTGAAGGCTACTATGTACATATATACTTTCGAGTCATACAACGTTCATAAACAACCTACAAAAGAATGTCAACAATACAAAATGCAAATACCAGGCCAAAGAGTAAAAGCGAACAATGCTAAAGAGAGCTCCAGCAAACAACAGTAAACCCGGGAACAATCCTGCATTCAACCAGCCACCAGACAATGGCAACCTCGCTATAACTCTTCGACTCCCGGTCACACGCACAACAGCCCTGGGAACTCGGACACGAAAAAAAAGACATACTAAAACACATATTTATATATAAATGAGAGAGAGAGAGAGAGAGAGAGAGAGAGAGAGAGAGAGAGAGAGAGAGAGAGAGAGAGAGAGAGGGAGAGAGAGAGAGAGAGAGAGAGAGAGAGAGAGAGAGAGAGAGAGAGAGAGAGAGAGAGAGAGAGAGAGAGAGATGTACACTACTGTATATGAAAAGAGACATCTGAAGTGAAGCCATTGATTTCGGGGGCTGATTAGTGATTGGTGCTTCTGAATGCTTGTGTGCATGCTTTTTGTGAGCAAACTGTTATATGTGTTCTTCTCCTGTCACCTCTTTTTCCTTTCTAGTCTCTTGCTCATCCTCCCTACCCCTTGTGGGAGTAAGGGCTGGATACTGACTGACTGGAAAGGGAATGAGGAGTGTTGAAAAGACGCATATAAATTGAAATAGAGGTAGAGGGGGAAAATGGTGAAATAAATGGCCAGAGGGAATGGATGGAGTATGGCGTTGTGGTTGTGAATGCACGGAAACATGGTAGAGTAAATTAAACACGAGAAAATAAAAGTGAGATAAGAGTGTTTTGCGTGGTGCTATGATGAAGGGTGTATGGTGTGAGGATTGAGTGGGTGTGATGTAGGATGAAACAATTTTGATAAGTGCAATGCGTGATGAAGGAAAGGGAATAATGTGTGGAGTAAAAGAGTTAGTGTTATATTTATTAATAGTGGTGCAGTAATAAAACCGTGATTGTATTGTGAGAGATAGATGTAGATAATATGGAAGGGAGGAGCATCAAGGGAAGTGCTAGGGGTAGCCGGTGACAGACAGACAGACGTGAGGACCGTCGACATTCTTCTTTGACCCCCGATGGCGCCACCAAACCAGCTGATGTCATGCAGAGAAGCGAGTGCCTTGCCAAGCTCCTCTCCCAGCCTCCACCAACACAGCTTCAATCTACTTTTAATCAAAGTTATCCCGTTATTCCTGAATTGAAAACTGATGATTAACAAACTTCTTATAGTAGAATATAAATTAAGACTATTTAAACGAGAATAGCACAAATACACCTGGCTCTAAACTATAAAACACGTGCCACCTCCCGAAATAAACACCGAATGCAGTTTTGGCCTCGAGACTAGTGAGTGAGGACAGGCGGGACGTCATTAGAACCACACCTCCACCATGACCAACAATGACCCGATCCCCGACCACCCTCCTCTATCCTCTTGTGTCCCCTGCGGAAAAACAATGCCACAAAACACGGGCGGAACATGGGGCGGAAGTGGATGGCGGGAGGGGTACATACGTCTGGCATCTCTCTCCTGGCTGGCACCGTCCCTCACCAGTCTTGCCACCACTAGCTTGCGGTCGCTGTCTAAACTCTTCCTACAGGTGGTGGTGGGGGGCTGGGTCACCGTGAGGCGGCCAAGAGCCAGTGCAGACAGGCACCCCTCCCAATCCCCAGCCTTCCGATGCCCAGTTGAACAACCCACCCCTATCCCCCTACACCTCCCGGATACCCAATGGAGTCCCTTAACCCTCTCGCAGAATATCCCACTGAACACTTTTCTGATAATTATTTAGTAGGCCAACTGACAAGCTTTAAGATTTTTTTTAAATTACTGAATTATGTAAACCTGTAGATTTAGAATATAGTATACCTCTCACAGCTGATTAGGCTACGGGTTATAGTACGCATCCGATCATATAATTAATCCCGGAAAAAGTATATACCAACGATTTGAAATATAATATCTATAAACTACCCCCCCCCCCAATTCCAATACCCCAGGATAACCAGCCAAGAACCCCCCCCCCCCTAATCGCCCACTCCCCTCGGATACCCAGCTTAGAATCCGACAAGTGTCTTGGTGCGTGTGTGTGACGTAGGGGTTTTGTTTTTGCTTTGCAGCACTGGGTGGGCAGACAGACAAAACCGTCATCTATTTTCTAATCGCGGCGCTGGGCGAGCATACAAGAAACCAAATTGACTTCAATGGTATCAGTAAATTACAGATTTATTGTCAGCCCTTGCAACATATATTGGAAAAAAAAAACTATCGGACAACATTATCACAAATTTCATCCTTCCTAGTATCTCGCCCAAGTAAAGTAGTTCCGGTAAAACATAATATAAACTAAATATATTATATAGTTATGTTCTCTGAAGGGTGTATAAACTTTGAACACCTTTAACTACGATACTTCTAGTCAAGACAAATATAATGCTGGATTAACGTAAGCAGACACAGTTGGATTACTTTTTATTGTTTTCTGTGCACCACCACCACACTCCAGCCACCAGCAGACAGACACCACACGAGAAAGTTTCTGGGGGGAGTGTACCGAAGCATGACACTCACACGCACGCACACATACACAAACACAATAAAATCACAGAGTCACACATCATCTCTGCCTCTTGATAAGATCCGAAACACCATTATCCCAACCCGAGCAAGAAGTCCAGTTTGCAAAATAAATGCAAAACTGTGACGGAATTAATGTAAATACCGTATTAGCACTTTATTGACAACGTATTTGCTTTTAGGTTCTATGTTAGCTTATATATTAAAAACACAAGTATATTCTAACCATTTAAGATAGGCCTAACCTCGATAGGACCTGATTGCAATGGTTTGTAATTATACTATATGTTTGCCTTTTCCTTTCAGAGCTATATGTACCATGCCAACATGTTGAATGTACCGGTATATACTCGAGAAGTTCACAGCCACCCTAAGCCTAGCTACTAAGCATAATTCAGAAACACATTAAAGTCATAAAGTGCCCCCCGACAGTCCGGAACCAGGCAAAGGAATATTTTTAGCAAGTGCCCCGCCTCCGCTGACGACTGACAGTACATTTGGCACTGAGGTGGGGGGCTGCCCATAGGCGTGGTCCCTGGGTACCTGTCATTATGCAACTTAGCAAACGGGATAAAGAGATTTTGGTGATATTTTGTTGCAGCTTTTAACACCATGAATCCGTTGTAGAACGTCATGTAGAAGCTAATTTGGCGAATAAAACAAATGTAAATAATGTAAAGTGTGAGGGATTGGCTAGAGCAATCTAAGACACGGCCAGTAATATTGAATTGCACAGTGAAATAAATGTAGTAAAAAAATAAGTATCTGTATTCGAAACATGTACAGAAGGTTTCGTTCTATACGTAGTTCAAGTGTGTGTGTGTGTGTAAGGGGAGGGGAGTGTACAGATTGTCGTGAGCGCCACATTCATGCTCGTGACGCAACATTCACAACAATCAACAATACCCGTGATCAACCGTACTCTCTATATGGACTACACTACGATCATCTAATAATTCCATAGCTGATAGAATGGTAATTCCGCCCTTTCTATTTGTTCTGAATATTCAATGATAATTACCAAATCAATGTATGCTATCTTAACGACAAAGGTAACGACAAAGGTAAGGAAAGTGCTAATTGAGATATTACGAACACCATGAAGAGCTGTGTTGTCGCTTATATAAAACTAATTTTCTAAATAATACACACAAATACAATTTTCATAATTAAAACCAGTGTTTACCCAAATTACATTGATATACTCAATACAATAGTAAACTACTGTACCAGAATAGAACTTCCTGTGGAGCACTCCGTCTTTAAATTTATTGAGGTATGCATTGTACACTACATAGTTATGTAATAATGTGCTTGGTTATCTATATACATTATAGTTTATATGCTTATGGTTGTATGTATCAACCGAAATTCAAAGTACGAGGTAAGGGATAATTAAACTTTCACACCTTAACCAAAATGACTAGGGTAAGTGGAACAGGGTGTGTGTAAGTGGCAAAGTGGAGCGGATTGTGTCTCTATAACAGTTGAGTATGGCGGGGCGGCTCGCGGGCTGGTACAACAAGCTCACCGCTGAGTTCCGCATCGCCACCGCAGCCACAACCTTTCACTTCACACACGGAACAAGAGAAAATTGTATGAAACAAATAGACAAAAACGAGAAATGGAAAATATTAAGCCACATAACATACCGTAAGAAACACACTTAAGAATGCACGCAGCCAAACGAAAAAATAGCAATGTATATATATATAGGCATATATATATATATATATATATATATATATATATATATATATATATATATATATATATATATATATATATAAAGCATAATAAACGGTAGAATAAGATAATGAGGCGTGCAAGTGTGTGATGATTAAAACGTATAAGAAATAATTCCTAAGCTGAGGAAAATTGTCTAATGGTAGGACATATCCAGGACATAGTCAATGCAATGGAGGAGGTACTCGAGAAAACTTGACTCCTTGGGTATGATAGGTAACATCCACACGGAATTAAATCATCTAAAGTTAGCCAGAATGAAATCAGACTTGCAGTGAATACCAACTGGAAGGAAGTAGATACATCTGTGTTTATTATTTACTATCACAAACGTCATGAGAGAGAGAGAGAGAGAATGTACAGACGATTCAGTCGCATTCTAATGTGATAAACTGCTGATCAAACATGAAACAATATAATAGGAACTGAGTATTGAACTTAAGCCATTTTTTTTTAGTAAGCAATAGTTTATCATGATTACTTATTTAACTCAATGGGATAATTGTTGTTTAAATGTTATTAAAGATTAGGAATATGCCCGTCAGATATTCTATTTTATATTAATTTCACCACAACGCCAAACACCTCCAATTAAATTAATGAAAGCATATATGTGATTCACCGGGATTCGAACCTGGGTTATGACACAGATTTTTAAACACTAACCATTACACCACCAAGACAGTTTATTATGACAAAAAGAACTAAACTATACACCTTCCTGTTTAACGGTCCGCGCTAGGCTTGAACGGGGTAGGGTGGCTGCGAGGGCTACATAAGGCCTACCTACCTACCTTACCCAACACTTCTAGCTCTGGTGACACGGTTATAGGCCACATGGGGTTCACGTAATCAAGGGACAGTATCGCGGGCCCGTCTGGCGTGTGTCTGCCTGCCTCTATCTAGCGCCTGCCACCTGACACTCTCCGAGCCCACCACCTGCAGGACTTTATAACGCCATGTGGACAAGGGGACGGGTGGCCAGACGTCGTTGCTTGTGGCCTCAGGGAACAGGGTGCTAGGCTACCCACCAACACATTACCAGGCGCGTGCCCCCTCTCACAATAACCCACTTCTCTTGCATTCCACTTAACACTTCCAATAAGACAACTGTTTAATATGTACCGGTATACATACATATGTAAACACGGAAGAAACAAAGCCATTATAAGATACATTCGGTAGCTCAAATGTCTCGGATTTCACTTTTTGTCACGTTCCCCTCTCACAATTTCTTCCCTTAAATACATCTTAACCCGTTCACATGTTTACAGATTTTTGTTATTCAAGTTAAAGGCATCTTTATGAAAGTTTTAGTAACAATATTCTTGGGCTCCGAGTGCCTTCTTATTACGACCATTCTTTTCGGTGTTAAATTTTGTCGTTCAGTTTTATTCTTCTCTCATTAACTCTATTATATCGGTTTCTGTTTACCCCGTCCATGTATTCCTACCTAGCCGGACTGATTACCTCTTTCATCTTTGTATTTGCCTCATCTCTCGCATGCCGTCTCTAGGTTGGCAGCCTACTCACTGGTGGTGTTATACAGTACATCCCTCATCCCAATTCTTATGAGCACTGTACTCTATTTATCAGTCTCCACCTCTGCCTCTCCCAGTCTCACTTAAAACACTTTTATAATTATACAGTACTGTACAACCAACAACCCCCCCCCCCACTCACGTTTCTATTTGTTTATCTGACATCTATTCATCCTCCCCGATCTCGCTCTCCCTTCCTTTCATCAACATCCCCTATCATACCTATATAACTCCACCCAGATCACGACAAACACCAGACATGATAATCCACTGCCGCTAGAAGAAATACGAACCACAAAGGATTAAACTCGGCAGCTGGGCGTATATAAACGAAGTAGCCCGCCACCTCTCTTCTCCATAAGATTCTTTTCCTTACTCATTTGTTCTCATTGTATTTGCTTTGTCCCCTTCCAATATAATCCTCTTAATTACCATACATATTACTTCCTTTACAAGCTCTCTTACACCCACCAATTTTTCACAATCCTTTTCCATCCTTCATTCCGCTGTATGCATAGTCCTCCCCATTACTTCTACTTTTCCTCCTCCACCCCCACTCCACATTAATAATTTCTCCTACTCCTCTTGTTCTCCATTCTACTCCTCCCTTTCTTCTTTCTCCACCTTGTGCGCGTACCTACCTGCCGCGTATACCACCTGACGCCCAGCCAGCTCAGCTAGGTACCGTCACCACCACAACACAAGGACCCAGAGAGGTATGTAGCCTGGCTCGGGATGCTATAGATATAAACCCCGCGGCACATAATAAACGGAACAAAATCGATTTTGAGGTGACGAATGATTGAATAAAATAACTGTATAGCCTACAGAACAATGCTGGCTGGTTTGGAATTACAAGCAGTCTCACATATTACAAAAATGAAAAGTAAATAAAAAGGGGGCTATGTTTTGAGGCCCCCTAAACGGTGTTCGGATAAATAAAAATAGTTAAATATAATAAAAACTAAGGCTGTCTGGTTTCTGTGTTGTGGAGGCTCTTTAGGTCGGGTAAGCGAGGGAGGATAAGCTCGAGAGGGATTATGGATTATTCACTGTGTTTGCGCCCAGTTCAGCCTCTACGGTCTGTCTGGCTGCCAGTTTCCCCGTCTGGATTGCTGGCTGCGTAGTTCATCTGTCTCTGGATTTGTATTTCATCATATGTTTGTCTTCATTTCACTGTGTATGTGGATTTCATCCTCTGTGCGTGATTGTCTGGTTCATCCTGTCTTTGTACTCGTCATCTAGCCTAGCTCATCATCACCTGTCTATATGTCAATATAGTTTAGTTTCTAATATCTGGACATGTATCTCTGTCTAGTGTATTTAACTAAATTTGCTTGTGTTTAGTCCATCTTGGGTTTCGTTATCTGTCTGCATGTAAGTATAGCTATTAGTTACAAACAAATAATCAAAGCATTGGTTACTCTAAATCGGCACCACTGAGCTAAGCTTGATATGATGAGCTTTGAAATACGCCCATCGAAAATTATGAACACAGCTAAGGAAAGGAAATGTTTACAAATACAGTAGCCTACTTGGAAAGAGGGAAGGAAATGTTGGCCAACGAAGAAGACAGTAAAAAAAAAAAAAAATCCAAAGATATAACGGGCCAAAGGAAATTGATTCACACAAAAAAAAAAAAAAAAAAAAAAACCCACATGACCACCTTTCCTGGCAATTTCTATCGGCAAAGCTATTCTGGTAGGTGTGGGTTATTTCGCACTATTATATATTCCCAGAAAAAAAAAATGTGTATGCGCATCAAGGTAAATAAAGTACAGTACATAGAAGGAAATGCTCGTACATATAAAGGGCCGAGGAAATGATTCACGGGTATAAATGTGGAAGGCTTCTCAAGGTGGTGGGATGTGCGTGAAAAGGAGAGAAAATGCCAAGGCCGCCAAAATTAGCGGCTGGGTTCATAGAGTATCCTAACCTTCACAGCCCTTGAGAGAGAGAGAGAGAGAGAGAACGGTAAACAGACAGGAAGTGAAAAAGGTACACGTAGTATAAGGCGGAAAGTGGAAGCAAGATCAGTAAAAGATATGTACAGGAGGAAGTACCGGTACAGTATAGGGCGGGTACGAGGAATGTGTTTGGGAATAGGAAAACATAGAAGTTTGATGAACCGGTTGGGAGCAGGGAAGTAAATGACAGATGAAGGATATAAACTGAGAGAGAGAGAGAGAGAGAGAGAGAGAGAGAGAGAGAGAGAGAGAGAGAGAGAGAGAGAGAGAGAGAGAGAGAGAGAGAGAGAGAGAGAGAGAGAGAGAGAGAGAGAGAGAGAGAGAGAGAGAGAGAGAGAGAGAGAGAGAGAGAGAGACCTATAGTTAACGTGACAGGTAGGACTAGGCTATGGAGCACGAGCTACTAAAGAGAGGAAGCCCTAGGAGTAAGTTACCGGTAGGGGAGAGTTGCAGACAGGTGAGAGGGGAGCTGGCTTCCCCCCCCCCCCTCTCCTATCAGGTGACTCACTAAATCCAACTTCCAGCGTTAATTGATCTTACACGAGGACATACACACCATTCACAAACTAGTATTTCAAAACAATAGGCCTAAGGAAAGCGGGTATATACAACAAAACTATAATTAATTTAGTGCAAATATACCGTACTCAATCATATAATTATAAACTTGTCAATGATGAAACAATCTGCAGTTTCGAGCGTAAATGTAGGCTACTCTGAGTGAAAAGGGGGAGCTCCGACAGGATAAGTTACAGCATAGCCTGATTTAAGAATAGGATACGTGATACAAAACTGGAAGGGAGAGGGATATATTAACAAATGAACGCAATATAACAATGCTTAACACGTGACGTTTAAGTTAAGATAATAAGGCAACAAGACTACGGACAGATCAAGTAACCGTATTGTTCTATAGGCCTATAATAGATCATAAATAAAATGTCGGAGCTGTAATATGTATGCGTGTTAATGAAAAGATAAAATTTCCCAAATAACTACTGGTGTACCGCACAAACATTGAAACAATCTATAAAACTGCCCAAAGTCCCCAAACTACATTACAGGGTCGGCCACCGATGACAGGCCTTCAGTTAAGACCTAAATATTTGGAACCACTATCACGAGCCCAGGTTAAGAGCATACACGGCCTTTCTCACAAGCCAGATATAGATTCAACTCCGCATTCTTCTTCTCAGGAATTTGAGTTGGAGTCATGTATGGTTTCAATCGCAAGAATTCTGAGTTTGTTTACTCAACAGAACAGATGGAAAAAAATAGGCTTACAAATTACCCATCTATTATAGGTTTGCAAACCCACAAACTAAAGCAATGGTTTGAAATTAATCAGACAAGGTTGGACAAAACAATTAGCCTACCTTATAACAAAACGACAAAAGGCGTTTCAGGCCAGTAAAACGATTACCGTATAAAGAGCGAGTGTTAAAATTATTGACCAAGCAGCATACACAAGCTCCCATTTTTAGACCTTAGCTAAATTTACCCCTGCTGCAATATGAATTCATGGCTCAATCCTGAAATAACTATGATTCGATTGAGGGTCGTGGATCTCACAGGAATGCGAGACTTTCATGAATATCAAAAGAAACATTCGCATTTCTTTAATCATTCATCCTTGGCACACAACAGTTGAATATGCAAGTTTCGGCATGCTTTCATCCAACTCGCTAATCTTGAAAAATAATATATTTGGCAAAATGTTCCGTACACAATTGTGGAAATAAAAACAATAATATTAATTCAATCGTTATTAATATATATATATATATATATATATATATATATATATATATATATATATATATATATACTGTATATTATAATCAATACATTTAGCACACTAGTAGTCTATGCTGCTACGAACGGTTCCACTTGGACCTCCAATATTATACAGTATGAAGACTTATCAAGCATACCTCACAAATACACGTGAGCTACTGTTTTTTACACTCCCAAACGGACTCGAACCACTGACATTCAGGGCATCACGCATTGATGTAGTGTATTAGAGCATGGACACTCGTCCAAACTGCCGGTGGTTCGAGTCCGGCTGGGAGTATAAAAACATGAAAACTTAATATATCTCAATAAACACACATCCATACCTTCCAATCACGTCTTCAATCTATACTTCTCACAACTTTATTCACACAAATAATCAGGATAAAAATAGGTACCGGTAAGTAAAGAAAAGGACGAGTGATTAGCTGTAAATATTCCAGAATTCTACAAATAAAAAGACAAAAGATACATTGAATAAGTAGGATTGAGATACATTTTTCACGTGCAATAAAACTAATTTCAGGCCTAGTACTGTAAATAGATAAATATATATATATATATATATATATATATATATAAAACCTTTGGATAACCAGTAAAGGCACGAGCGGAATGCTATCACTTATTCAGAGCCAGCTAATCGTAAACCCCCTGAGCAATGAAAGGCAGTGTTACACGAGCGTAATTTGCCTATCAACTTTATTCGAGCAAAATGTATGGTATATTCGTGCACTGACATTGACAACTAATATGAAAGCAGATGCTTATAAGTGGCTGAATTTTTATAAAAGATGAAATTTAATAAAGTCGGACTAAAGTTGCCGACAAATGTAATCAGGACTCCGTTTGAATGCGGTTTGTTTACCTTTGGTATCCAAGCAACCACCCGCCTAGATATTTGGGAACGGGATCAATACACATACACACTCCAACTTCAGCCGCTGTAGCACTGTTTCACCAGGTCATATAAAACAAATAAATAAACAAAAATAATACACGAAATAATCTAAAAATGCATACAAAAATAAAGTTAAGACAAAGATTAAACGAAGTGGTAGTTTAACATTCGTTAACAAATAGTTATTAACAATAATTAAGTTGACACTATTATTAATTGGTACGGTGGCAGCACAGCAGTTAATAATATGCAATTAATTCCAAAATTCTACTGTAGTTCTGGTTATTATAATTTATAGAAACGTACGGGTACTTAAAGGTTACGTAGCCTAGCATTCAATCATAGGCCTACATGCGGAGAAAAAGTGCGAACAGATATTAATAGCAAATTGTAACTGTAGCTATAAATAGCCCAGCATTACAAAGCGGAACGCAAAGGTACAAGGAACTATTTATTTAATGACGTGAAAGTTACGGCAATCGTGGAGCTAACCTAGACTTGTCGGTGATATTCCCGTAGACTTAATTACTTGATAATGCCACTTTAACAGTTTGGAAAACTGGCTATTGTTTTCGCAAAGTTAAAGCGAAATTGCTAAAAATTTGTACAAAGTGTACCCAGTTCAGTTTAATATAGGCCCCCCCCCCCCTCACGCGCATAAGCTTCAATGTCAAAGTGTACCCAGTTCAGTTTAATATAGCCCCCTTTTCACGTGTACCTGTATAAGCTTCAATGTCAAGGTACTGGTATTCATTAAACAATTAGTTTAACACATAGTTCTAGTCCAAGTTGCCTAAAAAAAAAAAAAAAAAAAATCTCGGATCAACATAAGCTTAATCATATTACTATGTAAAAGATAACCAGCTAAACTTTCCATGAACAAACTCATATTGACAATATCATTAACTCCATCCAACATGATCGTCATTTTCAAGTGCTTTGTGAGCCCACGAGACGCTATAACAAATACAATAATAGCAAAACCCTAACGAGAGCTATAACACCTAATTCGTAAGCCATTTCTAAACATTACTCATTGTTAGACTCGAATGTGCCATATAGCCAGTTGTTAACATACAGTATTCCTAGTCATGGTATGATATGAGCTAGGGTAACGGGTCCAAGTGATAGCCTATATTTTTTTCCCGTTAGGGACACAGCCAAAGGGCCTCTTGTGTTGGTTGATGGTTGGTGTGGGTGAATAATAAGGGGCTATACTGAAGATAAAACAAAATATAGATTAGGCCGACTGCATTATAATGAAGGGAGGAATAACTACATATGGTTGCATCGATGTGAGGCTAGTATATAGTATTACAGAACTTGGGATAGATGCATCGTAGATAAATAAATGAGAGGGGAAGAATAAAGGGAAAATTAATAAATAAAAGAGGAAAAGGAGAGAGCAAAGAAGGGGAGTGGGAGAACAATGGAAGGGAGAAAAATATAAGGAAGAAAAAACAATATGGAGAGGGTAGAGAAGAGGGAGGGGTTTGCAGGTTGTCCCGATGATGTCACTGGCACCTGGCAGGGCCTAGGGGGATGGAGGGAGTGCTGTGGGAGACATGAATGTGGGGAGAGAGAGAGGAGTTAAGTGGAAAAATGAACCCAGATACTGTACATATAAAGAACCAAAAAACAGCAAAGAGATACACAAAATTACAATAGAAAATAAAGCAGAGTTTGGAAGACGAACACATTGAGAGATCTGATACGCTTAGTGTGTACTAAATATACCGCAAGGTACATTTTAAATGCAAATAATGTATGTATGTACAGTATATACTCAGACACATACCGGTACCCCATAGCTGGGGATGGCCGACTCAAGACAGAGCCCGAACAGAAACATTTAAAGTTCCAATTGTTAGGGTTCGGAAACAGTTTCGTATTCCCTCGCCCCTCTCTCTGTCTTGCCTAGTAAGTGAATTTTACAAAGGGAGGATTCCTAGCTTCCCGCCCCCGAAGTAAGAAAAGTGGTTACAGTATTCGGTACAGGAAAAGAGTCAGACAGGTTGGGTAGAAAATGCCAAACCTCACTCTGGACAGGACCATAAAAGGTTAGGAATTGGTGATAAATCACCATCCAGATAACAATATAATGTATAAATACAAGTAAATAAAATGTGCCTACAAAACTGAAAATATAGGCCTAGTATCAGAGAGAGAGAGAGAGAGAGAGAGAGAGAGAGAGAGAGAGAGAGAGAGAGAGAGGGGGGGGGGAGGCAGTGCCAGTCATCTTGCCTCACCTTCATCCCCCCAGCTGACCTCTGACACCAGGACGGGTTTGGACTTTGGAGGCTGCCCCAAGAGCTGATCCCACTGACATCATTTTCACAACACCAGTTAGGCAGATACTGACCTCTCCACAGAATTAAAATTTTGAAAAATAACATCTCGGCCACTCCGAATTGCAACCTTGAATATTAAATGCAACAAATATACAAATTCTAAACCAGAACTACCACCATATAGCTTAGCGAAAAAATATCAGATCCAAATGTAACTTAATAATATCTCTAGAAACCAATGTCAGTACGATCAGACACTGAGACACTCCCAATACAATCAATAGTAAATGAGAAGATCGAACTAAACTTAAAATTAGTAACCTCAAACATGCATACGAGTGAACTTTGGTGAGCTTATCCAGGACTGGACCAGTTACTAACCCACACAAATCGAGAAAAAACAAAAAAACAATAGCCTCGTGCAGTAACAAATAATTACATAAGCTACTGACCTGGACTAACGTAACAGCTATAACGAAGAGAGGGGGCGGCCAACATCTATAGTGATCTGCATAATATTTTCGGTCCCGCTCCTCTGTTAGGAATTCGTCTGCTATCAGGCGAACCATTCTGAAAATAAAAGAAATACAAATGCAGGTTAGCGATTACAAAGTTTTAGTGCATGTCTGATACGGATGCTGAATCAAACATCCACCAAATTGGCCAAATGTTTCAACTGCATACTTAATAATGTTTTAATAGAACTTTGTGGCAATAACGCTCTGAATAAATATACTGAATGAACTGCCGTCAAATTACAGGATTAGACCTAATCGTATATAATGGATGCAATACTATTACATAGTTACAGATGAAACACAAATATTTGGGGCTATTGATGAAGTCTAGCATAACGTACAGCTGTTAAATATGCGCTACTTTTACTATTCTTAAAGCTGCTAAAACCATGCGTGTCGTGATCAGAATAAATTACAACTTTCCTAATCTTTTACCCAACCTAGAGCCACGCTAAGCCTATCATAAGTTCCCTACCTTAATGCCTGGCGACAGCATCTAATCCCAGCGGCGGCACTTCGTTCACACCTCCGTAACACTACGCATGGTAGTAGGTAATACATTATTATTGTTCCGCCCGCCGCTCACAGACACATAGCACATGGCCATTACACAAATAACAACACCTGACAACCAACAAATCTCCACTCCACGAGATTAAATACTTTCGTTTTTACTTGACGAAAACGAAAGCCATCTCCTTATAAAAAATAAATTACATGCACATAGCCTACAGTACTTGGCGAATACTAATATAATTTTGATTAACAGAAACTTAATAGCCTAATGAGGTACTGACCACTGCACGACACTATTTACCGGTAGGCCTAATGGTACCTTCATTTATAGTAGAGAAGTGTAATTTTCGATTACTAGCTTTTCAATAAAAACAGGTTGACCACTTAACAAGATACATTACTTTCACTTAGTGTCGAAAACTAAAGATAATTTCTATCAATAGTCGCTCAATAATTAAACAAACATAAATATATAACTTTTCTTCGCGCACCATCAAACCAAGAATGTTATCACCCCTCTAACATATCCGTACGCCAACACCTCGCGCCCCTGCACGATAATGCATATCCCCAGCCCATACTGTACACACACCGGCACCTGATAACACACGTCTCTCTCTATCGGTCGCCTGAGTTAGCCACTAGCTGTGCCAAACCTTACAAGGCACCCGGCAGCCAGGCATTCCATGCGTGCCAACTGAAAGCAAAACATGCCATTTGTCCTAACTTCTCAATCGATAAGAAAACGCAATTAATTAGATGACTAAACTCTCCACGTCTTTGCAAATATATTAATATACACTCCAAGAACTTAAAAGACAGACTGATGACTGAAAGGTGACATTTTGGCTATCTACATTTGGTCAGAATTGATCGGGTAGTGTTGGCAGACCTGTGAAGCCCCTGGGTTGCGTGTTTTACAGCAGCCGCTCATATTCGTGACACACGGACAGCAAGGAAATGAAATGTCATAATTGTCAGGGCTGTATGTGAGGAACGGATATTAGTTCTAACTTGCACCTTGATTTGACCAGGGGTATTATATATACAGTAGGCTAGATACTGTATATAATGCATCCATGGCCAAGATTTAGCAATAATTTCAATAATTTAATCATACTGTATAGCTGAATGTATACACGGTAATATGAATAACTGGCATGTAGTAACACTTTAGCTCATACAAAGTTATATAGCCTAGCTCTACTTTTAAGCTATATAAAAATAATGACTGGGTAATTTCACCAATACAGGTCAACCTCAATATTACTATCCACAACTTGATACAAACTCACAAACATTTAGGCCTATAACCTGACCAAGTAACAATCAGGTAATATATAGTAGCAGGTAGCTCTGACTAGCGCTAGGTGGGGCTCTGGGGATAACCATAAGATTCAGGTTGCACAAGGATTTTGGAGAACTTGGATAGCCCCATTGTTTTCTTGTTATCTTCAATGATAGATAGATCATGTGACGTGAGATACCGTAACTATGGTGGGAAGTCAGACCAATAAACCAATGTATGCAATAGGTAATTTCATGACTGGCCTTTACTACGGTGATGTCATACATATTTACCAGGTAGCATTAAACGATTTTCACTTGGCTAAGGAAGGACCTCGATGAGTCAAAGGAGTAAAACTATCCATTAACCCCTGTCAAACAAGTCAGTCATTAAGCTGAATACAATCTAATGATAACCAGAAAAATAGTAAGGGGGTGACCTGCATTTCTCCTATAATATATTACCCATTTCTCCACAGGTATAACACACACTTACTTGTTAAAAATAGGGGGTTCGTGGAGGAGAAGGTGGAAGTCGTTATCAGAGCCGACTTGTCGATCTCGCTGATGTACGGCACATTTGAACGAACGACTTCTCTTCCCGCTCATCTGTCAAAACAAAAAATAAAACACCAGCATTAACATACGTGTTGCCACTTGCATCAGTAGTCATGACACACTATTGTAATAGCCTAATTGACATTATTCGAAAATGTCACTTGTAACCAAAGTTAGAAGCTTAGCCTAACCTTAATATATTATACAACATGGATATAATTATATAACGGTATTTGAATAACTATCAACATTTTACTGATGACTATTGGTGCTCATTGGAAACCTTTGAAGAGGGATAAATTGACACTATTCTTAACCGATAATTAATCGGCTGCGAATGTACGAATTTTACCAGTTCCGTTTGGAAGGTTTTGCCCCCGAACTCATTACATCGTGTTGTGGTATCGAAGTTAGTTTTTAACATATTTGTATATAGTAATTCTGCCTAGGCTACATGAAATATCAGTAAATATTATTTAGTTTCAACAAACCGCTCACCAAAACATCAATATATACCTGTCAATATAAAACTGCAATCATGTCTGAATGATAGTGATTAATTAGGCATGAATTCGGTTCTATCTAAAAAGGTATCGCCTAAGGCCTCTCTCTAGCCTAAAGGATATTCATACAAAATTATCAAGCCTAGAAAATGTCCCAACATTCTTGGAATAGTGGATTATCAACAACCTCCTCATATTTAGCTCCCCGGTTTAGTTATGTCTAAACACTGGGCTGAAAGTTTAAGTCAGACACAAGGTAAAAATAGGGTACCAAACTCGACAGGAATTCTCATTTAATATTCATGGGATACTTGGTGGAAAATCAACGATTTTTTAACAAATAGAGAACTCGAGTTTGTGATATTTGTTTTTCTCTTCTTACCGGGTGAAACTTGGGATGTCATATTTTCTCGAGTCGTTCGTTTCGTGAAAAATTAAGTCGATTAGGCTTGTTCAGGCGATGGAGCTGCTTAAGTAGGTCTCGACAAAGTCTACCCTTTTGTAAAGTCACGTAACGTCAACAACCCCCCCCACCCCCCTCAACACAACCACCCACACACTGTGACATACTTATGGGGAGTATTCACCAAAGGTTGCATTTTTTTAACCAACGACTACCGTAGCATACAGGCACCTACTAAGGCGCAAAAAACGGGATTAGTAAGCAAGCAAAACTAGTGGAATCTAACCTTCAAGTGTCATGGCATACCTTTCCCAATATATAGATCGTATTAGATGCGTTTCAGTTTCTCATCAGGGGAGCCTCTGATGGCCATCAGAATGATTCATGGAGGAATTATCAAGTGCGACAATTTATGAAGGTCCACGAAGTCCCAGGCCCACACAAGGTCATCGCCTTAGACAAACAGATCCGGGTTCCCATAATGCACGGGAGAATGACATGTACCACCTCTTAACGGCAATAAATCGCTATATATATTTTGTTTTAATATAGTAATACATGATCCCAAAATATAAAGAGTCGCGACATCCACCTTGTGGCAAGTTTCTATGAATAATTAGTGGGAGAATCCGCAAAAAGAAAAAACAAGGAGGAATACGGAAGCTTTTGTTTATCGAGGTCAAACTACGACATCAAACAATTACCCACCATCGGAAAAAAAGGAACTGACAAAACTACAGGAAGGCCCAGACCATCTATTATAGAAAGTAATAGAGGGTGGTTAGATGTTTAGTTTAGTATGGAGATTTTGGCTGTGTTTACAGCCATGACGTAATTGACTCCGTTGATCTGCGCAGTGACAGACGCCTACTTATTGGATCGCGGGCGTTAAAAAACAATCTATCCGCACAGTGTTCTCGCTTTAATGCCCGTTCTTAGGTGTGAGAGGATGGCCAGTCTTCCTATATATAATTAAAGACTGTTGAGTATAACAGTAGCAGTGGGATCGGTATAGGGATCCAATATACCCGTGTGATGGGGGAACATTTGGGTATAGTCGACTTTGACACTGTGTTTGTCAGGGATGTCGGTAGTTCCCCAGATGGTTGGTGTGAGGACAGAAGGAAGGGCGACCAGAGGCGCCATTACGTTTTATCTCGCTACTATCCGCCCCATTTGGAATATTTTCCCCGCTGAATACGTTCATAGCTCTGGTGTTAAAATAGTGCATGCCCTGAATTTACGTGGTTTTAAAGGATGTTATTTCCATTTTGAGGTGAACTGGGATCGTGGGAGTTGGAGGGAATTTGGCTGATTACTTCCCTAAACATACTGTTGCTGTGTTTTACTGTTGAAGACCTGCCTGAGGGCTGCTCTAGGGTAGTGTAGTAGTGCGGGGAACCAGTTTATAGGCCTAGGGGGATTAGCCTACAGGGACAGGATCTCTGTGATAAATTATTCTTTGGTTGGCCTCGACCAGTGTTCATTCACTATTTTTTTCGAGAGACAAAAGTTCATGACAGAGGCTATTCAGCGTGAGAGCCGAATAGGCTAAACCATAAGGCAAATAAGCCACAAGGATAATACGTGAACAAAAGAGTATAGAGGAAAACTAAATTACATAGCCTATGTTTGTGGGTTCTCCATAGCCACAGATTTATAAAACAAGACTAGGCCTAGGCCCTATAGCCAGTTAGCACTAGGGTAGCGCCAACAAACTTGACAATAATCCTGAACCTCGTAACGTCTTATAGGCCTAACTCAAAATGAATGAAAGCACAAATCGGGCTGACAATTCTATAATGTGCGGGAAGAAAGAGAAGAGTCCACAAGGAAATAAGGTGTAGATATTTACAGCCAGTTTACTCAAGCCTCGAGGTCCTTTTGAGAAAAGTTGGGCTACGAAGAGGTCAGAGATCGATATTGTTGTCAAGTTCGTTGGCGCTTAGGCCCTACCTATAGTAACAAATTATATTTGAAAGTATTTAGTAAAAATAAAGGTAATTCTGCATAACTACTACTCCTGTTATTTTAGGTTTTCTTTATTTTCTTTATTTATTTTAATGCATTGCAAGTGCTTTATTGTTACTAAAAGTGCGTGAAAGCACTTTGTATTAGCATTTGCTTTTGTTACATTGTAATTATTACAGATACCCCAACAATCTAGTAGTTTACTCGATTTAGTAAACCTTTTGAAAAAAGACATGAGAATAACCCTAACAACCCTTACCCTAACCTTACCTAGTATTATGGGTGGGGGCTGCCGCCCCAACACCCCTGCTGATTAGGTATTAAAACTTATACAAAAATTGATGGGATAAATCTCTATGGTGTTTTTACTCTGCCAATCTTCAGCTTTGGCTGTTCGAGAACAGGAAAGTACCAGTAAAAATTTAACGATTTCTTGTACGGTTAAGATCCACTCTGATGGGGTACTAAACATCGGTGGAGGAGCCTCAAAGGAGGCTAGAATGGAAACAAAGTGTCCTGGACTGGCGGTACAAAAATAACCTATGATAATGTTATAGGGTGATTGAAAATCATAAATTGACAAATATAAGAAAAGTAGCACTTATCGGCACATCAGTAATGTCCCCTGAGTAAGGTATAAGAGGCATAAAAATAATAAATTCCACGAGACAGGAATCCCGTAATCGAGGAGGGTTGTTCCTGCAGAATAACCAACATCAATTATATAAAATTCTTGACTTTAGGTACTACTAATATCCTAGTAGCATAAATACCAAAAAAATAATATTTTAATTTAATGGTGTAATGACGGGAATATGAGCCAGCTGTTCTTTTGATTTCTCCATGTGCGATTAGAATAGCATCTCTCTCTCATCATCATTCCTGTATAATGGGTGTTTCTCTCTCGCTCTCATTATCTCCTTTTCGATTTGCTGTGGAAATAATTATGAAAAGTAAACGAAAAGAAATGGCCAAGGGCCAACTAGGGCAAGGCCTATTCCCATTAGCATATTTATTGGTTAAATTGATTCCGGGCGCTGTGACAGAACGAGTTTGGGCATGTGTTGTTTTTTTTTTTTTTTCATTTTTTCTTTGATATATCCTACAGTGTTGTTTTATACCCAGGACTGTCGCAAGAGGCGTATTTACCCATTATTCAAACAATCTAAAAACACGGCACCCACTAGTGGGGCGGGCTATGAAGACGCAGGGGGTCATACTAAAACGGGAAAATAGGGGTACTCTGGGAAGCACTCTGAAAATAAAATATAGAAAAGTAAGGGAAAACGTTAACATGTGAAAATCCGAGCCAAGTTTTGGCAAAAGTTGGCTCGGAATTTGGGTATTTTTCAGAGTAGAAAAAAACCCAAAATAGGGAAAAAATAAAAGTTGGCTCGGCTGTTGGCATTTTTCAAAGTAAAAAAAAAAACAGTATATAAATTGAATTGGAGAGGTTGGCTCGAGTTTTAATTTTTTTGAAAAGCATTAAGCCCCAAAATTTGAAAAACCGAGCCAACCATTTGCCAAAACTTGGCGCGGTATATATAGCGATCTTTTTAAGAACATAAGAAGAATAAGAAAATGGGAGTCTGCAAGAAAGCCGATTGGCCTAAGCCAGGCGAGATCCCTTGTCCCACACAAAACCCAATTACAAAGCCCAATTATAGGCTCAACACTCTAATACCCTGAGGATCATCTTACCCAACCGGTTAGAGATTAACGCAGGATTACCGGGGGTCTGTCAGAGAGCGGATTGGCAAACCCGGCTGATCCCCCTTCACCCCCAACCCTTCTCGTCGGCATATGATTATCCAATGTTTTCTTAAAGCTCCCGATCTTTCTTGATACCACTATATCACTGGGTAGCCTATTCCACCCATCTACAAACTAGTTACCAAACCAAATCTTTCCCTATATCTTTTCTTGAAACTCCAAATTTATCTAATTTGAAAACCATTCGCTACCCACGAAGTTTCTGTTCGCTAGTAACTGAGCTGTAGTACATTTGTCAGTGTCCCCTTTTGTTTAATCCCACTATTACACACTTGAAAACCATATATCATATCCCCTCCGAATCTGAGTCTGTCTCTATCCGAATGTAAACCTAATTTACTTCAACCTTTCTTCATACGGAAAATGTCTAAATATTATGAATCACTTTTGTCATTCTCCGCTGAATTCTCTCCACTGAATATATGTCCATTCTGTTAATAAGGACACCCAAATTGGACCGCATTAATACATATGGGTCTCACGAATGACAAGTAAAGTTGTAAGATCACAGTCAGCAGTGCTGGACTCACCCTCCTAGAGATGAACCCGAGAATCCTGTGTGCCTTATTCCGAAAAGTTATACTATGTTTTCTAGGCTTCAAATCATTGCTAACAAACACACCTAGATCTTTCTCGCAGTTATGAATTTTCTAATTCTAAATTAGCTAGTTGATATATTTTTTTTGTTTTTTTTTTTTTTTTTTTTTTCTTTTTTTCTTCTACTATTCCCAACTTACTTCCTCTAGGGCATAGGGTCTGTGGCGCCTTAACATTCACCTTTTCTGTACATTGAACAGTGAAGCCTGTGAGGTCTTGTTCCAGTCTAGGGAGTGATGGACATGTGAAGCAAGTTAGAGTACAACGGGAGCACCTGCCATCTTGCCTTCACATGAGGCATGGTGCTCACTCATGGCCCGAAACGACCCCATCTCTGAAGCCACATCGTTACAGTGCTTCACTGGATCTACACTACCCATACACTCGGACTCTCACACTTACACACACACACAACACCACCGGTTGAGCAGATAACTCACCATGGCATTGCCCCACCTATAGCATATATTTTGAATATGGGGAAATATTCCTTTCAGTGCTATTTAATCCGGGAACAATGAGGGTATGTTATTGATGTTTCGGGTGGGCGTGTGGTAAGGCACTGATACCAGTGTACAAACCAAATGCCAATCCCAATAATATTTTCCATTGAATAGTATAGGGATTTAGCAACCCGGGGAACTTGGGATTACCCAGGCCACGTGGAAACAAGAACACTCCAAACCACACTTTCCCTATCTTTAATACCTTGCATTTGTCAATGTTAAGTTTCTTCATCTGCCAATTTACTGACCATTTCATGTAAAGGATCTAGATCCCTTTGGAGGCAATTCTCTATCGCTATCTGAATCAATTGAATTCCCCATTTTAGTATCGTCTGCGAATTTAATTTTCCTACTAGTTATACCTAAATCTGAGGTCATTGAGGTATATAAGAAACAACAGGGGTGACCTAATACCGATCCCTGGGGGACACCACTTTTGAATGCTCCCCACTCTGACTTGGTTAAATATGAAAGGTGACTCTCTGTTTCCTACCAAGTAGCCAGGAACCTAATCCATCCGCCAACAACGAACCCCCCTCCCTTTCCAGGTGCCCCTCAACCTTTATCATCTAATCTCTCATGAGGGACTCTGTCGAAAGCTTTACTGAAATCTAAATATATTAATATCATATGACTTGTCACTATCGTACTGCTTCATATACCTCGGAGAACAAAAGCTAAGATAATTAGTAAGGCAAAGAACGTCCCTGAGTGAATCCATGCTGAGAAGAATTTTAGTAAGTTAAATTTTACTAAGTGGCTTCTACTTTTCATAGCATTAATGGACTCTAGCAACTTTCCTATGATTTGATGTGAGACTAATGGGACGGTAATTGGAGCTGCTATCGATTTAGCACCTTTTTTTGAAGATCGGAACTACATTTGCAAGCTTATGGAAACTATAAACCTGTTTCTCACGACTTGTTAAGATATAAATGCTAATGCGACCTACTTAACTCATCTCTGCATTCTGTTTAATACCTATAGCATATACCGCGTCAGGACCAGGCGATTTTTGAGGGTTGGGTGTGTCAGTTCTGTCAATTTCCTTAAGCACATCATTTCTACTTCATACTAACTGTACTTAACATATTTTCTTTACTATCACTATATTTTACCATATTGAGCGTCTGGAATCTGTGCCAAATTTAATTAGTGAAAACGGAAAAGAAACGGACTAGTTAATGTACTGCACATTTCTAAATCATTTTATGTTATTTCTCATATTGAAGTTTTGTAGGGGGGCCTATTAACATTCTCTAACTTTAGATTTATATAGTTGGTAAAAAGCTTTAGGGTTATTTTTGAGTCAGCTGGCTATCCGTCTTTCATAATTTATTTTTTTCGTTCCTGATTTCCTTTGTGAACTGTCTTTGATAGAGTCTGGATAGATTATATGTAAATGATGTTCAACTTTCTTTTATTTCTGTCGAGATATTCCGTTCTTTGTTTCCTATAAGAGTATTAGCGTATTAGTCATCAATTGGTGGGGGGGTTCTGCGTCGATCTAAATCTTCTTTAGGGATATATTAGTTATATTTATTTGAGCTTTTTGAAGTTAAAAAAACTACAGTAACCTAACCTAGAACGGTTGATACAAGCAATAACCCTGACTACCAGCTGAGTATGTGGTCCCGAGTTTATCCCTATACCTACCAGCTGATACCTTGTTTTTTCACCATGAACCTAACGAAACTAACCTAACCTAACACCTAAAATAAAAATAAAAGTAATATGGGGATAGAAACTATCCCATGAGTAAGTGGTTTTTGTTAGGAGGGGAAAAAAACAAATAAAAAATAAACAATCTATTTAATTATAAGACAGGAAATACGGTAAAAACGGAGTGTTGTCATTTAGCAGACAAGGAACTGTGTTGAACATTATCTCCCTTAATATATTTGCGAGGGATAACCGGACATTATAGGACCCCCTGCAAAAATCTTCTTCTAAGCTATCTAATAACTCATTACATAGGCTACACACATAGATGGGGATTGTAACTGTCACACCGTAAAATCTTTTACCATTTTATTAACCCTATCCGACATATGACACGATTTTTGATCATTAGGGATACTTTAAAACTTGTTACCGATCAGGGGTATTTAGAAACCTTTAGTTTAGTTACTTCAACCTCTGCAGTTGTCTTGAGTTAGCTGTGGGGCAGAAAACTAATTTGGGATAGGGGTAATGTATAAGAGTGATGAGAACTCTATTCTTATTGCTAATATGGTAACCTCTGCGTCCAATGAGTCGAGGGGGTTTTTGGTGTTTAGTGATACGTCTGTAAGGCTATAATGAAGTAATATATATATTAATAACTTTGGACTGGCTCTGATTTACTGATTCTTCGCTCATCTATACTACTATCCCCTCTCTCCCTCTCTCTCTACTCCTTCATCCATTCTCTCTCTCTCTCTCTCTCCTATCTCGCCCTCTCTCCTCTCTCTGCTCTCTCTCTCTCTCTTTCCGTACTCTATCTCGCTCTCTCCCTCTCTATCTCTATCTCTATCTCTCTCTTTCTCTATCTCATCTCTCTCTCTTCTATCTCTCGAGCCGCCAATTAGGTCATTGTGAGCCCACCAATGGCTCGCGAGCCGTGCAATGAAGACCAATGGCATAGACCTAGGGCATTATTGTGGGTAAACTATCTGAACCTGGGAACTGGCTAGCAATGTTTTTAATGTTAAGTTCTAATTATTTGATGGGAGGTGAAATTCGAAAGGCGAGAGTAATGATCCGTAGGCTAATAATCACGTAATGTAAATAGCGAGGCTAGGAGAATAGATTCGCTCGACAAATACATTAGGCTAGGGCTAATTACCGCCAATGTTTTACTTTTGCTATCCTTTACATCACTGGTTAGCCCAGCGGGGGGGTTTGTTCGGGCGGTTTCAGATAACTTTGGTGAATCTGAATATGCGCCGCTGTCAGTAATGAGGAGAATTTTGGTAAAACAGGACTTTTTGGACCGACAGCGATTGCAGTATAGTTTTTATTTTCTTTTATTTTTTGTTTCCTTCAGATATAGGGGTTTTATACTGAAGAGGAACGGAAATTTATTATTTCTATGAAGTAGTATGTCACCCCCAGGGCAAAAAAATGAGGGGTATAAAAAGGGTCGTAAACAATACAATACTATAGCGTTTTGTATCAAAAACTTGGCTCGAGGTTTTCCCAAATTGGCAAACCCCCATACAACCCCAATTTTGTGAATACCCGAGCCAACTTTTGAGCGAAAAGCTGGCATGGATTTCACGGTGGTGGAGTCCGGTAGCCTACTATTTCATGTGATAAAAACTCAGTCAACTTTGGGGAAGACATGTAGACTAACCAACAACCTTTACCTAACCATCTGGATGAGTCAAAGAACATGGGAAATGAGAGGAACTCAATCCTGGCAGCAGCCTCCACGAACCAAGCACCCATAAACTAAATGGCAAAAAAACCCACCACAGACACCAAGAAAGAAATATCAAAACAACACCCAGCACACGGTTATCACACACAAGTAGTGTCCTCTCTCCATCCCTGCCCACCCCGAAACAACTTCCAGAAGCACATCCATACCTATATCTCTCACCCGATCAATCAACTCACTCACAGACAAAACACACAGCTGCATGCACGACCCTCCCGAAATTCACACCTTCCGAATCCTCCCTTCCTCGCGCAGGACAGAGGTCCACCTGGCAGGCTGAGAATGACGGACCAATCCAGCTCTCACTGAGCTATCAGAAAGAGACTGGATGACTCCGTTGTCGACGCCTGCCCGGGATGTAACACCAGCACCCCATACCATTAAACACATCATAGAAGACTGCATTTCACACAACAACTTACGCCAAGAAACCCAATCTAAACTCACTGAGAGATCTTGGGAAAGCCGATCGTGGCAATGGCCTTTCTAGTGACGCTTGGGGATGATTCGGCCAGGCAGCTTAGGGAAACACAACAACAACATTACCTAACCTATTTAGTATTATGGGGGGGGGCTGCTGCCCCCACACCCACGTGGTTGGGTTAGATTTTTTTTTTTTTTTTTTTGTAATGTTCTAGGCGCTAGCCTAACCCTAAACTAGTATATGAGGTGGGGGCTACCGCTCCACCACCCCCGCTGGTTGGGGGTACTGGTTCGGAAAAAAATCCTACTTCTTTCACAGTTAGCCTAGGCCTAGTACATGTATTTTAGCATTTTTTGTTGGTCTCTCTCAGAATACATCTGCAGCTCTTCAATGCCCTATATATATCAATGAGGTATATGCTCTACCGGACCTATTAGGCCTCCTAAACAGATCGATGGGCTAACCCTGTCGGTCCAAAAACCATCAGTATAACCTGACTACTTTACAGTACACTAGGCTTATAGATATAGCCTACGGCTATTAACCAACCGTCAGACTCAGATGGCAGAGGTTGCCAGAATTAGCAATAAGAAAATAGAGTTCTCTCACTCTTATAATTACCTCTCCAAAAATAGTTTTATGCCCACAGCTAACTCAACGACAAATGCAGAGGTTGAAGGAAACTAAAAATAAAGGTTTCTAAATACACCTGATGGGTAACAAAGGTTTTAACGTATTCCCTAATAGGCTCAAAAATCGCGTCATATGTCGGAGAGGGTTTCTTAAACAATATGGGTAGCATATTGGTTATCTTAGGAAGTTAGGTGCGATACAAGTCACCACAAGCCGTCGAGAATTTTTACATGTGTCACTGGTGGAAGTTGTGTCCTATAGGTTGTGGTACAGTATCCAGAGGTTTCGCCACATGCGGGTTCGTCAACTGTTATTGTTCGGGACCCGGATACCAAGTTCGGCGGGTAGAGGTTACGATACGGAGTGAGTGGGTTTGCTCCCCCTCAATCCAGGCCATTATCCCAATGACAACAACAAAATAGGGTTTTTTAACTGAGAATCTTTGTAAATCCGAGCCCAAGTTGGATAATACTGGAGCAGGTACAGTACAGTACTTGGTTCGGTTTCTCCAATTTGGGGGTTTCCTTACTTGAAAAAAACAAGAAAACACGAGCCCAGGTTATATTTAAAAAGGCAATGTGATTGTTTTTGTTACGTCTTTCACTCTTTGAGCCCCAATTTTCCCTGATCTTCATAGGCCTTCCCAATATTGGAGGCCGTGTCGCAATCTTCTCTAATGAAGTATTCCTCAACGACAGAAAAGCGTTAAAAATCTATAGGTAGCACCCAACGAAATTGACACATCTTGGACCCCTATTATCTTATTAAATCAAAATAAATGAAAGCAATCGGGATGACGTTTGTACAATTTAGGAAGAGGTCCAATAGAAAATAGGTGTGGATATTACAGGTAGTTTGATCCAGGGCCTCCATACATATTAAGTTACGAAGACGGTCAGGGATCAAGAATTATTGTCAAGTTCGTTGGCGCTACCTATAGTAGCTGTACCCAGCTTAATATGGACTATCCTATATGGCTGTATCCAGTCCACTACCTCGTACAAGTACTTAGGCCTAGCTTTTCGATCGACCTACCTCCCATCCTCGATCCACAAACATTCCATTATCACTAGTTGTTCCCTGTCATTATTTTCGGTAAGATCCTGCGTAGCGGGTAGTAGAGTAGTAGGTGTTGAACTGTTTTTCATGATGCCTATTTACTACGAACGATTAACCTGTCTTAACCTAACCATAACATGTATATTGCGAGTGGACTATGTTATGACTGTAACATGTAAAAAAAAATGTAACATTACACAAATTAGTGAGATAAATGTATCGGTCATCCCACTACAATAGGATTTATACCGTCATCGTTAGCGCTCTATCCGTTATCTCTCCTATCTGTTGCTTACCAATTTTAATCACACAAGGCACGCTTCTGGAGCCGTTAGGTGTAAGGGAAAAAGATGATTCATTGTACGGTATGTATGGACTTAAGAATAAAGTTAGGGAAATACTGTACCTCACGCTAAAAATTAATCCAATATATGGGGCGGTACCGGTGAGGGGGCGTCAGGGTAACTAGGGATTGCGTTCTGGGACCAGCCAAAACGCAAACTAAAAAATCGACAAAACCATCATTACAGTAATATCATTAATAATGGGGCATCGGATGGGAGGGAGGGGATACTGCACTTCTATATGTTGATGGGCAGGTATGTCTTTTATCAGCATATGTATAGATATTAAGAACATAAGACTGGGAGTCTGCAGAACGCCGATTTGGACTAAGCAAGGCAGATCCCTGTCCCACACAACCCCAATTAACAAAGCCCAATTACTACGGCTCAAACACTCTAATACCGCAGGATCATCTTACCAAAACTGTTAGAGATTAACGCAGGATTACGGCGGTCTGCAGAGCGCTGATTGGCCCAACCATGCTGATCCACCTTAACACCCAACCCTTATCGCTCAATATGCTGATCCAATTTTATCTTAAAGCTCACTACCGTTTTGAATCCCACTATAGTACTTGGGTAGTCCATTACCACCATATCTACAACTATGGTACCAAACCAAGATTTGCCTATATCTTTTCTGAAACGAATTTTATCTAATTTGAAACAGATTGGTACGAGTTCTTGGCGCTATCAATGAGCTTTAGTCACATTGTTCATGTACCCTTGGTTAATCCCCACTAAACCCCACTTGAACACCTCGATCATAGCCCCTTAAACTCTGAGTCTCTTAAACGAATGTGAAGCCTAATTTCTTCAATATTTCTTTATCCGAAAGATTTCTAATATTATGGATCATTTTTGTTATTCTACGTTGTTACTCTATCCAATGACTCTATGTCCATTCTGTACTACGTGACACCAAGAATTGAACAGCATAAGCCATATGGGGTCGCACTACTGACAGGGCTAAAGTTTTAAGATAACAGCCGTTCTGTTACTCACACTATAGAGATGAAAACCCGAGGAATCCTGTTTGCCTTGTTGCGAACGCGTATACAACTGTTGTCTAGGCTTCAAATCATATTGCTAACAAAACACCTAGATCTTTGATCACAATTCGAGTTTTCTATTAAGTTATTAGCTAGTTTATAGTGTAACATTTGTATGCATCGTTCTATATCTTGAATACCTGGCATTTCGTCAATGGTACACGGTAATCTGCCAATTTAATGACCATTCGTGTAAGGGTATCTAGATCCCTTTGGAGGCACTCTATATCTCTATATGAATCAATTGTTCTCCCCATTTTGGTATCGTTACTGCAAATTTACTTATCCTACTAGTTATAACTAAATCAAGGTCATTTCTTGTATATAACAAACAACAGCGGACCTAATACAGATCCCTGGGGGAACACCACTTTTGTCTGCTCCCAATTCTGACTTCGTTACATTTATGCTGCATCCTGCTTCCTACCAATTAGCCATGACCTAATCCCATCCCAACAACGCACTACCTATTCCCTTGGCCTCATCGATTCTCATCAATCTCTCATGGGGGGAGCGGTCGAAAGCTTTACTGAAATCTACAATATATCTAGCTCATATGACTTGTCATTATCTACTGCTTCATATACCTCTGAGGAAAAAACTAAGCAAATTAGTAAGAGCAAAAAGCAAATTAGTAAGTAAATTCTCTATGTGTGCGTCAGGCAGATAAAGCAGAGCGATGAGTTTATTACTCTGGATAATGAGTCTATGGATAGTGTCCTGTCAGAATGGTCGGCTAGCGGATCTAGGTTCTATCTTTACACCTGGCAAAAAAAGTTTGGTAAGTACACCATAGCATCTAATTTCGAAGATACTTAAGGGGAGAGGGGTCATGTTTGAGGGAGGCCTGTATTGTACACTGTGACGGACAGTCGAGGTACTGAGATTGAGTTGCCAGATGGTAGAAGTTTACGGTAGCACATCTGTTTTCCTGTTACAACCCTGGGTGGACAGATCAGCTTTGCAACGTAATTACTGTAATAAGCAGCTAGCTAAGTTAAAGAGTCCAACCTTCCCTGGCTACATTATTCACTTCCTAGGGATTGTGCCAATTAGTTATCATTAGGTAGGCTACTGGGGTAGCCAACCTTATCAATGATGATATGTACCATGTGTTGGGTGTGGCTGATAATCGTGTTATGGACATGTTGATTTGGACCTAGTGTGTGATTATCGCTTGGGAATTCATTACGCAGCACAGTTGTCACAAGATTTTATTCAATTTAAAGAGTATTCGAGGTCAAAATATATTTAGGATAACTTATTTTCTATTTGATTACTAATCATACTTCCTAAGACGTATTAAAATAGTGTAGGCCTGGTAAAATTATATTCAAAAAAAAAAATCATCTATTGAAAGAGATAATAGTTGTTACCTGTTGTACAGCCTTTTTTCAATTATCGAAATTTAAACGGGTTAATTGGCACCGTGGATGTGACAGTGCTTGGAAAACTAAAACATATACAGTGCTTTTTGCTTTAGGGGGGGGATATTAAGAATGTATGGGCTTTACTTCACAAGGTAACAGGTATATCCATCACAATTATAAGCAAGTGTACAATAGCAAAACACACGCATACGGGTACATACATTCTCTCTCTCTCTCTCTCTCCATTTAAAAAGTTGGTTAGTGGTTGGAATAACTTAGCACATAACCAAAAAGCTGACCCATTATTTTTAGTTCTTATTGTGTATGTAGGAGGTATAATTGTGTTTTATTGTTCAAAATTAGGTCTTGGAAGTGATAACATGGCTTCCTCCTTAAACTGCTATTGTTATGTTAAGTCTTCTTGTATTCCTTCGATTCATTCAAACTCTTCAAAACTAATTGGTCCGGTTTGACACCATGTCGGACACAATGCCGTTTACAGTTTAATTCCAAGTAATGGCTACAGTAAACAGATGTTTTTGGGTACAGGATGGAAGAATGACTTCCTCTGTTGTAGTAAATGTCATGAGACAGGATGTAGGACTTCCTAAAGACATTTTAGAGAACAATACTTCAGTTTGGAGATTGGATTTGTAACAGAGGGAAGTAAGCGGTACTTCACATTCTTAAACTGTCTTTGATAATACAATCGCGGGGGTACTGGCTTGTGACTAGGTTGTAAAATATTGCAATACCATATCTACATACTTTTTTTTACCACTATTGACTATGATTAAATGTATTACTGTAATTGAATTTGAGCATGTCCATAATTTACAGTATACAGTATCTAACCACTAACCCTATGTGAGTTGATGTACATTTTTTGAGATATTCTTGCTCATATGGAGTGTTATGCTTGTCTATTCGACATTCCCTGGGTACCGTATAGGTACTGAAAAACTTATTACAGTAGTATCTGCTGGTTGGGGAAAGTTTGAGAGCACTGTTGCCACTACTTCGCATATGTTAAAAGCGCAAAAGGCAGTGGCATGCTTAAAAAAAAAACGTGTGGCTGTCAAAGCGGATGATATAAGACAGGATGGAATGCAACAAGCTGAGAATGGTGAGATCGATGTGTGGTGCCGGGAAACGGCAAGATAGGCTATCTAGTACAGAGCTGATGAGAGAGGTTAGGTATCACGGGAGTCCAGTTGATTGAGGTGCATACTAGCCGGCTTGGATGGTTTGGACCTGTGGAGAGGATGGATATTAACGAAGGCTGGGTGAAAAGCGGCAGGTCCTCTGAATGTGGAGGGAGCTGCACCACGGGGCATAGCCAAGCCGCTGGGATCCGTGCCTTGCCGTTCTGGTCTGATCTGCACACAGGTTCCGTCTATAGGCAGAGACAACCTCTGCGAGAAGAGGAAGAGGAACGAGAGAGAGAACAGCGAAAATGGAGTGACCCGGCCGCTGTCCCTTAAGAAGGGTATGCGGTCAGCACCCGCACGTCATGTGGAGCCCTCAGTCTTTAAATTTGTGTATCTATGTATAGCTTTGTATATCTGTACTATCCCGTAGGTATTAGTGCTTTCTAAGAGGAAGAGCAGATTCTAGTTTACTCTTTCAAACTACCTGTATCCTGTTATGATGGTAGGCCCTAGTCCAAAAGAATAGGGTTCTGTTAATTAAAGTGATCCCGTCCCCCTTATCCCCCCTGTTTTTCACCGGAACTGCTATTCTTCCCGCCCCGTCCTTCTGTAGTGGCTGTATCTGTTCCCCCTCCCTCTCTTTGCCGGGTCCCGTCCTTCCCCCTATGTACATTCCTATCTACTGGCGGCTGGCCAGGCTTCCCGCCTCCTGTTCCCGCCGTGCCAGCCAGTGTTGGACGGGCTGGGGGGGCGTCGGACCCTGACTGGGGCCCGGTGCATCTCCCTCCCCCCCCAGCGTCTGGGCTCTTCGGCCCCCGCGCCGCCCCGCCCCCCCCCCCTGTTACGCCGGGGGGCGATGAAGCTGATGTATAGTCTGTGGCTGGCTTTTTGCCTGTTCCTCCGCCCTTCGACTTGCCTGCTTCTCTTGAGACCCCTCTCCCACCTCCATCTCTGTGCTGTCGCCGACCAACGTTGCGCGGGGGTCCTGCCTTGGGCGTGTTGGGATGGGGCCGGGTCCCCTGTGTGGCGCCGCCCCGGGGCCCAGCTCGAGCCGGCACCCCTGGGCGGTGGCGTGTTCATAAGGCCTGCCCCCCCCGCTAGCCGCCCGGGAGATTAATACCTCGGCAATCCTCGCTCAGCAATTATCGCCTGTGCCCCTACTCCGCCCGGACCCCAAGCCGGCCCACCGCTATCGCAGTGGCTTCTATACCCCCACAAACTAGCGCTGGGCAGCGGGCACCGCATCGCTCCCCTAATCCCCCGGAATCTCTGGCTGCACGCCCAATCTTTTTTCATAGGAGCCCTCCCATTCTTTATTGCCCGGTGCTTTCACCATTGGGACGGGTTAGATGCGGGACTCCATAATGAATCTTGGGGCAGTCCAGTCTTGCCTCTAGTCCCCGGACCATGTTCACCCCACCGGTTCAGAGAACAAACCACACGAATCAAGAGGGATGGATGAACCCATCCCGGCTCGGACCTCTTCTTCACCCGTGATACGCATTGCGTTTAGAAAAATAATTTATCGCCTTGTCCCTTGGCCCATTGCTCCCCCGCTTTGCGCCCTGCGATGGATTTGTGGCCCCCTTCGGCGCGCCATGACGGCTCCCAACACTAGATACAACTCTGCTCCCAACTGAGTTTACAATCCTTGCCCACCTCTTCCAACGTTTACCTTGGCAGTCGTACCTGCGACCGCCTGGCCAGGTTTCAAGCCCCATCTCGCCTTTTCTTGCCCGTCCTGTATCTGCCCGCGGGCTACCCACTATGTCCCAAGGTTCCACCCGGGGGTAAACCGGAAACAGAATGGTTCAATATAAGATGTAGTCCGGCCCAGGCTTAGAAGCCACCGCGCCTGGAATATAGCACGGCCAGCGACCAACGCTGCCCATAACTGTAGTAAGTACCCGGAGCCACGAAATGACCTACGATACACAGACAAAGACTGCCCAAGAAAAAAAAACAAAAAAAACACCGAGAAGAACACGACGCCCAAGGACAAAGATAACAGACTGAAAGGGACTATTGTAGAGAAGTGCCCAAAAGGAAGCCACAACCACTCCTTCTCGATTTGTAAAGGGAAAAATCAAACTAAAAGAAGGTATTGTCAGACTAAGAGTATGGAACAAACAGCTACGGTATGAGAAAGATAAAGAATTGTTGTGAAGTTATGAATGAAAAGCTTCAGTCCGTGTTTGTAAAAGAGGAGTTTATAGAACCTGATACTAAGAAATGAGAACACCACCGCTGCCTGACCATGCACGTGACAAAAAGGTGAAGTGCTGAAATTGATGCAGGTTTCTGGACGTGAAGGAAATCAATGGGACAGAGATGGACGTGGCTGGATGGATCCTCAAAGACATGTGCGGAAGAGTTAGTGGAACCATATCTATGAAATCATCAAAGCTTTACTGAATGGGTGAGACCTGTAGTGGGATGGCAAAGAGAGCTAACATAGTAACCAATGTGACAAAGGAGGAGACCAGAGGAAAATCCGCTTAACTACAGACAGGTGTCCTCACCAGCACCTTGTTTGCTAAAATTTGTGAGAAAATTCATAAGAAACCCCCCCAGTCGGACACACTTCATTGACGGGGACAGGGGGGTGCTTAGGAAGAAACAGTCTTGGATTCAGGACACCCGAAGGGAGGATGTTGTGTACCGTGACATGCCGGAAACTTCGCGACATTTTTCTCCCGATGGTTTGTAACAATTTCTCCTGAGTTTAAACAAACCTTATAGAGAGTAAACTAGGTCAAGTGCTGTATGGTGTAGTCGCCGTAATCCAGCACGCCTCCAAAAATTAAACCCCTATAATCAGAGACGTATCCTCTATCCTAAATGATGTGCGCCGCTTGCACCTTATGCCACAAGACTTGAGAACTTCGGAACTTCTATGCCCCCGAAAAACCTTCAGGCAGTCGTTGCTAAAAATCAAGGACTGGACACAATGGTTGAAACAAACCAGAAACACACTCAAGATCGGACGAAACAGACAACAACAAGCACAACTGACCTGCTATAAACCAGAACAGACCAAAAGACAGACAACAAACAACAAAAACACAACAGACCCATCAAACACAAAGGCCACCCCGGAGCACACCCATCACTTCCCCCCGCGACCCTAAGCTTCGTGGCCTTATTTCATTCATTTGCGGGCTCCTACTATTTTATATGAATAAGTTTATTTATGCGGCTTATTCTTGGCCGATGTTATAGTGGGAAAATGCCAACGCAATATTTTAGGCCTGTATAATCCGTATAGGAGGGGGATATATACGAGTGTTTAACATATATTTCGGTTTGCATCTGTTCTCGTTAGGCATCGAGCTTCACTCCTCAGAAAATATTGAGACAGGAAAAAAAAGAACCAAAGCTGTCAAATCAAGAACTCAAAAAGAACTAGGCTAGTGAGGAAAATATACTAGGATGTTAAATCTATCAATTGCATATTCCAACTTTTATGAATTTGAGCATTTTTATAGGTTAGAACGTATTTGTTGGGGTGGCTTTCGGCCAGATAAAAAACATTTTGGACAAGATACTATGCCTCATACTTTATATATATTATATATCCGGAATTATCCGAAATACATAAATCGAGTTAGCATTAGTATCATA